>CAMZMU010000063.1:150700655-151300655 GCA_947311845.1 Poa pratensis
GGAGAGCTTCGCCGAGGCCTTGAGAGCTTGCGCTCGGGTGAGGCCGCAGGTGGTGACGAGGTAGTCCCCGACGGCGAAGCTAGGTTTTGGGGGGTGAGGGGTGCTTCGGCGGAGAGGAGGCGGTGGAGAGAGGGGACGGGGGAGGCGGCGGATGGGGAGAGGGACGGGGTGAGCAGGGCGCTTCGGAGGCGGAGCATGGCGGCGCCGGCGGCAACGGAAGATTTCCGGCGGTGTACTGGTCCGATGGAAGGCGATGGAATGGTTCAGCTCTCTAATCTGACGCGATGCACCTTAAGGGCTATGCTTGTACAGATTTATTTAATATTAGCTTTAAAATAAATCTACGGATAAAATGGCTACAAACCTTTTTTACAAATATAAAATGGCTACAAACTTATAACCTTGTAAAACTCATCTTCTCAGTATTTTTTCTCAGGTCCAAGATAGCTTGTCTGTACTCCTTGATTTTTCAGATTCAGTGTATGTACTTTTTTTTTTTTGCGCAACTTGTCTGTATCCTTGAGTATTGGAAATACAGGCTGTTTATACTCATCCAGTGCATGTATGAATTTTTAATCAACCCTGGATCTGAGTGTAAATGTTCCAAGCACTGAACCTGACATGCCACAAATTCTAGAGTTTTGGGTCATTCTAAACATTGTGCAACTTGACTGGAATGTAGATTATGATATTTTTGGAAGTTCACGGAAGCGGGCAATACCTCGCCTTTGTTGGCATATGAAGGGCAATTTATGGGGTCTATCTTCTCCAATATGAACAAAATGGTTGGAAGGCCTGGGCTTCTCTAAAAATTAAAGTTTTTTGCTTAGCTTGCAACGAAAAATAGGACATGCACATCAGATCGGTGCAAAAGGGGATGGCAAGAGTCGTGGATTGTGCCCCCTTTGCAAGCAAACCATGAAACGGTAATTCATTTCTTTATCAAGTGTGACTCGCTTTGGGGTTTCATACAACATTGGATGGGTCTCATGTGCTCAATTCTAGATAATGGACGGGCCTAACAATCAAAAGTTGGTGGTCTTTGACGGTGGGCGGCTCAATTCCAAATCCAAGTGCTTACTTATCCTTGCCTTGCTCACCTCTTGGGAAATTTGAAATGAGTACAATGTCCGAGTTTTTCTCAATAAGCAAGCGTCTTTCTTAGTTATCCTAGATAAGATTAAGAAAGCAGCTCGTCTGTGGGTAACTGAAGGTGATAACTGGTTGGGTGATTTAATGCCATGGGTAGACTGCTTTCTTATAAAAATCCATCTTATAGATTGGTGTAAAAATATTACCTACATTAAAAGAAAATCTCGTGTGCATATCCAAATCGCGCCATCATATGTTAAAACTCAAATGTTATTGTCGTAGCCGTGAATTAGCTTTTCCAATGCGATCGTGTGTGAAGAACATAGCTCGGCAAACCGAAAATGCGGATTAGTTATGCTGTGGGTGGAACATAATTGAGACTATAGTATCCTTTCCTAAAAGTCACAAAAAGTAATATAGAGTTAGCATGTATATACAACATTTTACCATGTTGTAATTTCAAATTAAAATTTAAATACCGGTCAAACATATAAGAAAAGGTGAGCCTGTACCAAAAGACGGATTCGATCTGTTATCACCATCGGTCTGAAGCCATCTTTTAGTTCTTCAATGTGTCTTTTAATTTGAGAACTGATAAAATGTTTTGTTTAAAATATGTTCAAAATATTTAATTATACGGACCTACACCTTCTACTCTGCTCGTATGTAATTGCTCTGACCTACACATTCTACTCTCCCTGTGTCTGTTTCAAATCAAAATGGTTTTGCGCAATTTCAAAACAAAATTCAAAACACAGGTGGAGAAATGAAAAAGAAAAATCTCTCTACGAAGGTTGATAGATTAGATTGGGCTACAAATTCGGTCCATTATTAGGGATGTAAATGGACGCGTTAATGGCGCCGTATAATCCCATTAAATGCGTTCACACTTCAGTTTTCCAAGAAACAAAAAACGTTTTGAAATGTAGACCGAAATAAGTGGTATTATATGGCGCCACATATGTAACCATTTACATCCCTATCCATTATGGTCCATTCTCACCAGCAACATTGACATCGGCCATTTTGTTTTTTCAAGCTGTACTCTCAAACTTCTAAAACTTGAATGTTTTAAATAAATCGACCGAGATCAGGCGCATCATAAGCCTAAGTAATAAGTACCCCGTAAGTTCTTCCTAATTGTCGACAAAAGAGGTGCATCGAGCTTACAGCATGAACAAGCCAAGGACTCATCACTCATACGATTGCATTTCCAAATATGAGTAGGGGGCAGATACTGCACGTTCAGTCTTTGAAATCGCGTGTTCTGGTCACCTAGGTTTATATAGATCAAATCCAAGATGGATAGACTGCCGTTTAGCCACATCCACAATAAAAGCTGTCTGTACATGTTCCTTTGGTTTAGGGCAAAATGGATCGGTTAGCAGGAAAGCAGTCCAACAGATAGAATTTGAAGAAACTATCGGATCAGTCCAGCAGCAGAGCAGGCACCCATCATTCCAACTGTAAGTGCAGGTCCCAAGCTGGGGTACTAGCAATCCCATCAGCAGGTGTGTGCAATAGCTCTGAATCCTTGACATGTCGATCCCCAGGCCAAATATGTCGGTAAGAACAAGCCTGCAAGAGAGTGATGATCAAAACACCTCTCTCTGTTGTAAATTCTCAGCGAAACATATGGATGAAGAGTTGCAGTAGACCATATCAATGAGAAATGGAAAGCAGTAGAAAACAAAATCTGACATAAGATTGTAGCAGTCATATCTTCCAAGTGAAGAAGGATTCTCGCAGCCATATCTCCCAGATGATGATGGATTGTAACAGCCATACTTTTGAACAAAATAATGAAAAGTAATAAGAGACAGTTATACGTTCCAGTATGTAGTATATGAATTCACCATTAGATGAAGATCTGATGAAAGGAGGTATTCCACAATTGTTTTTTCCCCATGGACATGCCTATGGAGAAAACATGGCACATAAATGCCTCACACATGGTGTAGAAAAGTAATAATTAAAGGGGTAAAGGCTCATGCCCAAGTATGAAAAGGTTGAATTGAGCCCTTGCGTCCGATTCTACTTATTCGGCCATTGAGCTCATTAATATTAACTGCTCACTCTTCAAATTCGATAATTTTTCAGAACTCTATGTAGTATATATATAATCATACACCGTGATGGCTTATTTGAGCTATTTTTTTAATACGAGCGGACAAATACAAATTATTTAGTCCCTATTGTCAATAAGGTTCTGCGCAGACAACAGTTTTGGGTGGGATCGATTTTACTAACTGCAAAGCCTGTGCTTTACTCTGATCATAAGTCCAAACAAACAGTAGATTCAAAATTCATATAATCAAGTATGACAAATGTACAGTTTTACATATCAGCTTCAGAGTTGTACCAAAGTAGCCACCAGCCCACGAATTTACAAAAAGGTTAGACACAATAAGTTAGAAACAACACTCACAAAACGACATTACTCACTGTAAATGCAAGTGGTGAATACCATGGGAACAACAGAGGGTTGGGTCTATCTTTCCATGTCCCCTAAGATAAAACTTCTTCCATCTTCGATAGTTCATAACTTCACAACGATGCCTAACATACAATACATGCCACACACCAAAGGAAAGCACAAAGCACACCAACAAAAACCAATGAGGTAAAATACACACAAATGATGTAACGTTGTAGCATAGATATTGCATATTCCAAATCGTTTTCACCTGATAACTGTTTGTTGCCACCACCAACGAGATCAGCTTCTGCCACTCATGGTTATTCTCACCAGTACAGTCTAATCCTTGCTGCCAACACAGATAAGTTACAAGACAAGTATAAGGTATGCACAATATATTCACTTGCTAATTTCATTTTTGACCGGATACAGATGAATACCTTTTTTTTGCATGGTAATACGTAGATAAATACCTTGTTGAAAGTGAAAACTGTTCTAATTCATCTAAGAATTGGTGGGCACCCTCATTCAGTTTGTGCTATGCACAGAGTTAAGGCAGGACATGCCATGGAAGTAAACACCACCATACTAAGAAATCAAACTTCCAGTTGGGACAAAAAGAGCCCACATATCTATTGCACTGCAAACAATTAGTAGCCAGCCTTGCAGTTCCATTAAAATTTCCATGTTCAATGGGAATAGCAGATGCAACAAGGAGAATTTCAAGATAAAATGGATTACAGGGATCTATCCACTAGGTTCTACTGGATGGCCTCCCCGTAGTTGTATTTTCTAGTGCACATGTAAACAAGAAGGTACTCTTTAGAAGTTAATGCTCACATACAACATAGGCTCTCTTTGACTTGGTAGCGCTACTAAATTGCTGTCGATTTTGACAATAACACTAGATTCATATATCTCTGGTCTTCTTCCATGTCAAACATTTGAGACAGTGATGTTTTTCTTGAGCATCTGTACATATAGTATTAGAATGAGCAGGAGTCATTCAATACCTAGTACAGATTTCCATACCTGATTAAGTTCTTTATCAACTCTGTGATTCCGAGAATCTGCGTGTGTCGGGCGCCTATTGTTTACAATACCTTGATCTTCTCCCTAGGGTTACAAAAATATCTGGGCCACAGGTGAGATTTTGTAAATATGCATTCTACTACCATGGTTTGGCTTGTTGATCTGATCTACTATTGCTTTTTTTCAGTTTTATAATCGGTCCTCTCTGAGAACTACACAAGCAGAAATAGAAGGAATCCTCAAATGTTCCCTGTTCTGTTTTTGAGATACAGTACAAACCCATTTTTTGGGCATACCCGATTTGGCTGCAATTAACATAATTGTGTACATCAACTCACTACATGGTTTGATTTGTAATTCGTTTTAGATTATGAAGAGTTTTCTCCTAGTAAACACAAAGTGTTTGGGATTTGCACAGGTATGCAGCCATATTGACAATCTCACAAAAAAGGCATTAAACTTCAATGCACACTTACATAAGTAATAATATCAGTAACTAGTCAAAGGAGTGATTACTTGATATGAGGAATTGCGGGTGCAGGCATGCCTACAGATTCAAAAAATCCTGCTGATTAAGCGAATGCTAATATGGTGAGGGAGGATGTTCTTGCAAGACAACCACAGTGGCATGTGACAGGAAATGTAATGACAATTCAACTATGCCTACAACATATCTCTTGAAGTAAGACACCTAAATGAAATCTCAACAGTACAACTGCATGACTACCTACCGACTCAATGGACCTATTGGTCTTGGGCAAGTATTAAAGTAGTGAAGCATATTCATGCCTGGATGAAAACAGAGTTCTGAAGGCTACAAACCATGGAAGCAAAAACATAATGTGCACAAAAAAGTTATTATGCAGATAGCTTTAGTGATCTGTTCCGAGGGACAGTAAAATTTTAGATAGCTGATCATTCACGACACCGAGTATCACATCCGGCATTAACATGTTTTAGATCAAAGGGCATCAGTACAAGCTGAAGGTAGTGCTAACTCTGTTTGAATAAATCATAGCCTATAAATGTAACAACTTTTTTTAATGGTTAAATGTAACACCTGATATCAAAATAAGCAGATTGCGTACCCACGCTAAAATGAGGGTAAACATTCTAACCATTTGGTGGGCTTAAATCATGAACTAATTAAGAACATAGCTTCCTTGCCGCGCATAAAGAAACACCTGTAAGACCTTGATAGGTGCAAACCAGAGGAGTCTTAGTCTTTACAAGCCATAGTATTTGGAGGAGATAGTAGATCCTATGACTAACTGTACTATTGAATTTTCAGTTTGGAGGTTAGTTTTGCCTAGAACTCAAAGCATCAGAAATATACTGCTGAAAGAAGAAAAATTCAGCTTACAAGAACTAGAGCAAGCAACAAGCAACTAGATCAAACCTGTATCCTCGGCAGTGCCGTAGTGACCAACATACTGTTGCCATCAACAAGTCCAAATTGACCCCTACACAAAAGGGTCCAGAAGTCTCATTCGAAGGAAAAATTTATGAGTTCATTACAAATTAAACCAATTCATATTATCTCCTTGGCCAAACAAAGGGCCTTCGTTCATGGAAAGATAGATTAGAGGATTGCACTAGAGAATACAGGGGCAACTGAGACTTGAGAACAATCTGCTGCTTCGATATAATTACAAAGATATCAAGAGTGTAGATAGTCAGATATACGACTCACTGACATTCAATGGAGAAGCAGAATGGCATAATCTCACTCTCCTAGTTTCATTATGTGTTTGAATATGACCATGCCATGCTTTCTTTTCTACTGGCTGATGATATGGGCATAACAGGACTCATGAACTCTAATTACTAACAATCAGGAGACTTCATATCATCTTCATGGCCACAATGAGAACCTTCTTTCATGTGAAGATATATCGAGGTTTGTACTGAAACTTGAAAGCATTTGCAGAAGACATTATCTGTGATCTCACTCTTTTAGTTCCAATACGTGTGTCGATATGACATGAGGATGGACAGATAGCAGGGTGATGCTTTCTTCTCTACTGGATGCTGACATGAACATATATAACAGGAATCACAAATCAGTTTCATCATGTACATCTACCACTTTGTTAGGTCACGAACCCCGAATCAGGAATTGTTTACCTAATACACAGAGTGAATTTTGTTGTGCCATACGCAGTTACCAGTTTCCATACCGTTCTTGGTTCATGCAACATGAATCTAGCAGGCACTTCCCTCTACAAGTGGTTGCATAGTCTTCAGCGAGATGTGGTGCAGCTTCCTTGTGAGAGAATATGTACCTCTCCATGAATACTTTCTCGGTGACCTGTACTATTGCATAGTAACTCGGGTCACGCTTGAGCAGTCCATTTTGCTTCAGGCAAAGACCAACGCCGTGTCCTTGCAAGGCCAGCCAGCGAGTGTCCTTGCAAGGCCAGCCAGCAACGTCGCCATGACGCCAAACAGCACCACTGCCTTGCCCTCGTCCATTCGCACGCATCCACGCCGAGACCCCACCATGCTGCCGAGTCACGTTGTCGACGCGGGAAAATGGCATGCCGCTCCACCAGAAGACCTCTCCAGCTGGCAACAGCTCCAAAAACGATGCCCCCGTGGGGGAGAACGGCGAGTGGCGCCGTCATAGTCCGATCCGGGAGGACCCGGGTTGAGGTTTCCCCCAAAGCAGACGGCCCTTCCTGCAGCCTAAACGGTGGCCCAACGCATCCACGCCTTCAAGATCCCGCCTGCAATATGGGCTCCAAAACAGTGCCTCCAACGAGGAAGACGACGCAGGCACCGCCACTGTCCGGACTAGCCTGAGGTTTCCCTTGGAGCCCGGCGGAACTTGCACCATTACGATGCCCTTCAACAAGGTTAGCGGCGCCCACAGGCGTCGCCGCATCATCTACACCGGTAAACGCCGGGCGGAGGATTTATCCTCAGTGGCTGTTTCGTACGTAACGAGGAGGTTTGTAGCCGTGGACGGTCGTCGGAGGCGCCCACCGATGCAGAACGGAGAGGGCAGTGTCAAGCCGAGGCCCAACCCAGCCGGAGTTGCCGCCGCCGGCTGGGAGAAGATCCCGGCGCGCCGGCCAGGGATTCGCCGCCGTCGCCTGTGGCCCGTCGCTGCCGACCGCCATGCAACGCCCACGCCGCCTCCGACGCAGATTTTGCAGAGATCTTGAAGCGACAGCACAAGGGCCTCGCCCCCCCCCCCTTCATCGGCGGCCAGAGCTTTGCCGGCGGCCTCCAGGAGTGGCGAGGAGGGGCGGAGGAGAGGAGGGGTCGGTGGCGCCGACGATCTAGGGTTGCCCCCCCTGATCGCCTGGAGGAGGGCGACCGAGGGGAGCGGAGGAGGACTGTACTTACAAAGAACCGGGAGGTATTCACCACTTAAAATCTCAAATCACACTCTTCATTCGTACGATTTGTGTCACGACTTGTGCTGACCGAGCGGGGAGGTGACGAGATCCAAAGTTCATTGTTGGGGGTTAGGATTAGGCCTCGCTTGATTGGAAGTTTTAGATTACGGAGTGGAAATTTTTACCCGGCTTGTGCAGGATTTTTAGCGAGGCCTATAGTGGTATGTAAACTTTACCCGTCGTTTTTTCTATTTTCCAGTCAACCAATCGGGGCTTTAGAGGTAATGCAGGAGTGTCAGAGAGGAAAATCGTGGCCCTAAGGTTAGAGGGTGGACGGCACCACGATTGTCAACGATGACGTTTGGGTGAGGATGACGGGAGATGACCAAATAGAATATCTTTACTATTAAAGCTGGCTTGGTGGTGTCACACCTCGAGTGGTGTCACACTTCACACTAATTACACGAAAATGCTACCGCATCCCCTCAAATCTCACGGTGTCGGTAACAATATTTGCTATCTCCTCGGATCTTCGCCGGGTTTGTTGGACGTTTTTGAAAACCATGTATAGGACGATTAATTAGCTAATCGTGTCCTCCGGTTTCTCGTGAAAACTGTTCCCGAAAGACGTGCGTGCGGCGATTAATTAGCTAACCCCTCCAGTTCCTCACGAGAACTGCTTGCGAAAAAGGAAACCGATTCCTCCGAGAACAAAACAGAGGAGTATTTAGCCGACCAATCACCTCAAGAAACAAGCACAAAATAGACAATTGATCTTCAAGCAAACCGTCAGATAGATTCATCTCAACGAGTTCTCTAATTTCGAAAAGGAGGATACCAACCTTTTGACGAGATGAACAAACAGGGGACGATCGGATCACCGGTACAACGTCAAGGGCCCGTGCCATGGCCAGAAGCATCTCTACGTGGTGCTGGATGACTGGGAGAAGGGGTGCAACATCCACGAGATTAACAACCACGCCTTCGAGGACTCCCGCTCCAGCTCCGACACGATGAAGTAAAACTCATCGATCTTCCGGTGGTCCGCCCGGAGGAATCCTGCAGGGGCATGCTGATCCACGACCTCGGGAGCAAAATCCACGGGAGCCATGCACTGCTGGACTTGGAGGCAGAGGAGCACCGGTGGGAGCTTCCTCCTCGCTGGCTGCAACGATACGGGCATGCTCATAGGGCGCGTTTGGTATCCTGCAGGACCTCAAACCAGGCCCGCCAGCTGCAAATATGGGCCGATTGGTTGGTCGCAGCAGGGCCGCGCTGTGGCTAGCACGGAGCTTAAAGCACCCCAGAGCCAGGCCAGCAGGCACGGTCGAATCTAGCGTTCCCCTGGAGCCAGGTCTGGCGGCTGCAAAATTGGGCAACGGCGTGCACGCGGGCTCGCGCGGGAGATGGCGCGAGATGCCGAATCTCCGGCTGAGTTTCGCGCCGCCCTAGTCTCACCTCCTCCTCTATACGGTCACCGCACGCCATTGAGGAGCCAAAAAATCCCCACACCAGATCTACATCGGCGGCAAGTGGCGACCCTCTCCGGCGGCGAATCACCGACGACCTGTCTACTGCTGCAGCAGCCGGTCCGCGTTCGCGCCGCGGCGTCCTCGGCAAGGTCGGCGGGAGGGTCTCACCGGCAGCTACAGTTCATCTTCTCCAATGGCGGGGGTAAGTAACTTCGTCTCTGTGAACTGGCGGTGGGTTAGTTCAACGGTAGCCGGTACTAATTACACGTCTGTTCAATTAGGCCGATGGGTTGGTTCTGATCAAGCAGACAGCTGCTCTCGTAGCTGTCGTGCAGGCCTGGATCCTCCTTGTTCGCAAGACCATAGTTAGGCGCCATGCATACCCTCACGTGCAATACGGTCCTATGCTCGCCGGGATCTAGAGAGGATAGCTAACCTGAACTACATATACAACAACAACGAGGTAGAGGCTATGCAAATGCTACGGATGGGTAGAGCCCCCTTCTATGAGCTCGTGAAAAGATTTAGGGATGGCGGCTTGTTGCGGGACAGCATCCACAATCTGTTGAAGAGCAAGTTGCCATGTTCCTACATGTCGTTGGTCATAATCAGAGGTTCAGAGTTATCCACAGCACATTCAGAAGGTCATGTGAGACTATCTCCCGGTACTTCAGCAAGTCTTATTTGCCATTGGAGAGCTCAGAGGGGAGATGATGAAGCCACCGTCAACTCATACACCAACCAAGATCACCAACAACTTTAGATGGTACCCATATTTCAAGGTGAGCATTTGGCCAGATCACCTAGCTGTACAGATTTGTTAATTTGTTAGTGGACATTGTTAGGTCATGAGTTCTGACTTGTTTGTTCATGTGATGACAGGATTGTATTGGCGCCATCGATGGTACTCATGTCATTGCTAGAGTCCCCGGATCACAGTCTGCAGCATACAGAGGAAGGAAGCTGACGAGGGGTAGACTCATCAAGACCCATGGTTAAGGTCCCTAGGTTATGAATATGGGGGAGAGAACGTGGTAGAGCTGGAAGTATCGTCGGCTGACAAGCAGGGCAAAGATTTTACCCAGGTTCAGGGCCCTCGTGTGGAGGTAACACCCCTACGTCCTGCCTGTCTGTTATTGCTTTGTGAATATGATGGTTACAAGGTCCCGGCGAGATGTCGATCTCGCTAGGGTTTTGGTGGCTCTGAAAGTACTGGTCTGGTTCGATGGCCCTCCCAGTCCTTAAATAATAGGCTGGGTCTCGGGTGTTCGTAACCGACTCGATTTACAAGTAAGGAAACTCTAAACCGACTATTGTTTCGCCAAACTTGGAGGATACTCCATCTTCGTGGGCCTCCCTTCATGGGCTTCATGTAGGCTCTGATAGTTGGGCCTAGTCGATACGTGCACCAGGTACCCTCATGGTAGGGTACCCGATAGGCATACCCATGTCAGTAGCCCCCGAGTACTTGTCTGATTCGAAGAGTCGGGCATGGACTCATACATCATGCACGTTACATTTTTTGCATCTGTATTTAGAATTCTTATGAAATAGCACATGTTGGCTATGTCGAGTGTTTCATCGACTATGAGTTTTTGCTTATGATAGTCAAGGGATATTAGCTTAGCAGGCCCGGCACACGACGGATCGGGGCCAGTTAACTACCATTTGTGGCAAAACCATACTAGCTTTCAATCAAACTCGAGTCCCCGGACTCGAATCTGGAACAAACTGGACAGACTCGAAACGGCCGTTGAGGTCTTACGGAATCGAACTGCAGTATAATTTTGAATACCCAACGCGTCCGTCGGGGATAATTCATCATGTCTGCTGACACGGAACATTTAAGGATAACGCTGCTGGAGCGGTCCTTAGCCCAGCTCGACTGATCGGGGGTCTTACCTTTGCACTATGCATGCAGCATCCAAGGATCGTCGGATCAACTCGGGAATATTTCGAGTGTGATTTTGCTTATGAACTGAGTCGAATGTTTGTCGACTGATACTTTGCCATTATTCTATCGGGTGCGCGACAGCGCTCCCGATGGGAGTAGCCCCCGAGATTGTGCTTTATTGCTTGCAATGGAGGATAATCTCAAAATCTTTTACCCTGCACATTTTAGTCAAAGAAATTTTTTGATACGCTCCCGATGGGAGTATGATGTTGCAGTCGAAATTTCGACTGGCTCTATGACCTTTGCTAAAGAACCAATCGAATTCTGTGAGAGCCACCCGAAGATATCATCGAGTGACTTTTATGCCAGTTGTGAAGATGAACAACGTCAGCAATGACGCATTTTGCGACTGCTATCTCTGACAAGCGGTGGCGTGCTTGGAGAGGCTTTGATAAGACGTGACCCTGTTTTGTGGGCCCGTTTCTGCAGAGCTGACCAGGGATGACGCCGCGTGGACTTGATTTGACCGTTCTGGCGCGATTTTCACGGGGCGTGATGATGGTTTCCTGGATTCCGTGCGTAGTGGGCGGAGTGGCCGGCGACGGTTGCCTCCATGGCCACGTGTATGGCAGATTTCGCGCGGAGCGTATGCATCTGTTTTGACGGTTACGATCATTTTGCGATCTGTGGTAAATAGGGGGGACGGCGCTGGCAGAGTTTTTTACTTGCCATTTGCTCCCTGCGCCGCCCCTCGTCTCATCTTCTTCCCCACCTGCCCCCATTGTTTCTGCGCCCAAGCTCTTTGCCTCCCACACCCTCCACTGCTGCAATGGCGAAAGGTGGGGGCTCCAAGCGTGGTGCTGCTGCCGCGACCGATGCGGCCAAGGGCAAAAAGACCGTGGCGGGTACATCTGCGTCCACCGCTGCCCTGAAGAAGAACAGCGGGGATTGGGCGAGTCCACCATCAAGGACGCCCATTTGCTCAAGCTCCGCGAGCAGGGATATCTGCCACCCGCGGAGCAGCTCGCCGTCCGCGCTCCGTCGCCCAAGGAGGTATGCCCCGAACCACGCGCCAACGAGCGCGTTTGCTTTGCGGAGTTTGTGTCCAGGGGCTTCTCGCTTCCCCTCCACGACTTTGTTCGTGGTCTTCTTTTTGCCTACGGGGTGCAGATCCATGATCTCACCCCGAACGGTATTATGCATATTGCGTGTTTCATCACGCTGTGCGAGTGCTTCCTGGCGTCGCACCCAGCTGGGCGCTATGGAAGACATATTCATGGTGCGACCCAACAGAGGAGGTGGTCGCACCTACCCCGTGGGCGGCTGCGGCATCCAGGTGCGCAGCGACACCGCTATTTCCGCCTGAAGACCGTCGACTCCGCCAAGGCTGGAGGAAAGGGTGGTTTTATGCGAGTGTCGAGCAAGACGGAGTCGCCACCTTCTCGACTGCGGCTTACGTCAGGACCAAGGCGTGGGATCACCAGCTCTCAGCCGAAGAAATGGAGGAAGCACGCCCTTTGCTGACTCGAATCGACGGATGCTGGACAAGGTACGGGCTTCACTTGATCGCCACCTTTTGAAGAGGGGTGTGGCCACTCCGTGCCCGAGCGCACCCCATGTGGGAGTATGAGGGCGGGGTGACTCCACTCGGATGAGCCCAGAGGAGCTGTCAAGGAACGAGCTTGTGAATCACGTGCGGCACATCACCAACTTGACGACAGGCGACAAATGCGACGTCGACTGTCCCATTGAGCCGTATGGGGCGGAAAACCCTTTGCTGAGGTATGTCTGCATTTTAAGAGTTTGCCACTCGTATGCTATGTGTTTGTTCGATTTTGCTTCTGACTTTGCAATTTGCGATGTATGCGATGCAGGACCACTCGACTGCCACCTCTCTCCCCTCTGCCTGAAAATGGTGAGACTGAAGAAACTCAGGTGCAGGTGGTGGACCCGAAAAGGGATCAGTCGCCCATCCCTTCTGCCACCACTTCGCATGCGGAGGAGGTCGAGGAGGAGCAGCAGAAGAGGTCCAATCTGAAGAAAAGGCCACCGCTGACCAAGAAGTCGATACCGCGCCACCGAAGCGGCGTCGACTGGCCAAGAAGGCGCCTTCTGCTGTGAGTTCACCCGCGAGGGGCAGGGCTTGGAGGATGACGAGGAATCAGGCTCACCACCTGTTTTCCAAGCCGCTCCTTTGCGTGCGTGCTCAACAAGCTCAACTCTTCCTCTTCAGTCGAGTGGTACCCCAGCCTTTGGGGACCAATTTTTGGCGACTCCGAAGATGAGGAGATGAGGACACAGGTGTGTTTTTGAGTATGATATGAGAATTTTGTGCTGTCACATATTTGTGCTGACCGTCTTTTGCTTTGTTGTGTTGCCACAGCGCTGAAAACAATCAGCCTGGGACTCCTCCAGTCGAGAATGTTCCAACCCTGGAGCACTCGAATTCTGCACCGACTGGAAACGAGGCTGCCCAGCCAATGGCCACTGATGCTGTCGTTGAGACAGCCAAGGCGGCAACTCCAGATGTCGGGACATCAGTCGCGGCTCCTGAGCCGTGGATGAACCACGTAAGTAGCTTTTTGCTTGACCCGTTTAGTTGTAGGTCTGTGAGAGTTTGAATTTTTGCTGAATTCGTGTGCTTGCAGCCCTTCTACCACACCTTGGCAGATTCTGCCAAGGCTTATGTCCAGGTGGAGCAGGAGAGGGATACCATGCGCGCCGAGCTAGAGCGGCTCAGTCGTGAGTTCTCCTTTTGCTTTTGTTTTGCTGAATTTCTTTTTGCAATGCTTGATTTTGTCGAGTATTGAATGCACGTGATTTTGCTGGGCCAGGCGAGAAGAAGGAGCTGGAAGAGCACTCGCCGCGCAGCGCGAAGAGTCGAAGAAAGAGCTGGCTGCCGCCACCAACTCAGCCGCTGCACGCGAGCGAGGATATGCTGACCAGCTCGCGGCACTCGCGCAGGCCATGGGAGGTGAGTAATCTTTTCTCCTTTTGATATGACGATATAACTGTCGAGTGTCATGAAATGACTTTTGCCTTTTTTGAATTGTGCAGAAGCTGTTGGCGCACCGGCCTCTGCGGACGTGGCGAGTGACGATCTTTCGCTGGAACAGGCTGTGGGCGGCTTAGGCGCCTATGCAACCAGGCGAAAGAGCACTCGCCAAATCGACGAGCACACTTGGCGCTGTATACAGGTGGTGTTCCCGACTGGCGTAGTGCCGTCGACGGCGGACGACTTCGCCGACGTGTTTGGCCCCGGGACGTCCACCATGGCGGGTTTCGCTCGCGCCAACACGGTACGCGGATCCGAGTCCACCATCAAGCTTCTTATGGGACATGGGATAGATTGCGACTACGAGGCAGCACTGTCTGCGTTCCCTCGGAAGCCAGATGGGAAGCCCATTTCTCTGAAGGGGGTGAGCGGAGCCGCCGCGCGACTGGCCGAGGTTTTTATGACCACCATGGAGCGCCGGGCACTCGAGACTGCCAATCGTCTGCTTAGGAAATCGAATCTTAGGTTTAGGGTAGCTGTACCCTTTTGTTTTTTATGCCTTGTAATGATACCTTCTGAACTGCGCGAGTCTGCGCTTTGTTTGTGCTACCTTGTTTATGCAAATAGTCTTTTGCTAATGTCTTTCACTCGAAGAGTTGTATGCTTATGACATGAGTTTTAGCTTCTGACACAAACTTTGTGTTTGTGATTATGCTCTTTGAACAGTCACGAGAACCTGCTACTGCGACTAGTTCCTCGCAGGCTCCAATCACCACCCGATCCCAGGGTCAGGTGGTAAATGATGCCAAGGTGATGGAGTATATGAAGGCCAAATTTGTGAGAATGGAGCAAGATCTGAAGGACGCCCAGGCTGAGCTGAATCGATTGAGGGCGAGACCCGCGTTGGCCACCCAACGCGAGGAATATGTGCTCGGGGAGATGGATCTTGTGAACAGGCAACTCGAGTGTAAGTTCGAGTCTTGCTCTGTTTACAAGCTTTTTGCGTAGCTATTGTCCTTTTGATCTGACTGGTGCGCCCGTGTTTGTAGGCTTTGTCGACAACTTCCAGGCTGAAAAGATTCGCGTGGAAGGGCGTCTGGATAGCGTGGTTGACGACCCTACGACTGGGCGTCAACACTTTTGGCTTGATAGGTACCATGCCCGCATACTCGCCACCCTGAAGGATCGCGTCTGGCGAAGTGCTGAACTGCTGGAGTTATGCCGGGCAGCGTTTATTCGCCTGAACGAGACTCTTTTTCCTGCGGGGCCACAACCACAAGGGATTCGTGCTTTGTTGAACATCTTCCGTCAAACAAATCCCATTCGAGAGTTGCTGTCTCAGAGACTTGTGATTGGAGCCAACGCTGCAATGGCGTATATGCGTAGTCGAAAACCAAGGTTGGTGTTGCGGACACCTGCAGCCGGAGAGGTTCTCGAACAAAAGACCTGGATGACACGATCCGAGCTGCGGAGACACTAATCGAGTGCACTCGCGAACAGCTTTGCGGTCCCGAGCTGCCCGTAAAGGACGAGCCTGAGGATTAGAATAGTTTGCGAGTGCAATTTTTGTATAGGGGGCAGCCCCCGAGTGTAATTTTTGACTCTTTGTATATTGTATAGTTTGTATACTTTGATTTTTTGTCGAGCCCCCGAGTCAGTCGAGCGGGGTTTGTGAAATATGTGTTGGTTGTGAACCAATGACTGTGCAGCCCCCGAGTATTCGAGTGCGGCTGCAGAGTTTTTGTGTTCTTTGTTTGGATCCTTGTTACGCAGCCCCCGAGCATTCGGGTGCGGCTAAGGCATTGTGTTTCTGCAAGAGCGAGAGCTCATTTGATCGATAACACAGCCCCCGAGGGTTTCGGGTGCGGTTAAGGTATGAATTATGCGGGTAGTACCACAAAGAAGTCGAAGGAACATTGATTTTATTCCTCTTTTGAATGTTAGGCTGCAGGCCGCCTCATTAAAAACCTTCCAGTCCCCTTAGGTACCCTGGTAAGGAAAAGAGCGCGTCTGAAACCTGCAGCCATCCGACATATAGCCTATTACATTGTATGACTGTGAGCACTTTATGCGTAGAAACGGCGCAGATGCGCAACGTTCCAAGGATTATGAGAGAGTTCGCCTGTCTTCGCGTGCTTCAGTCGATATGCGCCTCCACCAAGGACCTCCGTGATGATGAAGGGACCTTCCCATGGGGAAGCGAGCTTGTGCACCTTCTTTTGCTTCATCGAAGAACCAGGTCGCCACAACAAAGGACCTGGTTCGCAGTCGACGGCTATGGTAGTTGCGGAGATCCTGCTGGTAAACAGCTGTGCGGGCCAAGGCCGTGTCTCGCGCTCATCGAGCAAGTCGACTGCGTCTTCGAGTGCTTCTTCCGCGTCTTCTTCATTGTATGCTTCAACTCGTGGCGCATTGAACCTTACATCTGATGGCAGAATTGCCTCTGCACCATAGACCATGAAGAATGGGGTGAACTGCGTAGAAGTGTTGGGAGTTGTGCGTAGGCTCCATAGCACAGATGGTAGTTCTTCGACCCAAGCACCCGCAGCTCTTTTGAGTGGCACCAGGAGGCGCTTCTTGATCCACTCGTCACAAGTCCATTGGCCTTTTCGACTTGGCCATTGGATTGTGGATGCGCCACGGATGCGTAGTTGAGCGTAATGTCCTGCTCTTTGCAGAAGGTTTTGAACTCCTCAGCCGTGAAGTTTGTGCCGTTATCAGTGATGATACTGTTTGGGACACCGAAGCGGTAGATGATGCTCTTTATGAAGTTGACTGCCGTAGTAGCAGTCGAATTTGTGATGGGGACCGCCTCGATCCACTTTGTGAACTTGTCGACTGCCACCAGTAGGTGAGTATGCCCGCCATGCGATGATTTTTTGAGTGGCCCAACCATATCGAGCCCCCATTGGGCGAAAGGCCAGGCCAGCGGTATAGTCTTCAACGCCGATGCGGGTGCGTGCGGCCTTGTTGCGAATTTCTGGCAGCCGACGCACCTTTTGACTATGTCCTCCGCGTCTTTGAGTGCTGTAGGCCAGTAAAACCCTGCGCGAAAGGCTTTGGCTACGAGTGATCGACTGCTGGCGTGATGCCCACAGGTACCTGCATGAATATCTCGAAGTATGGCTTGGCCATCTTCGAATGCGATGCATCTTTGGAACATACCTGATATGCTGCGCTTGTATAACTCGCCGTTGATAACGGTGTATGCTTTTGATCTTCGAGTCACGCGTCGGGACTCGGTTATGTCATCTGGTAGCTCGCCGCGGAGTATGTAAGCCAGAAAAGGTTGAGTCCAAGTTGGCTCAATGAGGAGTACCTCGACTGGGGGGTCCTCTGTGCTGGGCGCTTTGCTTTTGGCTGGCGTAGTCGACGGAGGAGGCTCTCGTTTCTCCTTGATAGATCTGTGTTCGATGCGCTCGAGGAAGACACCAGGTGGAATTTGTGCGCCAGTTGAGCCAAGATTGGCTAGCATGTCTGCTTCTTCGTTACTTTCCCTTCCTATGTGCCTCAACTCGCAGCCTCGAAGCTGCCCTCCAGTGTGTTGTACAGGTCGCGATAAGCGATCATGTTGTCCGCGATTGCGTCGCAGGCCTTCATTGTTTGCTGCACCACGAGATTGGAGTCGCCGTAGATCATCAATCGAGTGCACCCAAGTGCTTTTGCCATCCGCATGCCATGGATCAGAGCCTCGTATTCAGCCTCGTTATTGGAGGGTAGTTTGAATCCCATCTGCAAAACATAACGTAGCTTGTCCCCTTTTGGTGATATGAGGATGACGCCTGCGCCTGCGCCTTCGTGTTTCTTGGACCCATCGAAGTACATGGTCCAGGAATTGGACACGTCTGGTGCTCCAGGTAATTGGGCCTCTATCCACTCGGTTGTGAAGTCGGGTAGGACTTGTGCTTTGATAGCCTTCGGGTGCTCGTACTTGATGTCTCTTGGAGCCAGCTCGATGAGCCATTTTGCGACTCGACCCGTTGCATTGGGGTTTGTGAGGATATCACCGATTGCTGAGTTACTTACCACGGTGATCGGGTGCTCGGTGAAGTAGTGTGTCAACTTCCTTGAGGACATGAATACAGCGTATGCCAGCTTTTGATAGTGCGGGTACCGCTGTTTTGATATGGAGAGAACCTCGCTCAGGTAGTAGACTGGACGTTGTATGCTTTGGATGTGCCCCTCCTCCATGCGTTCGACTACCAGTACGGTGCTCACCACCCTGTTTGTAGCCGAGACATACAGGTAGAGTGGTTCCCGTTCCTTAGGTGCGACGAGGATCGGAGGGCTTGTGAGGATCCGCTTGAGATCTGTGAAGGCTGCTTCAGCTTCTGGCGTCCACTCGAACTTGTCCGCCTTCTTCATCAGTCGATAGAATGGTAGAGCCTTTTCACCCAGTTTGCTGATGAATCGACTGAGCGCTGCTACTCGTCCTGCTAGTTTCTGCACATCGTGAAGCTTTGAAGGCCTTTGCATTGTGAGGATGGCCTGTATTTTCTCCGGGTCTGCTTCGATTCCACGGGCAGAGACTAGGTACCCTAGGAGCTGCCCGGCTGGAACGCCGAACGTGCACTTCTTAGGATTGAGCTTGATATGGAAGCGTTTGAGGTTTGCGAACGTCTCCCTCAAATCGTCGAGTAGTGTGTGTTCTTCCCTTGTGGTAATGACAATGTCATCCACGTAGACCTGGACGTTGCGTCCGATTTGCTTTTTGAGGCAGTCCTGCATCATGCGCTGGTATGTTGCACCCGCGTTTTTGAGCCCAAAGGGCATAGTTGTGTAGCAGTAGACCCCGAGTGGGGTTATGAACGCCGTTTTTTCTTCGTCTTCTTGCTTCATCCTTATCTGGTGATAACCTGAGTAAGCATCCAGAAAGGAGAGTCGTGCGCATCCGGCGGTGGAGTCGACGATCTGGTCGATTCGGGGTAGCGGGAAGTGATCCTTTGGACAGCACTTGTTCAGCGCTGTGAAGTCCACGCACATCCGAAGGATGTCTGTATGCTTCTTTCTACGAGTACGGGGTTGGCCACCCATTGTGATTTCTTGATTTCCCTAATGAATCCTGCTGCGAGTAACCGGTCGACTTCAGATTCGACTGCGGTTCGCTTTGGGCCGGAGATTCGACGCATCGTTTGCTTGACTGGCTTTGCATCTGGAAACAATTGGAGAGAGTGCTCGGCGAATTCCCTGGGAATACCTGGCATGTCGGCTGGACACCACGCAAATATTTCCCAGTTCTCACGGAGGAATTCGACGAGCGCGCCTTCCTATGCGATAGGCAGGCTCGAAGATATGTTGACTGTCTTGGACGGATCGGTCGGGTGCACCTGATGCGACCTTGTGTCATTTGTAGCATTGAAGGATCTGTCGACTGCCAACTTCTTATGCTCCGGAAGGAGTGTGCGGTCGTTGGAAATCGCCAGTCGGCGAGTGATTCTTCCACCCCGAACATCTCGGAGATTTTGCTGAACTCGCGGTCGCAAGCATCGGACCTTTGAAAGTTTCCACGGACAGTAATGACTCCCTTTGGTCCTGGCATCTTCAGCGTGAGGTACGCGTAGTGTGGCACCGCCATGAATCGAGCAAACGTCGGGCGACCAAGAATAGCATGGTATTGTGATTTCCAGTCGACGACCTCGAACTCAATCGACTCTGTCCTGAAGTGGCTTTTGTCCCCGAACGTAACGTCGAGTTGTATGGTGCCTTCTGGGCTAATTGCTTTGCCAGGAACAATACCGTGGAAGGTATTTGAAGATTTTGGGAGGTTTTCGACTGACCTGTTCATTTTGCGGAGCGTGTCCGCGAAGATGATGTTTATGCCGCTGCCTCCATCCATGAAGACCTTGGTCATGGCGTAGCCTCCTATTTGCGCGTCGAGTACCAGAGCCGCGTGCCCTGGTCGAACTACAGCTGGGGGATGATCCTCTCGACTGAAGCTTATGATGGTTTCCGATCCCTTCAGAAATTCGGGCACGGCAGGAGGTGCCATGACAGCCATGTTCACCTGTCGAGTGATTAGCTTTTGCTGCCTGTTGGAGGGGCGACCCTTTTGTATCATGTACATCTGCCCGTGGGGCTGTGGATATTGATCATCTTCCGCCCGTAGTACGGGTTGTATGGCACCTGCGAGGTTTGCGCCTGGAGCAGGCTGTGGTGGTGGTTGCGGTGGCGGCTGTGGCGCCATGAGAGCGGGCACAGCGTTCGGCTGTGGTGCGGGTGCAGGCGTGGGCTGAGCAGGTGCTGGGCCGTACCTTTTGAGTCGTATCATGTAGTCAGTCGCCATTTGGTCGAATTCCCTGCAGTTCCTTAGGGTGTGATTGGAGCGTAGTTTTCCGTCGTCCCCCTTGAAGAGGTGGAATCTGCACCAGTCGTCCATCTTTTCCTCGAATGACCGCTCGGGTTTTGCGTCGCTGCGTTTGCGCCATTCTTGCCTTTTGTAGCTGTCGCTCCGCTGCTCGCGATCTCGACTGTCCCGTCGATCATCCGAGCGTCGATTGCTTCTATCTTGGTCTCCCGGGTTGTGTGTATCCAGCCGCCATGAACTCGGGTCTGTTATCGTCGTAAGGACGTTTGGAACGTTTGCGCCTGCGATCTTCTCTGTATGAATCTCTGCGGCCTCGACTGCCGCTTTCGTAGTTGTCGCGTGGTGGGGAAGCACGGGATCTGCGTACAGAATCCTCTCCATCTGCCCACTCAGTCGCAACTTTGATGAGGTCAGCCAGGGAGGTTGGCTTTTCACGACCAGTGCCTCTTTGAAGTCCTTCCTGGCGAGACCTTGTATGAAGGCATCCATGGCCCTGTCTTCTGACACTTTGCCAACCGAATTGCGTATTTCGGTCCACCGCCGTATGTATGATCTCAACGACTCGTCTGATCGTTGAGTGCATGCCCTTAATTCTTCGAATGTCTTCGGGCGCTCACATAGAGGCTCGAAGTTTTTGATGAAGTCTCTGCGGAAATCGTCCCACGAGTCGTATGATGATGGAGGGAGCGCCTTGAGCCAGTCGCGGGCAGTTCCTTCGAGCATGAGTCGTATGTACTGCATCGCCGTGGTGTTCGTGCCACGCTGGCATGCCACGGCGAGTCTGTAATCTTCTAGCCACCCGGAAGGTTCTTGGCGACCGTTGTACTTGGGTTGTTCGCCTGTCAACTTGAACCTTTGGGCATCCGCGTCTCACGGATGCGTCGAGTGAAGCACAATGCTCCGCATGGCTCTGGTTCACGATCAGAGTATGAATCGCTGCTATAGGATCTTCGAGATCTGCTTCTGCTGGACCTGTGCCGGCGCGTGCTTCTCCTTCCTTCATCCGAGTGGTGGCTGCGACCACTGCGATGATGTGCTGCGTGTCGTGAGTCGACTATGTCGCGATCGCGATTCCTTGCTGGAGTTTTGTCTTCTGGCTGTATAGCCTGTGCCGCTAGAGCTAGCGATTTGAGTTGTTGGCGATGCAGGGCTGCGTTAGGGTCATTCGCCGGAGGTTGCATTGCCTTGAGGTAAGCACCTACGGAGAATAATGCACCCGCAGCAGTTTTGGGCACTGGGATTCCGTTAGCGTCCTCTGTCATGAACGACAGGTTACGGGTGATTGCTACCCTTTCATGTTCTGGAAGGCTTGCCAACCGCGACCTAGGTCGTGGGGTTGGTTGCATTGTGGACCCGAGGGATTGCTCCCTTCTTCGGGCACTCGAGAGGCTGGCTTGCCTTTTGCGCTCTTCGAGCGTCGCTCGGTAGTTTTGCAGTCGAATTGACTCCTGCCAGTTGAAGTACTGGAAGGTCAACATCTCCTCTGGGGTGGAATTTGGTGGCATCATTGTGCACTCCTTTATGACTTTATCTGCTTTTGCTGCCATCTCCTCCGTGATTGTCAAGGTTGTGACCCCATCCGGCATGGTTACCGTGCATGGGAATTGTGCAGGCCTGCGAGCGGCTGCGTCTGCGGATGATTCTGCGGAGAAGGCCACGTAGACCTGATGGGGCGTGACCCGTGGACAGGTGTATGTGCTGTCGATTCCAGTCATGGACTCGACGTCGCCGTCGAGGCTCATGTCAGAGCCAGTATGTTCATCGAGTAGATCTTCGAGGCGAATCTCGTTGTCGATGTGCTCATCGCCTATGCTCATCTCGGTGTTGGCGAAACCATTATGGATTTCTGAGTCGAGGTTGGTGTTGGTGAAGATCTCCGAGTCGACGTTGCTGTCGTTATGAATCGCGGGCTCGTAGAAGTCATCGAGGGAGATCCCGCAGTCGAAACTCTCGTCGAGTGGTAGGTTGAAGTCGACGTTGCTTGTGCGGTATGCTGATTCTGCCTCCTCGCCTTGGAGTTCCGTCATCATGAACCTGTCGATCTCGCCGGTCGACATGGTTGTTGCGGGCGAGCAGGCTTCAGGAATCGACGACGGGGCGAGCGCAGTCGACGGAGCCTCGAGTGCGCCCAGCGCCAGTTGTTGCGGATCTGTCGAGTCCTGCGTGCCAAGATTGTTTACGAAAAAATTGAATGCTCCAACAGTTAAACTCAAACCTGATTCAAGGCCGGAAAACGCCTCCTGAAGCTCCGGCGAGTGCGGATTGAAATTCATTGGAAGAGCAGATGCGCTTTTTGCAGGTGAAGCGGGCAGGCTGCCGCTTTTCGAGTGGATCGGTGAGTCCCGTGTGACATGGCCGGCGAGTTGCCGTTTGCAGATGAGATCGGCGAGTTGCCGTTTGCTGGTGTGATCGGCGATTTGCCGTTTGCTGTTGGGACCGGCGAAACTTCGAGTCCAGCGCTATTCTTTCCCACAGACGGCGCCACTTGACGAGGGGTAGACTCATCAAGACCCATGGTTAAGGTCCCTAGGTTATGAATATGGGGGAGAGAACGTGGTAGAGCTGGAAGTATCGTCGGCTGACAAGCAGGGCAAAGATTTTACCCAGGTTCAGGGCCCTCGTGTGGAGGTAACACCCCTACGTCCTGCCTGTCTGTTATTGCTTTGTGAATATGATGGTTACAAGGGTCCCGGCGAGATGTCGATCTCGCTAGGGTTTTGGTGGCTCTGAAAGTACTGGTCTGGTTCGATGGCCCTCCCAGTCCTTAAATAATAGGCTGGGTCTCGGGTGTTCGTAACCGACTCGATTTACAAGTAAGGAAACTCTAAACCGACTATTGTTTCGCCAAACTTGGAGGATACTCCATCTTCGTGGGCCTCCCTTCATGGGCTTCATGTAGGCTCTGATAGTTGGGCCTAGTCGATACGTGCACCAGGTACCCTCATGGTAGGGTACCCGATAGGCATACCCATGTCAGAAGCATTACACAAGCCAGAATGTCCTTGCCGCAGTGGATTTCGACATGAAGTTCACATATGTGCTAGCTGGTTGGGAGGGATCAGCCCATGACGCAACAATTCTAGCTGACAGTTTGTCCAGGCCTGATGGGATCAGCATGCCTGAAGGTAAGTTCTACCTTGGAGATGCTGGATATGCTTGTCGCCCTGGAATCCTGCCACCCTTCCGAAAGACCAGGTACCATCTTAACGAGTTTAGTGGAAGGAATGGTCCGCAGAATCCGCAGGAATTGTTCAATCTTCGTCGTTCTAGCTTAAGAGTCACCGTAGAAAGAGCATTTGCTGCGCTGAAAAACAGATTCAATATCCTTGACCAGAAGCCATTCCATCCATTCGAGACCCAAGTTAAGCTTGTTCTAGCATGTTGCATTCTCCACAATTGGATCTTAGGCTAGGGGATTGATGAACATTTCCCTGATGAGGAAGATGTGACACCGGACGACACCTCCAATACTGGCCATGGTGTCTCCCAAGGAGACAATGAAGCATGGAAGGCCAAAAGGCAGGAGTGGGTTCAGGCAATGTGGGATGATAGAGGTGCTTCCAGGTCATGATCTGCTTCCAGGACATGCTCAGGCTATGTGAAGAAGAAGAAGAACCAGAAGAAGAGGAAATGGAGAAGAAAACCTACCCAAGACCCCGCCCCTTTTACAGTTACCTGATGACTATAATGCTATTCGATGAACTGTAATTCGTACTAGTTAGGACTGATGAACTGTAATTCGAAGTAGCTAGGAGTGATGAACTGCAATTCGTAGTAGCTAGGAGTGTTGAACTGCCATTCGTATTATCTAGGAGTGATGAACTTATGCACTGCCATTCCTACTCATGTGGGTAAGCTCACCATTACCAACAAATAGGTGAGCACAATCTAGCTCGCACGCAACCAAACACCTTGCTTTGCATTGCTGCTTGTTTTTCTATGATGCAGCTGCCAACCAAACATTGTGCTCAATATGTGCTCGCACTGCGATGCAGGCAACCAAACGGCACGAAGTACATGGGCGAGAGGTTGGTCTCGCCAGACCAGGCCCTCTAGAGCCTGCTCTGGCGGGGCGCAAAGGTAGCTGCAAGCTACCAAACGCGCCCATAGAGATCACCTCGTATGTCGTCCACCCGGAGTCCCCGACAGGTGCACCATCTTCCCGTTCGCATACATAACGGTCCGCGGCCGCGACGCCTACGCCGGCACCTTCTCACTGGAGTCTGAACACAGGCGGCAACGGGCCAACGGCGACGCCGAGTGGAAGTGTTGCAGCGAATAGCTGCTGTCGTTACAGCCTTACAGAGCCAGCGCCACAATGACGCCAACTGGACGCCTGGGTCGGGTTCCACTCGCCGGGGTACATGTACATGTGCGACGTACCGGCGACGCTAGCCGACTAACGCTTGTTGCCGAACGACACGAAGCCAACGTGGAAGCTTGTGAGCGCGGTTGCTCAGTATTCGGAGGACCCTGACCCGAGGAGAGGCGACTCTGCTGCGTTGCTTGTCTGCATGTCCAACGGGGAGTTCTGCTTCTGTGTCGTGGAGTCATTGTTGGCCAAATAGAGTATGTGCAGCTCCGTCTCGCCGGGTTCCGCCTCGAACAAGATCGCCAAGGACGACTGTGTAATTCGTCTCACTATTGTGGTGCTTTCTCCTGCATAGTGCACAAATCTGATTCTCTGCTTAACCCACGCGCATTTTGCATTTAACTTTGCCGCTCCCAACTCCCACCGATGTATGAAGCAAACTACACTCAGTGGATCTTGTATCTGCTCTCAAATTTGTAGCAGGATTTGTTTTTTTATTATAGTTAACTAGCGTGGCGGCCCTCGCAAATGCGAGGGCATCATGTGTAGTAGGTTGAAAGTGTTCATAAAAAAGGTTCATTAATTAAATCACATCATTTCTAATTATGTCACAATAAATAAAATTATTCAACAACTACCTCAAGTGTTAGTGACATTCCCATTGATAATCTGTCGACTAATGTTGTATCTTCATCAATTTTGAATGGTTGACGCTTCGGATCTCATCAAGTCAGAATGTTCATTCAGTGGAAGGATATTCTCATCCTTGTGATAATATGTGTTGACTCAGTACCATGTATCATTAAGTCGGACAACTCCTGTCGAAGTTCCGTAGGCTTTTTGTGAGAGTGTTGGTCTGACTGCAGTCGAATAAAGTTGTCAGTTATGTTTACTCAATAACTGAGAGAATGTACGTTGTGCGACTAATGGCGTGACTTCATCAGTTTTAAAATTCCACGGCTGTAAACTGTCGGTGATGATGTTTGTGAGTACTTTGTATGATGGTAATCGAATAACTTTGTCATTTATGTGTACTCAATCATATAAACAATGTGTTCCCTCCATTATCTATTACCCTCGTTTTGAATTTTGTCCAAATTAGTCTTTATATACTTTGACCAAATATACATGAAAGGAGATGCCGCAAGCAAAGATCATATAGCCTAATTGACTGCAAGTTGAATAAGCTATGACCCTCTTTAGATCGTTATATAATATTCCAGTGGTTGCCGCCTATAAAACGGAGGTAATTTATTGGCATGCTCAATAGTTGTTAGAAAGTTATCATGAATAGTGTATATAGTATATGTACTCTTGTTCGAATCTAAGAGAAATTCAAGATAATGTTTTATACCCGGGAGATCAATTTCCTAAATGAAACATGCCTTCAGATTATTCTTCCGAATAATAACTCTGACATGGAAGAGAGGTCTTGTCGATTATCCGGTTTTTCGTAAGCTTGCCCATGTTTTATTTCCTTTTTGCGAGATCTTAAAATGTTGAATAGATTGTTCGAGAAACAAATATATATCAACACCTAAAATATACAATCCTTATTATTAGAATCACCATAAAACGTATTTTCGTATTATATGAATCTAGTTATTAATATTAATATATATTGGTACATCTTTGGTGAAATTGTTCAAAACATGACTTTGAGTAGACCTATAGTACGGGTAACTGAAACATAGCAAGTACAAATTGCAAAAATACATGGGGAGTACTTAATGACACGTTTAATTATTTTTTCTAAACTGTATGTATCCTAGCAGCTTCAAAACATAGGAAGTACTCTCACCGTTTCAAAATATAAGATGTTGTAGTTCTTGTCAATATTCACATGCACATTAGTGTATCTAGATATATTTAATGTGTAGATTCACTCATTTTATTAAGCATGTAGACAACATGTGTAATACCTAAACATCTTACATTTAAAAATGGAGGGAGTAGTTTTTTTTGTTGTGCAATCACGTATCAGGTAGGTGGGCAATCTCATACACTGATTTTTAAATGTACGCTGTCATTGCACTCTTTTGTGTAGAGCCGCCTTTTGTGTAAGTTGGTGTCTTTTTCGTCCAGCTATAATGTTCGTAGCAGCTCCAACCTTTGCCACCACGTCCAAGTAAAAAACAATCTCCTCTCTGTCACGTTCCAGGAAGCTACCTAGTCTCCTATACTTGTTTTTTGAACGGATGTAATCTTCTGGAGGACGTGTCTTTTTTTTTTTCATCTCTCGTTCCAGGCTTCCAGCCATAGGGGTAGTCCGGCTTGTTTTCTAAACGGATTATCCGTTCCCTTTTTTAAACGGATTATGTGTTTTTTCTAAACGGATTATCCGTTCCCTTTTTTAAACGGATTATGTGTACACGTCCGTCACATATATCGTGTCAAATATGTTACGTGACTACTAATTGTTTATTAAATCGTAACCACACATTTTAGATCTAACAACTAAATTTAATTTAAGTGATGTGGCTTAACGTGGTGGCTCTATTAGACAAACTCATTTTACTTTTAGTATACTAGTAGAATTGCACGTGCAACACACGTCTTCACAACTTGTGCAATAGTAAAGATCCAGAGATGATGTGAAGATGGTAGGTGCTGGCAATAGATCATCCAAATCACTTGATTTAGAACTTTTTGTTTTGTTAGAAGGTCGGTTATCAAAATCTTCAACAATGGCTGATGCAACTTTGTTATCCATTTTTTGCAATCATAAAAAAAGTCTAAGTTAAACAACCAAACCAGGTTTACTTCTATTGCAACCTAAAAAAAATATAAAAACGAATTTGAGAGGACAGTACATACATAATTCTAAAAAGAAAATTGGTTGCCTTATGTATATAATCATTGTAGTCACATAGATCAACACAGAATGAAATCAAACCTTTTTTCTCTGGTACCAGATTGAGCACTTATGGCTAATTTTATTTTAGCACATAACTTCAGAGCAAAACAAGATTTGACGGTAATAATTGAATGAAAATAAATCATGTTACTGTAAACTTGTGAAGTGCAGTTTTGTCATAATTTTTGGCGTTGAACTGTATTCGTCTTAGTTCCAAGGTTTATCTTTTATCCCAACAAGTTCTGGAATTCTGCGGAATCGGCTGAACGGCGAGTAGTAAAAACCATCAGACACACAACAAGTTTGAGATAAAAACCTACCGTTGGCATAGATCAATTAGCCCATCTACCAAGCTTAAAATTGCAGCGGATCGACCAATGGATCAATAAGGCTAGCTTATGCTTTGCTATTACAATCTAGCTATCTTTGTACATGAGCACCGTTGAAACGTACAATCAAGCAGATGCAGTTGAGCTGTACCTTGGTGGAGCAGGGCGGACGGAGTTCCGGAGATTTTGCACCGCTGCCAGTGTAACCTGCGCAGGTTCAGCGGGCACGGGCACGTCCTCTCCTCTGCACCGCGTCGTGCACACCCATGATCCAGTCCCGCCGCCCGCGCATGCTAGCTGGTCCGCGTTCCGGCATGTCTGCCGGCCTGCCGGGACTGGCTCACGGTCGTCCGCGCAGAAGTCCCGGGGTTCTCGTCGCCGGCGCCCGACGTCTTCACTCCGCTGTCAATCGACATGCTCCTCGACGCGCCGCTCGCTTCGTCCCCTCGTTCGCCGACTGACCGCGGGTGTCTCCGATTACACGCCGCCATCAACAGACGCCATCCAATTGCTAAAAAAACTCGATCCCCATCCAGCCTCAAGCTTCTGTAGTGGCGTGCGGGACGCGCTGGTGTCGTGGTCCTGTGTTCTTGATATCGTGGCCGTGGAGCTTGGTGGTGCGGTGCCCGTTTAGGAGCAGGCCGATGTCGGGGATGCGGTGCTTGATGGTGCGATGCCGATTCCGCCGCGTGAGGCACTGGTGCCGGCGTGCCGCCCTCCCGTGTCATTGATGATTGCGCCCACAAGCACCACAGCGGCCTGATCTGATCTGACGACCGCTCGCCCTCCACGGTGCCGTCCGGCCGGCCGGCCAGAAACGGCGAGCTCGCACAAGCATGGGCCTTAGCCGCCGCCGCGCTACACATCTGGGAGAGGAGAAACGGATGAACGAACCGGTACGGTGGCAAATTAGTAGTATGTGATTTCGTGGGAGGGTAAAACCGGAAAAATTGGGCAATGTTGAGTTGTCAAACATTAGAGCGATCTGGAGCGTCGATCAGATATTTTAACGGTACAGATTTAAAGTATCCCAACATAACATGTTTGCTCTTTTAATAGTAGTATAGATAATAGATAATGCTACAAAATCGTGTAGTTGAGTCCCAGCTCTTTTTTTAAAAAAACGAGGCAAAAGCCCAACTCCTTATTTAGCGTTAATCAAATTAGTAAATTACAGTTCACACCCGCTAACAAAGGGGTCTCTCCTATATATCTTCTCTTTTGTGTAAAAGAGACGTTGGCTAACCGTTTGCTGTCAGTATGTGTTTCGCTCCAATCTTTGTCCCTCCTCCCACAAATCACACCACTGTTTTGTTTAAATCTTTCGAAAAAAAATCGCCAACGATCAATCAGCATAATTTATATTTATTTTTACATATGATCAATCAAACTAATTTAAATTTCTATTTTCATGAATAATTAATCATCATAGTTTATATTTATGTTTTTATAAACAATCAATCATCATAATTTATATTCTTCTTCACCTGATACAATATCATCATAATTTACGTTCCGTTAAATCAATAAATAATCACCCGTTGCAACGCACGGGCAACTACCTAGTGAGAAATAAAATGACAGAGGAAGAAGAGACTTAAAAATTACGATTTTATGATAAGATAATCACATACAAAATAGTACAAATGAAGCTTGCTACACATATGGGTAGCTGCACTGCACACGGGCTTGATACGCAACACGTGTCTAACGGCCGTTTCGTTAGACGGCCGGGTGCATGGCTTTTTTTTTTTTTTTGCATGCAGTCACATGTGCATGCAAAAGCTGCCTATCACTACGTCACGGTAAGGATTTAAGGGCACTTCAAAGTGCCCCGAAAAGACAAATAAATGCCCTAAAAACTTATTAGGGCACTTTTTCAAGTGCCCAATATACTGGTGATTGGAAAAGTATTTAGGGCACTTTGAAAAAATGCCCCAAAAGGTTACACCTTTTAGGGCACTTCTCCAAAGTGCCCCAAATAGATTTTAGGGCATTTTAGTAAACTACCCCAAAAACTTATTAGGGCACTTTGAAGAAGTGCCCCGAATAGTTTTTAGGGCATTTTAAAAAACTACCCCGAAAACTTATTAGGGCACTTAATCAAAATGCCCCCAAAACTTTTCGGGGCACTTTGGCACTAAAACACCTACTAGGGCAAACATTTTATTAGTACCCGAATATATTTTTGAGGCATTGTTCCAAAATTCTCCAGATTTATATTATAATATTACATAAAATTCATCACAGATACAATCAAAACAGGAAATCATTCAAACAGGCAGTAAGATCTGCAGTCAAGTGTTACAGGGACATGTAAGATCTGCAATCAGATTACAGATCCAAAATAGACAAAACTACATGTAGCCGACTTCAAGTTGATGAGCATGATAAAATCTGGAACTTGTAGATTACAGGGAAGTGTACTACTGCTATTATGAGATATGATCAAACTTGCAATATTTTCCAACATCTAGATAAGGTAAACCTCCATTAGTACAAATTGGTCATGCAACAACTGTTCCGTATCAAACTGAAAGCAGGGAGTTCCCCTCTAGTAGTTTCATGGCCGTATGAAGTGTTTAATCTTTATTCCCCACGAGACCTCCATTGATGGCATATTCTGGGACTTAAAACCCTGTAGGCACGAAACATTCACAAATCACAACTTAAAAAGAATACAAAAACGACAGAAGAACATACCAGATGAGTATTGCCCTTTTCAAATAACAATGCAAGAACCAAATTGAGCATATACTTGATTGCAGCAACATGAGTATAAACTATAGGGAGACAACAACCGGATCATGTATTCATTTAGACAGTAGCTTCACATCAACAAAAACTAGGGGAACAACAATACCTGGAATTCTTGGCCAATTAGATCAACTATAGCTAGTGCACTACCACAGATCAATGACAACCAGAACTAGTCCTAGAATCACATAGCACCAAATCATCGGCTAAAAGGCTGGGCACAGAAACACCATGGCTCGGTTGAGGCTTCAAAACAAAAAAAAATACTTCCTGCCAATCAGGGATTTAAGTATTAGGCTTGACCCATACGTATATCATCTATGTATGGTTATACAGGTTGCAATAACTTGTAATTAATGACTACATACTATTAAGAAAACACTTCCATGCGTTAGCCACAACATTTAGCTCGGTAAACAATAAGAGCTAGACTAGATGCACTGGACTATGGCGCCAAATACGTTCACAAAATGGACTATTAGATGTACAGATCATATGAACATGACAGTATTATGCTAGTACCACCTTTATTTCTCTTGTTTTGTACTGTGTCGTTGACTTGTTATTTGCATGGGAAGTTCTAATTATCGAACGCAAGCAAAGCTACAGGAACGCAAGCAAAGCAAAGACACCTTCTAGGATGGAGTGGCAGTACCAAATAACTGAGTCTGAGCTCAAAACTAAAACTAGAGGCATTAATATGCCCTTTAAGATGATTGAATAAAATGTTTCAAAACTAAAACTAGTGGTTAGTAAAAAATAATAATGCAGATTTAAATTCAGAAACTGTAGCTTCAGTATTAAATTCAGATTTAAAGATCTGCAACAGACCGATGGTATGTGTCCATAACTCCATATTGGCAATACAACAGTAAGATAGCAAGTAATATGCAGTGTGCAGTGTGCAGTCATGTAACTATTGTTATACAAGCATATTTATTCTACTTACATTGTAGAGGGCATAAGAAAGCAGGATGCTGCTTGATGAATGATGGTTTGGTACCTTTTCAGTTGCTTGATGATGTCAACTGAAAATGTGGACAAAGTACACTATAAGTATATATACATTCAGGTTCCCAATAATGCTGATGAGATTTGGTTCAGGTAGCAGATATATCTTCACAATACATGCACTGTAGTGTTTCATGTACACATAAATCACAGAATCAAATATCTAAAGGAGTATAAGATCAGCACAAATGCTTGGATGAGTAGATCATCCAAACAGTAACATCCCTGAGCACATGCACATAGCTAACACCAAACTACTGCCACCAAACCAATCCACCAGAGTAATCAGTTGTACACAGACCAAACGACCATGTTCATCATCTGATGAACAGAGCACAGCACCCCGGTCACAGAAGGGAGCTCACCGAGTGCAATTGTAGCTGAGGCAGAGCTTGGAGGAGGTGATGCAAGCCGGGATTGCAGTTGTTGTACTGCTGTTCCGCCGGTGTCAGAGTCGTAGAAGCAGCAGCAGCATCCAACACAGCACCACAGCACCTACAGCACACCATGGCCTGGTTTAGACGCGCATCAATAATATCTGCTGAAAACTCTGCTTCCACAAGCACATGCAGTGCCTCCCTAAGATGCTCATACCCAGGCTTATCTCTCAGCTTCTCTTCCTATATTATAATAACAAGTTCAATAACAATATATTCATTAATTCATTCGTAGCGCTAGGGGGTGTGAATAAGCAAAAATGAAGCTACAGATTACATGTATGTAACAAGAGTGCAACAGTCTTGTATTATGCAACAGATACATAAAAGTGAGGTTCATTGCCAAAGTCTAGCCATAAAGAGCAAGACTGACATCTTTTAGTGCCCAAGGGTAACACCATAGCACTGATAGTCTCAAAAAAGCTTATGCTTGCAGAAGAGCAGTAATATATCAGATTCAAAAAGCTTATATTTGCATCTAAAAAGACTTATATTCTGAGGACTAGCATCAGAGTAACATAAAGCTGTAAGCTCATGACTGTAATATGAATCTGTGAGGTAGACCTTGTAAAGTCTATCCGCTCGTTAAACGAGAACAACATTTGTACTGCCCCGTTATTAGTTCGACGATTACTTAAGTACTGTTTTCTCAAAAAAGGAAAGATTGCTCAAGAGTTGATGTTAGCTACTATGAATAAATAGATCACTCTAAGCTACAAAATCATACAAGTAAACATTGGGTACAGTCTGCCATCAATCTACTGGCATCATTTATATAGGATACTCATGTCAGTATTGCACCTGAAGCACTAACAAAATGCCTAGCTGTGTATATAATCTTCTAGATGCAGCCAGATGAAATACAAAAACAGGAGATTCCCCAATGAACAGGTACTGAACGCAGCAATTCACCTCGTCGAGATATATATGCACCCTAAAATTCGTGCACACAAGTAGCATTCCATATCCCCACTTGTTACAGAACTCTGCTGTTGTGTTCCTTGCCTGATGAGCTCATGATCTTCCATCAGCTGCGGTGAAGGAAAAGCCTGTCAATAATCTAGAACAAGCAGACATATAAAATGCTGTCATAGCATCATGTCCTGCTAATTTACGTAAGATAGATGCTTTGGTCATGTCATTCTGTACTTAAAAAGCATCATAGGCAGGAGCAAAACTGTCAAACAGACACCCAGTAAAAGAGCACAAAATCACGCATCGACTATGAGCTAGTACAACACAAAACTGGTTCAAATCGGTACAACCAGACAAAGATTTTTTTTGGTAACTAGAACCACATTAACATCTAGTAATATAATATCTATCTAACTAAGAATCAGGGTGATATAACTATGTCAAGTGCATAATCAAGGTTTCAGATTACCAGATGGATCATGCATTCGTAATAGTAGCCAGCATCTGAAAAGTGATTCAACTTTCAGATACGACAACCTAACTCACACATGTGCCATCAGGCCCCGTGCTAGAAGAATCATAGTAAACAACAAAACAACCAGCCATTCAAGCAACGTGGAAGCTATTTAACGAAAAAGAATCAGCAACATGGTTGCTCAGTCCAGCACAATGATTCAGTCAGCACCTGTCCGTGTAAACATTAAATTCAAGGAAAGTGAAATCTGAGTAGCCAGATAGCTATGTGTGACGTTTTTTCTGTTTATTTAAGCTCTCAAAAAGCAAACTCAGATAACAGTGTCTGACCATATAACAAATAATAGATAAATGATATTTGGAATGGATAACGCTGTTGGACTGGACATGCTGTGATTCAGAACAACCAGCCTGTCTTAACGGCTAACAATATGGAGTGTGCAGGATGCAAACCATAATAAATCATAAGCTGCATTAAGCCAACGTCATGATAGAGAGAAGATAGTTGCTAAACTAAACTAGTGATCCTGTAGGAGCTGCTAAATTAAACTAGTGATCCTGCAGCAGACTACAGTTTGTTATTTCAATCTAGGAAGATCACATATGGCACAACGAGATTGATGTGTTGGTCAATAGCACGAGCAGCGGACTGCAAAGAATATTTTTGGGGTACTATTAAGAAGACAGGATGCACATTTTCATCTAGCTATCGTACTTGAATGCTGAGGCAAAGAACCTATGGTCGTATTCAGAGCATAAGAAATAGAAAAAAAATTCCATACCTTATTTCCTCATATTGGTCACTTGATCTGGAAACCATTCAAACTGTGATTAGCATCTGGAGTGATCCATAAAGCGACCTGCAAAGGAGAACCGATAGATGATTATGTCAGATGAGTTCATTATACAGAAGCAAAATGATTTCACTTTGATGAGAAAGAGTAAGTGTGCTAGTCTTCTCCACTTATACACATTGTCAGCAAACAACAATGTTATATGAGAACATCTAATATATAATCCATTTCATACAAACTGTGTGCGCTATGGTAAATACTGAGATGGGTCATGCATCCCTTCGCCTACAAAGTACAAACAGGAAGAATTTTAATCAGACTCCCTGGTATGTCCAATGTTTGCTACTCACTGGATCACAAAACTCTATATATGATGTATATACGAGGGAATTTCCTCAAACAGGCCATATACGTGCAAACATGCAACACTTCCCTCTGTAGAAGCACACACTAAGCAGGTACTGCCCTTATAGTGACATACTCTCCCTATAATTTGAGCAGAACACAAAAGCACCCAAGGGGCGGGATAAATCTTCACTAACTCGCAATGGAGATAATATTGGTGTACGATAGTAAAAAGAGATCATGACAAAATCACGGGCTCAGCTAGGAAATAGAACAAACACCTACTATGCAACCAATTTGCCCCAAATCGTAGTTCAGTCAAAATAACGAGATGTGTGTGGCTCGTAGTGGATGGGAGGGACAGTGCATGGGGGAGGTAGACGAACGAGATGGATCCATGGAGAGGAGGTTCTGCAACTACACCTGCGGTAGCAGAAGAGCGGGCACATGGGGAGGGAGAGAGGGAGAGGGGGCGGGGATGGGAGAGGGGGTGTGGCTTACCCGCGTGCGATCCGGGGCGGCGCGCGGAGAGGCTGGGGGATCGAGGCGGCGGAGGGCGCGAGGTGGAGGTGGCGTGGCTGAGGCGGGGAGCGGAGGGGAGAACATGCGGCGCTGGTGGTCGCCATGTCGTCGTCGCTCATGGCTGCCGACGCCGGTTCCGCCCCGCGAACCCTAGAATCGCGGGACCACCGCCTCCGCGGCGAGAATATCGAGGCTCGAGGGCGGGGACTCGGGGAGAGGGTTCCGATGCGTCGTCCGCGGCGACGGACGGAGGCCGGTGAGGGCGCGGCGGCGGGGAGTGGCGGCGAGGGGCGACGGCGAGAAGGATCGGGCAGCGGTTGGGAGAGAGAAGGGACAAGGCAAAATGGCAAATGAGGGTTGCGGGGTGGGACAAGGCGGGCCGGGCTAGGTTCTGGGCCTGTAGGTCGGTTTATGTTTGGGCCAAAAAGATCCTAACTATTGGGGCACTTGATAAAATGCCCCCAAAAGACCCTATCTATTGGGGCAGGTCGGTTTATGTTTGGGCCAAAAAGATCCTAACTATTGGGGCACTTGATAAAATGCCCCCAAAAGACCCTATCTATTGGGGCACTTTAAGAAAGTGCCCCTAAAAGCTCACACCTATTAGGACATTTCGAAAAATGCCTTTATAAGCTAATCTTTTAGGGCACTTTATAAAAATGCCCTCTTTAAGCTACAATTTGGGGCATTTTGGAAAAATGCCCCTAACAAAATGCCCCAATATCCCTGCCGTCCCCTAGTGTATTATGTCGTGCTCCAGGCCTCCATGCTTTTTCTCTCTCCTATACTAATCCTCTTCTTCCCCACACGGCCACACGGCGCCTCCGCTCCTCTTCTGTGTCCACCTCCCCGCCGCTTTCTCGTCGTTGCAGAGCTGGCCGGCAAGGCGACGGATGCCGCTCCTGCCCGTGTCGCCTCCACTGGCAAGGCGACGAGCCGACGACGACGTGCAACCGAAGGCGGAGGAGCAGCCTCATGTCCGCTTTGTCGCTCTTGAACGCGGTGGATGAACAACGGTGGCTTGAGCATGGTGCTGGACGCCATGGCGTCGCTGGGCCGAGTCGGCTCTCGAATCTCGTGCTTTTCCAGCAGCTTGGTAAAAGCGGATCAGGGAGAAGGAGGGAAAAAGCAGAAGAGTGGATCGATCCTCCTGACCTCCCGGGTGCCAAATCCTCCTCTGGCTCTATCGAGGATGGCTAGTGGAGACTGGAGAGATTAGCTGGAGGTGGCCGGGTCGTCCGGTTGCAGTGTAGGCCTGGGTCAAATAGGGAAAAAATCAAGGGGAATCGGAAAGATGTTTTAATGGAGAGGGTAGCCAGAGGATGGACGCTGCTGGCAGGGCCGTGCGCCTCCTAGCTCGGATAGTAGTCGCCGGAGGATGCATCTCCAGCGTTGCCCTCGAGCTGCAGCGTGGAGGGGCGGTCAGGTCGCCGGAGCTCCGTGAGAATTTCCACAAGCGGCGGAGGCGCGGAGATGCACCAAATCTCGATGCCGTCGGCTCGTCTCTGCTGACTGGGGTGCGAACTGCCCCAGATCCCCTCGCCGCCGGCGAGCAAGCCGGAAGGCACATCAGCGAACGAGCTCGAACATCAACAGGAAATGGAGTCTGCTACTGAATCCTGTAGCGATCATAGCGCTCGTGTTTTCTAAGATCTTAAAGCAATGTTCGTGTGTTTAGTGCTTGATTTTGTTGCAATCGCTGATTTTCAGTTTATTTCTCTGGTTTGATTCAATCATTCTTTTCAACCAGTTGTGAGATCTCACATAAGTAGCAGTATCTGATGGATCTAATAGCATAACCAGTAGTACTAGTACAGGGCCATCTGAGCATGCTTCTCAAATTGATGATTCCAATTTTCGGATGGCTTGTGTCTAAATGCAACTGATAGCAAAAAGCTGAGTACGGGTGGAGCTTTGCACGTTACGACCCGTCTAGTCGCCGTCAGTCAACAAATCGAATCCAACGGTGGTAAGATGAATCCAACGATGGTGGGTGCATGCGCAGCTACCCATGTGAGTAGTGAAACGCCTCTCCAAAATAGTATGTTTTTGCTTTGAAGAATAAGTCCAAAAATTGCGAGGTAAGTACTCTAGGAAAAGAAAGTCAAACTTTGAAAGAAAAATGTCACTATTTGAAATGGTTATTTAAGCTCTCTCCTCTCGTGACACGTGTCGTTCGGCCGAGGCACTATAAATATCAAAATGCGAGAATTCTGATAAGAGTTCTGGTTTTTTCGAGATTCAAAATTTATATGAATATGTACAAACAATTTGTCAAAAGTCTGAATCACTTTTGACTTGTGTTTCCCGCGCCGAAATCTTGTCTTACATATCATTGATATGTTTGATGAACTTTTTTTTATGTGAGGTATACTTCTAGTGTTAGTGTAGGCGTACCATGCGTATGTGTATTTTCTAAGTTACAATGTGTGTACTTTCCAACTTAGAATTTTAAAATTTATAACGAAATATCTCTGTGTAACTAGTCCGTCATTTTCTACTCAGTCGAGCTTTGAGTTTTATCCCAAGTCAAATTTGGACAACTTTATCCAAATTTATAGGAAAATATGCTAATATCTAAAACATCAAATACACATAGTACAGAAACATAATTTATAATAAATATAATTAAACTATATTTTTAATAGATGTCGATATAGCCATATATATGTTTGAAACTTAAGAGTGCCTACATTGGACAAAGGTAAAAGTCGGTTTATTTTAGAGTAAGGCATTTTTCTGTTTTTTCTAGAAGTAGGTAATTTGCCTTTGATAGGCCTGAGAATACGAATTTCGTTTAGAATAAGGTAATTTTAAGTTTTTTAAAAACTGTTTTATAAACCCTTGTAAAAAAAAAGGTAAATGTCACAAGTAGGTTTCTGGCACGGCCCACTGGCCGTGACCTCGGCCTGACCGCATGAGCGAGCCGATAGGCCCGTGAACCAACTGAATCCGCCTAGCCACTCGGGCGCGCGCCGGCGACTCGCCGGCGAGCCTCCCCGCTCAAACAGCCGCCGCGGTGGCGCCACCCACTCCCCCCGGCTGCCTCATGCTTCCAGCACCCAACTTCGTCCTCTCCGCTGCCGCTTCCGCCCCACGGGATGCAGGTATGTTACGCGAATCGCAAGCTCGTCCCTCTAATCAGACGGTTCATCATCTCGGCCGCTTTCATCCGCTGCTTCGCTTGGTGGCGGAGCGGATCGCTCCAATCGAAAGAGGTCGCTGGTAATGTTTAGCTGCGCTGCTCATGCATCGATAGATCGTGTTATGGTTGAACTGAACCAGGACCCTCATCACTTGTCAGTACTCACAATACTATGTTTTGCTGTCTTTTGTCCTATATTTAGTTATCTGCGTCAACGGAGTAGTCATCTATGCGTGCATTAAACAGTTTTGTTATGCTGTTATTTGTTTCGAATATACCCGCTTTATTTTTCATGAATGCGTGGAGAATGAAAAAGTACAAAACTATAAAGTGTGGATGCTTGATGACCGGTTGATGATGTAGGGAACCCGGGTATTGTGTATAATGATGCTTATGGAACCTATATACCAAACACTCATGTGGGTGTGTGTTTAGTATCTTAGTATCATTACATTTTTCTCAATATTCTTACTAGCAGTGTAGCACAAGAAAGTGGAAACAGCTTATTTGTGAAGGAAAAGTAACTACGCGGACCAGCACCCTTCACCCTTTTTGTGCTAAGCTAGGCTTAAATCTTCCAGTAGCGATTTGTTATGTATATGGAAAGCAACACAACATATTTGGGAATATTATATCTGCGCAGGATTTATGCTATCTAAGCTTCCATGCTCTTCCTCCCTTCAAATTGTATGCCTTAAGCCTTCCGAAAACCATGACAACGATGAGAATTATTTTCCCCTCGTCACTCCATTTTCCAACAAACCCATATGAAGCATCCTTGCAGTATATGTCTTGTTTCAGCAGCCTCTTGCAACTGTAACCAACTGAGAAGCCCACGTTTCCATAAGCACTGAAACAATCAGTCATCATAGTCAGAAGTTCGGTAATTGGCAAAAGTAACGACGAGGCTCTATGGAGAATGTAGTGAGTTTCAGTGACTTGCCTGACAACTTCAAACAGTATGCTGAAAACATTGAAATTAAGTGGATCTGTGGTTAATGCTTCCCTCTCAGTGATGCAAATTAGCATGACAAAGATAGCCAAATAAGATAACTGGGAAAAGATCCAATCCTCAAATAGCCTTTTTCTGTTGTATCTCTTCTCAGCCTTTGAATACCGATCATCATAATTGGGTAAATATGAAGTGTAACCAGGGAGGTACCTAATACAAGTTGGTACGAATATGTGTATAAGTCTAGCTGAACAATAATTCATCTGAATGGTGGCATACATTAGATAGTCTGATGTCTCTGATTCTATTATATGATATATAATAGCTATTATTAAGTATGATGTATTTGGATATTATTTAACCTAGTCAATATAACCACTATATGAATGTAATGGGTGCAATAAATACATAGAGTTTTCTTCATGATGAGCATCCTTCTTTCTGAATAAAGATTAGAGAAAGAACTTACATCATGATGATGTATAGGACCATGATTGCTGAAGAGACACTTGACAAATCCACAATAGATTCACCGGCATGCCTCGCATTGGCCGATTGAAAAATAGAGCCTACTATCTTTTGATAGCTGCTCATTTCCCGCCAAGCCTCGGAGTTCCATTCCAAAGAGCAAAACAATAGGGTTTGCAGAATGATGAAGCTGATAACAGTTAACATCAAATAAACACACTTTCGTGTACTCATAAGATGCTTGTATCCGATGGCCTTTGGATGTTGAAGAATGAAATGCCATTCTTCTTTCCCAGTAATCTTCTGGAGTGACCAGACCATGAATCTGAAGCATGGTGCAAATAATGTATTTCCTACTAGTATCTGAGGAATAATTAGCAATAGCAGAACGGAGTTCTTCTGGAAGATAATCATATTCTCATTTACTGGAGTGAAGCCACAATTTGCAACTGAGGATATAGCTGTAAATACAGAAAATAAGAATAGCCCAATCCCTTTTCCCTTCAGAATCTCCTGTGCATCTGGTACTAGCTTAAGGTAGAGGTAGATAAGCAAGGAGCTCCCTAGGTTTGCTATTAGAAGATAGACCGTCACTGCGGTACCTAAAAGTTCAATAGTCTTGGGATCAACATGCTCTTTGTTTGCCAACCGGAGTTCTGAAAATGACACTGTATCTTTCGTGCCATGGCTAGTGTTGGGACCAAAGTTTGTAAAATTAACAGATTCAATATCAAGCTCAGATAAGTTGTCTCTTCTATTGAGTGACTTTTCTGTATTAAATTTAGCCTTCATTAAGTGAAGACCAAGTATTGAAGTGAATACCTCACTACCAATAAGCATTAAGATTGCCAAAATCCAGAGTTGCGTGCTTGAGAAATCCTCCATTTCAACAGTAGCCATGCTTGAGACAGTTGACGCAGAGACAACAGTAAATAACACATCTAAGTCTCGCAGTGTATTGGGCTTATCTTGAGACTTAAGAACCTTGAGAGCTTCATATCCAGAAAATGAGATCAAGGTGAAATAAGTGACTTGAATAAAGAGTGGTTTTGTTTGACAGATGAACTGGCAGAAGTATTTCAGATAATGCTGTGTAGATTTGGCAAAAGAACACAACTTGGTGTCTGCAAATGCACAGAAAGTTTGAAGACTTTTGGTATACTGGAATAGAAAGATTCATTCTCTTCTAGTACTTGTGTGGCACTGAAAAGAATGTTTTTTCCTTTTGGAGAGGATAGGCGGGAAAGGGGAGGGGTTGCTGGCTTCTTACTTGCATAGTCGTAATGAAGAGTGTCTATTTATAGCGGAAAAATATATTCTCACTCCAACTTTGTACCTAGCTACGAATTGCGATGTTTCATACATACAATCTGTGCTGTAGAGAGCAATTAGCAAATAGTAGTGGCTTTATGTGGACAAAGATGACCGAAGGGATCAAGGCTGCATCATAGATTCCATCAATTCCAGATAGCTTTGCTAATTGCTAGGGTTGTACTAAAGGATCTATTCTCTACTGTAATTGTGCCAAGAAAAAATCTACAGGCTAGTAAAAATGCAAAATAAAGAATGGGCTTATGCTGTCTTACTCGATATGTTCTTTTTTTGTTCTTTGAGCCTCAGCAAGTTAGAACTCGACAACTTTCAAGGTTTCAGATCCAGTTGGAACAGTTAAAACCTTAATTGTGGCAAGTGGTTCGTGTCATTTAGGCAGCTAGGTGCTATTAGGCCTTCCTAGTCTGTCTAAGGTGACTGTGTACCAGAATTGAACCCTCAATATGTAGAGTAGGTTGAACCTTTCCTATACAGGGCTTTATTAAGTTAAAGCCAGGCTTAACAGCCTTTTATCTAAGTAGAATCTGTTATGAATAATCTTGACTTCAGATCTATTTTAAATTTCAAATTTGTAACCATAAAATCATAACATACTTGCATGTCTTCTTCTTCTTCTAAGCCTTTTGTCCCAAACAAGTTGGGGTAGGCTAGATATGAAAACCTTTCACGAGGACTTCCCAGGAGCTCACCCATCCTATTACTAATCTCGCCCAAATGGACTGGATTGTTTTTATGTTGGCTCGCCAAGTCTATCAAAACCCTTATATATGAAACCCTTTCACGAAGACTTCCCAGGAGGTCACTCATCCTAGTACTACTCTTGCCCAAATGGGTCTCATACCCATGGGTGGGACAGGCTAGTTTTTACGTTGGCTCGCCAAGCCTATCACACCCCTCCTCCTTTAATAAAGAAGAATAGACATCCAAATCTTAGCCGTAGAAGACTCAGAGTTTGGGTTGAAGGCTGTATGGTATAACCAAACTCCTACATATTATAAAATCTGTTCTTATTTAATTATTTGTGTTATGTCGAACTACCCATCTTATTAAGATCCACCTGTGGGAATTTCGTGCCTTCCTCACCAAAGAAATAAAAAGGAATGACTCGGTCTGGATTATAAATAAGAAAGCGTCGAGACAAAGCAGACAAGCAGTTCATCCCGTTCCTGGTGTTTTATACCCATGTATCACGTGGTAGTATACATACAATTTTATCTCTTTGAGTATACTCATGTACGAAGTAAATTATGTGAAAAAACTGCAAGTGAGTCCATAATTTGTAGGATATTTTGAAAATACCTTCACATTTGCACATATAAAGGAGTATACTGAAAAAATTGTACATATTACGTGCCTACAAAGTAGTATATTTTACTACTTAGGTGATCTTATAAATTACATACCGCGTGCACATACTCTCCATTGCAGCCTGTTTTTATGGTGTAAAGAATATTTCTCTAGTACAAGTAACAATGCACATTTCATTTCACTCACAGCCACGTAATCCACATTGGCGAATTAGTTTTATTCCTCACATCAAGGACATATTATTCATCACGACCAAATCAGGTCTTCATTCTGCATATGAAGAAGACAGTGATTAGATTTTGTTCTTTAAGCTTTATCATTTTAGTGGGTGTGGAATAAATTCTTTGGATGCTACATAGTTGCTCTACCAGTCTACCCTGGCATATACTACCTATATGGACTAGGTTAAATATGCTTGTTAAATTAGATGAGTGGACGTGGATATCATTTCGTGTTTCATTCTGTAATAGGTGGGTTTTACTAGTTCCTTGTGGCAGCAAAATTCCTTTTTCAATATTTATAAGGTAGCATTCAGCTTCTACCTTCTAGGGTGCTAATAATGGACTCCATAACTTTTCCTGCATGTTCTGTTCACACCAATCTAAATATTTTTTATCTTATTCTTGCTGATAGAGATGCAATGAACTATTCCATGTACAATTTTTCTCAGATTGATAATTATCATGTCAGAGGCTCAGAGCAAATTCCAGACTACACACATCTTACACTATCTTTAGAGATGTATTGTTTTTCTTGCAAATTAGTATGATATTTTTGGCATCACTATGCAGCTAGAAAGCTTTAGTGACGAACTCATGCTCATAACTACAAAGCAACAAGTATTAGTGGCTGAACTATTCAAAAGATAATACTATATTACTATCCAATGACAAATGAAATGAATATAGGGTCATAGAAACAGATTAATGACTTTTCTCGCCAGCCACTGGATCAGCATCATGTTATTGCATCACATTAGGTAGTTGAGTTGCTATGGTTTGCAAATATTAGTGAATATGGGGTGATTTTTTCAAGAAAAAATGAGGTAAATTTTATTGAAAAAATCATCATTTATGTGCATTTCTCAGCCATTTCTCCCCAAATCCCATCTTAAAATATGAACTGGGTTCTGTTGGAGAAGCCATGTTCGGATTTGTTCTTGCCAGATGTCATGGTCCTCATATCCTCCTTACAGAATATATTTGAAGATGGAGATAGGGATTCTTGTGCTAGAACATATGTGGCACCATGCCATTAGGCCCACCATGTGAACATGTAGCATGTGGAAATATGTGGAGCTTTTATGCAAGCAGATTGCATTTACAATGAATTGAGAACACGGCTGCCCTTTTTCTTGCAAAATGCTATCATTGTATAGTAGATCATGATCATTTTAACACCACATCTTGCAATCTTTCAGTGGCAATTGTGAGAGGATACTGACTCTTAATATGGATCTCGTGTTTTGCTTTTATATTTTTTCTTGCATTTAGTCAAATATTATACTAACAGCAAATGTCCGCTTATTTACCTCTGGTAATGGTGAGGAACTTCGATATTTTGCATTCCTTGAGAGGGTCATATCGATCAGCTGACGTTTCATGCTTTACAGACATGCATGCATGGTAAATGGCGATCTTGTTCAGCCTGCCGAAGAACACGACAAGCGACATCCATGATGGGAGCTTCCCTGATTCGTTTTTGCAGCTCTCTTGTGATATTAGTGGCCTTACTACCTTTAATCTGAAATTTCAGATTCTGGGTTTGTTGCGCCTACCATACCCCAAGAGCACTTTCAGAGTTTTGTTGTTCTCCATTATGTTGGTGATGCTCAAGATACAACTGAAGCAGATAACGCTAAACTCTGCTCCTACCTTCTGCTTGCTGGTAGAGAGATTATCTTCTTTTCTTGCTCGCATCACACAGAGTGATATGGTAAAGTGGGGTGTTATGGTAATAAAACATACTTCACCAGATGGCAAGATGATATTCTGCAGTTCATACTCCATTGAAGAGACTACTCTGTATCCTTGGGCGCGTTTTTCTCTCAGGTCAGTATAAATAAGCAGCATGTGCTGCATAACTGCGTTCCATGATTGATGTACTTCCTACCTACCAACAAGGGAACAAGATAGTAGTAGATTGGTAACCACCATCTCTGGCCTGGACTACTTGAAACAAATTAGCTTTTAGGTTCAACGATGTAAGCTTTCTTGCTCTCTAATAATTATGCAAATCTCGCCTTCCCCTTCAGAAGACGAAACTCAGCTCCCGGCCGGTCTCTTTGGCTGCAACGTCAGCACTCTCTCCTTCACCACCTCAGGCACCCTCTTGGTATTTCAAGAGCTACAATCAGGGATTTTACTCCCTTACTAGACCGAGTCGAGCACTGCCTCGTCTGTCTCCTCATTCCTCTCACTGGGCAGCGGAACTGTGATCACCAAGATCGTTCTCAGCTTACTCCCTACTTTTTTCTATGTGCACCTCAAGTTGCTGGAAAGTGCCAAAGAAATTATTGACAGGTCCCAACACATTCCTGTAGGCCTCTGGGGTAAATCATACCTCTCAGGGAAGGCCAAGTCTCTGGCTGCGTCGGACAAGGTCTGTAAACCTAAGGATTGTGGTGATCTCGTAATCCCAACTAGCTGGGTGACCCGCGCAATTGTGCGGCTAGCACCAACATTTGGAATCTTAATATTAATTGTATGTTTTCTTGTTCATATTGCTACTCGTAGAAGCTAAAACCGTATAACCACCCAAGATGAAGATTCTAGATCCTATTGCTCATTTTATGCATCTTTCAATATTAGTCTGTACATGGTGGAGGGCATGAATTTACCAACTTGCTGAAGTGTTTTTTTAAGATACTAACTTGGTGATAATTTATTAAACTAACATGGTGTGACTATTGGCAATATAGAAACTCACGGTTGTAGCTTATGAAAAGCTCTCTCGGTTTCGTGTCAAAGCATTAAGGACCGGATAAAACAACTTATTGTCAAGTGTCATATCTGATTGTCATCCTGACGTCTGTCCCCTCCAAATTCCTCACTTCGGATCTTACATTAGTCAAGGGTCGTCCCATGATATATTCAAATGGCCTAACGTTTCTCCGTAATACCCCCTCCTTGTTTGCTTTATTTTATTTCTGGAACCATTGGGGCACCGACGTGTTCAACAATGGCATATATTCTTTAAATGCTAGTCCCCACGATCCAGCTTATTTAAAGAAAATTTTGGAGTGTCGTACCCTCTCTAAGCTCAAGGTTTTCACTTGCCTTGTATTGGTTGATATGTTAAATAATTGTTAAATGATGTCTCATCGCAACTGGCACCTTGATTTATGTATAACATGTGCTTTATTACGATACTGTCTTGAAAAACTGCTCTCCCTTATTTACTGTGGGTGCTCTCATCGTCACCGTGGATTTTAGCATTTTTTAAGAGAGTAAAATGGCTATATCTTTGAGCTTACAGATCTTGTCTTTGCTACATGATATATAAGTCCTTTCTGTTAAAAAGAAATGGAGACGGTTCTTATTTCCTACACTGTCAAGGTTACATAGAGATGAATGCTTTTGGCTTGTATATAATTTCTCTCTTGACCTTGTACATGTCTCAATATTTTCTCCCTCTTATTCCGGATTTACGGATGACAAACATCTATATAATATGTTAACCTAAGATCTACGACCCACTAACCTAATGTTTTGAGCAAACAGAAAAAGGCAAGAAGCAAAAGTTACCTGACATCCTTCAGAAAGATTAGGAAGAAGTTATATCGTGATGTAGTGTCCACAATCCATTACCCGAAAATATTTTACGCCTAATGAAATATATAAACACAGGCTGAGCTGAGGCGCAAGCTGAAGTAGCTGGAATTTTATGAGCATTCAGAAATCTGCGAGCAAGGATCTTTTTTGTGCATCATATATACCAAGCAAAATATTGTGTGTTAGGAAATCAAATGGTAGCATAAGTGGACCGCTTGTAAAATAACAGAGTATGATCTAACAACCGATCAACTTACTCGTAGAATTCCTGCAGCGTGTCCAAGTCTTTGTTGGCTGCAACATACTCCAAAAGCCTTTTATCTGAACAAAAACGTTCTCCTCAAAGTAGAATTCATCTATTGTATGTCAATCTGAAGTGATATAGACTGTGAGCCTGAATCTGTGTAATTTCGTTAAGAACATATACCTCAATCAGTAGAGCAATTACGTACAACATGTGTGCATGGTCAGTTATAATAATCAATACCATCTAGCCCCACATAAAAAAGGAAATATTGATTTATTATGTAACAATGAGAAAGGCGAGAGACAACCAAACCTAGGACTCTGGTGCACGTACAGTTCTATCTTGTCTCACGAAGCTCTCTTATTAGCCGCTGGACCTTGTATCCTGGCAGCCGAGGAGCGACTGCAACATAACCTGTGAAGAGAGATGCCGGGAGAGCGAGGTGTGTGGGGCACAATTTCAAACGTAATAAGCACAGCAGTGCTTCCGATCTTGCATGTATGTGCCTACAATCCTCATTAAATCATGTGGCTGCAACTGCCCAATGAGAACCCCATTAGAATCAACTTTATGCATTGTGGCCAGTTTGAACAATTTTTATTATGCATCTGAACTCTAAACTTAAACTAATAGGTATGATCAAAACATAATCAGAGTCCAACTCATACCAACAGCGTTGACGCAACATCTTCTTGTCTTTGTTGCTCCTTTTGGTCGCTATAGATCCAAATCGTTCATGCCTTTCTGAAATCATTCGCTCGCCGTAAACTCAGGTTTGTAAGCTCGTTTGCATGAGATCACCCTCGCCGAATTCGTCTGCGCCAGATCGCCTCGCCTTGAGCTACAACGATCAAGTATCAATCTATGATTTCTCCTTTGTGCAAAAGTTGTAGGCTCGATTCTCTTATGATTTGTCGTTCCTTATTTTTTATCTGCACACAGCCCACGTGCATTTCCTTCGTTGTCAAGTCCATAGTTTTCAATAAACGGATAAATCTCCACTGCTGCTTCTTTTGTAGCATCATGATGTTAATCAAGCTATTTAGTAACCTGTGGTAAAATGAATATATCAGAAAAAGCAAACCCTTTTTGCAAAATAGATGATACCAGAGGACATGTATGTTTCTGTACAAAACTGTACAGGAATTTTCCAGAGAGCAACCAAATCTTATCGGAGTGTTGCGAAACTAATGTGTGAGCAGTAAGCTGCAGAACTATGAGAAAGAAAGTTAATTCATACATTAGAAGTGTTTGCCGGCTACAATAATGTTTAACTAAAACACAGAGAACAATGTTTTTCTTAGAGCCGCTGCCAGCTACAATAATATCATCGAACCAACATATGATCATATTTAAACTTAAACTGAGATAAGAGATCAAGGTTAACACTACCAGCAACACATACACGGAAAAGCAATATTGTTTTAAATCAGATCAAGATCGTAGAAACCCCTGAAAAGATGTGTCCAGAAGGAGAAAGTACATATGATTCCAGCGCATTTGTAATCTCACTTTTTCAAACCGAGCCAGCACATGAATACGACGGGAAGGAGTGACCTCTTCCAGCCAACACTACGGGGGTATATGCACACACCTGTTGTGAACGGGGCAAACTTCATCCGTTGCTGCCGCTGGCTGAGCCGTGAAGTCTATTCCATGCTGTGAAGACGCCATGGGGAGGCACCTAGCTGATGCAGCTTCTTCAGTTTGAACAATTTTTATTATGCATCTGAACTCTAAACTTAAACTAATAGGTATGATCAAAACATAATCAGAGTCCAACTCATACCAACAGCGTTGACGCAACATCTTCTGGTCTTTGTTGCTCCTTTTGGTCGCTATAGATCCAAATCGTTCATGCCTTTCTGAAATCATTCGCTCGCCGTAAACTCAGGTTTGTAAGCTCGTTTGCATGAGATCACCCTCGCCGAATTCGTCTTCGCCAGATCGCCTCGCCTTGAGCTACAACGATCAAGTATCAATCTATGATTTCTCCTTTGTGCAAAAGTTGTAGGCTCGATTCTCTTATGATTTGTCGTTCCTTATTTTTTATCAGCACACATCCCACGTGCATTTCCTTCGTTATCAAGTCCATAGTTTTCAATAAACGGATAAATCTCCACTGCTGCTTGTTTTGTAGCATCATGATGTTAATCAAGCTATTTAGTAACCTGTGGTAAAATGAATATATCAGAAAAAGCAAACCCTTTTTGCAAAATAGATGATACCAGAGGACATGTATGTTTCTGTACAAAACTGTACAGGAATTTTCCAGAGAGCAACCAAATCTTATCGGAGTGTTGCGAAACTAATGTGTGAGCAGTAAGCTGCAGAACTATGAGAAAGAAAGTTAATTCATACATTAGAAGTGTTTGCCGGCTACAATAATGTTTAACTAAAACACAGAGAACAATGTTTTTCTTAGAGCCGCTGCCAGCTACAATAATATCATCGAACCAACATATGATCATATTTAAACTTAAACTGAGATAAGAGATCAAGGTTAACACTATCAGCAACACATACACGGAAAAGCAATATTGTTTTAAATCAGATCAAGATCGTAGAAACCCCTGAAAAGATGTGTCCAGAAGGAGAAAGTACATATGATTCCAGCGCATTTGTAATCTCACTTTTTCAAACCGAGCCAGCACATGAATACGACGGGAAGGAGTGACCTCTTCCAGCCAACACTACGGGGGTATATGCACACACCTGTTGTGAACGGGGCAAACTTCATCCGTTGCTGCCGCTGGCTGAGCCGTGAAGTCTATTCCATGCTGTGAAGACGCCATGGGGAGGCACCTAGCTGATGCAGCTTCTTCAGTTTGAACAATTTTTATTATGCATCTGAACTCTAAACTTAAACTAATAGGTATGATCAAAACATAATCAGAGTCCAACTCATACCAACAGCGTTGACGCAACATCTTCTGGTCTTTGTTGCTCCTTTTGGTCGCTATAGATCCAAATCGTTCATGCCTTTCTGAAATCATTCGCTCGCCGTAAACTCAGGTTTGTAAGCTCGTTTGCATGAGATCACCCTCGCCGAATTCGTCTTCGCCAGATCGCCTCGCCTTGAGCTACAACGATCAAGTATCAATCTATGATTTCTCCTTTGTGCAAAAGTTGTAGGCTCGATTCTCTTATGATTTGTCGTTCCTTATTTTTTATCAGCACACATCCCACGTGCATTTCCTTCGTTATCAAGTCCATAGTTTTCAATAAACGGATAAATCTCCACTGCTGCTTGTTTTGTAGCATCATGATGTTAATCAAGCTATTTAGTAACCTGTGGTAAAATGAATATATCAGAAAAAGCAAACCCTTTTTGCAAAATAGATGATACCAGAGGACATGTATGTTTCTGTACAAAACTGTACAGGAATTTTCCAGAGAGCAACCAAATCCTATCGGAGTGTTGCGAAACTAATGTGTGAGCAGTAAGCTGCAGAACTATGAGAAAGAAAGTTAATTCATATATTAGAAGTGTTTGCCGGCTACAATAATGTTTAACTAAAACACAGAGAACAATGTTTTTCTTAGAGCCGCTGCCGGCTACAATAATATCATCGAACCAACATATGATCATATTTAAACTTAAACTGAGATAAGAGATCAAGGTTAACACTACCAGCAACACATACACAGAAAAGCAATATTGTTTTAAATCAGATCAAGATCGTAGAAACCCCTGAAAAGATGTGTCCAGAAGGAGAAAGTACATATGATTCCAGCGCATTTGTAATCTCACTTTTTCAAACCGAGTCAGCACATGAATACGACGGGAAGGAGTGACCTCTTCCAGCCAACACTACGGGGGTATATGCACACACCTGTTGTGAACGGGGCAAACTTCATCGGTTGCTGCCGCTGGCTGAGCCGTGAAGTCTATTCCATGCTGTGAAGACGCCATGGGGAGGCACCTAGCTGATGCAGCTTCTTCACCTTGCACTGTCTACCAACCGGAGAAAGGGTCAACGCTGACATAGATGGAAAATTCAACTCCTCGTCATCGCCAAATCGAGGAGGAAGGTGTATGCCCGCCGGAGAGAAATCGCCCGATCTGTCTCTTCTATTTTTGTGAAGACGATCGGTTTCCGTAGTTATTGAAGGTCGACATGGTGTCCTTGTTGATGATCTACGTTCTTGTCTGACGTAGAGCACGAACGCGGCCGCCGGAGATGTGCAGTTGAATCTGTCCTACAGTTCGTGCCAGCCTCCTGGCGGCCTGGCCTTGCCCCAACACAGCGCCGCCGCCTAGGGTTAGATATTTCTGCATGATCATGCTGACACAAAGGAAATAGATCGAGAGCGAGGTCGACGGCCGTGTGAAAAGCAATAGCAGGAGAAGACCAGTCTGGTATTTTTTTTTTTTGCGAAACACAGTACAACGCAAGCGCTCATATACACGCGCACACACTCACCCCTATGAACGCACGCACGCACACCCTACCCCTATGAGCACCTCCGAGAGACTGAGTCGGCGGGTCGAGTCTTGAGATTGACGAAGTCACCACGGGCGCCTCGCTGTCGACGGGAACGTCGCCTCCCACTGAAGAATATTCCGCCTTAAATGAGAAACACCAGCGTCAAACCTGGGGTTTGAACTCTGGTGGGCTGGGGGTACAACCACCCACCTAACCATCTTGCCACAGGCAAGTTCTCAGACCAGTCTGGTATTTATTACGTAGCTTTTTTTGCCTGCACGAAGTAGTTCGTGTTGCGCACGGTGCACGATCGATCAGAACCAGCCTCCTGGCGGCCTGGCCTTGCCCCAACACAGCGCCGCCGCCTAGGGTTAGATATTTCTGCATGATCATGCTGACACAAAGGAAATAGATCGAGAGCGAGGTCGACGGCCGTGTGAAAAGCAATAGCAGGAGAAGACCAATCTGGTATTTATTACGTAGCTTTTTTTGCCTGCACGAAGTAGTTCGTGTTGCGCACGGTGCACGATCGATCTGAACCATTGAGATCATCTAACTTTTGCGTGACAAATCTTCACCGTTGATTGTTTGTTCTTTTAATAATATAATAGATAGATTTTTTTTCCATCAAGATGATGAGCTATCTAGGAAGTTTCTTCACAAATTTTACAGTGACCACGTCATTCCTTGGGTCAGCGGCGGAGCTTAGGCTAGACCAACCTGGGCCTTCCCCCCCTATTTGCGTGTACATCCTTGATTGTTAGCTGCACTTTAGATTTTTTTTCTGGATAGGCCTTTTATTTTTTGCTTAATTTAACAACTAACCAGTGTTAAGCCCCTCCTTATCTGAGCCTCAAGCTCCGCTACTGCCTTGGGCTAAACTTCACTGGGGCTACTACAACTCTTTTGTTTCTCCAGTCTGCAGGCTACTTTTGGTGGCACAGTGTCTGGAAACTCTTCAACCTGTTAAAAAAACTTTGCTGTGTGTTCAGTCTCCCGGGGTAATTCAGTTTTGCTTTGGCGCGATCGCTGTACAAATAGCTCTCTTCAATCCAGGTTCCTGAGGCTTCATTCTTTTGCATTGACGCATCCTTATTTCCCTTTCTTCTCAAGCCTTCAATGAGTTTCAGGAGTTCGGGCAGTTTCTCGCCTCACAGCTCAATATCAGATTCTAATGATAGCTGGCTCTAAACCTTTGGATCTGCCTTCTACTCGTCCAAGAAAGCAGGGCCGGTCCACACATATTCGAGGCCCTGGGGCGAGACAACAAAAATGGGCCCTCTAGTGACAAACACAAATTTACACGCTCCATTCTGCTAAAAGTGTCGTGGAAAATTAACGTATGGTGTTCAAATCAATTGGTACACAAGCGACAAGAGTGTGGGTTGCATCCCTAATTTGCCTAATACGTTGGCAAGGGAAGATCATAAAAGGCATAAGATCTGTACATCTTTAAACGATAAAACTCCGAGAACAAAATTATTTATTTGTAACGAAGCGACCGCAACATGCTTTGCTGTACCGATCAGTTAATTGGGTCCGTGCGTGCATCCACTGTCTAGCTCGTCATGGGCTTGGCCTTGCTTCTTGGGCCATTCACGCTTTTCTTTTCTTTTTTACTGGACCTAAGGCAGAAAACATCCTGGTACTTGTATTGAACAAACACCTGGGCCAGGGCCCCTACTTCCTTGGGCCCTGGGGCGGGCGCCCCGTTGCCCCGCCTTATGGGCCAGCCCTGCAAGAAAGTTTACACCATGACCTTCTATCACATTCAAGCTCCTGGCTAAATGGATCATGAAGATTGAATTTTGAACACCCCGTGGGTCGTCATGGCATAAACTGATACTTGTGACACAAGGGAACATTGGTATGATAGTGGTATAGAGTACGGGAACAATAATGTTGGCGGACGGTGGAAATTGCAAGTTAATCTTTTTTCGCGAAAACACAAAAGACTTTGCGCTTCATTTTATTGAAAAGGTAGAAGACATCAAGGGTACAACCTCTAGAAGGAGGGACACACACACACTCACGACCGTCCTCACCAAGCGACTACAACTAGGTAAGGAGGTGCCCTCAACTACAAACTGCAACAACATTAGGCCTTCGCCCAGCCTAGCTTCCAGCCAAGAATGGCGAGGCGTCGAGGCCCGGAGCAACTAGGCAGCGTCACCGCCGTTGCCAGGCGTCTCCAGAGACAATTACCGCTCCAGGACTGCCGATGCCAACACGCCTGACCCATGCGCCTAGAGGGAGTCGGCGGGTAAAAGGCGGGGCTTGGCAGGAACTGGTGCCACATTCGTCGGGGAAGCGCCGGCGCTGGCAAACGCGCCTCGAAAGTCCACACCCTATGTTGGGGTCTTTGCCATGGCGATGCATCACCAACATCCAACTGCCACATCAGGTACTCCATTTGCAGCCAGAGCAGTGCCTTCAAGAAGGGAACGGCGCTGAGACGCCGACGCTGCCCGGTCCGGGAGGCCGGACCTAGGGTTTCCCCTTGTGTTCGAGGAGGAAGTCTGGTCCGGTTCATGCCAACGCCTCCAAGGAGGTAACGGCACCCTCGGGCGTCGCCGTTGACAGCGCAGGCCGCCGCCGCGCGGGGATTTCGCCCCGACCCGTGAGCAAAACCTCCAAACGACCTGTGGATGCAGGGGCAGGCCTGGAGGTGGTGAAGCGAGTCGCTGGAGAAGACAATCCCATGGGGGAGCGAAGCCTAGCCATTGTTGTCGCAGGAGGAGGGCACCGGCCAGCGCAGCACCAGCAAGCCACCATCGGGAGCGCGTCGAGCAGGCAACATTAAGCCACTTGCACCGCGCCGCCGCAGATCATGGCCACAGCTGCGCCAGCCCGCAGCTTCCGCGCCGGGATCCACCGGGGCACAGCAGAGCAGCAGAGGTCGCTGCTCGAATGCTCGCCCGCGCATCATCCTCTCCAACGGCAGCGGACGGGCAGGGTGGGGGGGAGGGGGAGAGCTTGGTTGGGGTGGAGGGGGTACCGCTGGCCCGAGCAGACGACGACGTTGTCGCTCACCAGACGCGACATGACAGCGGCCCGCCCGGCCCAGGTCAGGCCCAGATCGGGCCCGAGCGCCGCCACCAGCCAGCGCGCCGCCACCGCGCGGCCTCCTGGTCCTGGCACCGCGTCGCCGCTCCGCCTCTCCGCCCACGAACCGCTCCGGCCACCTTCGCCCCGCCGCCGCGCCGGACACCCGCGCAACCCACGCGGCGTCCCTGCTCCGCGCGAAGGAGCTCCGCCAGGGTGCGCACACACACGCCCACCACCATGCCGGCTGGAGAGGCAGGGATCTGGTGCTTTTTCCTAGGGTTTGGAGTCGCCTCCGGAGTCGCCCGCGCGAGCGACCCGGGAGGCACGCGGGGGGGGGGGGGGGGGGGGGGGGGGCACTGGTCTGGATCGTGAGAGGGGCAATCGCGCCTTGGCGGCAGGAAGCAAGTTAATCTTACGTAGCACCTGCATTCTGCGTGCACATGTATGGGCCATGTGGATTGGGATAGGTTCAGAAAGTTTATTTTTCCTTTTGAGTTTCTTATACCAATTCACAACTTGGATTTCGCCTCAGGAAATCATATTCTATTGTGATTCACCAGAGTTAAGAACTGGAATGTGAAATGCCGCATGTAAATATCGCCATTTTTCTGAACAAATTTCTTATACAAGAAATGGATATTTAGTTATTTACCCAATACAGTTAACCATTTAATTTGCAGCAAATTAACTGCTTCTCTTTCCGAAACTTCAGAATAGAATAAAACACAGTATCAAATTTATCTGCTAAGTGCCAATCACCTCTGCTTGGTACAGAGAAATGCAATCACACTTTTGAGTGCTGAAACATTTTGCAGTGGATGTGACCCAAAACTTTCTTCTTACTTTATTCAAGCCATAATTCGGAAGACTTTTTAGCAATTACTCTCTTAAATGATCTTTTCAATCTCTACGTTCTCTGCTACTACAGATTCGAGGAGCAGCTGGACGACATTACGTATCGCGGTCGACTAGGCTGCTGCAACGCTAGGGGAGAAAGACATCGGTGCAGAGCACGGTGAGGCTGAGTAGTTGTTGCCTCTGAGGGCTTCTGATCCACACTTTTCTGCATGATCATCCATTAGCATCTGGTGGCACCGGCACTCGGAGCTGCAGAAAGCCTTCTCCCCCTACAGTCACAGGTCAAGAGCAAATAATAAGTAAGTGGCAATCTACTGTTGCTTGTCTCAAAATATTGCAAAATTTATAGAGTAAATTTTCCACGTGCTATGCTTGCCGTTTAAAAGGATGTGTTCTGAGCTGCATGGCGTATCATTTTTATTTTCACCAGCAGATCTGGCAATCTAGTTTTAGAACAGAAAAGGTTTTCTGTCTCTCGCCGAAAACGTAATTCTAAATTGGAGCTAGAAGAGAGAAGTGTCTTAAAGCTAAGCTGGGAGGATTAAATACTAATTAAACCGGTTTGTTAGGTAAAATTGTACATCTATTGTAACTTAGCTGTCTTCTACTGAACTAGGTTGTCTTCCAGGAATGCAAAACCATGATCCTCTCAACCAAAAAACTAAGGAATGAAGAGGTAAAAGGAAACAGAAAGACCAAGGAATGGCTTCCTGAATTGTTGTTGGAAAAAGGAAAAACAAAAAAGTTCTAACCTAATTAACCAGGAAATTAAGATGTTATTATATATTTTGTCCAAGAAATAGGATGGCCCACAGCCACACCCACGCTAAAGTTTTCAAGACTTCTTAGAGAAACAGAAGATATTTATTATACAACTTAATAATATGATCATGTATGAAGAACTCATGCATCGTGGTCCTAAATTTTGGCATACCATCGTGTAACTTGCTTGGTTCATTGATTCCTTGCTTGTATGAAATGGTCAGTTGGTTAACCACTCACCTATACATGTAGATGTCAAGCCCATCAAGCCGCTTGCCGCAGAGGCAGCACCGGCTCAGGAAGTCAGCCTTCCTCGCCGGCTCCTCCTCGCAGGCCTCCACGAACCAGCCGCCCCCGCCGTCACCGAACCCGAAGTAAACGCGCTTCCGCACGCTGCCGCCGCCCTGGCCGGCGCCAGCTACATGGGTGATGACGCACGTGTAGCTCTCGGACAGGTCGTCCTCCTCCCGGGCACGGCGCCGTGCCGCGGCCCCAATGGCGATCGGCTCAGCCGCAAGCCGTGCCACGCTCATGGCCGCGACGATGCCGAGCCCGACGCCCTCTGCATCGTCAAAGCTCCTCTTGGGCTTCGGCTCGGAGGAGCTGGCCCCGAGGAAGATGGATAGGAGGTTAGCGAAGGAAGACGAGGCCTTCTGCTCCGGCTCAAGAGACCTCATCATCTTTTCTTCTTGCAGGACGAGAAGGAGAGACGGGGAGCGGGATGGGGTTCAGTTTTGTACTCTTCTCCACTCTCCCATCTCTCCTCTCCTCTCCTCTTCTCTCTCACCGGTGAAGAATACTAATGGCGAAGGCAGGGGAGGAGGGAGAGCGAAGATGGGTCCTGTGGTGGGAGAGATTTTAAAGGGGAAGTGGAGGAGTTAGGAAAGAGGTTTGTCATAGATTTATAATTAGCGGGGGTTGCATCTGTAAAACCTCTGTAATCTGTTGCTCCACATATGATTTCCTCATAACCGGAGAATATTCCTTATAACAATATTAAGTATCCATGAGATTCGAGAGCTTGTCTTTTTGTGAAGTGAAGTTAAGCACGTTAGCTTCAAATATATATATATATATACTTTTTTCAGCAGAGTTAGTCGAGTAAATGTGATGTGCAAGAATGTGTCATGGTGTAGCTTGTTTGTTCAGCTTTTGCCATTTATAGCTGATTGCCCACGACTCATGAATACTTGCAAACCTGCTTTCTGGCGGTTTCACTAGAATTTTTGTCTGGCTGCCTACTTATGGAACGCAATTAGATCTGCAGCTACCTTTGCTTGCTTGATTTACTCCCACGCGGCTCTGTTTAGATCTATAAAAGGATCGTGAGCTTTCTGAAAGCACCACCGGGTAAAATTAAGAAAAGATATCTTGGCGTGATCGATCCAATGTGGACGGGTCTCTTTTCCCGTGTCACGATCGTCATGGAAAGAATAGAGGTGCAAAGTTTATTGCCCGTCACTTGCAGCGGATATCATTAAGCAGAGCAAATTGTTAATTACTACTATTGGGTCTAACTAACAATATTTTTACAATCGGAACCCAATGCTGATCAAAGTTGTCATCATCATGAAAAATATATTCCACTAAGCACTCGAGGCCAAAAGGAAACTTAGAGCTCAATTATTATGGATTCATTGAAATTCTTCTTTTACAGCTCCAGAAAATTCTTTGAGAATAGTAATATTTGCTAAATTATGATTAGCATAATTTGTATCACCTTTCGTTGTCTGCTCCTTCTTATCGGCACACCCAACAAAATAATTTGTTCCCCGCAAAAAAAATGTAGCCTCATCATGCATGCCCATTGTACTGAGATTTATGGTTTAGGAAGCACGGGAACCAACAATGAAGGACTTCTATTTCCCTGCTGACCAGACAAGGTACGTGACGTTGACACGCATGCATATGTGTTTGCCTGTGGAGAGGCAAACATGGTCATGGATGCTTAACCAGAAATCATTAACATTGGCTATAATTAATATTTTTGCAGAGGATGCTTTAACCATAATTGATCTCCAATAAAGTTTATTGAGTGTCACTTGCAGAGGCTATCATCAAGCAGAGGAAATTATTAGGCAGTACTATTGGCTATAATTAATATTTTTACAATCGGAAGTTGTCCTCATCATGAGAAATATATGCCAGCAAGCAGTAGCACTCAAGGTCAAAAGGAAACTTAGGACTCGATTATCTTGAATTCCTGGAAATTATTTTAGTACAAAAGATACATAATCATTGAATAATGATCAACACATTTTGTTTGTCCTTACAACTGACTGCTCTTATTTCTCTTTTGGGGATACCATCTGCCACTGTCTGCTCCTTCTCATGACCGGCACACCTAACAAAATAATTTGCAGCCCTCATCATGCATGCCTAATATACTTGAAATTTATGGTTCAGAGAACTTTCCTGTGACCTGGTTCACTGGTTATTTAGCAAACTATGGTGTCCATATTAGTCAGCCTGAATCATTTTCATTAAATTGACGAATCGGAATACAAAAACAACTACCACATATGGTAGCACACTGCACAACCACACTTAAACATGCGCAACGAAAACGAGGAAAGACTTAGACAAACACCACCAAGCCTTACACATATCACCAAGGATGCCTACGATCAAACTGAGAGGATCAGGAAGGAGTGGAAATCTTTGCCGGGAAGGCCGAGAGTATGTCAGGGAGGTTGGCGTCCTTGCAAAAACACGGGGAAATTTTCGCCTTTTCGAGACTACTGACGAGTCCACTGGGCTCACGAAGCAGTCCAAGATGCAACTCTTTAAGGCGCGCTTGGTTTGGCGTTTAGATTTCCGCTCCGGAAAATAAGGCCGGATGTATCGCTAATTTACGGATGTTTCCAAGGTCTGTAAAATATTTCCGACCAATTTTGGCCCTATTACCCGAGATCTAAGCGGGGCATTAATGAGATCCTAGACTTGCATGAAGTTGTCATGAATGAAACATGCCTTAGCGAACGCACTCTGCCGGTTGGACACAATATCAGACAAGATGTGGGTGAGCTGATTTGTGAGCAGCTTGGAGAAGATTTTGGACAGGCCGATAGGTCTAGCATCTTCTGCCGTAGGAGCGACGACCTTCTTAGGCAGCAAGATGATGTTGACAAGGTTAACGCAGTACCTGGTGAGGGCATACCTAATGTATATAGAGAGGTTTTGCCATAAGCTAGGTTTCACACATCTTATGAAATTCTTCACAATGAGGTGTACTTTACGCTATAAGCTGGGACCCACGTATCTTGTCATATTGCAACATGAATGACAGAGGAGAAAAGGAAATCATTAGTTTATTTCTTATGGTAGACACAAGCTTGAGGTGCACCTTAGTCTAAAGGATAAGCTTATTTCTCGCATAATGTATAAGGTGTACTTTATGCAGTACCACATAGAACTTAAGGAGGGTTTTTTGCACACTGCGAATGCCCTGAGCTTGGACATGTGTGATTGTCAGCAAACGCCGATAAAGGCATCGGAGCCTGGAGCTTTCACGGACAAGTAAATTATAAACTTAAAATAAATTTCTTTTTTAGCGACGAACCTTCAAAAATTACTTTCCAAGCTAAAATTGTGCATATCAAACAGCGAGGGCCGTGGAAAGATGGCCTCAGCCAGCCAGGGAACCTACTTTCATTATATCAGTAGTGACAGAGAACTCTACACACTGATCAGAAGATCCGAAGATGGGAAATATTTATGCCCCGTGTCCTGTCAAAATCGCACTTAATTAGTAGCTGATGCGTCTAGCACTAAGCATCGTCAGGTGTTAAACAAATCAAGTGGAGAACTACCTCTAATTTGATGGCTGGTAGCTAGAGCTAGACCAGTGACCTGTGAGGCATGATAGTTCCATTTTCTTCAGTAAAGAAAATAAAATGTCAATAAGCAGTGACAGAACGACGAGGCAGGAATAAACTCCATCTCTCTGCTCGACACTGGTTGCTCTTTTAGGTGCCTTTCATGGCCCACGAGGGTGCCGGTGCTGTGCAGGTGAACGTCGCTCTCGAGCTAGCCACCGGAGAGCGACGTGACTCCGATGCTCCATTGTGGGTCGCCCATGTACCTTGCTTGCTGGGGCCCGTGGCCACGTACGTTGAGAACGACTGACCACATGGTCCTGCAGTCCTGCTTGAAACAGAGGTACTTCTGATTTTTTCCCTAAATAAAGGTATTTCGATTTAGTTCTTATGTTTTCCAAGAAAATAGCAATATTTAGCTTTTACCTTGAAATAAAAAGAGGAAAATCTATTTTGACCTAGCTAGAACTATTGTGCCAAGTCTGAGATCCCTAACCCGTTAAGATGACGCGAGACCGGTTATATAAACTGGTTTCGTATTGTTGGCCATTCAAAAAATAATATAAAATAAAAGCAATGACATAGTGAACGCTATGAAATGGTAACCCATGAAAATTCATCGAACGATATAGATATTTACGTCATGTGCAAATAAAAAGAAACCTCATTTGTCTTTCATGTTATTTATAAAAGGAATGGTCATATTTGGCTAATGATTTTATTAATTCTTACTCTGTACGAGTCTTCGTATCCGTGAACTGGTTCTCAATTTCTTAAGAACCTCAGATTACGCGTCATTATCCAGGAACGTTTCCAAGGAGATGAGAACTTAGCTTCCATTTAGAAATAAGACAAGAGAAGTCAATTTATTTTTTTGCTATTTTTGCGAGTGACACAAATATTCCTAATGTTATGTGAAATTTTGACTCTATATTTTTCTAGCATTCTGTACAAATATATGTATATTGCATAAAGAACCACCATCTAAAACCACACTAGGCTAGAACTAGGGTTTTAGAAACTTTGTGGTTTATATTTTACATGTTCAATTAATTCCTGGCATGATAGTTCAGGTTTAAACTAGAACTAGTAAGATATTTGTTAGATCGTGCACTTTAGAAATATCTGTCAAGATATTTAAGGTTATTAAAAATATATGACCACACATTTAAGTATGTCTATAATATAATTCATGTGTTTTTTCAAAAATTAGTCCATGGAGCTGTGGAGGGCACTTGATTCTGCCATTTTTCTTCTTGCATTTAAGGCTCTTGGGTTTTAAGATATTTTCGTATGTTAGTTGCTCAGAATGTATGTGCCTATGTAACTCTTGTTACAACATAAGTTCAAAATTAATTTAGTGCAAGTATATTTTTCAATGACATATGTAAGAACTGCATAACAGAAACCACTATAATGCAATATAGGGGGGGGGGGGGGGGGGGGGGGGGGGTAGTGTAGACTATTGTTTGATAAAAATAAATTAGGTAACGATACAAAAGTTTGATACAAATAGAAGAAGGCGGAGCGTTGGAAGATCTTGTAGCTAACTAACTTGACAACTAGGAGAAGAAACCACATGAAGACGCCACATATGAAAGGAACCAAATGGGCAGTCAGTGGATGTAATTCCTTGCCACAAATCTGGTATTTTTAGCGTGAAAAGTGCGTACCGCCTAGCCTATGATATGAAAATCCATGATATCACGCCAAATTATTGCCAATGCAACAATGACAAGCTCCGTAAGAAAACAAGGTCAGCCTCGGTGCTCAATAAGGTGCATATTTTTAATGTTTGAGTTTGAGCCGATTGAGTTAAGATTTCGCGTACTGGTTAATCTCGCGAGTTCGAGTTTTATTTCCACCCATAAGCTCAGCGATAAATGGACACCGAGGAATGCTATGAAATTGCAGCCCATGAAAGTTGATCTATAAAATACACTACTTATATTATGTGTAAAACCGAAGAAAAAATTATTTATCCGATGTGGTACTTTATAATATTGAGATCATAGTTTTTGATAGTTTTTCTAATTTTCAATTTTGAATAGTCTTCATAACCATCAATTGGCTTTAAATATTTTAAGAACGTCGGAATACATAGCGCCCAACAAAGTTGACCTTGTTATTTACGAATTTTCAAAGAAGATTACAAAATATCTTTGTTAAGAAAATGAACTATATTATTCTTGTTTTTCATGCTAGGCCAAATAGTCTTAGTTTATGCAAAAAGTGCACTTTAGAAATGCCTATCATTTCTACATCCAAGCATATTTCATTATATGAAAACAAGAAATACAAAACCACCATGTAAAACTATACTAGGGCTAAAGGATAATTTATAAAGTTTGTGATTTGTTTTGATCTTCAAAAGTTTGAGGTTTGATATTTACAAGCTCATGGTTCAGGGTTAAAATCATCGCCTGGCATGATACTTCAGGGTTCAAGATAGCATTATAATGAACGGGTCAAACTCGATAATCAAACAATAAGAAAATAACGCCCCGCCACTCTAAGCCGGAAAAAGTAAAATAAGTTTTTGTGCCCCAGACAGGCCGATAGTGTGTTTCATGTTGTATAAAATTCATAGAAGGTTAACGAAAAGTGTCATCTTTGATAAAGTTGTCCTTCGGTTCTTTGCATGTTCCTCTCTTTTTCCTCACTAAGATAACAAGTAAATGTCCCATGCAAGCAAAAAATGCATTGGTAAGGTAAAAAGTGTTAGAATGTGCACCTATTAATAAGTCTGTTATACCACTGATGAAGGGCAAAACATGAACAAAGTGACTAAAACTACATTGATGGCAATAGGAACAGAGTGGCTAAAACTAGAATGACGGCAATAGGAACCATGTGGACATATAGGCAAAACATAAGTACGTACTATATATGGAATTAACTTAAAGAACATCTATTTGTTTGAAAACGGAGGTGGTGGCTGGCATCATCGTTGGCATCATCGTCTGGTATGCTAGTTCACATTCCTTGAGGGAATAGTTAACATACCAATCGTTGGGGTTTCCCAACCTCAAGCAGGCGTATTCTTCTTCACTTCCTAAGAAGGCCGTGAGGCAGCCCAGTTTCTGCTGCATTTTTGGTCATTATGAAAGGAAAATGAACCGCGGCTATTCCTCCTTTGCCTTGTAATTGATAATAAGAATCAAATCAATAGATGGCTGTTTTGGAACAGGGAGTAATGCATAGCATTGCATTCAACAAAAGTAAGTGGCGACGCCTAACGAATTTTGCACTTTATTCTGGTTTGATAGAAATGTACTGATTTGCTTGCTTGATTGTTGAATGGTTCTGAGAGTAAGTGGAGCACCAAGAGGACCCACTGTACCAGCCGAATATCATTATAGATCTGCTTAAAGTTGCTCTAAAAAGATTTTGCCTTTTCCGTCTACAATGCCAAGAGTAGTACGGACACTCAATTGCAAAAAAAGAAAAAAGAGAGGACTATAGATACGGTATACTTTAATTTTTAACTCGTGGATCATGCATGGCGTTAGCGGGACTGAATTACAGGTTTGATTGCACAACTACATATAAAAAAAAACCATCGTGTTTGTTCTACAAGTATACAATTTTTTGGGGAAAAGCTCTCAATCTTCCATTCTTCGATTGTCACGACAGTACAAAGTATACCAGAAGTAAGATAAAGACATAAAGTACATCTAAATCCGTATACCATGTAGCGAAGACTATAAGCATTGGAGCGCCAAAGGTGTGCCACTATCATCACCCTTCCATCAACCTTGTTGTAGTAGATAGTCGGAAAGTTGTCGTTGTAAGTCCCCACGTGACGAGCGCACTAGACCAGCAATTGTCGCCGATGAAGACCAACGCACTAAACCAGCAACCATCGTCAATAAAGAGAAACATAGATCGGAAGGATCCGACCTGTAGACACATGAACGCAAACGAAACATAGACGGGTCCAAGCGGGTCCACCAAAGACACACCTTCACATGATCTCCAGCAATGCTAGGCGCACTTACGTAATGGGGGGTTTGGCGGGAGAACCTTATTCCATGTTCAATGAGCCACCAGCAGCTCGCCTTTCTGATCAGGAGACAAATCCTAACAAAACACAAAAAAAATCAAGTAAAAACGGAGCCTCCCATCGGCAAGGACCGGATCCACCGCACATCCATGACCCTAAGGCCACAGGAGGCGAGACAAATCGGCAGCGGCGCCGGTAGGTGGCAGAAAGCCCTAATCGGGTGTTCTCCTAAGATGCGTACGAAGGGTAAGTTCCGACTACGACTTAGAATTATACATTTAATTGTATTTGTGCTTGTTATAATTTGCACGTACATACAAAGATAAGGGCACACCTGTTTTTCAAAATTTAGATGATTAATTAAGCTGAATGTAGATTATATGATACATTCGATATCACCAGAAAAAAAGATATCATTTTCACAATAGAAAAATATCAAATTTACATCAAGTAATTCATTGCATATTCGTGACCAAATCTTTGATCAAGATAAATCCTTGAACAAATCTGACGGTGGATGGAGAGACCTTTATGCTATGATTGTTAGATTGTATTGTTGTGATACGATCCATACGAAATAACAGGGAGCAAACTATTTGCAGAATGTTTGAAACTGAAACGGTAAGGATAAGTACCACAGCCATCCTAGCCTAATCAATTTTCCTTTGCAACATCTTCGATCAAAATTCTCGACTTCAGTTTTTTCTTTCGGGGTAATTTCTGGTGTGGATTCTTCTTGTTTTTTTTTCTTTGCGTAAGAGACGCCTCTCCAGGAAACACAAAAATGCGCTGCTCAGTGGGTTGTGGCCTGTTCAATTTTAAGGCCTACACGAATCCTGAAAGAATAGAGGTCCAAGTAGTGTCCAGAATTGAAAACTGTAAAGCCAGCATTCAGTCGAAAACTTTAAGCCCAATACTTACAATGGCGAAGTCGACGAATAGATGATTATGGGTTCTGCTAAGAACAGAAGATGATTATGGGCTTGGTGTTTTGAGCGGAGTGGACTGTTAATACTGCGGCTTGCTTCCACTAAATATGTTTTTTTAGAAACACAGTACAAACGTAGACACTCACATACACGCGCACACAATTATCCTTATGAACGCACGCACGCACATTCTACCCTACGAGCGCCTACGAAATACTGAGCCAGCGGATCGAGTCTTGAGATTGACGAAGTCACCACGGGCGCCTCACTGTCGACGGGAACGTCGCCTCCCACTGAAAAATATTCCGCCTAAATGCAACACACATATGTGAAACCTGGGTTTAAACTCTGGTGGGCTGAGGGTACAACCACCCTACTAACCATCCAACCACATGTTGGCTTGCGCTTCCACTAAATATGTACTAGTGCAGCCAGCACAAAAAAGTTGTTATTTGTATCTCCTAACAAAAGTTATTATTTGTAGGGAAGATAAAGGGACAATCAACTCACATGGATTGTTAAAATGGTTTGGCAAAGTTGACTTTTTAGCTGAAACTGTGATTTTACTGGAAAACAATTATGAAATTGTGATTTTTTGTTTTGGGTGGTAGGTTCCTACTGGTATAATACCGCGGGTTGGAGCCTTGGCAAGACGATGGACTCTGACGGGGCTCTTGTGAGGCACACGCTGTGGTGGCTACGAAAAAGTGGTTGGGGGTTACCACAACCACCTGGTTGGTGGTAACCACTTTTCATATTTGGTTGTGTGGGTTGGTTAGCCAAGTTTTGTGTTTGGTTGAAGTGATAAAAAGTGGTTATGGTTAGCCATGGTTTGAGGTGTGCCTGATATTGAATTGGAGCTTGTGACGCATGGGTCGTGTGATATTGAATAGTGGTGTCGTGTGATTCAAAAGTAGGGAAAACTTCTATTCCATATGATGTCCAAAGACGCCACCGACGACACTCTCTGGCTCAATTCTTTCTTGAAGCCATCATTGAGGCCAGGGACCAACGTCCCTCGCGATAACTCCAGTGATACCCTATATTTTTGTGATTGGACGACGGTGGCATTTCGATGTCATATCCCCAAGCATTGTTCATTGGAGCTCTGCATCTGCTAGGGAGACTAGCAGAAGACGTTGGTTGATGCCAGGGCTTGGAAGGCAACGGTCACGGACACAAGCAATGTCAGGAACACAATATGGTTACGGTAGTCGACTTCGGCGTGCCCGATGGTTGTCTTGTACCATTTCTTGCTGAGAAATCAGAGGTGCGGTGGTATCGCTCGGGTAGTGAAGATGATTGGCGACAGTTGTCAGGTTTAGTGATTCTCCTCGGTGTTTGCCTTGCACATTTCTCCTTTGTAGCTCTCTCATAGAGTCAGAGCTGCGTTGTCGCACCAACTGTTTGTGATGCATCTCTTGTCGCTTCACATGTTTGTTGTGAGGGCCAAGTCGGTGGTCGTCTGTGGTGAAGTTGGAATCACTTGCTCTCGGGGAAGAGAGATGACACTTGCCATGTCGGCTGTCATATTTCATGATGGCTTCTGTGGGATTTTCTGTTGCTAGTTTTTCGCTAATGAACAGAGTAATTCTCTTCTTCATTACTGGGCAGCCACGCACCATGTGCATTCATGATTCATGTGGGTATCGTTGTGATCGGGCACATAAATTGACGCAACCAGCTTACCTACTTAATGACACTATGAACTTGTCACATACTACCTCAAAAGAATATAGAACCAACTTCTACATATATGTATTCAAAAAAAAAAATCAAGAATCAGTGCACTCTCTGTACACGCGACGGTAACATCGCTGCCTTCTTCTCCATCTTTAACATCAAATCATGCTAAATCCATATAATTTACACGAATGTTCGAAATTAGTCATGAACTCCATCGCAAAACCTCGTAATACCAACCATCTTGGGTACAATGTACATGTGTTCTTCATCAGGTGGACGATTAGCGCGTTGAATTAAGCTCACGGACCTCCCTGCCCATGCCTGCCATGCGATGCAACGCAATTCCAGTTTTTACCAAATCCTCGATCGATCGTCCGAGTTGATCCGATTTGAATTATCCGTGTGTGTGTGAGTTGCTTTGAATTTCGGTTAGTTATGATTTCGATTCGCCTTGGCTCGTCGATGAAGGCTCCGGCTCCCTGATCTCCTCGATTCCGGCGACGGCGGCCTTGAGGTCCAACCTCTTGTCCACGTCGGCCTCGCAGCAGGCGAGCCCGACCTGGAGCAACTTGAGCATCTCGGCCTCGCCGCCCTCTCCCGCCACCGCCATGTCCTTGTCGAACACCTCCCCGGTGCGCTCCTCCGTGACGACGGAGTTGACCCACCCGGCCAGGTCGGTGGTGCCCTGCCTCCCCTGCCGGAGGTAGTTGGCCGGGAACTTGCCGGTGAGCACCTCGAGGATGAGGATCCCGAGGCTCCACACGTCGCTCTTCTTGGACGGCTTCCCGTGCGCCTCCACGCACTCGGGCGCCTTGTACGCCATCATCACCTGCTTGGCGTGCGTCGCCGTCAGCACCGGCACCAGCGCGTAGTCCGACAGCGCCGGCCGGAAGTCGGCGTCGAGGAGCACGTTGGACGACTTGAGGTGACCGTGCGGCACTGTCAGCATCGGCAGCTCGTCGTACAGGTGAGCCACCCCCCTCGCCGCTCCCTTGATGATCCCCAGCCTCTTCCCCCAGTCCAACGCCGATCCTCGACCCCCTGTACATCAATCATAACATACAAAAACCTCGATCAGTATCCATGTTCATCTATGATCTGTGTGTGATGATTGCAAGAAAGATTGCGTTGCGTGCGTACCGTGGAGGAGATTGGCGAGGCTTCCGTTGCACATGTAGTCGGTGATGAGGAGCTTCTCCTCCTTCTTGTAGAGGTAGGCGACGAGGGGGATGAGGTTGGGGTGGGCGAGGCGGCCGAGGCGGCGCATGTGCTCCGAGAAGTCCTCCCGCCCGACGCCGTTCATGTCCTTGAACCGCTTCACCACCACCGAGGAGCCCTCTAGCAGCGTCGCCTTGTACGAGGACCCGAAGTTGCCGCTGCCGAGCACCTCGGCGGACGCCCGGAGCAGGTCCTCGATCTCGAACCTCACGCGGCTCTCACTGATGAACACCAGCTTTCCGTGCTCGTCTCGCCGCCCGCCGCGCTTCGCCGACGCGCCTGCGGGCGTGGACGCGGCGGCGGCGGCGGGGGCGGGCTGGGTCATGGCGACGCACGGCGCGGTGTTCAGAACCGGGTTGGACGGCGTCTGCTCGCCGTTGGGGAGGGTCACGGATCCGTCCGTCCGCTTCGCGCACCGCTTCTGCCGTCGCCGCCGGCCGATGACCCCCGTGGCGATGCCCGCGGCTGCGAGCAGCACGCCGAGGATGATGAGCGCGATGACGATGGTCATGAAGGTGGACATGCCGCCGCCGGGTAGCGCCGCGGGGTCGCAGACAGCGTCCAGCGGCTTGCCGCACAGGAGTTTGTTGCCTGCAGATAACGCACACTTTTCCCAAATCAATTCACGATCAAGAACGTACTACTTCAATTCATGCAACATAATTAATAGGAATTTGCCAATTTAAACAAGAATGCATGCATGGCACACATTTTCAATTCGGTTCGATCAAAGGAACAACAGAGATTGGTTTTGATTTGCCTATTAGTACCTTGGAACATGCTGGCATTGAAGCGGCTGAGGCCGGCGGGGATGGGGCCGGAGAGGTCGTTGTCGGAGACATCAACAAACCTCAACTCCGGCTGAGAGAAGTCCGGGAGCGGGCCATCGAACCGGTTGTGCGCGAGCGACAGCTCCAGCAACCGCGGCGACGTGATGGAGCCCGGCACCTGACCGGAAAACTCGTTGGACTCGAGGTGCAGCTTGCGGAGCCCGCGCATGTGCATGAAGGTGTCGGCGGGGATGACGCCGGAGAACTTGTTCCGGGACAGGTAGAGCATCTTGAGCACGCCCAGCCGCGACACGTTGGGGAACGGCCCCGTGAGCGCGTTGTCGGCGAGGCTGATGACGCGGAGGCCTGGCAGGACGGTGAGGGGACCCATGTCGGGGGCGCCGCCGGCGAGGCCCAGGCGCTCGAGCTGGAGACCCTGCACGCTGCCGTTGCCGTGGCAGGAGACGCCGTACCAGGAGGAGTGGTTGCCGTTGCACGGGCCGGGCGTGCCCCAGGACCGCAGCGGGCCCGGCGGGGACCCGTCGGCGCCGCGAAGCGTGTCGCGGAAGGTAACCAGCACGTCGCCCTCCGTCCTGCCCCGTCGTCCGCCGACGCGACCACGGAGATGACGACGAAGGCGACGGCGATGATGTAGAAATGTCCGGGCGGCCGCAGCCGCGCCATGGGGCCAGAGGCGACGATCGACGTGCGTGTCTGCCGGGAACTGCTCGTTCGACGGCCGGGCTTCGATGTTGCGCGCGCGCGCGGGTGCGCCGGTGGCGCGGGTGACGACCGCACGTACGTGTGGCGGGGAGGGCGAGCTCAGGCTACGGCGTTTTGCATGCGCATGGCCAAGGGGATGAACAGAGGGGGTGGTGAGGAGAAAAGGGTCGCGATGAGCGAGGGGCTAAGAATAGGCGGGAGAAGAGCGATTCTTCCAACTTAAATTCTTGTTGCTACAGTTTTGCTCTCTGCCATTTGCGGCCCTGTAGGTTGAACTGGAGGAGAGACAACGATTAGTTGGTTACCTGGTTAGTTCTGAGCTGGAACAAGATGAAACCTCGACTTTTCATCGTTAGGAGCAGTGTCATAACATGGAAATCACTTTCAATGATATTTCATCCAAAATAATTACATTTCAGTCGAAATATCTTAGACATTTTAATAGTAGACATGCATTCAAATAACTTTTAAATTTATAGCTCTTTGGTTGAATTTTAAATTAAATTTTCAGTCATTTGGACGATGCAAATTTCGAAGATCTCGGTTGTGCCTGAAATATTTCTGAAACCGAAATTCAAAACCATACTCTTATACTGCCTCCGATCTAGACTCTCCAAACAAGATTGCTAACATTCCCCAAAATATCAAAATGATATTTCTAGACAACATTCTCATATAATATATTCAGTTTTATTTGTGTGCCCTGAAAAGGTATACCTACGACATGTAAATGTGGCGTGGATGATGTCTCGCGACAGAAAGCCTTAGCCTTAGTGCCGCCGAAAAGATAGATAACGGCCAAGCTACACTAAGGAGCGTTGATATGTTTTTTGTGACATCTTTTTTCATGGTGCCTCTTAAGCGTCGCCGAAACTCTATCCATGGTGTTTAGGAATGCAACTTGGCCCATCTAAATTTTGCTCCTCGTACTGATCCTCACCTTAGGTGATACTTCTGCTCCAACCAACCAACCAATCGAAACACATCTCGCTCCCGTGCGGCGCCGCCGCGCCTGCACCGGGGCGCCCCGACCTCCTCTCCTCAAGGCGCCTCCACCGCTCTCCCCCTACCGCCGCCGCCGGCGATGGCGCCAGGGCAAAGCCCGGGCGGCGCGGCGGCGGCGGTCTTCTTCCTCGCGCGTCGGGCGGTTGCAGATCGCGGCGGCCGATTCTGCAGGTTCTGCGGCGGTGATGGCGGACAGCGACGGCCGAAGTTCGTCTCCTGGCCTTGATCCGCATCACGAGGACGCCTGGGGTCGCGAACCTGGGCTTGGCGGCGGTGGTCATCTCCTCTGTCGGAGGTGATCGGCCTGACGCAGTGCGGCGGCTCCGGCGACCCGATCCTCCTTGTGAGCGGGACGCGGGGCAGATCTGTAGGGTGAATTCGGGTGTGCTGCCCACTGTGGTGGTGTATCATGCCCAGATCTTGCCTCTTCTCGCGTAGATCTGAAGGTGTTGATGATGGCCGGTGAAAGCACCGGGCTCCGACTGGGAGCCGATGATGGCGGCGCCCGTGGGTGTCGTTACCTTGTTGAAGGTGTCGTCGATGTGATTCTTCTGCCTTCCACCATGATGTTTCGGGGGAAACCCTAGATCTGGTTCTACCGGATCGGACGATGGCGGCACTCTCAGTGTCGTTCTCCCTCTTGAGGGCATCGTTTTGGAACATGTGATGCCTGGTGGAGTCTTCTGGTGGAGCGACGTGCCGTTTTCCGCGTCGACAATGGTGGCTCGGCAGCATGGTGCAGTGGAGGCTCGGAGTGGATGCGTGCGAATGGACGAGGGCAGGCGGTGGTGTTGTTTGGCGTCATGGCGGCGTCGACGGCTGGCCTTGCAAGGTCTTGCGTTGATCTTTTACTGAAGATGGGTTCGTGGAAGACGGCGGGAGCGACTTATGTAGCGCGCGCATGCGGCGCGCGTTGAGTGTATGCTGAACCGGTGATCCGGTTTTAGATGATGTGAGTAGGTGGGAGGTCATGGCATGCGGTCCTGATCATAGCCACCCAGTGGCGGAGGACAAAAAAAAATTGAGGTAGGGCGAACTCTACAACATTAATAAATGATGCAAAAAATCAAAATGGTGCAGATTGGTAAAACACGTGAAGGTCAGTTTGGTTGATAAAATCACATGTATCACTAAATTAATCATGCTCCAAGCTTGCATGTCAAAGAGCTATGGTTCCTGGAACTGATCTAGTGCTCGTGGCCCAAATCAAGCCGCAGTAGCCAGTAGCCTCAAAAGTCTAGCCACAAGGCCCAGTAGCCACCCCAATAGACTACACCAGTACCAGCCGCCGGCCCATGCTTCTTTCTCCCTTCCCTTTCTTCTCCAATCGCTAGACGCAGACGAACATGGTCGCCCAGCGAATCCCATCGGCCGATGCATACGTTTAATTGATTTTTTGGCAAAAATCAAGGTAGGGCGGCTGCCCTACCTTGCCCTAAGGGGTCCTCCGCCGCCACTGTAGCCACCCCCATCATAGTTGTAGCGATTCTGGGCTGACTTCGGTTTGATCAATGTTGTATCTTGTAAGACTTTGTTGAATAATTGCGGATGGCTGTGTGCATCATTTTGATGCAGAGGCCGGAGATCCGCACCCCCTTATCTAAAAAAAAAGGAATGCAACTTGGCCTATATTGTGTCATATAATCCTTTTTTTGTAATGTCATATGATAAAAATAGTTGAGGACGATAGTTCAGGTTCTCCACCCTGCCACAGGCGCTTCCTAGTCAAGCTTCTCCTTGGCAATGTCAGTTGACGTGTAATAAAACCATGTCCAAGAGGCACAGGGCATTGTGTACGTGGTGTTCCATATCTGAAGCACTCATGAGGATGATGTATTTTCGATCGAAATCAATATAAAAGAATTGACATGGGATAAAATCACTTATTATAGCATGGGAAATTTTTGAATATCTCTGATTTCAGATTTTCCGTTTCTCAAGAGGAGAGGTGATGTGGGCTAGAGTACCCGTGATGGGAAGATCATGGTACCGATCTTTGTCCCTGACAGTTCTCGTAAAGGGAGCCGTGGCCTTAATCCATACAAACACATTACACTCATGTTTTGATGGGCGAGGAGATTCATAACTAATACTAGTAAGTTATTTGTAATAAAGTTTTTACTTGTTTATAGCTCATTATCATCGAATATTCATTGTTGTTCATTCACTCTAATATTTTTCGATTATACTAGCCAAACAACTCGATCAGTGTGTTGCAAGCTATTGAACTACAATGCTCTCATGATAGAAGTTTGACCTTGTGAGTGCAATCATGTTTAGTTATATTTGAAACCATACATTGTGGCATATATTATGTCATTTTTATCTCAAATTTTAGTATAGGTAGTTAAAAAACCTCTTGTTCAATATCATCTCTCGATCATTATGACTCATGCGTAAACAAATAAATCTATCATCCATAGATTAATCAATGAACTTACATGTATTTCATTTTAGTATCTATAAGTATAATGGTAGACGGTTCTACAACCTAAGTGCCAGTACATATCTTGATAGAGACTTCTAAAGTGGATGTTTGCGTAGGTTACGACGTTGGGTAGAACTATGTACAATACTTTTAGTGTCGGTTATGTAAAGTGGGGTTTTTCCTGACTTTAGCCTAAGAAGTAGGTATCGAAGATCGTTGAGTGTACTATGGCTAGGGCAAGCCATGCACAGCAGGTTGTCAAAGCGATGAACTCGACGACTAAGGAGAAAAAACAAAAGCAGGAAAATATGAGATGCGATAACCACCGGCTCCATTGAGCCACACTATGATAGGAACAGAGACATGCCTATCAAAGACATGCTAACTTTATTAACGCTGTCTTTATGGGACACTGCCACGTACATGTGAAAACCTTGCAAAATAAAAATGCTCCCTCTCTCTGTATACAAGGTCACTTAATACCTTCTTAAGTAAAACATATTTATAGCAAAAACAAATCAACATCTAGGATAACTATTGAATATAGTATGAAAACACACAGCGTGATGGATTTAGTTTTGAGAAATTTTAAGATGCCTCCAAATGTTTCTGGGCCATCCATTTATATTGATCTAATGGCTAAGGTAATATATTACCTTGTAACTATATGTTAAGATGCCGATTTGACCCTGATGTAAATTGTTTCAGTAACAAATAAAGCAAGATATTTCCGGATATTCATAACGGTGCATGGGTCTAGATGCACCCACTATGTATTTTTTTTTATTTTTTTTCAGAATGTCAAAAAATTCCGAAAAAAAATCCGGATGCAAATTACAGCGTGATGTGTTAACACAAAAATTAGCATGGTGAAAAAACTTTTTTGCAACCTGTACAAAAAAGACAAATTTCGGACACGTACATATACTTTTCGGTATGTCCGAATTTGTCTTTTTTGCACAGGTTGCAAAAAAAAAAAAATTCACCATGCCAGTTTTTGTGCTGAGTGCAAATATGTTGGACTACATGCAAATATTTCTTTTCGAATTTTTTGACATTCGGAAAAAAAATTTCTGGCCAAATCGCCGTGTCCAGATATTTCCCCCAAAATCAGCCATAAAAAGTAAACAGAAGCGGTTCTGCAGGATGTTTTGATGGATAGGTACTATAGAAAGTGTAGCTGTATATGCTACTGTACATAAAATGCATTGGGTTTCCCTTATTTCAATACCTGGTATGGTATCCTGGGGTCAAGTGAAGGAAAATAACACATAACATAAACTGATCCGGCAAATGTCTCTGTAAACATCAAAGTGATGAGACCATGAGGAATAGTGGCGTCAACGCACATACATTGTCTGCTACAAACCTACATCATCTGATTACAAGCATCTTACAGAGCCCTCATATTTACAGAGATAGACTAGATCGACTAGGGATTGAGCTGCATGATTTTTGAATATTTTTTGCGAGAAGAGCTGCATGATTAAACCCTCTAAAGTTCAAAGGGAACATGCCTAGCACCGATCAGTTCACACCGACGACATCCTCGATTCCGTTTTCCTTGATCAGATCAGTGAATTGGTTCAAGTAGCTCACGAGCCCACCTAGCGTTTTGATCAGTTCATCGGCTTTCTGGCGTGTGGTCTCCATCGCATCGGGTGCGAACGCATCTGCAGGAGCATGGTTCCGGCCAGCATCTCCATCTGCCTCTCCGTTTAGTAGCATATGGATATGTTGCGCGTTTTCGTTTAACTTGTTGGCCAGTTCCCATGCGTGGGTTTGGCTCTTCTTGGGCTCGTTGTGTGTTTCCAGGTCATCATCTTCTAGACAGACAGAACATGAGAACATGTGTTAGCGGCAAAACAGGAGAGGGCAGAAACAAATATTAAAACTAGCTAGTAGGAAAGGGCAAAGAAACATATTTCAGTATCTAAACATATGATATCATTCTGTGTGCAGTGTGCTCACAAAATCTGTGTGTAAATTCAAGTACTAAGAAACACAAACGATGGTATTTAAGCAAACCACCTACATAGTAAAGATGTCCATGCAAAGTAATATACGGCTACGTTTGTAGAAAATGGGCATCAACAGTTCAACAAACCATATTTCAGTACTATGAGAAACTGAGAACCTCTCCTATTCACGGTATATATTTTGTCATCATAAATGTTTACCGACTTACACAAGAGTAGGAATAATACCTTTATACTAACAAATCTAGATTAAATGGCTTCGCACGGGTTCCTACAATATGTTAATATAATAATATGGTTGAACTAGCATAAACACTTGTAGCATTGAGAAGGTAGAGCTAGTGACCAGATTTAGGTTTACCAGTTACCACCAAAAGATGGTATATAGGCCATGTATTTTTCAAAACAAACCATATTCAGTGAAGGAGTACCTCTTTTGGCCTTAAAATAACAACTCACAGCATGAAAATGATGAGATTAATAATAGAAATGCTTCATGATTGCCCTTACTGTAATTTGGTTTGAAAGTATACAGACAGTAAAATGACAAATAAAGTTCATCTCTATAATATAAGAAGCAAAGGCATGTGCCTTCAGATGCTAATACGTGAAAACCTACAATGCGTCAAAATGCAGAGTCCAGTCATCTCAATTCCAAGATAGCTTGGCAATTACAAAAAGGCGATAATCCATGAATCTGTACCATATCATCTCATTACCAGAATCTGTTTCCGCATTTTATCGATGCAATGCCATGTGAGTGCATTACAAAGTGCAAACTCACATAAGCATCTAACATATGACATAACATGTAGTATATCTTTACTACCTAACCATGAAGTATCCCCCACATATCATAATCAAAAGCAAACGATTACCACATCGAAACCTCTAATTGATTCATACCCACATGCGAATCAGGTGAACACATCAAGCAAAAGTAGAGAATTATTTTACCCAAATCATCAGGAGCATTACCATTTCCATCATCCACCTGCATCTCCCCCTCACTGCCGTCACTGTCCTGCTCCTCCGCTGCGTTATCCTCCTCCTCTTCCCCGGCTCCAGCATCAGCACCCTCTTCTTCTCCCACCTGAGCACCACCGGCACCGACCAAGTCCACCCCGTCCCCTCCTCCCCCGGCGCCGCCAGCACCCGCAAGGAACGCCTCCTCGACCTGGATCAGCGCGTCCATGATGCTGTACACCTCGGCGTCGAACCCCTCGGGGAGCCCAGCCTTCCTCCTCGCGGCGGCGCCCATCCGCCAGTACCTGCCCCCGGCGCCCCGCACGGCCCCGTACTCCGCCACGAGCGCCTCCCACCGCCGCTTGCAATCCCCGGCCGCCCTCCCCCTCCGCCGCGAGGAGTAGGATCCCGAGGAGGCGATGTTGTCGGCGACGATGGCCCACTTCTGGAACGCGGAGACGGAGCGGGCCCAGCCGTCGTCGTCGACGGCGGCGACCGTGGCGACGAGCGCGAGGGTCTCCGCGGCGGTCCACTCGGGCGCGCCGCCGGAGCGCGTGCGGCGGGGGCTCGTGGCCCTGGAGGAGTTGCGGGGAGGTGGCGGCGTCGGGTGGTCTTTGGCGGCGCCCGGGAGGGCCTGGGGTTTGGAGGGGGACGCCGCTAGGGCTTGGACGATGCAGGGCCGACCGGCGGCGTCGTTGGGGTCCATGGAGGACGAGGCTAGGGCCTGGACGATGCACGGGATGTCGGCGCCGTCGGGATCCTTTGGGGAGGCGGCGGCTGTTGGGAATGGGGAGGCGAGAGCTTGGTGGTGGCAGAAGCTCGAATGAGTGAGCGACACAGTGGGTGAGTGGAATCTTCGCATCGTACATACTCCAAATAAGAACGGATTTTACACAAGTAGGTTGGCCCCCCGGACTATCTGTGCCATCCATTTTCTGTTGGAGATCCGTGCGGGTCAACTGGTCAAAGATATGTGATGTTTTTCATTTTAGCCCCTGTAAAACACCGAATTCAACCCGCAGTCCACCTTTCCTATATATAGCTACGAAACCTAACCCTATCCCACAATCCCCACCAGCTCCCGTGCGACGCCGCCACCTCCTCCTGGCGCCAGGGCGGACCGGTTTCAGGCCGCCGGGACCGGCGGTGCTACGGCACCGGTGTGGCGGAGGATCTGCTCAGGTTCCCCGGTGGCGAGGGGCTCACCGTGGCCGCGATCCTGGAGGCGCCCGGGGAGGTGGTGGCCAAGTCGGCCCACAGCACGCTCTACCGCGCCGGGCTCAGCGCCGGCGAGGCCGTGGCGCTGCTCCGTTTCCTCTGCCCCGTCTGCTCCGCGAGCGCCGAAGAGGTCGCCGCCGCCGCGCTGCTGCTCGGCGCGGTGCAGCACCCGAATCTCGTGCCGATCCACGCGCTCTACGTCGGCCCGCGCGGGGAGAAGCTGCTCGTCCACCCCTTCTACGCCGCCGGCTCGCTCCGCCGCTTCTTGCAAGGTTCGTGCGTGCCCATGGATACTTGATGTGCTCGACAGCTTACTTTGATAGACCATATTCTGGAATGCTGACAACAGATCCGGATTCAAGACTGAACCCAAAGTCAGAGTACATTTTCTCAGCTCTATGAGATTCTTTTCTCCGCTTTGCTGAATATTTTGTTAGTAAGAACTTTTTAGTTCGTGCAGCTAAAATATGCTCAGATCTAAAACTAGTTCTTTGTGTAAGTACCCCCCAAAGTCAGAGTACATTATCTCAGTTCTATGAGATTTTTTTCTCTTCTTTGCTGAATATTTTGTTAGTAATAAATTTCTAGTTCGTACAGCTAATATATGCTCAGATCTAAAACTTGTTCTTGTTGCTTCTTCACTTTGCTGTCAATATATTTTTCATGCGTGTTTATTCACCTTTCCCTCTCAATATACCGAAAAGAAGTAGAATGTCATCCATGGAAAAAATACCTACTTGGGTTTAAACCCCATATTAGCAGATTTCTTTTTTCTCTACGAAATTTTCTTTTGTTATAAGTACTTATTCAGCTAGCTGTTCTTTCTACCTCTGTGTACTCAGGCTTACTACGAAGTTACTATCCTTTTAGTTATTACAAATTTTAAAAAAAGCAGATCACTAAGTATTCTCATTGCCTCACTTTAGTTGTCTTATGTATGTCACGTCCCTAGTTGTATCCATAGCTAATGAGATATAATTTAAATTTACGTACATACCCCTGTACTGAAAAGAGACAGGGATCTTCCTGAACCAAATGTGAAACTTCTGCGAATCAGTTTCAGATATTTACCTTTTCCTTATAATGTGTCCCCGTACCAGCAATTGATTTCCGTTGCCCTACAAGCATTCTCACTATGTCAGGCTGAATCAATATTATATTTTTGAAGTGTAGAAGGTGAAATTCGGAGAGGAGTCCCTAAAAATCACAAATTGAAAATAATCCTCTAAATCTCTCCGTTATACATTGAAACTCAAATTTTGATGCGTAAAATTGTCCCTGAAAAAAATTCTTTTTCTTCGATTTATAAGTGGTGTCGGTAGGTCATGGATCTGGTTCTTGTTCTGGCTATTTTTTCATCCAGTATTGCAGATAGATTCGTGATTTATTTATATTTTATTTTTGGATTTCCTTGTCCAGATCTGGGTTGCACATGACCCGAATCTATTATTCTCTTTGTTTTTGTTACTTTCCCGTTTCTTTTTGTATTTCGAAATTGTTCATACTTGTAGGATCATTCCATGTACCTGTTCATGCTTCTCTATTGTCTGAATCATCTGTGATTGTTCTTTTAATTTTCTATGAATATTTACTGGTGTTATCTCTTGTTTTATTCCTCCTAGTCTCTGTAATGAATCAATCTCGTTTGTTTGAAGTATCAAACTCGTTTCTGTACATACTAGATCTTGTTTGAAACGGGAGTAGAGTACTAATTCTAGAAATTCATCCGTAAAAATGGGATCCTGATGTATGTACGAAACTGATGTATATATGTATATATGCATGAAATGGATTTGAGTTACCTATGAAATATCTGTGCATTATGGAAATATCAAGTTTTCTAAATATTTGTGAATTTTATTCCTTTTTCTGTTTGGACTTTTTGATTGGGATCCAATTTCCTATTGAAATATTTGTGAAACTAATCTGAAATATTTATGAAACTAATCTGAAATATATGTCGAGGAGTTCCGACATCCACGGGTCGCCCACTGCCAGGCACGTGCTGGGCTGCCCAGGTTTTGGGCATTGATCTTTGATCTGAGCACGGGCAGTTGCCCGATCTGGGGATTTTTCCTTTGTTTATTTCTTCATTTTTCTAGTTTGTTTATTTTCTGTGTGGATTTGCGAGGTATGCATCATGCATGGTCTTGAATTATGCAGCTTGTTTAATCTTGTTTAGATCTCATCTTCTTTACCATTTAGTTCAGAAATTTTTTATCCGTTGGTATACACTATGATTCATCGATCTGGACCTATCCGTGGGTATACACTATGATTCACCGATCGGGACCTATTCGTGGGTATTTGTGAAACCAATCTGAAAATTTGTGAAACCAATCTGAAACATTTGTGAAACCAATCTGAAACATTTGTGATACAAATAATGCATTGACGACGGATCTGCGCATGGTATCCAATGAATTGTCTTTCGAATTTTCTGTAATGATTGGATCTCATTCCATCGAATATTCATGGATGTGCCTAATAGTTTTCTGTAGATATTTTGTTGCAGAAATTTCTATTTGAATCTGTATATCTGAAAATTCTTGAATAATTAGATGTGCGAAAAATGCATCTTTCTGTAAAAGATATATTGCAGAACCTATGAAAAAATATTGCAGTTCTTTTATCTGGCCGGCAACTAGCTCGAATTTTTTCCATCTATCACTTATCGATTTTGTTTTCTGACTTTCGATCTAGATCTTTGCAGGAGCACCGAGAGCAGCATCAAGAGGGAGGAGGCGTTGGGGACGAAACTACAACCGGGAGTCAATACTTTGATATGCGATTCATTTGTATGAAATTTGTATGGAAATTTGTATGAATACTCTGTGAATTGTGTATGAAAGTTGTATGAATATTCACTGAAATGTTCTATAAAACTTATATGGGAATTTGTATGAATACTCTTGAATTGTGTATGAAAATTGTGGATCCTGAAAAAAATTGTGGATCCTATAAAACAGATAGGTTTAGCGTTTGTGGATCCTGAAAAAAATTCTCTAAATTTTTTTATATGAAAGAGTATAATTTTTTTATATTTATTTTCTTTGTTTAAATTTTTTGAGACAAGAATGTTTGAAATAGAAAACAAGGTTGTAAAAGAAAAGAAAATGTTGTAATATAAATTGTTGAGAAAGGAAAATATAAAGTTTTATTAAAAAAATTGGGAATGAAAATGTTAAATATTCTGTCATTTGAAACTTTGACAAAATGAAAAATTGAAAAATCTGCGAATAAATGTTGAATATGTTTTTTATGAATATCATATGAACTTTTATGAGAAATATTGCGCTCGTTCCGTTCAAAAACTGCAATCTGTGAGGGAGAGAAAAATAGAAACTCGTCAAAGTCTGGAAAGTAAAGGTCGTTTCTGCAAAATGCGTGTGAAATCTTGACCGAAAACCTGCCGTCGGATCTCACCGGAATGGACGGTAGAGATAGGCAGGGGGGCCAACTTACTACGGTAGTTGCATTTTCCCTCCAAATAAACGTTTTGCAGCAACATATCTGCACTCATCGCTCTCCACAGTTTTTTTTTTCTTGCGACTCATTTGCTCTCCAGAGCTTCGTACCGGTGGTAAGCTACGAGGACTCCGATTGCTGCCAGCTTCTCTTCGTACTGAAACCAACAAGGAGATTGTGGTGAACATGATAACCGGAGAGGCACAATTGATGATCGCGCCTTTTATATGATCTGCGACTTCAACTCGAACTCCCGGTGCATCTCATTCCGATGAACATGTCGTACACCTTACATCGAAACAAGTCCCTAGTGTTCTTTCACGTTGTGCGACACAGAAAGAAATCACTATTTATAAGCAAGAGTTGGATACATCATCATCAAGTAACCGACCTATAAACTGACTCAATCATCAACCAGCCAACTACACATCGTACATAAGTTTTATTTGCAATAATAAATGGATGATTCGCTTCATGGGGAACAATGTACAACTCTCATATGATGCGCTTACATATACATTTAGGCGAAATTAAAGAATAAGTATGATTGAGATACATATAAATGGGACAGTTGCTTGATTATGAAAGAGTATGATAAAAACCAACACATTACTTCCTCCATCCCAATGTATCAAAGGCAAAATGATTATTTGGAATATTTAAACTTCACAATCGATGAAACTAATAAGATTGAATAAAAGATAGAACTAGCTCAAGAGCCAACACAGAAGATGGAGAAAGCAATGAAAAAGATTGACAAAGATAAGACAGAAGAAGATAAGAAGAGGATAGAAAAAGACAAGGATATAATTGAATAAGAGAAGATGCAAATACGGTTACATACAGCTGATATCGTTCATGATCACAAGATTAAGACGATTGCATCTCGATTGAAGATGGAAAATATCAAGACATATGCACTCAAGAAAAAAAATTGGCCTACAATATGCATTTTTGGACTTATAATTATCTTAGTCGTGATTATAATCGCAATGTTTGGATTATTTAGATGTAGTAGTTAGTATGTTGTATGGTAATAAATTGCTAAATCTACAATATATGTATTTCCATGGATTTAACATTTTAGATAAGTGTGGAGTGTGATTGCAGGGTAGAACATACAAGGGCGGCTGGCTCCTATCCACTTCCACGTCTGGACACGCCCCAGGACATATAAGAGCAAGCGCAGTGTTGGTCAAAATAAGGGTCTAAGGTTTTGTTAGACCTATATCCAAACGATGTGAACTCGTGTTAAGAAGGTTTTGCCTGGACTCGACCTAGGATTAGTCCGGGCGCTAGAATACGTCCTCGTTTGCTTTTTTTTTTTTTGAGAACAACGTTCTCGTTTGCTTATCGTATGGCCGCAACGCATACAAGCCCCTGCAATAGTCGTCGTCCTCATCTTCTCCCTATCTAGTCGTATTGTTCCCGCCGCCTCATCTCTTCACATTTGGCGCCCCATCTTCTTCTCATCTATGGCCCGTAGTGGCGTAGTGGTTTGAGAGAGGCGAAACTGCACACATAATCCGAAAACGGGGACAATTAACATCGAGTTGTTTTTTATCATCCCACATGTCGTCGATCGTGATGAACATGAGGTTTTGGATTATCTGTGACTCCAACTCGAACTCCCAGTGCATCTCATTCCGATGAATATGTATTGCATCTTACATCGACACATGTGTTTGTCTAATATTTCTTCATATTTTGCAACACAAATTAAGCCATTATTTATATATAAGCGAGAGTTGGATCCGTCGTCATGTAACTTACCTATAAACCGACTCGGTCATCAACCAACCAACTACTCCCTTCGTTCTAAATTAGATGACTTCTATTTATCCAAATGTGGACGTATCTATATTTGTAACATGTCTAGATACATTCACATGTGGATAAATGGAAGTCATCTAATTTGGAACGGAGAGAGTACCACATAGTGCATGATTTGCAATAAATGGATGACTCACTTCATGAACATACTACGTACAACGCTGTTATAATGACCGTGGGCGCCTTGTGTAGGCTGTTTCATTTCAATGAAATGGCACGGAAAAAAACCTATGTGATCTTGATAGGCAACATAAAAAAATTTGGAGCGCAGAAGTTTTTGTTAGAAGTTAGACCACATAAAAACTCAAACTGCAACAAATAGTTTAATAACTTTTACAATATAGGTTGTAAATTATTCATAGTCCCTTTCAAAGATAATATTGGCATCGAGATGCATCACTGTAGCACTGTCAACTTGGTTCTGCCAAATTTTTCCTTAGTCCCCATATTATCACCTTGTTCCTCATTATTATTGGTACTCACCATTATAACGGACAAGGAGACACTAAACATGTTGTGGAGGAGAATCAAGGTGGATAGTATGTCGTGACTTCTTGAGTTCAGAGGCCGATTATATGTGGAAGAGAAATGGAGGCTCCTTAAGTCTCGGGGTTAGGAGAGGTACCTCAATGCGACATAGACGAGAAAGATGTCAAGAGGTAGATATGTGTGATTTAGAAAATTACGGCGGTCGCTTCTGGTGATTCTCACGGGAGTCGTAGAAATAATTGCACGATAGCCCAATCGACATATGCGCGGGAGAGGGGAGGTGGAATTAACAACTACTCGCTCTGTTTCATATTAGTTGACTCACATATATGTATGTAGTCTAAAAGTAAAACACGTCTAACAGATGCATGTGTATCTACATATAAGTGAGTCATCTAATATGTAACGAAGGGAGTACCATGCCAATTTCAATCATGGAGTGAAACGTTGGGTGGTGTGAACGGGAAAAGGGAGGGATGGAATTATTTTTTATTTGCAAGAGTTTGTTTTTCTTATGCTCAGCTAGTATGAGTAGAGGCAAAAACACTCAAAATCAAAACTGCACCGACAAAATTGAAAAACAATCCATTAGATCTTATATATTGCACTTCATGATGCCGTACACCTCGGCGTCCTCGACCTTTATCAGCGTGTCCATGATGTCGTACACATCCGCGTCAAATTCCTCGGGGAAACCGGCTTTCCTCCTCCCGACGGCTCCCATCCGCCAGTACCCGTCCGAGGCGCTCCGCACCGCCCCGTACTCCGCCACGAGTGCCTCCCACCTCCGCTTGCAATCTCCGGCCTCCCTACACCTCTGCCACAAAGAGGACCCCGAGGAGGCGAGGTTCTCGGCAACGATGGCCCACTTCTGGAACACGGAGATGCAGCGGGCCCAGCCGTCGTCGTCGACGGCGACGACCGTGGCTACGAGCGCGAGGATCTCGGGCGCGCCGCCGGAGCGCGTGCGGCGGGGGCTCGTGGTCCTAGAGGAGTTACAGGGACGCGGCGGCGGTGGGTGGTCTTTGGCGGTGGCCGGGAGGTCCCGGGGCTTGGAGGGGGATGCCGCTAGGGCTTGGATGATGCATGGCCGGTCAGCGGCATTTTTGGGGTCCATGGAGGCTATGGCCTGGATGACGCACGGGAGGTTGGCACCGTGGGGATCCAGGGAGGAGCAAGAGGAGGCTGTCTAGAATGGGGAGGTGAGAGCTTGGTGCAGATGCTCGAGTGAGTGAATGACAGAGTGGGCGACTGGAATCTTCGTATCGTATAGGAAAATATATTTGGTACAAGGAAATTTAGCGTTTCGTCGGCGACTAGGGCCACGTTTGATAGGTAGCATCCAGCCCAGCCAAACCTGTCATCTATGGAGATGGGCTGTGCGTTTGGTTGCATGTGAAGGGAATCTTGGCCAGCACGCTTCTTAAAGCACCCTCGGGTCAGGCCCACTGGAAACGGCCTAGGAGTCAGGCCCGTTGTTTCCCTCCATCGCTCCACTCTTACTTGAGGTTTGCTTAGGCTCACTCTCCTAAGTCCTACTTAATCTCCCTCCTTCTAATCGCTGCTACAATGCTCGATTCAAAATATGTTGTACTCGAAAATGATGCGCACTGACGATGCGGTTCCATTCCGGCAATCAGTTTTGACTTTCGTTGAACGTTAGCTTCTAGTTTCGTGTTCTTGTCTGGAGCTTTTTTAGACGAATTTCGTCAAACTAACCGCAAACCGTTTGCGATTTCCTTCGAGGAGTAGCTTCACCTCGTTATTCCGCACAACTCTCCTGTTGTAAGTTTTGCGTTTGGATGCTCGTAGATGAGTGGACCTTGTACTGTAAGGATGCGTATTTACACTGTTCTTGATGAAGGCCTTCTTCAACCTTCGCTCTATCTCGTCGTATGGCAATTGGAGATGGTGTCTTCAAAAAGGCTGATGTTGTAGATGCTGCAAAGGCAAGTAACGTAAGGCCATCCAACTCCATGGCTTACCAGAATCTTAACAAAAATTATGAGGATGTGCTAGAAAACAACCGCAAACTAGCAAAAGATAATGAAGTTTTGAATCGTCGAGTGAATCGCCAAGATCGTCTCATTGAGGTAAAAACAATTGGATGTTGTCGTGGGGTTGTCACGGCAGATGTTACCATGGGGTAACTTGAGTTGTTGGGCCAGGCGAAACTAGTGTCTGGGAGTTTGTTTAGCTCTGCGAGGACAAAGGATTTACCCATGTTCGGCCTCTCCATTGGAGATAAAGACCTACTTCCTGCTATGGTATTATTGATCTCGCTCTCGATAACCCGGCTACGACAACAGAGCCGGATCTCGATTTAGGTTATAGGGGGCGCTTGGTAGCGATGATCTCTCTCGTCAATCTTATCAAACTTGTCTAACTATGACCTAGGAGCCCGCTTATATGGACGGCCGGGTCTCCTGGTTCTATACATGGTAAGCCCGGGTTCTACCCAGACTCGGAGTCGTACTCTACATCCTCTAATCTTCGTGTACTCCAAGTCTTGTATTCCATAGCGCGTACCGCCTCCGGGTCTTCTAGAATCTTCTCTGCACAAGCCGGGTCACCGACAAACCTGCTGGCCCATCGACGTAATCCGGCCCATGCTGATGGTTAGCTGTCCTGGCCGGGCCTTCTGCCTGGCGGGTCACACTTCCCTCTTCATGGGCCTACCGGGTTATTATTCCCCCATCAGTAATTCTTGTGTTTTCTTACACTTGGAGATGGATTGTCAACGATAATCCTAAAGTCGGTACTTTTCTTGTAGGGGCTGTATGGTAAGCTTGAATTGGATATACCAAGTGATGGTGATGCTGATGTTTCTGAGCATCCAACACATGTAAGTGTAAGGCCATACATGCCTATTTATTTTCTATCCTTGTTGATGACATAGCCTAGCTGATCTATTTAGAAGTCACTCCGATTTAATTAGATATCTAAGATAACATAAGGACGTAAAATCATGAATGATGAATTACTCAAGAATATTTCTGGAAACCGTAGTTTTCATGGAGTACTTTAAAAAAAACTCTGGTGCCAAATGCAGCCTTAATATTTTCATGTGCAAGCAGCATAACTTCAATTCTAAGATTTTAAAATGGTGTATGTCTTGTTCAAAAAAAAAAAAAAATGGTGTATGTTACATGTAGGAGGCAACTGCTGCTACTGATGTCGATGGATCCTCACATGCTGCAGCACACATCGACAATGTAAACACCTCAAGCTATCAAGATGTGGCGTAGCACCTGTGCATATCTAGAAGTTCTAGTTGTGGGTGGCGATATTTTGTTATGGTCTTGACTTGGAGATGGTTTGATGGTGGCCTTCTCTTCCTTGCGTGTAGCCTCTTCTGTTTCATGAACTTGGGCTAGCTTATTTTGTTTCATCTGTATGCTGATATGGAGCCATAGTGTCCCATGTTCAATGTTTCGCTAATTGGTGTTCCTAGTAGTTATAGTAAGGAGGATGTCATTTGTGGACCATATCCATTATGTTGGACTGATGACCATATCTGTCAAGATTTGTCCCGGCTGATGCTTGACATTAATATCAAATATATGAACCATGCATATATATGTGCTTCTGTTTGTTGCTGAATATATGTGAGCTACGTTCTTTTTGATATTCAGTTTCAGATTTTATGCATCAAAATTTCAATTTCTGGTGGTTATTAATTATTAGTTTATCCGTGACGGTGCAAATATTTTTTCCTGACGGGCTAGAAATGCGCCACGTGGAGCGCAGCTGGTCTGACGCTTTCTTCCCTGTCGGATCAGGTACCGTCAGGAGCGCAGTTGGTTGGACGCGGTCTTTCTTGTCGCACCAGGTTCCGTCAGGGTTGCTATGCTTGACGGTGTCCGACAGGAAATGGCACTCCCGGATGTGATAGTGGTCTGACGCGTGAGATCATGTGCCTGACGGCTACCGTCAAGAACTGCCGTCAGGTACTTTCCTTGACGGACACACGTCACGAACAGGCCACCTCCCCTGACACTGTACTCATGACGGGACATCCTTGACGGGCCGCGTCAAGGATCGGTTTCCTTGACGGTTTTCTGGTATTCCTTGACGGTTTTGTCCTATAAGGGAAAAACTGATTTCTAGTAGTGTGCCCACAGCGAGCCCCAAAATGGCTGCTGGCTACCAAACGCGCCCTAGAAGTTGTATGTTTTTCAACAACATATCTTCACCCCTTTGCTCTCCAAAGATTCGTATAGGTGGTAGGCTACGAGGACTCCGATGGCAGCCAGCTTTCTCTTCGTATTCCAAGCGACATTGAGATTGTGGTGAACATGATAACCGGGGAGGCACAATTCATGAGCCTTGGATATTATATCTCACTTCAACTCGAATTCCCAGTGCATCTCATTCTGACGAACATGTCTTACACCTTACATCGACAAAAGTTTCTAGTGTTCCTTCATGTTGTGCGACACAAAAGAAGCCACTATTTATAAGCGAGAGATGGATCCATCATCATCAAGTAACCAACCTATAAAGTGACTCGATCATCAACCAGCCAACTACACATGGTGCATTGATACGTCTCAAACGTATCTATAATTTCTGATGTTCCATGTTGATATTATACCAATTGTTATATGTTTTATATACACTTCATATCATTTTTATGCATTTTCTGGAACTAACCTATTAACAAGATGCCACAGTGCCAGATCCTGTTTTCTGCTGTTTTTGTATTCCAGAAAAGCTAGTCTGGAAATATTCTCGGAATTGGACGAAACTTGGATAGAACCTCCTATTTTTCCAACACGTACATGGAGTCCAAAGGAGAGACGGAGGGGAGCCACGAGGCAGCCACACCATGGGGCCGCGCGGGCCCCCTGGCGCGCTGTGGGGCCCACGTGTGTCTCCAGCCGCCGCCCTTTGGCCTATTTATTCCTCCCGACACGAAAACTCTAAATACCCGAGCCATTATCCACGAAAAGTTACAGAGACGCCGCCGCCGTCAACCCTAGCTCGGGAGGATTCAGACTCTCTTTCCGGCACCCTGCCGGAGAGGAGAATCATCATCGGAGGGCTCTACATCACCATGCCTGCCTCCGAAGTGATGCGTGAGTTGTTCATCCTTGGACTACGGGTCTATGGCAGTAGTTAGATGGTTGTCTCTTCACTTTATGCTATCATGTTTAGATCTTGTGAGCTGCCTATCATGATCAAGATCATCTTATTGTAATGCTACATGTTGTGTTTGCTGGGATCCGATGAATATTGAATACTATGTCAAGTCGATTATTAATTTATCTTATATGATATTTATGATCTTGCATGTTTTCCGTTACAAGTAGATGCTTTGGCCAAGTAGATGCTTGCAACTCCAAGAGTGAGTATTTATGCTAGATAGTGGGTTCATGCCTCCGGTAATCTGGGAGAGTGACAATAACTTCTAAGATTGTGGATGTGCTGTTGCCATTAGGGATAAAATAACCGATGCTTAGCTTAAGGGTGCGCCGTTAGGTCTAATGCATTTGTTTACACGCACATTACTTAATGCAATTATCCGTTGCTTGCAGCTTAATACCAATGGGGAACTCGGATGACAACCTGGCGGTGGATTATTAGTCATAGACGCTGTTGGATAACGGTCTATGTATTTTGTCGTAATGCCCACATGAATATCATAGTAATCATCATGTCATATATATGCATCGTCATGCGCTCAATATTTTGTCAATTGCCCAGCTGTAATTTGTTCACCCAGCATGTTAGTTATCTTTTATGGAGAGACACCACTAGTGAACTGTGGACCCCGGTCCATTCTTTTACACTGATAATACAACCAACTGCAAACATTGTTCCTTTTCATTCTCTGCAATTTACTACTGTTTTCCACGCCATACGTTTAATCCTTTCTTTCAGCAAGCCGGTGAGATTGACAACCTCACTGTTTCGTTGGGGCAAAGTAGTTTGATTGTGTTGTGTGCAGATTACACGTTGGTGATCGAGTAAACGGCACGACCAACAAAATTCAGAAGTGATTTCTTGGTCCTACTGGTCGATTAAACCTTGGTTTCATACTGAGTAAAACTGCCGCTACACTGCTTCATACCTTCCTCTTGAGGTCTCCCAACGAACGTGTGATCCACGTCATCACGCATGATCTTCATTGTATAATAAATGGATGGTTCGCTTCATGAGCAAAACAATGTATAACTCTCATAAGATGCACTTGCATATCATTTAGCCGAATGTGACGAATACATATTATTGAGATCATGTAAATGGGACAATTGTATGATTATGAAAAAATTACGATATAAAAAACAATACATTACTTCCTCCATTCCAAAACGTATCGAAGGCAAAATACTTATTTTGGAAATTTTAAATTCCACAATCAATGAAAAGAAAAGATTAAAAAATTAGAGCTAGCTCAAGAGCCAACACGAAACATAGAGAAAGCGATGAAAAATATTGAAAGATAAAAAGATAAGAAGAGGATAAAAAAAGAGGAGAACATAATTGAATAAGAGAAGATGCAAATACGTTGCATATAGCTGATATCGTTCATGCATGATCACAAGATTTAGACGGATGCATCTCGGTTGAAGATGGAAAAGATCAAGACAATTGGCGTACAATACATTTTTGGAGTTATAATTATGTTAGTCGTGATTATAATCACAATATTTGGATTATTTAGATGGAGTAGGTAGTAGGTTGTATGGTAATCTATATCTATATCTATACCTAATAATAAAATCATTAAATCTTCTTGTCGTACGTCGTTGAAAATACCCCTAAAGTTCGCTCAAATTACCCACCACTGCCACCCATAAGTCACATAACGTTTCGATTTTTTTATTTTTCATCGCTGCTCACACCCGCGATCTCTGGCCGAACCAGTCCAATGTGCGTGCGCGTAGCCGACAGCCCGTCACGGGGGTGCGCGGATGCGTAGCAAGCGCGAAGACGACGCACGCTGAGCAGAGGCAGCAGTGGACAGGGCATGCGGCCGTGGGTGCTCGGCTTGGCGCGCCGGCGACGGCGCACGACGAGCAGCGGTGGTAGGGTGTAGGCCCCTGGCGGCATGTAGGAGGCGAGGTCGCCGGCAGCGGCGGCGTGGTCGAAGGACTCAAAGTACCAGAGTAGGGTGGATTCGGGGTCAGAGGCGGCCTTCTCACGGACCCAAGACGCGGTGAGGCGGCGGCAGGCGGTCTCGATGGAGTCGTGGGCCGCAGAGGCAGAGGCCTGTAGGTGGACGCATAGGTTCTTGCGGGAGTAGAGGCCGAGCGCGTGGAGGGAGCCGCGCGGCGGCGGGCGGGAGGTGGGCAAATAGGAGGCGGAGCTCGGCGAGGGTCTTCTCCATCTCGTGCACGGTGCGGGTGCAGTAGAGGAGGCGGAGCGGGCGGAACAGGTTTGCGAGCGAGTAGGAGGTGATGAGGGAGATGAGCGCCGCCGTCTTGCCGGTGCCCGTCGGCATCTCCAGCAGCGCGTGCCCACGCGCGTTCAGGGCGCCTCAGCTCCCCAATGTACGCGTGCTGCTCCGGGTAGATCGCCGCGTAGGGAAAGTGCAGAGTGAAGCGCAGCAGTCTGCAGTCTGAATCCCTCTGTAAACTGACGCTCTGGGACACAAAGAACAGCCAGCCGAACTGTTCTTCGATTCCAAATATTTGTACTGTACATGTCATGCTTGGATGTGTGTATTGCAATACTTATTTTAGGACGAAAGTGTCGTATAGTGAACGTACACCTGTACGTAGCCGCAAGAAACAGTACTGATAGATTTGATTAATGCTAAAAGATTAGCTAACACTTGACTGAATTTACTCAACGATTTCCTTGGCCAAGCTTTGCACTTCTGCGTTTATTCTTCAATTATATAAATAATATCCTTTCATTTTCCTTTGAATACAACTATTGAACAAAAAGGGATGAGATTTTAAATGTTCGCACGTAAGTTTATTATAGTTTTTAAATTAATTACATTTCAATTTGAGAAAGTAGAACCTTAGCTTTTTCATATATTATGTGGATATTTCTCTCTATGCTCGTGAACTATGTTTACATGTGGGGGTAAGAAATAAACTTGAGAAAGCCTTGTGCGCCTCCATGATACAGAAGTTTCTCTCCCGATACAACGCACGGCCACTTTTCCTAGTAAATTGATAAATATGCAATATTTGTATTTGTGTGGATTTAAGATTCTACAAAAGTATGGAGCGTGATTGGAGGGTAGAACATACAAAGGTCGGCTGGCTCCTATCCACTTCCACGTCTGGACACGTCCACGGATATATAAGAGCATGCACGGTGTTGGTGAAAATAAGGGTCTAAGGTTTTCTTAGACCTAGATCCCAACGCAATGAACTCGTGTTAAGAAGTGTTTGCCTGGACTCGACCTAGTATTAGTCCCGACGCTAGAATATAGTTGACTCTACCCTCTCGTTCCCATCATGCCCGTGCTCTCGTTTAATTATCGTCCGGCCGCCGCGTTGGTCTTCCTTGTAGACTAGCCCCTACCATAGCCATCATCCTCATCTTCTCCCTATCCAGCCGTAGTGCTCCCACTGCCCCATCTCTTCACATCCGGCGCCCCACCTTCTGCCCATCCATGGTCCGTAGTGGTTTGAGAAAGACATAATCCAAAAAAAAAGGGAGAGAATCAGGATAATCGTAAGATGGGAAAGAAAATTATGAATTTTTTGGACGAGTGGGTCCCCATCTTGGTGCTAAACGGTGGAGCACAACTGATTTTCATGGACACGGTGCTAGTTAGACCACCTCAAAGTTGCACATGCTCTAAATGGACCAAGATGGTCGGATGAAGATGCTAACCGGCCTACGTAGACACTACAGGAATCGAACAAGACGCCGACGGCCGGATTATATGTCGACGGCCAAATGTCGGGGCCGTCGGCGTACAGGCCGAGCCAGGACAGCCGCGTCCTCGGCCGTCGGCGTACGAATCCCCGTCGGCGTAGACAGCCATACGACGACGACTGCCGTCGGCGTACAAACGCCCGCCGTGACGGAGGAATGGACGCACCTTTCGACGCGCTGAGACGCCGACGGTACCTTTGTATTTATACGCCGACGGTTCCTTTTTAAAACTAATTATAAATAAATTTAGATTTATTTATTTCTCTATATAATATTTAATGTAGGTATAATTTATATATAAATTGGATCTATAATTTCCCTCCCAATTTCGGTATCCCACCCGCATAAAATAACGGTTTGAGTCTTCCGGAACCCGACCCTACAACATATACATGTAAAATAAATAAAAACAACACATGTAATATACACCTACAACATAAATATTAAATATATGGCTCAATTTATCCTGCCCCGTGGTGTGACCGGCTTCACGAGCATCACTGTTTTCTTAGCGAGTTTTTGGCATATATAGCTGGAAACTCCCACATCTGGCGAACGGGGGGAATCTTCGCAAGAGTTGGGATATATGTGTGTTTTTCTTGTACCTAGGGACTACCCTAGCCCAACAAAGCAAAAAAATCCAGTGAGCTACCCCCTTTCGACGCCCGTACCAGCCGTAGACGAAAAAACTAGGGTTTTCTCCAACGGGTCTAGGGTTTCGCCGGAGAGGTGCTACGGAGAGTCGTGATTCCCACCAAAAGCTAGGGGGTGTGACCGGCTAGGTTGTGTATTTTGGGTTGTAGATGTCCAAGATCCTGCCCCGTGGTGTGACCGGCTTCACGAGCATCACTGTTTCCTTAGCGAGTTTTTGGGCATATAGTTGGAAACTCCCACATCGAGCGAACGGGGGAATCTTCGCAAGAGTTGGGGTATATGTGTGTTTTTATTTTAACTATGGCCTAACCTAACACAACCAAGCAAAAAAGTCCACTGGCCTACCCCCTCTCGGCTTCGGTCAAGGGGGTAGATGGGAACTTCGACTTTTTCCAGCGGATTTGGGGTTTCGCCGAAGCGGGTCCCCGGAGATTCGGAACCCCACCAAAACCTAGGTTGTGCCATACCATATATATACAAGAGTGTTGTGTGTTGTAAATGTCCATTATCCTACTCCGAGGTGTGACCGGCTTCACCGGCTTCACTTTCTCTCTAGTGAGTTTCTACATTTAGAGGTGACAACTCCCCCTTCGGGCGAACCGGATGGAATATTGTGTTGATTTGGGGTAGACTTTGGTTTCCCACCTTCCTATGGCCTAAACTAACACAACCAAGCAAAAAAGTTCACTGGCCTACCCCCTTTCGATGCCGTTCAAGGGGGTAGACGAAAACGTTAGGGTTTTTCCAGCGAATTCAAGGTTTCGCCGAAGCGGGGCATCGGAGCGTCGGAACCCCACACAAACCTAGGTTGTGCCATACCATATGTATACAAGTGTGTTGTGTGTTGTAAATGTGCAATATCCTACTCCTAGGTGTGACCGGCTTCACCGACTTCACTTTCTCTCTAGTGAGTTTTGCACTTAGAGGTGAAAACTCCCCTTTCGGGCGAACCGGATGGAATCTTGTGTTGATTTGGGGTAGACTTTGGTTTCTCATGTTCCTATGGCCTAACCTAACACAACCAAGCAAAAAGGTCCACTGGCCTACCCCCTTTCGACGACGTTCAAGGGGTAGACGAAAACGTTAGGGTTTTTCCAGCGGATTCAGGGTTTCGCCGAAGCGGGGCCCCGGAGCGTCGGACCCCACCCAAACCAAGGTTGTGCCATACCATATGTATACAATTGTGTTGTGTGTTATAAATGTGCATTATCCTACTCCTAGGTGTGATCGGCTTCACCGACTTCACTTTCTCTCTAGTGAGATTCTACATTTAGAGGTGAAAACTCCCCTTTCGGGCGAACCAGATGGAATCTTGTGTTGATTTGGGGTAGACTTTGGTTTCTCACCTTCCTATGGCCTAACCTAACACAACCAAGCAATAAGGTCCACTGGCCTACCCCCTTTCGACGATGTTCAAGGGGTAGACGAAAACGTTAGGGTTTTTCTAGCGGATTCAGGGTTTCACCGAAGCGGGGCCCCGGAGCGTCGGAACCCCACCCAAACCTAGGTTGTGCCATACCATATGTATAAAAGTGTGTTGTGTGTTGTAAATGTGCAATATCCTACTCCTAGGTGTGACCGACTTCACTTTCTCTCTAGTGAGTTTCTGCACTTAGAGGTGAAAACTCTCCTTTCGGGCGAACCAGATGGAATCTTGTTTTGATTTGGGGTAGACTTTGGTTTATCATGTTCCTATGGCCTAACCTAACACACCCAAGCAAAAAAGTCCACTGGCCTACCCCTTTCGATGACGTTCAAGGGGGTAGACAAAAACGTTAGGATTTTTTCAGCGGATTCAGAGTTTCGCCGAAGCGGGGCCCCGGAGCGTCGGAACCCCACCCAAACCTAGGTTGTGCCATACCATATGTATACAAGTGTGTTGTGTGTTTTAAATGTCCAATATCCTACTCTGGGGTGTGACCGGTGATTGCGTGGATCACACGTTCGTTGGGAGTCCCCAAGAGGAAGGTATGAAGCAGTGTAGCAGCAGTTTCCCTCAGTATGAAACCATGGTTTAATCGAACCAGTAGGAGCAAGAAATCACTTCTGAAGGTTGTCAGTGGCGCGCTGACGTGGAACCTGCACACAACACAATCAAACTACTTTTCCCCAATGAAACAGTGAGGTTGTCAATCTCACCGGCTTGCTGAAAACAAAGGATTAAACGTATGGTGTGGAAAACAGTAGTAAATTGCAGAGAATGAAAAGGAACAATGTTTGCAGTTGGTTGTATTATCAGTGTAAAAGAATGGACCGGGGTCCAGAGTTCACTAGCGGTGTCTCTCCATAAAAGATAACTCACATGCTGGGTGAACAAATTACAGCTGGGCAATTGACAAAATATTGAGCGCATGACAATGCGTATATATGACATGATGATTACTATGATATTCATGTGGGCATTACGACAAAATACATAGACCGTTATCCAACAGCGTCTTTGACTAATAATCCACCGCCAGGTTGTCATCCGAGTTCCCCGTTGGTATTAAGTTGCAATCAACGGATAATCGCATTAAGTAATGTGCGTAATGTAAACAAATGCATTAGACCTAATGGCGCACCCTTAAGCTAAGCATCGGTTATTTTATCCCTAGTCGCAACAGCACATCCACAATCTTATAAGTTATTGTCACTCTCCCAGATTACCGGAGGCATGAACCCACTATCTAGCATAAATACTCACTCTTGGAGTTACAAGCATCTACTTGGTCAAATCATCTACTAGTAACGGAAAGCATGCAAGATCATAAATAACATATAAGATAGATTGATAATCCACTTGACATAGTATTCAATATTCATCGGATCCCAGCAAACACAACATGTAGCATTACAATAAGATGATCTTGATCATGATAGGTAGCTCACAAGATCTAAACATGATAGCATAAAGTGGAGAGACAACCATCTAGCTACTGCCATGGACCCGTAGTCCAAGGATGAACTACTCACGCATCACTCCGGAGGCAGGCATGGTGATGTAGAGCCCTCCGGTGATGATTCCCCTCTCCGGCAGGGTGCCGAGAAGAGCTTCTGAACCCTCCCAAGCTAGGGTTGACGGTGGCGGCGTCTCTGGAACTTTTCGTGGATAATGGCTCGGGTATTTAGGGTTTTCGCGTCGGGAGGAATAAATAGGCGAAAGGACGGCGGCTGGAGAGGCTCGTGGGGCCCACACCACCCCACGGCGCGGCAGGGGGCCCGCGCGGCCCCATGGTGTGGCTGCCTCGTGGCTCCCCTGCGTCTCTCCTTTGGACTCCGTGTTCGTGTTGGAAAAATAGGAGGTTCTGTCCAAGTTTCGTCCAATTCCGAGAATATTTCCAGACTAGCTTTTCTGGAATACAAAAACAGCAGAAAATAGGAACTGGCACTGTGGCAGCTTGTTAATAGGTTAGTCCCAGCAAATGCATAAAAATGCTATGAAGTGTATATAAAACATGTAACAATTGGTTTAACATCAACATGGAACATCAGAAATTATAGATACGTTTGAGACGTATCAAGCATCCCCAAGCTTAGTTCTACTCGTCCACGAGTAGGTAAAATGATAAAAACAAAATAATTTCTGAGGTGACATGCTACAATCATAATCTTGATCAAATAGTATTGTAAAGCACATGTTATGAATGAAGTGGTCCAGGTCAATGGTCTATAGTTTGCTAGCAAGTAGATAATGAGCAAACAACTGAATCATATAAGCAAAAACTTTTCATGAATAGTACTTTCGAGACAAGCATCAAAGAGTTTTGCATAAGAGTTAACTCATAAAGAAATAAATTCTAAGTAAAAGGTATTTAACCAACACAAAGTAAGATTTAAGATTAAGCAATTGCTGTCAACTTTCAACATATATATCTCATGGATATTTGTCAACACAAAGCAATATAATAAGTGCAATATACAAGCATATAAAAATTGTTGCACCAAAGTTAACACTAGTGTTTGCTTCTAAGATAGAAAGAAGTAGGAAAACTGACTCAACATAAAAGTAAAAGAAAGGCCCTTCGCAGAGGGAAGCAGGGATTAAATCATGTGCTAGAGCTTTTTAAGTTTTTGAAATCATATAGAGAGTAAAAATAAGTTTTGAGAGGTGTTTGTTAATTGTCAATGAATCAGAAAATGGAAAGTACAATATGACCCCTGCCAACCAGACTTTTAAGAGCGGCTCCCATGAAGGACGTTATTTCTACCAGCAAGGCAGATCATCCCTCTTTCTCTTTTGTTTACACATGCAGATATTTCACTGTTTGTCATTAGGCCAATCAGTTTCATAAAGTTTCTTACCAAACTTGGAGAAATTAAACTCATAAGATTCTCCATTAAATTTAGTGTAAATTTTCTCTTTCTTACAATCTATAATAGCACCACATGTATTCAGAAAAGGTCTACCGAAAATAATAGGACAAGTTTTACTAGCTTAAGAACCAAGTACTAGAAAATCAGTAGGATATTTAGTTTTACCGCATAAAACCTCGACATCTCTCACAATACCGATGGGAGAGATAGTTTCCCTATTGGCAAGTTGAATAACCACATCAATATCCTCAAGTTCACAGGGACTAATTTCATGCATAATTTCTTTATAAAGTTCAAAAGGAATAGCACTAGAACTTGCACCAATATCACATAAACCATAATAGCAATGTTCTCCTATCTTCACTGAAAGCACAGGAACACTTGTTTTCCTAGATTTACCAGGATGCGAAACAATATTAGAAGCATCTTCACAAAAGATAATATGTTCTCCATCTACATTTTCAGTTACCAAATCCTTTATAATTGCTACTTCAGGTTCAACAGTTATTTGTTCATGAGGCTCTAAAGGTTTCTTGGCACTTTTATTAATCACACTAGCTATCAGAGAATGTTGCTTGACTTTAACAGGAAAAGGTATTTTTTCAATATAAGGTTGTGGCAAAATGTGATCAACAGTATGAACTTCAATACTTCTGCCAATGGCCGAATTTGTTTTATCTTTATAAGGTTCATGATATTTATTCAAATCCTTCTTAGGCACATCAAGATAAGAGGCAAAAGCTTTGTAATAATTTGCAACAACTTGAGAATCAAGACAGTAAACAGCACTAACATTACGGAAATCATCAGTCTCCATAAAAGATTTAATGCATTCATAATCATAATTTATACCTGACTTTCTACCTTTGTTGTTCTCCCATCCTTCAGTGTTTTCCTGAATACGGTCAAGAAGGTCCCATTTAACTTCTTCTTCAGTACGTGTAAATGATCCAGAGCAAGAGGCATCCAATAAATCCTTATCATGAAGAGAAAGCCTTGCATAAAAATTATTGATAACAATATTACTTGGGAGCTCATGAATGGGACATTTGAGCATTAGTGACTTCAATCTCCCCCATGCTTGGGCAATACTCTCTCCATCATGAGGCCAAAAATTATATATGCGATTCAATCTTGATGAATCTCACTAGGAGGATAGAATTTAGAATAAAAGAGAGGTACAATTTCCTCCCAGCCAATAGATCGGCCATTCTTCAGCATCTTATACCATTCCGCAGCTCGGCCGTTCAATGATATAGAGAATAACTTACTCTTGACTTTTTCCATTGAAATACTTGCACACTTGAACAACTCGCATAATTCATGTATAAATAGTAAATGATCACCAGGATGGATGGTTCCATCTCCAACATAGCGGTTATCCATAACACGTTCAACAATTTTCATAGGTATTTTAAATGGATCTAATTCAGCAGGCGGCGGTTCATCTACTACCTTAGCAGTGGCAGTAGTACTCCCAAATAGGGATTCAAATGGAGATCTCTCCATAATAAAATAAAGAAACAAGCAGAAATAAAAACAACACTTACAGTAAAGGTTTCCCTTACCAGTTCTACTTACCAATAGCACTTCACTCCCCGGCAACGACGCCAGAAAATAGTCTTGATGACCCACAAGTATAGGGGGTGTATCGTAGTACTTTCGATAAATAAGAGTGTCGAACCCAACGAGGAGCAGAAGGTGTTGACAAGTAGTTTTGAACAAGGAATCACTGTAAATACTAGCAGACAAGTTTTTAGGGGTTTTTGATATTGCAGATAAATAAAATGCGTGTAAATAAAAGACAGTAATAATAATTGCAGCGAGTGGCCCAATCCTTTTTAGAGCAAAGGATAAGCCGGTTGGTTTACTTATGATGGCAAAATGTTCTTGAGGACACACGGGAATTTCGTCAAGTGCTTTCGCTTCCTACAGCTGATTAATCTTTATTGTTTTGATAAGTGTTGTGTGGGTGAACCTATGCTAATGCACTGCCCTAACTTGGACTAATACATACTTGTGATTAAACCCCTTGCAAGCATCCGCGTTACAAGGAAGTAATTAAGATAAATCTAACCACAGCCTTAAACTCTGAGATCCTACACTCCCTCATGCACCGGTTTACTAACGGGGGTTTAGGTTTCTGTCACTCCGGCAACCCCACAATTAGTAGCCAATACACAATGCATTCCTCTAGGCCCATAAAGGTGAAGTGTCATGTAGTCGACGTTCACACGACACCACTAGAAGAATAACACCACAACTTAAATATCAAACCATTAAATATTACTCAACATAGTTCCACTACTAACAGCATGACTTCTCCCATGTCCTCAAGAACTAAACGAACTACTCACAAGACATCATATGGATCATGATCAGAGGTGATATAATGATGAATAACAATCTGGACATATACTTCAATTCACCGATAAAACTTAATAGCATCAACCACAAGTAGTAATCAACACCGGGAAAGTTTCCCCTATGAACTACACAAAGTATAACCCTAGATGTTACAGCGAAACGAAGTGGAGCGGTGGAGATGATGGTGACAGCGATGGAGATGATGATGATCCCGATGAAGTCCGCGTGATGACGATGACGATGGCGATGATTTCCCCCTCCGGGAAGGAATTTCCCCGGCAGATTTCTGCCTGCCGGAGAGCTTTTTCTCTCTCTGTGGTTTCCGCCTCGTGGAGGCGGCGGAATATTTCCTCGATGACTCCCGTCTTAGGGTTTCTGGGGGATGAAGTACGCGAAGGGGGAGCACCAGAGGTGGGCCAGGGTGGCCACACCATGCCCCGCGCGGCAGAAGGGGGGCCCCGCCGTGGGGTGGTGTGGGCCCCTCGTGGCCCATCTCAGCCTCCCCTTTTGGCTGGCTCCGGCATCTGACAAAATAGGAACATCTGTATATTTTCCGTGAATTGTTGATCTTCAGAAATAGGTGTCTTGACGATGCTTTTTCCAGCTGAATCCTGACTCCGGCAGTTAATTCTCCAATAATCATCAAACATGCAAAACAAGATAAAATAACATAAGTATATCATCTAAATGTGAAATATATCAATGAATAGCAGTAAATTATGATATAAAATAGTGATGCAAAATGGACGTATCAACTCCCCCAAGCTTAGACCTCGCTTGTCCCCAAGCGAAAGCTGAACTCAGTAAACAAGACCACAGGTTTATGGAGTGAAGCGTCGATAATAAAGAATACGGACAAGAAGCATCAACATGTACTAACACACAATCATTTTAGACAGCAACTTCCCCTCATATAACTTATCTTGAAACGAGTAATGGAAATCACAATAAAGGTGCATAAAGAAAATCATAGTTTGGTGATGGCAAACTTCGTTCTTGGTCAGAGAACAATTAACAGATTGTACTTATCTTTCGAGTAGAGTCCTTATATCGGAGCTATATTGCAGAACTTACATGCTCAATTATCACAATTTCTTTACAGTCATTGATAACTTTCAAAGTTATATTCCTTCAGATAAAAGACTTGTGCAAAACAAGGAAGGATAACAAACATGATTGATAATATTAATTATAGATGGTTGAATCACAACAACTCAAATGCTTGCTTAAGAAAGAAGGGAATAGGTTTACTGACTCAACATAAAAGTAAAAGAAAGGCCCTTCGCAGAGGGAAGCAGGGATTAAATCATGTGCTAGAGCTTTTTAAGTTTTTGAAATCATATAGAGAATAAAAATATAAGTTTTGAGTGGTGTATGAGAATTGTCAACGAATCAGAAAATGGAAAGTACAATATGACCCCTGCCAACCAGACTTTTAAGAGCGGCTCCCATGAAGGACGTTATTTCTACCAGCAAGGCAGATCATCCCTCTTCTCTTTTGTTTACACATGCAGATATTTCACTGTTTGTCATTGCTTGACTGATAAATCAGGGCAAAAATGTGAAGAGAATTAAGCGGTTAAAGTTGTAATTAATTGGGACTGGGCACCCCATTTGCCAGCTCTTTTTGCAAAATTAATGGATAAGCGGATGTATATGCCGCTAGTCGGTGGTAAAGTCTGTTTGACAGTTGACATAAAGACATCCACCCCGTCCTCATGAGCTAGTAAACAGTGACACAAATAAGGAGTAGTAACTTTTGAATAGTTTAAAGGTAGCACATGAAGTATTTACTTGGAGTGGCAAGGAAATACCACATATAGGTAGTTATGGTGGACACAAATGGCATGGGTTTTGGCTCAAGGTTTGGATGCACGAGAAGCATTCCCTCTCAGTACAGGTTTTTGGCTAGCAAGGCTGGGTAGCAAGCATAAGAGTGGAGGGATACAAACAAATATAAATGTAATAGAAACAATCATGCAATCTTCCTTGTAAACACAAATAATTTTAACTTGAGAATACTAAGCTCATGAGCCAACAAGAAAGAAAGATATGAGATAATGTATCTACATGCAATCCCCTCTTTTCTACTTAAGCCTCAAAGTATTGTTGCTACTGACCAATGCTAAGTTTGCCAAAACCAAATAGATTTACTTGATGCTCCCAAAGTGATGCCAACACTAACAACAAGATCATTCATATGACAGAAATTTGCAAAGTAAAATAAAGTGTGCAGAAAGTAAATGATAAAACTTCTCATTAATATTCCAATAACGGCAACTCACACCAAGGGATACATAGATAACCAACTAAGGAGAGATACTTCCACACTGCAAACCATCCTATATGATAACTTCTCTACTCATGATATGACTCGACTGAAAAGTAAAAGGTAAAAGATAATGGTGATGATACCGCGGCACTCCCCCCAAGCTTGGAACAAGCTGAGGGGATGCCAATACCAATGATGAATTACTCCTTCGGTGGTGATGGTGGGACGATCTTGATTGGGGACAGGAACCGCTCTAGCATGCGGCGAAGCCTATCGTTCTCCTCTTGGAGTATCTCCACCTCCATCCTCAGAACTCGATATTGATCACAAAACTCATCAGTGACTCGAAGAGCCTCAGTTACTGCAGGAAAAGAGCTAAAATCTGGAACAGGCGGTGTCGCTCCCTGCATATTATGAGAAAAGGCACGTTGAGTATTAATTGATCCCACAAAAGTAGGTTTGCTTGTCCTTGATCTTGCAGCAATCTGTCCCTCTTTGTTTGACGACATCTCCTTTACTTCCTCCTTGACGCTCTGATCCATATCCTTGCGCCTAGCTGTGATCCTTTCTTCTTCTGACCATCCTACGAAAGTCCCCTGATCGATCACGGAGGAGCTCACGTCGACGTCGCAGCACGTACTTCTCTGAGATGAACCCTGGGACGACATCTGAACAGAAACAACCCGAAACGAAAACACGACGAGAAAACGATATACGGACCTCGGGGGATCCGGGGGATTATATAGCAAAAAGTTTCATAACAAAAGGAAAGTCCAGGTCGAAACCGGGCTGGAGACGGGCTCCGAGGCGCCCACACCATGCCACGGCGCGGCCAAGGGTGGGCCCGCGCCGTGGGGTGGTGTGGTGCCCTCGGGCACCGTTTCCTCCCCGTTTTCGGCTCGTAATTTTCCATATTTAATAAAAACAACAAAAAATAAGTTGGGAAGTTAAACGCGAACTTTTTCTTACCAAAACTGTTACCTATTCGAAAACAGACTCTGCAGTTTTCTGAATTTGACTTTTAATAAAATCTTCCGGAGTCACTACTTGAATAATATCAACGTCTTCGTTATAAGAATCCCCAGAAATATAATGCTTGAGTCTTTGACCATTAACCACTTGAGATTGTCACCATCAAGCGAAGTAATTTTGATTGCACCTGAACGGTAAACCTCTGAAACAACATAAGGTCCTTCCCATTTCGAAAGTAATTTACCTGCAAAAAATCTGAGACGAGACCTATACAATAGAACTTTCTCACCAACATTAAACTCTCTCTTTAGGATTCTCCTATCATGCCATTGTTTCACTTTCTCTTTAAAAAGTCTAGCATTTTCATAAGCTTCACTTCTCCATTCATCTAAGGAACTCAAGTCAAGTAACCTCTTTTTACCGGCAAGTTTAAAATCTCTATTAAGTTCTTTTACGGCCCAATAAGCTTTATGTTCTAATTCTAGAGGTAAATGACAAGCTTTTCCGTAAACCATTTTATAAGGAGACATACCCATAGGATTTTTATAAGCAGTTCTATAAGCCCACAAAGCATCATTAAGCTTCCTAGCCCAATTCTTTCTAGATTTATTAACAGTCTTCTGCAAAATAGATTTAATCTCTCTATTTGATAATTCTACTTGACCACTTGTTTGAGGATGATAAGGTGAAGAAATTCTATGATTAACATCATATTTAGCAAGGGTTTTTCTAAAAGCACCATGGATAAAATGAGAACCACCATCAGTCATGAGATATCTAGGCACACCAAACCTTGGAAAAATAATATCTTTAAGCATTTTTAATGATGTCTCACCATCAGCACTAGATGTTGGTATAGCTTCTACCCATTTAGTAACATAATCAACAGCAACAAGTATATGAGTATAACCATCAGAAGGAGGAAAAGGACCCATAAAGTCAAATCCCCAACAGTCAAAAGGTTCAATAACAAGAGAATAATTCATAGGCATTTCATTGCGTCTAGTTATATTACCAACTCTTTGACATTCATCGCATGATAAAATAAATTTTCTTGCATCTTTAAAAAGAGTAGGCCAATAAAAACCTGATTGTAAAACCTTTTGTGCAGTTCTATCTCCAGCATGATGTCCTCCATAAGCACTTCCATGGCATTTCTCAATATTTCTTTTTGTTCAAATTCTGGAACACATCTTCGCATTATACCATCCACTCCTTCTTTATATAAGTGTGGGTCATCCCAAAAATAATGCCTCAAGTCATAAAAGAATTTCCTTCTTTGCTGAGCTGTAAAGGTTGGAGGCAAATACTTGGCAACAATAAAGTTAGCATAGTCAGCATACCAAGGACTTTCTCGCGAGCTTACCTTTATCACAGCCAATTGTTCATTTGGAAAACTATCGTTAACAGGAACAGGATCATAAGAAATGTTTTCCAATCTAGACAAATTATCAGCGACAGGATTTTCAGCACCTTTCCTATCTACAATATGCAAATCAAACTCTTGTAATAAAAGCACCCATCTTATAAGTCTAGGCTTAGCATCTTTCTTTTCCATAAGGTATCTAATAGCAGCATGATCGGTATGGATAATAACTTTCGAATCAACAATATAGGGTCTAAACTTATCACAAGCAAAAACTACTGCTAAAAACTCTTTTTCAGTAGTGGCATAATTCTTTTGAGCAGCATCAAGAGTCTTACTAGCATAATGAATAACATTCAACTTCTTATCTACTCGCTGTCCAAGAACAGCACCTACAGCAAAATCACTAGCATCACACATAATTTCGAAAGGTAAAGTCCAATCAGGAGGTTGAACAACAGGAGCAGTGGTTAAAGCCTTTTTTAGAGACTCAAAAGCTTCTTTACAATCATCATCAAAAAAAAAGGTACATCTTTTTGGAGAAGATTAGTAAGAGGTTTTGAAATTTTAGAGAAATCTTTAATAAACCTTCTATAGAAACCGGCATGACCGAGAATACTACGAATACCTTTAACATCCCTGGGACAGGGCATTTTCTCAATTGCTTCAACTTTAGCTCTGTCCACTTCAATACCTCTTTCAGAAATTTTATGTCCAAGAACAATCCCTTCATTAACCATAAAGTGACATTTCTCCCAATTAAGAACAAGATTAGTTTCCTCACATCTCTGCAAAACTTTATCAAGGTTTTGCAAGCAGTTATCAAAAGAAGTTCCATAGACGGAAAAATCGTCCATGAATACTTCCACAATTTTTTCACAAAAACCATGAAAAATAGCAGACATGCATCTTTGAAATGTAGCAGGAGCATTACACAAACCAAAAGGCATACGCCTATAAGCATAAGTTCCATAAGGACAAGTAAAAGTAGTTTTCTCTTGATCTTTCGCTCTAACAGCAATTTGTGAAAATCCAGAATAACCATCAAGAAAGCAAAAATGAGTTTTCTTAGACAACCTTTCTAACATTTGATCAATAAAAGGTAAAGGATAGTGATCTTTCTTAGTAACTTTATTAACCTTTCGAAAATCAATGCACATCCTATATCCAACAACTACTCTTTGAGGAATAAGTTCATCATTTTCATTTGGCACAACAGTAACTCCTCCTTTCTTAGGAACACAATGCACAGACTTACCCATTTACTATCAGCAATAGGATAAATTATACCAGCATCGAGGAGTTTTAATACCTCATTTCTTACCACTTCCTTCATTTTAGGGATTAGACGACGCTGGTGCTCCACAACAGGTTTTGCATCATCTTCCATGTTGATGGCGTGTTGACATATAGTAGGAGAAATCCCTTTTAAATCATCCAAAGTATATCCGATAGCCCCTCGGTGTTTCCTCAACACTTCCAATAACCTTGCCTCTTCAGTACCTGAAAGTTTAGAACTAATAATAACAGGATATGTTTTCTTATCATCAATGTGAGCATATTTAAGGTTATCAGGCAAAGGTTTTAAATCAAAAACAGGATCTTCTTTAGGAGGTGCAGGGGTACCCAAATCTTCCACCGGCAAATTATGCTTAAGTAATGGTGGTTGATGAAGAAAGATATTGTCAATTTCATTCCTTTCCTCCATAAAGACCTCACTTTCGTGTTCCTCCATAAATTGCTGCAAGGCATTGTTAGGAGCAATAGCAATAGCAGCAAGTTGTTCAATTTTCGGTCCTCATTAGGCAAATCAGTTTCATAAAGTTTCTTACCAAACTTAGAGAAATTAAACTCATAAGATTCTCCATTAAATTTAGTGTAAATTTTCTCTTTCTTACAATCTATAATAGCACCACATGTATTCAAGAAAGGTCTACCGAAAATAATAGGACAAGTTTTACTAGCTTTAGAACCAAGTACTAGAAAATCAGTAGGATATTTAGTTTTACCGCATAAAACCTCACATCTCTCACAATACCAATGGAGAGATAGTTTCCCTATTGGCAAGTTGAATAACCACATCAATATCCTCAAGTTCACAGGGACTAATTTCATGCATAATTTCTTTATAAAGTTCAAAAGGAATAGCACTAGAACTTGCACCAATATCACATAAACCATAATAGCAATGTTCTCCTATCTTCACTGAAAGCACAGGAACACTTGTTTTCCTAGATTTACCAGGATGCGAAACAATATTAGAAGCATCTTCACAAAAGATAATATGTTCTCCATCTACATTTTCAGTTACCAAATCCTTTATAATTGCTACTTCAGGTTCAACAGTTATTTGTTCATCAGGCTCTAAAGGTTTCTTGGCACTTTTATTAACCACACTAGCTATCAGAGAATGTTGCTTGACTTTAACAGGAAAAGGTATTTTTTCAATATAAGGTTCTGGCAAAATGTGATCAACAGTATGAACTTCAATACTTCTGCCAATGGCCGAATTGGTTTTATCTTTATAAGGTTCATGATATTTATTCAAATCCTTCTTAGGCACATCAAGATAAGAGGCAAAAGCTTTGTAATAATTTGCAACAACTTGAGAATCAAGACAGTAAAAGCACTAACATTACGGAAATCATCAGTCTCCATAAAAGATTTAATGCATTCATAATCATAATTTATACCTGACTTTCTACCTTTGTCGTTCTCCCATCCTTCAGTATTTTCCTGAATACGGTCAAGAAGGTCCCATTTAACTTCTTCTTCAGTACGTGTAAATGATCCAGAACAAGAGGCATCCAATAAATCCTTATCATGAAGAGAAAGCCTTGCATAAAAATTATTGATAACAATATTACTTGGGAGCTCATGAATGGGACATTTGAGCATTAGTGACTTCAATCTCCCCCACGCTTGGGCAATACTCTCTCCATCATGAGGCCAAAAATTATATATGCGATTTCGATCTTGATGAATCTCACTAGGAGGATAGAATTTAGAATAAAAGAGAGGTACAATTTCCTCCCAGCCAATAGATCGGCCATTCTTCAGCATCTTATACCATTCCGCAGCTCGGCCCTTCAATGATATAGAGAATAACTTCCTCTTGACTTTTTCCATTGAAATACCTGCACACTTGAACAACTCGCATAATTCATGTATAAATAGTAAATGATCACCAGGATGGATGGTTCCATCTCCAACATAGCGGTTATCCATAACACGTTCAACAATTTTCATAGGTATTTTAAATGGATCTAATTCAGCAGGCGGCGGTTCATCTACTACCTTAGCAGTGGCAGTAGTATTCCCAAATAGGGATTCGAATGGAGATCTCTCCATAATAAAATAAAGCAGCAAGCAGAAATAAAAACAGCACTTACAGTAAAGGTTTCCCTTACCAATTCCACTTACCAATAGCACTTCACTCCCCGGCAACGGCGCCAGAAAATAGTCTTGATGACCCACAAGTATAGGGGGTGTATCGTAGTACTTTCGATAAATAAGAGTGTCGAACCCAACGAGGAGCAGAAGGTGTTGACAAGTAGTTTTGATCAAGGAATCACTGTAAATACTAGCAGACAAGTTTTTAGGGGTTTTTGATATTGCAGATAAATAAAATGTGTAAATAAAAGACAGTAATAATAATTGCAGCAAGTGGCCCAATCCTTTTTAGAGCAAAGGATAAGCCGGTTGGTTTACTTATGATGGCAAAATGTTCTTGAGGACACACGGGAATTTCGTCAAGTGCTTTCGCTTCCTACAGCTGATTAATCTTTATTGTTTTGATAAGTGTTGTGTGGGTGAACCTATGCTAATGCACTGCCCTAACTTGGACTAATACATACTTGTGATTAAACCCCTTGCAAGCATCCGCGTTACAAGGAAGTAATTAAGATAAATCTAACCACAGCCTTAAACTCTGAGATCCTACACTCCCTCATGCACCGGTTTACTAACGGGGGTTTAGGTTTCTGTCACTCCGGCAACCCCACAATTAGTAGCCGAATACACAATGCATTCCTCTAGGCCCATAAAGGTGAAGTGTCATGTAGTCGACGTTCACACGACACCACTAGAAGAATAACACCACAACTTAAATATCAAACCATTAAATATTACTCAACATAGTTCCACTACTAACAGCATGACTTCTCCCATGTCCTCAAGAACTAAACGAACTACTCACAAGACATCATATGGATCATGATCAGAGGTGATATAATGATGAATAACAATCTGGACATATACTTCAATTCACCGATAAAACTTAATAGCATCAACCACAAGTAGTAATCAACACCGGGAAAGTTTCCCCTATGAACTACACAAAGTATAACCCTAGATGTTACAGCGGAACGAAGTGGAGCGGTGGAGATGATGGTGACAGCGATGGAGATGATGATGATGATCCCGATGAAGTCCAGCGTGATGACGATGACGATGGCGATGATTTCCCCCCTCCGGGAAGGAATTTCCCGGCAGATTTCTGCCTGCCGGAGAGCTTTTTCTCTCTCTGTGGTTTCCGCCTCGTGGAGGCGGCGGAATATTTCCTCGATGACTCCCGTCTTAGGGTTTCTGGGGGATGAAGTACGCGAAGGGGGAGCGCCAGAGGTGGGCCAGGGTGGCCACACCATGCCCCGGCGCGGCAGAGGGGGCCCGCGCCGTGGGGTGGTGTGGGCCCCTCGTGGCCCATCTCAGCCTCCCCTTTTGGCTGGCTCCGGCATCTGACAAAATAGGAACATCTGTATATTTTCCGTGAATTGTTGATCTTCAGAAATAGGTGTCTTGACGATGCTTTTTCCAGCTGAATCCTGACTCCGGCAGTTAATTCTCCAATAATCATCAAACATGCAAAACAAGATAAAATAACATAAGTATATCATCTAAATGTGAAATATATCAATGAATAGCAGTAAATTATGATATAAAATAGAGATGCAAAATGGACGTATCACCTAACACAACCAAGCAAAAAAGTCCATTGACCTACCCCCTTTCGACGCCGTTCAAGGGGGTAGACGAAAACGTTAGGGTTTTTCCAGCGGATTCAGGGTTTCGCCGAAGCGGGGCCCCGGAGCGTCGGAACCGCAGCCAAACCTAGGTTGTGCCATACCATATATATACAAGTGTGTTGTGTGTTGTAAATGTGCAATATCCTACTCCTAGGTGTGACCGGCTTCACCGACTTCACTTTCTCTCTAGTGAGTTTCTGCACTTAGAGGTGAAAACAACCCTTTCGGGCGAACCGGATGGAATCTTGTGTTGATTTGGGGTAGACTTTGGTTTCTCATGTTCCTATGGCCTAATCTAACACAACCAAGCAAAAAAGTCCACTGACCTACCCCTTTCGACGACGTTCAAGGGGGTAGACGAAAATGTTAGGGTTTTTTCAGCGGATTCAGGGTTTCGCCGAAGCAGGGCCCAGGAGCGTCGGAACCCCACCAAAACCTAGGTTGTGCCATACCATATGTATACAAGAATGTTTTGTGTCTTAAATGTCCAATATCCTTCCTCGGGGTGTGACCGGCTTCACCGACTTCACTTTCTCTCTAGTGAGTTTCTGCACTTAGAGGTGAAAACTCCCCTTTCGGGCGAACCGGATGGAATCTTGTGTTTTTTTGGGTTAGACTTTTGTTTCCTACCTTCCTATGGACTAACCTAATACAAAAAGGCAAAAAAGGCCACTGGCCTACCCCTCTCGGCTCCGGTCCAAGGGGTAGACGGGAACGTTATGGTTTTTCCTGCGGATTCACACAACCAAGCAAAAAAGTCCACTGGCCTACCCCCTTTCGACGACGTTCAAGGGGTAGACGAAAACATTAGGGGTTTTCCAGCGGATTCAGGGTTTCGCCGAAGCGGGGCCCCGGAGCGTCGGAACCCCAACCAAACCGGGGTTGTGCCATACCATATATATACAAGTGTGTTGTGTGTTGTAAATGTGCAATATCCTACTCCTAGGTATGACCGGCTTCAACGACTTCACTTTCTCTCTAGTTAGTTTCTGCACTTAGAGGTGAAAACTCCCCTTTCGGGCAAACCGGATGGAATCTTGTGTTGATTTGGGGTAGACTTTGGTTTCTCAGGTTCCTATGGCCTAACGTAACACAACCACGCAAAAAAGTCTACTGGCCTACCCCCTTTCGACGACGTTCAAGGGGGTAGACGAAAACGTTAGGGTTTTTTCAGCGGATTCAGGGTTTCGCCGAAGCAGGGCCCCGGAGCGTCGGAACTCCACCCAAACCTAGGTTGTGCCATACCATATGTATAAAAGTGTGTTGTGTGTTTTAAATGTCCAATATCCTACTCTGGGGTGTGACCAGCTTCATCGGCTTCACTTTCTCTCTAGTGAGTTTCTGCACTTAGAGGTGAAAACTCCCCTTTTGGGCGAACCGGATGGAATCTTGTGTTGATTCGCGGTAGACTTTGGTTTCTCATGTTCCTATGGCCTAACCTAACTCAACCAAACAAAAAAGTCCAGTGGCCTACCCCCTTTCGATGACGTTCTAGGGGTAGACGAAAACGTTAGGGTTTTTCCAGCGGATTCAGGGTTTCGGCGAAGCGGGGCCCCGGAGCGTCGGAACCCACCCAAACCTAGGTTGTGCCATACCATATATATACAAGTGTGTTGTGTGTTGTAAATGTGCAATATCCTACTCCTAGGTATGACCGGCTTCACCGACTTCACTTTCTCTCTAGTGAGTTTCTGCACTTAGAGTTGAAAACTCCCCTTTCGGGCAAACCGGATGGAATCTTGTGTTGATTTGGGGTAGACTTTGGTTTTTCATGTTCCTATGGCCTAACCTAACCATTGTTCAAGATATCTTCCGATATTTCGATAAATCGGCCGATTTATCGCTTCTCGTTGTCTGACCGATAAGATAAATCGGCCGATAAATCAGCCGATTTAACGGTCAAAAAAGATAAATCAGCCGATATGCCGATAAATCGGCCGATAATCCGATAAACCGACCGATTTACCCCTTATCTTGGGTCGACCGATAAGTTTCTGATAAGCGATATCCCCAACATTGAACCTAACACAACCAAGCAAAAAAGTCCACTGGCCTACCCCCTTTAGACGACGTTCAAGGGGTAGACGAAAACGTTAGGGTTTTTTCAACGGATTCAGGGTTTCGCCGAAGCGGGGCCCCAGAGCGTCGGAACCCCACCCAAACCTAGTTGTGTCATACCATATATATACAAGTGTGTTGTGTGTTTTAAATGTCCAATATCCTACTCTGGGTGTGACCGGCTTCACCGGCTTCACTTTCTCTCTTATGAGTTTCTGCACTTAGAGGTGAAAACTCCCCCTTCGAGCGAACCGGATGGAATCTTGTGTTTTTTTGGGTTAGACTTTTGTTTCCTACCTTCCTATGGACTAACCTAACACAAAAAAGAAAAAAAGGCCACTGGCCTACCCCCTCTCGGCTCCGGTCCAGGGGTAGACGGGAACGTTATGGTTTTCCTGCGGATTCACGGTTGCGCCGAACCGAGGCCCCGGAGCGTCGGAACCCACCAAAAACTATTCACGAATCCCTCAAATTGATAAAAATATATAAATTGATAGTAATAAATAAAAAATGAAGAATTAAGATTTAAAAAATAACTAAAAAAAGATAACCATCTAGCTAGGTCAACTAGCCCGCGCGTCCACTCGTTCGAACCCAATTCAATCCCCTCGCTGCTGCTGCTCCTGCCCGCCCCGTCGCCGTAGCGCCGCCCGCCCCTCGCCGTCGCACACCCCAGCGCCGCCCACCCTCTCCGGCCGCCCCTCGCCCTTGCTGTGCCTCGCGACCACCGAGCCGTGCGTGCGGCGAGCTCCGTGCTGGAGGACGAATCCGTGCGCGAGGGCGGCGAGCTCCACCGCCGCCACCGTCTCCCCTTCCTCCCGACCTCCTCCCAGCCGCCGCCGGTCCTCCTCCCGACGCCCAGCTCCACCGCCCCGACGCCCCGACGCCCAGCTCCACGCCCCGACACCCAGCTCCACCGCCCGCCCCGACGCCCCCACCTCCGGCCCCGGCCCAGCTCCTCCTAGCTCCGACCGCCCCGACGCCCCCACCTCCACCGGCGCCACCGGAGGTAAGCACTGCCCTCTGTTTTTTTGTTAGAATTAGCTAGGTTCCTAGAGAATTAGTTAGTGTTAGCGTTAGGGTTAGTGTTAGCTTTAGGTTTAGTGTTACTGTTAGTGTTAGGGTAGATTTAGTTGTTAGCTATAGAATTTTTGTTTTAAGCATTTTCATGAATATTTATGTTGCTAGACATGTGTGATAATGTTTTTTTTTCTTTTTCAGATGATGTAGCTCCTGCTAGCCAGCATCGTCGGTCCCACGCGTCGTTGCGGGGCTTGTTCTCCAGCTGAGGAGGGGCCGCCTTGGTGCCCCTGTTTCGTCGCCCCCTTCGGGAGCACATCCTCGACTTTCTCCGGCCACCGATCACGCTTCAAGGGTATAAATCTTTCGCCTCTCTTGCTGCATTGGTTTACTTTGGTCTAGATCAACAAGTCAGTCACGTAACGCGAGTCAGATCCCATCCGGAAGAGTTACAAATTTATAAATATGCAGGATTGTCCATCTTTGCATATTTATAACCGTAACTCTTCCGGATTGTCCTGTTGGACAGCGCGAGTATGTGTAGATCGAGTCGTGTTTCATGTTTACCCCTTCCTGAGACAGAATTTCGGCAGCACCTCCCCGCTATTCTTCAGAATACACGTCTCGAGCTTGTGCATCCGAAGAACAGCGGGGAGGTGCTGCCGAAATTCCGTCTCGGGTCGGGGTAGAACATGGAACACGACTCGATCTACACATACTCGGGTGGGATAGGCCCTTCCTATTAGAAGTATAGGTGAACCCTTGCATGCTGTAAAAGATAAAATTTGGCTGTAATAAATTGGTGACATTGAATAAATTTACGGTGACATTGCATGCATTTAATTTCATGTTATTATTATTTGACTCATAGTAAAGCAGAGGATGGCGGATAATGGGTGGATATACAGTGGCCGAAATAGTGCGGTTGACAGAACAGACGAGTGGGTATGGAAGACCAATTTGTTAGTGAAGGAGTTAGCGCGTGGTTCAAAGTCAGGCATTCGTCCAAACTGCCCTTGCGTTTGTTGCAAGATGCGTAAACGTCAGGGAAAGGATGAGATGACTAAACAACTCTGGTCTCGTGGGTATATGCCGAACTTCGTCACGACAGTCGACTTTGATGAGTACGAACGCGAGAATGGTAGGGTGATGCGGCAGCGGATCAATGGCAATGAGATGATGGGATTAGAAACTGGCTCGATGATCTCCGTGATGGCGAGACGTGCCAGATTCGCCACCCTCACAGGAGGAACCGCCAGAACCGAAGGAGCCTCCAGAACAGGAGGAACCGCGTGAACCAGAGGACCCGGAGCCAACCGCGAAGGCCTTCTTTGATATGATGGCCTCGTCTCAGAGGCCTCTGTACGAGGGTGCAAAAATTTCTCAGCTCGATGCCATCTCGCAAGCACTAGCCAAAAAGCTCGAGTACGGCAACACCCGTTCATGCTTTGAAGCGCATCTGCAAACATATGGTAACATGTTGCCCGAAGGGCATTGTCTGCCTAAAAGCATGTATGAAACGAAGAAAATCCTGCGAGATCTCAGCATGGATTATGAAAAGATAGATTGTTGTCCAAAAGGATGCCTTTTGTTTTGGAAACAGTTAGCGGATGACAAGTACTGTAGCCTGTGCGGGGCCTCTAGGTATCATGAGGTAAACGGAGCCGATGGTCAGAAGACGCTGGGACGGAGTCTCGAGAGGAGGGGACAGAGTCTCGAGACCTGGAGACGGGGGCCTCCGCGTCGCAGAAGAAGCCAAAGATTCGTGGGGAATCCATGGTCCCTGAGGAGTCACAGGAACCTGCTACCGAGGAGGAGAAAATCCTCATTGTGCCTAATGGGATTAAGTAAGTGACTATACTAATTTTAAACATGGTAATTTCATTGTGGTCAGTGCAATTTGACATGTACTAATGTTTAATTATTGTGCAGCAATTGGACATATCCTCACGGAGCCCGTGCGCCTAACACAATGATTGGAGCTTTGATTAGGAAGTATTGGCCGGGCTTGTACAGTATAGTCCCCAACGGCGAGAGGAAGCTAGCCACCCATTGGGTAGACTATCAGGCCGCCCATCACCCGGGCTTCGGGAAATGTTCTGACGCCGTGATCACCAAGTTTTGGGTAAGTTGAACTTTTCGAATTTCGTTCATAGTTGATGTCCCCACCATGCTCTCACAATTTTTTTTTTGTGCATGATTAAAGAAATTCTATAGGGTACTTCCTGAGGAGCGTGCCTAGGCGGACAGGACTTTGAAGGGGGCTTGCAAGAAGTTGGCACGACAACAATTCTACAATGTAAAACATACCTCCGTCAATCATTACAGTTCTGAGAAGTTATGCAAGACGGCGCCGAAGCATAAGATTGTGATGGAACCACCTGATATGACCATGGAGGATTACCTATCGGTAAATAAAATCTCAATGAGATTACATGTTGCTGCTAAGTTGCAATTGCATTATCTGTTCTTCACATGAGTATTGTTTTTTTAGGTTATGCCACAATGGGCCTATGGTAAGGCAGACGCGTGGGAGGCATTGACGTCGAGGTGGCTCGGGCAGAACGCCGAGTTCAAAGCCTTGAGCGAGCAGAACAAGGCAAACCGCGGGAGCGGGGGGACACATTGTGCGGGAGCCCGCAACCATGATCGCTTCAAGGCAAAGCTGGTATATATATACATGGAACAACCTTCATTTATTTCCCCTCATGTTCCTACTTGATACGCATAACACTTCTTGGCAATGCAGGAGGACGATATCGGGGAGCCTGTGTCGGACATGCAAGCATGGGAGAAGATGAAGAAGATCGATCTATCCGAGCCTCAACCCTCGCTTCTCGATTACTATGGCAGTGCCGAGGAGAGCATAAATAGGTACGTCTCGACGTTCAAGGGTTTTAATCCGGAGGTGGATTACCCTCTTGAGGATGACACCGACGAGAGAGCGATGGTCCTGGCCGGACACGGCTGGGAGCATGGCCGTTTGCCCTGTCTTAGTACGGTAATCCCGCGTACTCCTTAGTTGGGCCTCACGTGTATCAAGGCTACACTCACCGCCGACGACCCCTGTCCTGCCTCCTCGACAGCCTTCCCGAGTTCGCCCCGATGTAAGTTTTTCTCAATTTCATTCTCTTTCCGACATTCGTTCCTAAGTGGCTAAGTTGACGAGATTCATTCATTTTTGAAATTGTAGCCTGATTTCGAGGCGGCCTACGATGCCGCTTACACGGACTATGCGGCGGAGTATCAGTTGTGGCTGGAGAAGAGAGCGGCCTATGACGACTGGGAAGAGTTGCGCGATGCTGTAAGTTTCAACCTTTATATTTGCAAAATATGACAAGTCCCATTTCCTCTAGTTTGAACCTTCTTTTTCGACAACTCCTGACATCTAAACTATCTTGTAGGCTCATGAGAGGTTTTTTTGCCACTGGAGAGCAGGATCCGCTGCCTCCGCGTCTAGCTAGGGTGGGGATGCCGCCCATGTGCCCATCGAGGGACGTGTTCGCTCGCACATACAAGCCAAGGACTCCGGTAAGTTATTTGCCAAACCAGTTGTTACGCCGTACTGTGCTTTCCAAGTTGCTAACTTGGACTCAAACATGTAGGGATCGGGATGCTCCAGGAATGCACCCTTTGGTCGTGCTTCTGCCTCGCCGACTTCCACGCGCGCGCTCATGGAGCATGGCGGTGGTGGTGCCTCGCCGAGTTGGTCGCGCGAGACCACACCGTCCCGTGCCTCGCCGGGTACCACACCGTCTCGTGCCTCGTCGGGTGCCATGTGTGATTCGACGGCGGCTGCCCCACGCGGTCGGTCGCCTATTCTCACACGGGCAGAAATAGGTACCTCGAGCTCTCAGGAGATGTAGGATGTGTCGGGTGTGTTTGTATGAATGTTTGGACGAATTCGAACTATGTTTGTGTCATTTGGAGTTTGTATGAATGTTTGTATGAATTCGAATTGTGTTTTGAGTCATTTGGAATTTGTATGATGGGTTGGATTATATATGTGATGTTCTGTGTGTTTGTGTATAAATTCGAATTATATTTGTGTATTTGAAATGTGCTGGAAACAGCAGCAACAATTAGCAAAAAAAGAGAATATGGTCACTCGTACGCCGACGGCATTGCCGTCGGCGTAGGATGACTCGCGGACGCACATGATGGCGCCACGTCGATAATACGGACAATATGGTCATCCATACGCCGACGGCATTGCCGTCGGCGTATGATGACGGCCTAGCGACGCGCAGTGTGGCCACGTGGCACGCAGAGGCCGACGGCATTGCCGTCAGCGTATGATGAGCTAACGGAACGTCCAGATGTCGTCTTGTGGGTCCCACCACAACGTACGCCGACGGGATATTTATACGCCGACGGCCGGATTGGTACGCCGACGATCCCAAACACGACGGCAGCCGTCGGCGTATCGGTAGGCGTATTGTGCGATTCCTGTAGTGAGACTCTGATTGACAGCCGCGTTAGGTAGGAGATACTAGTACTGCAGCCAACAACGAGTTGTCTTATATTACCCCTCGTGTCGCTGTCATGATCAATGTGAGGTTTTCAACTATCTATGACTTTAACTCGAACTCCAATGCATCTCATCCCAATGAATATGTCTCGCACCTTAATTACATCGACACAAGCTTAAGTATGACTGGGAAACTCAGGCCCAAGCTTAAGTGTCTCTCTACTATTCCTTCACGCTCTGCGACACAAAATCAGGGCACTATATATAAGCGAGAGTTGGATCCATCGTCAAGTAACTGATCTATAAACTGACTCGGCCTCATCAACCAGCCAACTACACATAGTGCATGTGCTTTATTTGCAATGAATGGATGACTCACTTCATGAACATACAGTGAACTACAACGCTGATATAATGACCGTGGGCGCCTTGTGCAGGCTGTTTAATTTCAACGAAATGGCACAGAAAACCCATGGAAACTTGATAGACCGAACTGACAGAATTGAGCCACTCCTCTCATGATTGGTGGTTCCAACGATGAAACAGGTGCAAAAAAAAAAAACGATGAAACAGGTGCAGAATTCCGTGTGTCCCAGGTTGACATGTGAGGCCAAGCAGTCACGATGTGACGGTTAGTGGACATGTGGAATCCCACGTGCGCGAAATGGTGAGTCCAGAGCTGACATGTGAGACGCACGTATGGTGCCTTATGACACCTTCTGACAGCCGGTCTCGGGCAACAACTTACAAAACTGGGTGGGATCAGGACTGAAATGCGGGTCTGCACGAGCGCGACATGACGGCCGGTAGGAACATGGAAAAACATGTGCACACAAATTTTGGTTCCGCACCTGACAGATAGTCCAAACCGTGGCCATAAACTGGCATGCGGGGTTCATCTGTGACACTTCCAATACTCTCTCCGTTCCAAATTAGATAACTTTCATTTGTCAAAAAGTGGATGTACCTAGACATATTACATATACAGATACATGCACATTTGGACAAATGGAAGTCATCTAATTTGGAACAGAGGGAGTACATGTGTGCTCAATAGTGGTTGTCTTGACTAACATGTTGGTCGTGTGCGAAACGTGGGGATGCAGGTCTGACAATAATGTGTCAAACAGACATGTATCTAATCACGGACGCAAAATGGGTGGGTCTGTGAAATTTTAGAATCCCTAATTTCTGTTGTTTATTGATTTGACCCTCACGGGGGCTATATATAGAAGTACATGGGGTAGGTGGAGACTTGGAATACAAGAAGGTCATTAACCTAATTCTATCTCTAATCTCAGCCGTACACGTAGTCTAACATTCCCCCTCAGTCGTAGCGGGAGTGAAGCGGACGATTGCGACTGGAGAAGTCATGCGCGTCCGTCACCTCCTCCACCTTGTCATCATCGCCGTCCCCTTCTGGTTCCTTCTCTTCCCTCTCTTCCCTCCCGCAGTTACAGCGGGAGTGTCATGGACGCAAGCGATGACGCGGATGCTGTTGACTGGACCTCTTGAGTTGCTGTAGACGTGTGTATGATGTTGATGTCGAGGTAGCCGAGCATGATGTAGCCGTGGTTGATGTTGTCGCGGTCGATGTAGCCGATAGAACGAAGGCGCAAAAAAATTGCGCGGTTTTGTGTCGTAGGGTTTTGGGTTTTGTGCGGCGGCGGCATTTTTGTGTCGTAGCGTGGCGGTGGCAGGGTTTCTGCGGCGGCGGCGGGGTTTTTACCAGGCGGGCGAGGCGATTGTATGATCGCCCTAGCTGAGCGCCGGCGGGTTTTTAGGCGGCGGCGGCAGGGTTTCTGCGGCGACGGTGGGTTTTCGGTTGTCATTGGCGGCGTGCGGCGGCGACTCGCATGGGAGTGGCGGCGGCAGGCGGCGGGGTTTTGTTTTTGACGGCATGCGGCTCGACTCGCGTGATGTAGACCTTGGCGTTGATTTGTGTTGTCGGTGTAGAGCTCGACGAAGATCTTGGTGTAGTCGTACAGCTTGACGTAGTTGTTCATGTCGGTGATGTCCAGCTTGATGTGTAGATCGCTCAGCGGGCGCGTAGATCTTGGTGTTGACGCAGGTCTGTCGGCGGCGGCGCAGAGTCGTTGCGTCGTGGAGTTGGCGTCGCGGCAGGCCTAGGCATGCATGCATGTCCTGAAATTCTCATGTACAGATACTTTGCTTTGGGCTGTGGATCGTATGACGCAAATTGCGATTTCGATTTTACATGTCATGGCCGACACCACATGGCAGCCTGCTGCGTGTGCCGCTCCGTGGGCGTGTGCGCCGCCTGCTGTAGCTTTCGTCGTGGCGGATCTTGTCCGCCGGGTCGCGCGCCACCAGGTCCGATCCTGCACCGATTTTTACCGGAGGATGAGGATATTGATCTAGGGATTTTATTCGTGGCTAGGTGGATCTAATCTATGAACTGGAAATTCGAAATTTGATCTAATCTAATTTAAAGAACCGATCCGATCAAAGGATCGAAACCGGGTGCCGTGCCCCGAGGAGAGGAGATTGATCTCCCCGGAGGCGGCGCGCTGCGGAAGTGTTTAGAACCCTAAGATCGGCGTCGTGAGACTAACCGCTCTGATACCATGTGGAAGTTTTAGAATCCCTAATTTCTGTTGTTTATTGATTTGACCCTCACGGGGGCTATATATAGAAGTACATGAGGTAGGCGGAGACTTGGAATACAAGAAGGTCATTAACCTAATTCTATCTCTAATCTCAGCCGTACATGTAGTCTAACAGGGTCCATATGTCGGTTTGCCTCCAAGAGTGTGTTGTTCGGCCCGTCAGGTAGCCTGTCACGGCAAGCCTCAGTGACGGTTAGAATCTGTTCATCATCCATGTTCGGGGCCGGACGGGCCTCCCAGGTACTCGTGACGAAAAGGTGGATTCGTCGCCGTCTGACACAATCCACCACAGAATCGCTATCTGTTGTAACCAAATCGTTTTAGATCAACATTCATATTTTAGTGGCAATCAATATGCCACCATACGGGACCGAGTCTTCGGCACGAACAAGGTGGGGATTTTTTTGAGTGGCTCAGGTACGTACTCCTGATCTAACCCGATCTAAGGAGTAGACGAGATTCGTATTCGAGCAATCAACAAATTCATGCATTCTAGATTACAGAGTAGCTATGATGTTACAGGAACAAATTAAATGCCGAAGCCAACTTCCTATTCGCCAACTAAAGGCTCGTTCACGGCAAACTTATAGACGCAGCTAACCGGTGGTGACATCTCATCAGTGAGCCTGGTCCTTGGCTGGGTAACCTGAACTTTCATACCTACTCCGTAGCACGCTTTTCTCGATCAGCTGCTGCGTGTGGGTCTGACGTGTCATTGTGAACGCAATGGTGCTGTAACAAACAATGATGTTCTTATTCCCCCGCAAGTCCCTGATCGTAGCGAACATGAGGTTTGGATAACCTATTACTTCAACTCGAACTCCCAGTGCATCTCATTCCGACGAACATGTGTTACACCATACAATGACACAAGTGTCTACTGTTCTTTCATGTTTTGCGACACAAAGGAAACCACTATTTATATGCGAGAGTTAGATCCATCATTAGCCGGAGAGACCGCGCCACATAGTACAATGTTCCATTCATGAAGTGAGCATTGGACCAGAGAGGGGATGTGGGATTAACAAGTACTGTGCTGATTTCATTCATGGAGTGGAAAGTTGGATTGCTGAGTGAAAAGATGTGGGATGGACTAGTAAATTTGGAGTTGTAATTATCGTAGTCATGATTAAATATTTGGATTATTTTTTTTAGAGCAACCGGCAGGAGCTCTGCCTATTCATTAAGAAGAAAATGACCAGTTTATAAGGAAAACTGCCCCAAAACCGATACAACTCGACACCCACGCGTCCAGTTTATGAGGGAAACCAGACGAGAAAAACCAGACGACACTCAACGAGCCGCCGCTCCGACGTCCACACCGGTCCCAGGACCGCGCTCATGCCTAGCCGACGACGAAGTAGCGAAGCAAAAACAGACCACCACAAACTAGCAAAGTACCGGACCTCCAAGGCGACGCCCCAAAGGGGGGAGCGACGATGACGACGCCGACGCCCGCTCCGAAGCATGGATTTTCATCCGGCGAGTCCGAGACTCAAAAAGACGAGGGAGGTGAAGGAGTTCCTCAACGATGCCTTCGACGAGGGGAGTGACGTCCGAAGACGCCGACATCGCAGGCAATGACCGAGGTCGGTTGCAGTGCTTTCGCGCGGAGTTCAGCATACCCAGAGTCGCTCGAGCCTATCCGCCCAAGTCGTAGTAGCCATGCCTGCCTTGCCTCTCCGCCACCGCAGGGAAACAAACCGTGGAACCTCACGCCACGGTGCTCTCTGCCATGCCCGCCGTTCCAGGGCCGCCGCCCCGACCTCCACTGCCCGACGGAGCCCTCCAAGACGTCACGGCCACCCGAGACACGCCGGGGAGGAGCTTAGCGGGCAGAACGAGCCCACCGCCGTGGCGCCGCCGCGCCACCATCCTCGATCCGCGACACACCGCCATCGCCGTGGATCTGCAGGAACTAGTCGAGGCAGCCCCGGCCAGCCTGCCACACGCGGTGGCGCACCGCGGTCCCACCGAAAAACGCCAGATCTGACGAGGACGCCCGATCCGCGCCTTCGAGCGGTCCCCACGCCGAGGAACCGCCGGGCCACCGCGGCAGCGCCGCCACCGCGTCTCCAGGGCCGCCGCCCCGGCTTGCCCTCGCCGGAGAGCCGCCGTCTTCGTTCCCAGCCGAGCCAGGCCGGCACCGACGTCCGAGGAGTGGAGGAGCCTCCCCACACCGCCTTTTGGCAGCGGGGGGCCCGCCGCCACGCGGCGCACGGCCAGCGGCAGCGGCGGCGAGGGGGCGCCGGAGGGAGGGGGTTGGAAGGTGGCGGCGCAGGTCTCCCCCAGCGTCGCCTGGGAGCGACGGGGGGAGCGTCTAGGTTAGGTTGGCTTCAGCATATGTCAAATTTGGTCTTCTTAAAAAAAATCATATTTGGATTATTTAGACAGAGTAGGTTGTATGTTCTATGGTAATAAATTTATAAATCCACAATATATATGTATTTGCATTTGAGATTCTAAAAATGAATTGAATGTGATTCTTGCATAGGACATACAGGGTTGACTTACTTCTTCCCACGGACGCGCACGGATATGTTCGCAAACATATAAGGGTCCGAGATGGCCTAGTCCGGTTGAAGATGCTAACCTACAAAGACTCTGATTGTCAGCCAGTTTCCGTAGGAGACACTAGTACTGCAACCAGTTTTTTATAACCCCGCATGTCCGTGATCGCGATGACCATGAGGTTTTGGATTATCTGTCACTTCAACTCGAACTCCCTGTCCATCTCATTCGATGAATATGTCTTACGCCTAACATCGACAAAAGTGTTTGTCTATTGTGCCTTCATGTTTGCGAGACAATAGAATCCACTATTTATAAGCAAGAGTTAGATCCATCGTCAAGTAACCAACCTATATAAACTGAGTCGGTCATCAACCAGCCAACTACACATGCATGGTGCATGAGATTTATTTGAAATAAATGTATGACTCACTTCATGAAACGAACATTATACTACCTGATATAAGAGCATCTCTAACAACTGCCCTATATTAGGCTTCGTGTCCAAAAAACCGTTTTTTTAGAGCACCGAAGGACAAAAACACGTCTCCAACAACTGCCCTATCACGTGCCCTAAAATAAAGCTGCCCTAAATTTAGCTCCTCTCTATGGGGCAGAGAGGGCCGCGCGCCCTGCCTATCCTGTCTTTCCCAGCGCGTGAAGTCCAACTGCCGCCCAGAAAGTTCAGCTCCTTCCCGATCCCCTTTCTAATGTCACTGTCGCCGGCCGATTCCGGCCACCTCCGGCGAAATCCCGCGTCGCCACTCACCAGCTCGACTCCCCTTGACGTCCCCTATCGATTCCCATCATCGGCTGGCCATTCCCGCCGCTCCGGCGAGCTCCTCGAGTCGGCCGGCCATTTCCGCCGCTCCGGCGAGTTCCTCGCGGTGTCGCGAGGCCGAGGCGGACGTTGTTGGCTCCGTCTCGCCGTCCTCTTCCTCCCTCGCAAGCGAATCGAGCCGGGACGCCCTCAGATGCGAGATCGCCGTCGTCTTCCTCGGGTCCGGCCGCCGTTGCCACGGAAGTTTCCGATGTCGTCCGGTCACCCCATCCTCGCGGAGCTGCTCTTCGCGCTCATGGTGAGCTTCTGGTCCTTCTAGACCTCTTCGATTCATCTCTCACCTACTGCAACTCCTTGCCGTCGGGCCCCACCATCCGCCGCCGCGGGAGCATCTCCGGTGGTAAAAAATGGGGGCGCCGCCACCATTAGGTAGCGCGTGTCCGTGCGCGTCCCCGCTCGCCTTCCATCGTCGAACAGGATGCCGCCAGCCAGCGCGTTGCTTCACTAGCAGGCGCGCGGGCTGTAGATGTGATCGATGGGTAGCTGCTCTCACCTACGATCGATAGCTAGGTGTTGCTTTGCACCTAAGATGTGATCGATAGCTAGCTGCTGCTTCTTCTAATCTCACCTAAGATCGATCGGAAGATGATAGCTAGCTGCTGCATTTATTTGTTTGTCGGTGCAAAATCAAATTTTATTTGTACAATTTGTTGTAAGCAATTCGTTTTTAGCATTTTCTAGTCAAAGTTTAGGTCGAATTTTAAATTTGGTTTAGTTTGTCGAAGTTTATGCATAAAATGTCGTCGAACTATCTTAAATTCGTCTCAAATTTAGTTTGAAATTAGCTATGTATGTCCTAAAATAGGGCAGCTGTTAGAGAGGAGGTGCCCTATTATAGGGCAGCTGGTAAAGCAGAAAAAATTTCGGTGTCCTAAAACGCTAAAACAGGTGCCCTATAACCAAAAAGGTAGTACCTAATTTAGGGCAGCTGTTAGAGATGCTCTAATGACCGTGGGTGGTTTATGCAGGTTGTTTCATTTCAACGAAATGGCACGGTCAGGAAAACATCGCTAGAATCTTGATAGGCCGAACTGATAGAATGAGGCCGCGTCCCTTTTGACTGGTGGTCCCAAAGACGAAACATGTACTGATAAGGATCAACTATATGATCCGTAGGTTTTTGCCTAATCTTTCACGGCGAATCAACAGATAAAAAAATCTTCCAATCACGATATGATCGTAACCGGAAGAAGTGGGACGAATCCAGCAAGCAACATGGTGATAATCACCACGCCTCAAACCACAGCATGATAATTCTTGATGCACACAAGAAACTTCACGCAATCTCTATTAAATCAGGATATATGGCGGCGCCGTCCTTATACGTCCAAAACGTATCTACTTTCCCGAAAAGTTTTGCTATTGTTTTACCTCTAATTTGTGTGTTTTGAATGCAACTAACATGGACTAACGCTGTTTTCAGCAGAATTGCCCCGGTGTCTTGTTTTTGTGCAGAAAGTCAAGTTTCGGGAAAATTCCCGAAAAATATTCCAGAGTTCCTATTTTTCCAGAAGACACACGGAGCCAGAAGACGAGACGGAGGCGGGCCACACGGGCCCCACGCCATGCCCGGCGCGGGCAAATGTGGGCCGCGCCTGGGGGTGGCGTGGCCGCCTCGGACACCACTCTCGACGCCCTTTTGACTACTTAACCCCTTGACCTAAAAACCAGAGGAGGATCGACGCTTTTTCCGAAACACTCCAGAGCTCCGCCGCCACCGAAAACCCTATTTCGGGGACCAGAAACTCCGTTCTGGCACCCTGCCGGGACGGGGAATTGGAGGAGATCATCGCCATCATCATCACCGACGCCTCTCCATCAACCATCCATGATTCCCCCATCCATGTGTGAGTAATCCCCGCTGTAGGCTGAAGGGGATGGTAGGGATTGGATGAGATCATTCATGTAATAGATATCAGATTGTTAGGGCATGGTGCCTAGTATCCGTTGTTAGTACTTTATGTCATTGTTGCAACTTGTTATGCTTAATGCTTGACACTAGGGCCCGAGTGCCATGATTTCAGATCTGAACATGTTATTGTATCATGAGGATAATTATTGCTTTAGATCATATCTGCAAGTTGTATACACATATAATTGTCCGGAACCCGAGGCCCCAAAGTGACAGCAATTGGGATAACCGGAGGGGATGGCTGTGATGTGAGGATCACATGTGTTCACGGAGTGTTAATGCTTTGCTCCGGTGCTTTATTAAAAGGAGCACCTTAATTACCAGTAGTTTCCCTTGAGGCCCCGCTGCAAACGGGCTGGTAGGACAAAGATGTTGTGCAAGTTTCTCATTGCGAGCACGTACGACTAAATACGGAACACATGCCTATGATTATTATTACCTGGATTTTATTATTATTATCTACCTGCAATTGCCCATGTCTTGACTATTATATGAATTATCTTATCCATGCAACGCCCGTTCATCCATCCCTATGCCTACAGTATTTTAATCCTGCTGTCTACTACAATTACTGCTGCTGTCTTTATTTCATTGCTGCTATTATTTCACTACTGCTACTGCTATAAAACTGTTGCTACTGATAAACTGTGTCGAGCAAGTCTATTTCCAGGTGCAGCTGAACTGACAATTCATCTGTTAAGGCTTATAAATATTCTTTGGCTCCCCTTGTGTCGAATCAATAAATTTGGGTTTTACTTCCCTCGAAGACTGTTGCGATCCCCTATACTTGTGGGTCATCAAGACTATTTTCTGGCGCCGTTGCCGGGGAGCATAGCTCTATTTATAAGCTCACCTGAGAGTGATATTGTTCGCTGCAATTATTCATCATGGGTAAACCTCGTGATGAGAAGGTCCGCATATTGCCATCCACTACAAGGAGAGGTACAACTCTGAGTACCTTTTGCTCTTGATTCACCTCTGTTATAAGTCAACTTATTACACCACCACATGCACATGCTTCACGTGCTGCTACTTCTGCTGAATCTGAAAATATTTCTGATAGTTTTGATGATGCTTCTACTGTGCTTGATGAGAGTGGTTCATTAGGTCCTTTTCTAGATGCTACAATTGCTAAATCTAGACAAACTGAAAATGCTGAAACACCTAATGAAAGTCCCATTACACCTGTTAGTTCACCTGAATTAAGAGATCATACTAGTGATGATTTCGAGGAAACTTATGTTGAACTTAATGATGAATTTATTGAAGAATGCAATGCTTCTAAAGATGCTAGTGCTATTAAAAATCTTCTTGCAAGACGTGCTGTTAATTACAAACTGTCTCCTGATGCTAAGTTTGCTACATCTCCCATAAATATTAGATAAGATTATGATTTCTCTATGGACTTGTCACATATATCTATTGTTGAGAAAGAACCTTTTCGAGGAACTGAAAATGAAAGTGTTGTGCAACACATGAATGAGCTTTCTACTTTAAGTAGTTTGTTTTCTGATGATATTAAGAAACGCAGTTACTTTGTTACTAAAATTTTCCTTTCTCATTAAAAGATGAAGCTAAAACTTGGTTTAATAATCTGTCTCCTGGATCTATTGAAGTCCTATGGTTTGGTTAATGTCTTCTTCAGAAATATTTTCCTGCTAGTGCTCAACATGCTGCTTTACAGAGAATCTTTAATTTAAACAAACCGAAGAGAAAATGCCTGAATCTTGGGCAAGGTTTTGTTCTTTACTAGAGCTCGGCCTGGACATCAATTAGCTAAAAATGAACTTCTTGATATATTCTATAATGGACTAACTGTTGAATCTAGGACATACCTAGATAGTTGTGCTGTGTTTTCAGGAAAAGAACTCCAGATGAAGCTGAGGAATTAATGGCTAAAATAAGCCAAAATCATGATGATTGGACTATACCTGAGCCGACCCCGATACCCACACCAAGAAGAGAGGAATTTTGAACTAATGATGAAGAAATGAGAGAAGCCAAGAAATCTCTTAAAGAGAAGGGTATTAAATCTGAAGATGTGAAGAATCTACCACCAATAGAAGAATTATGTAAGCCAATTCCTCACCCATCATAGTTGAGGTACACTCTCTCCAACATTTTGATGATAGATATTCCTTATTCTAAAACTCCTGATCAATGCTTAGATGAATTTGATAATTATATTGTTAAGCAGGATAACTTTAATATGAGAGTGCAGAATCATCTGATAGAAAATTCTCGAGCTATTAGTAATTGCATGATATTTGGAAAGAACTTCTAATGATGTTAAAATGCTTATTAAACATTTCCATATGGTTCAAACTCAAATAGATCAACTCACTAAGGTACAAAAAGATCTGCTAGTTAATGCTTCTAGAGAAAATGAAAACATGCTTTGGAGTAGGAACTAGAGGTGGTGCTTCTACTCAGGATCCTTGTATCCTGAAGGACATCCTAAAAGAATTGAGCAAGATTCTCAACTAGCTAATGAAACTAGTACTCCTTCTAAGAAAAAGAAGAAGAAACATAAACATGTTGAAGAATCTCCTGAATCAATTAAAGAAAATGAGCATGTTAATGATCCAAATAGTATATCTATCTCTGATGCTGAAACTGAAAGTGGTAATGAACATAACAATGATAAGGATAAAATGATGCTTCTGATAAAGAGGAGAGTGAAGATGAACCTGAAAAGCATACTAAGAATAAAAAGTATACTAAAGAGATTTCATTGCTAAAAAGCATGGTAATGAGAGAGAACCTTGGGTGCAAAAGCAAATGCCTTTTCCTAATAAGAAACATAAATCAAAGGAAGAGGAACACTATAATAAATTTTGTGATTGGATGAAACCCTTGTTTTTGCAAATTCCTTTGACTGATGCTATTAAATTGCCTCCTTATTCAAAATATATGAAAGATATTGTCTCTAACAAAAGGAAAATTCCTAATGAGGAAATTTCTACTATGCTTGCTAATTACTCTTTCAATGGTAAGGTTCCAAAGAAGCTTGGAGATCCAGGTATACCAACTATCCTGCTCCATCAAAAATAATTATGTTAGAACTGCTCTATGTGATTTAGGAGCAGGAGTTAGTGTTATGCCTTTCTCTTTTATAAGAGGCTTATTTAAATTGATACCAACTGATATATCTTTGCAAATGGCTGATAAATCTACTGCTGTTCCTGTTGGCATATGTGAGGATGTTCCTGTTCAAGTGGCTAATAATTGTTTAATATTAACTGACTTTGTTGTGTTGGAAATGCCTGAAGATGATAATATGTCTATTATTCTTGGGAGACCTTTTCTTAACACTGCAGGGGCTGTTATTGATTGCAACAAAGGAAAAGTAACTTCAATGTTAATGACAAAGAGCATACTGTTTATTTTCCCAAAAAGCTGGACAAGATATATGGAGTAAATACAATAGCAATTTAGAACTATCAAAGTGGGAAGTATTGATTGCCCTATTTATGAACCTCAAGAAGGATTTCAAAGTATTATGATTGGATCTATTGCTATACAATTCAAGGTAACATGATTGTCTCATGTGGTTTAATTCTTTTATGTCATATAAAATTTATTTGGTGACAAGACTTGATCAACCTTGTTAACAAATATGTTTTAAATGCATAGAAGCACTAAACAACATTTTATTTCTCAACCTTGTTTTACCTACTGTTGTGCTACTGAACTTGCAAAGTTTTAGTTGAATTGGTCTTTATAAAATTTTATTTCTGCTCTAAGTTTATTATTTAAATACCAGAAAATGTGCAAAATGAAAGTTTTCAAAAATTTCTGAAAATTATATCACAAATCTTAGTTTTTAAAGAGGAACGTGGGAGCACCTGGGGCTGACCAGGGGGACCCACCATGCCTCCACCCACCCGCGCGGCAGGGGTGTGGCCGCGCCGTGGCATGGTGTGGGTCCCACCTGGCCCTCCACTCACTCATCTCCTCCACTCCTTTCTCTCTCCCGACCAAACACTCCACCATTGTTCAAACCGTGTTCTTGCTGCTCTTGCTCGATTTTTCGATCTCCTTGCTCAGCCCATCTTTGTTGCTGAGATTTGGACCATTTGCTCTCCGGTATGTGACTCCTCCGATTATCCAAGTAGAATTTTGTTTAGTTGTGTATTTCTTGAGTATTTTGGTACTGTAGGTGACATGTTAAGTGAGTTTGCATGCTTGTTCTATGCTTAGATTAATTAGTCTTGATGCATGTCTAGCCCTCTTGCAAGTCTCTATAGTAGTTTCTTTGATTAGTTGCTCCAAAATCATTTTTATGAGGTTTTGTTAAAAATTTCAGAAAAGGAGGATGAATGAACATCAACTTGATTATAATGAATTGGAGGTGCATGAAGTCATGGGAGTCAACCGCGAAGATGCCGTGTTCCCCTCTATCTATCCATGCTCTAACTTCATGACTGCTGCAGGGATTCTGCAAGATTTCAATACTCTAATCTCTAATGCAGGGTTGGAAGATTTTGTTGTTGATGAACCATATCAATATGCAAAACTGACTATGTCAGTGGTGCAAAACTTTAGATTCAGTTGGTCTTCACCTAACCCCATGGTTCACTATAACATCTACAATAAAGCTGTAAATTTGCCCTTTGATGATTTTTGTACAGCTATTAAGGTACCACATTGGGGATCGCGCGAGAAGTTTAGAGGGCAACCTAAGCCTCTAATGGACCTGTATGAGGAGATCTGCCAAGGGAGAAGTTTAGCAGATGAGGTGGTAAAATTCGAAGCATTCAACTCCCATCTATTCGATATTTTGCCTATTACGTTGGCAAGTGTGTTCTAGCTAGGAAAAATGCAAACAAATTATCTGTTTATGACTTGGCTTTCATTTCAGCTGCTTTGAGGTGTGATAGGACTTATAATTTAGGTGCTTTGATAGCTTTCCGTCTTTCCGCTAACCGCGAGAAAGGGGGAGTTTGTGGAGGTCTCATTGCTTCTCGTTTATTAGCTATGCATGGTGTAGGGCCGCATCATTTAGACATTCAGTTTCCTATAGAAAGGCTTGATATTAACTCCATGATAAGTCATAAATTTGTTCTAACTGGGCTACCTTGAATAACTTAACCTACGAAATAACCTTTTTCCAGAAGCGTAGGTGGAAAGTAATTAAGTCCGAACGATTAGTTTGTTTGCCTGCACCTCTTTTGTTTAACCTTGATGCCAGGGAAGGGTGGTCACTCTCTGAGGATGATCTTGAGGCATACTTAGAGGAGCACGGCCCTCACGCAGAGGATGATGGAGAGGAGCCCGATGGGGATTTCACTCAGCCTTCCGACACTGCGGGCTTCCCGTACCAGCACTTTGACTATGGGACTTCTGCCCCTTCTTCTTCACGGGAGCCTGATTACGATCATGCTAGGTATGATTCACCAGGGTGGAGCGTACCCACGCCGATGATTGATCTCCACTTAGGCCAAAAGCCTAAGCTTGGGGGGAGGTACACCGACATCTCACTCACTTTTATATCATATTCTGTCGGTACTTTGTATATCCATGTTTCGTTTCTTTCTTTTTCATTGTTGTTCTTGTTTTGATTTTATTCCAAAACCCAAAAAGACCAAAAATATTTCTGTTATTTCTCTTTGTTTTCCTCTTTTGTACTTTTAGTGCTGGTTTGCTTTATCTTTTAGCTTCGGTTTAGTATTCAAAAATCCAAAAAGATTTTGCTTTATTTGTTTGCCCTTTCTTTGCTTGTTTCAAATCGAAAACCCAAAAATATTTGTTGTTCTTCTTCGGTTTTGTATAGTTGTTGCAGAGTTCAACAGTCTTCCGTGACTCCATTGGAGCTTGGTTATCATTTCATATCATTCAAGCCACACAAGTGAAAAGCAATAATGACGATTTATGACAACTCGAGTTGTGGTGAGAGGCTGGTATGAACTCTATTTGTTTTCATTTTTGTACATATACTCGCCATATGGACATGCTTAGCTGGTTCGTGTGAGGACTATGTTATTTAATGGATGCTTAGTAGTTCATGTTTTCTTATGATCAGTTCCAATTTACTAATAGTAGATAACATGTCATATAGATATTTGCTTGCATTGTTCTATTCATAAAAGGGTATGACATGGTGGTATCCTCCTCTGAATGATTCATTTGAATTGACTTGGCACATGCTCACGCATGCTCATGACTGAAAAACAAAAAGTCAATTAAGCCTTGATGATTTATTTTGCCTCAGAGTTCTAGTATCACTTTTATGCCTCTGTTAATTTTATTCTGTCGCAAGTATGATTATGACGGTTAATGCTCTCTTGATTGTCGCTTCCCAGTCTATTGCTAGCCTTCACTTGTACTGAGCGGGAATGCTGCTCGTGCTTCCAAATCCTTAAAACCAAGTTATCCCAAAGAGTCCACCAAAAATTCCTATGCATGGTATTTCGAACCATTCCAAGTAAATTTTCATGTGCTACCTTTAAAACCTTCAAAATACTTCTCATTTTGTGACACTGTTTTTAGCTCATGAGGAAGTAGTAGTTGGTTTGTTATCTTCCATACTAAATTAAGTTCACCGACTTGCATGCTTCATCTGCTCGTCACTAATTTTGCAAAGAGCTGGTTAGACCATTATAACATCTAAAAGTAAAATAAAAATAGGCACTCCTCCATGGTATGTGATTGTTGGCAGGCACCCGAGGATTCGGTTAGCCATGGTTTGTGAAAAGCAAAGGTTGGGAGGAGTGTCATACTATATAAAAGTGCATGCTATAAATGCCTAATATCAATAACTCGGAACCGCTCTCAACTTGTTTAGTATGGAAGATAACAAAAACTCTATTGCCATTCGTTGACAGGAACAACCACCTCCCAAAACATATTTTTACCTCTGTTTTATAAATAAAAAGCTCTAGCACATGTTAATCCCTGCTTCCCTCTGCGAAGGGTCAATCTTTTATTTTTATGTTGAGTCACCATCCTTTCTTTGAGCACCTCTCGAGAGCATAACTGTCATTCTTAGTGTAATGTGCTTGTCCCAGAATGCGGTTAACTGCGGTATAACTTTGATGCTTTTATCTTTGATATTTTTACTTCTAGTCTTCACTTGAACTTCAGAGGTGCCTTGGCATTTATGTTTTGCTCTACAAATAAAGGCAAGCGAGATACCACTTTATCATATCTTATTATGAACATTGCAATCCTGCAGATAGATTTATTTCATGTTATTTATTCTTAGTGTGTTGGTGTCTTTTCATAGTTTACATAGCTACTAGGTGGCATTATCTGCATTTTTCTTATTATGAATTGCCTAAGTACTTGATCATATAGTGAGAATGTATACATCATATGAAGCAAATGTGTTCGTAAAAGTTTCTTTTATCGCACTCAGTTGTTAACTGAATTGCTTGAGGACAAGCAATAAGCTAAGCTTGGGGGAGTTGATACGTCCAAAACGTATCTACTTTCCCGAACACTTTTGCTGTTGTTTTACCTCTAATTTGTGTGTTTTGAATGCAACTAACACGGACTAACGCTGTTTTCAGCAGAATTGCCCTGGTGTCTTGTTTTTGTGCAGAAAGTCAAGTTTCGGGAAAATTCCCGAAAAATATTCCAGAGTTCCTATTTTTCCAGAAGACACACAGCCAGAAGACGAGACGGAGGCGGGCCACACGGGCCCCACGCCATGCCCGGCGCGGGCAGAGGTGGGCCGCGCCTGGGGGTGGTGGCCGCCTCGGACACCACCTCGCGCGCCCTTTTGACTACTTAATCCCCTTGACCTAAAAACCAGAGGAGGATCGACGCTTTTCCCGAAACACTCCAGAGCTCCGCCGCCACCGAAAACCCTAATTCGGGGACCAGAAACTCCGTTCTGGCACCCCGCCAGGACGGGGAATTGGAGGAGATCATCGCCATCATCATCACCGACGCCTCTCCATCAACCATCCATGATTCCCCCATCCATGTGTGAGTAATCCCCGCTGTAGGCTGAAGGGATGGTAGGGATTGGATGAGATCATTCATGTAATAGATATCAGATTGTTAGGGCATGGTGCCTAGTATCCGTTGTTAGTACTTTATGTCATTGTTGCAACTTGTTATGCTTAATGCTTGTCACTAGGGCCCGAGTGCCATGATTTCAGATCTGAACATGTTATTGTATCATGAGGATAATTATTGCTTTAGATCATATCTGCAAGTTGTATACACATATAATTGTCCGGAACCCGAGGCCCCAAAGTGACAGCAATTGGGATAACCGGAGGGGATGGCTGTGATGTGAGGATCACGTGTGTTCACGGAGTGTTAATGCTTTGCTCCGGTGCTTTATTAAAAGGAGCACCTTAATTACCAGTAGTTTCCCTTGAGGCCCCGCTGCAAACGGGCTGGTAGGACAATAGATGTTGTGCAAGTTTCTCATTGCGAGTACGTACGTCTAAATACGGAACACATGCCTATGATTACTTAGTACCTGGATGCTTTATTATTATTATCTACTGCAATTGCCCATGTCTTGACTATTATATGAATTATCTTATCCATGCAACGTTCGTTCATCCATCCTATGCCTACAGTATTTTAATCCTGGTGTCTACTACAATTACTGCTGTTGTATTTATTTCATTGCTGCTATTGTTTCACTACTTCTACTGCTATAAAACTGTTGCTACTGATAAAATGTGTCGAGCAAGTCTATTTCCAGGTGTAGCTGAACTGATAATTCATCTGTTAAGGCTTATAAATATTCTTTGGCTCCCCTTGTGTCGAATCAATAAATTTGGGTTTTACTTCCCTCGAAGACTGTTGCGATCCCCTATACCTGTGGGTCATCACGTCTCCGGAGGGATGCTTCACCCCAAGACACAACTGAATGTCTAAACTCTGAAAATTCTGAACTCCCCTAACCCTAGCCGCCGGCCTCCTTATATAGGCAGCCAGAAAATTAGTCGGTTGGACAGGCCCAAACCGAAACACACAAAAATAAAACCTACGTGGCCCATAACATGACCTGGAAAAATAATAAAAACAAATAAAGTAAAACCGCACATGGCACGCCTCTAACTTGGTGGAGTCCTGAAATTGGGCTTCACCTCCTCCTTCATGGGAACAATAGAAGGTACTGGGATGCCCTCATCATCCTCCCCCCCCCCCCCCCCCCCCCCCTTGGAAAGGCATTGCCCTCAACGCCGGAAGGTCTTCTCCAATAGGTGGCGTAAAATCTGCAACATCGCCACTGTCCTTCAGCATCTTCAAGTCTCGTCGACCTACCACACCACCCTCGTGGCTAGCTGAACGTGACATGACTCTTGGCACCTCCTTTCTTGTCCATATATGGATAGATTGGGGCGCCATCACCTTCTGCTTCACAATGCTTGTTGGAGCCTGGTTGACGCTAACTTGTATCTTCTGAGCACGACCCTGTACAGGTGAAATACCCGGGCCACACAAATGACGAACACGTCCGTCTTTGCCCTACACACGCACTGCTCCAACTTTCCTCACAGCTCCTCCCAGAAATTTGCGGTCTAGTACCCGTGCCTCCACATGCACCGAACCACGATCAGCACAAACATCTTCGGTCTGAACGCCCTTGTCGATACAAACTGAACGTGTAGAACATGTTGTATCAAGTTTCTTGTCACCACTAAGAGGCTGGACTTCAACCGGCTGGTCACCAACAGGCACAACAGGCGTGTCATCTACGTGCACAACTGAATCAACATGTGTCGTGATGCTCCTTGCATCATGCACCTCTTGTTGAAGCTTGACAGTTTTCGGCTGCGGCGTCATCTTGTGCAATTTTTCTTTGCGCACAATCAATACCACATCAGACTGGATCTTCTCATCTGTCATCGGCTTCAATGTCCTCAATTTGCCCTCATGCAAAAATGAATATGTATTTGCTCTCCCAGCATGTATAGCATTGCGATCATACTGCAATGGACGCCCAAGTAACAGTCCACACACCTCCAATGGCAACACATCACACTCCACCTCATAAGCATACTCGCCAACTGTAAATGGCACTCGCACTCTGTGTGTAACCTTCAGCATACCGCAGCTATTCAACCACTCGAGATGCTTAGGTTCAGGAATACGCCATGTGGACAACCCCAATGCAACCACCATTGTCTTACTTATGCCATTAGTACAGCTACCACCATCAATCATCAACTTGCACGCCTTGTCCTTGATCATGCATTGCATTTGAAATAAATTCCAACGCTGTCCTCTATCAACGGTTATGCAAGTATCATGACGTACCCGCTTGAGTTGCATATTCAGCCCACTCGACGGTACATCATCTTCCACCTTGTCAAGAACATCAATTGTTTCCTCGACAGGAGCAATCATGGGCGCCACCTTGTTGACATCAGCCTTCAGGACAGTTGTTGCCATATGTTCAGACTTCCGTTTAATTGATGTCAATGTCGCTGCAAGTTCTGCAAATATCATCCGCATAGGTTTGACTAATTGCGCCGAATCACGGTTAGCCTGTGCATGAGCCCTTGCTATTTCGGCAGCTGGATCAAATATTTCCTCAGAAGACATTTTCTGTCCCGTCACGGAACTACAGCAAAAGAAAATTCTGCCAAACAAAACGCTGCATCCTGGACCTAAATCCCAAGATAATAGGCACGTAGATCAAATATGAGACGTACGGCCGGGCCAAACTTTCCTCTGTATTTTTTTTCCTTAATGACCTGTGCCTTCCTTTCCTTTGCAGCTGACCGTGCCTTCCAATTTTCCAAATCTGTTACGTAACAAACTGATTTATTTCCTTTCCTTTTTCTTTTCAAACTTTCCTTCGCTGCCAACTAACGCAAAGCACAGGCGATCCGATCCGATCTCCTCCAAGTGTAACAGACCAGGGGTCTCGTGCGATTGCTCTTGGCGATAAGGATCTCGAGGAACTCGACAGCGGCGATGGAAGCTGCGGCGATCGAAGCTCCTCCACGCGCCAAGGCAGACGATCTTCTGATCCAACAGATCAAAAATCAACCAAATCTTTTGCAGACCGAAACAATTGATCGATCAGCAACTCGCCGTGATAAACCCAGAAATCTGATAACACATGATAAGAATCAACTATATGATCCGTAGGTTTTTGCCTAATCTTTCATGGCGAATCAACAGATAAACAAATCTTCCAATCACGATATGATCGTAACCTGAAGAAGGGTACGAATCCAGCAAGCAACGTGGTGATAATCACCACGTCTCAAATCACAGCACGATAATTCTTGATGCACACAAGAAACTTCACGCAATCTCTATTAAATCTGGACATACGGCGGCGCCGTCCCCGGAGGGATGCTTCACCCCGAGACACAACTCAATGTCTAAACTCTGAAAATTCTGAACTCCCCTAACCCTAGCCGCCGGCCTCCTTATATAAGCAGCCAAAAAATTAGTCGGTTGGACAGGCCCAAACCGAAACACACAAAAATAAAACCTACGTGGCCCATAACATGACCTAGAAAAATAATAAAAATAAATAAAGTAAAACCGCACATGGCACGCCTCTAACTTGGTAGAGTCCTGAAATTGGACTTCACCTCCTCCTTCATAGGAACAATAGAAGGCACTAGGATGCCCTCATCATGTACACAATTCCATAGGTCCTACATTGGCTCGAGCGGACACGGCGTGACGGCTAGTGAACACGTCGAAACACACGTGCGTGAAAAGGTGGTACCATACCTAACATGTGGGACCTATGTATGGTTAAAGAATAACATGGGCCTCCGCCATCTAATTGGTCCAAGCGACCACAACTTACAAAATGGGTGGGTTCAGAATTGACATGCAGATTTGCATGGTCATAACGTAACGGCTGGTAAACACTAGAAAGTGCACAAACAATTTGGTTTCCATACCTGACAGGTGGTCCCAATAGTGGCACCCCAGAATCTGACATGCGGATCTGCCAGCGATAGTTCCATTGCGCATGAGCAGTAGTGACATTCTTGACTGACATGTGGGTCCATTTGCAACAGGTTTTGGACGTGTGTGCAAAATGTGTGGGTCCAGATCTGACAACGATTTATCAGACAGACATGTAACTCAACCCTGACGTGGATCTGTATGTATCCGCTGGCCCGAAGACTAGTTCCTATGACGGTTTGTGTTCGCGAGCTTGCTATTTACCCCGTCAGGTAGCCTATATATGACGGCAAGCCTTGGAGACCGATGACGGTGTGGTAAGAATTACTCCCTCTGTTCCTAAATGTAAGATGTTTAAGATGTTACACATGTTGTATAGATATATACATAAATGCGTGAGCATACACATGAAACGTGTCTAGATACATTTGTGTACATATGTATGTGGACAAAGTCTAAAACACCTTATATTTGGGAACAGAGGGAATAGTTCGTAACTCATTTTTGGAGCCAGACGGGCCTCACATGGTCCCATGACGAAAAAAGCGAACTCGTTACCCTTTGTTTCGAACTCTTGATCTATCACGGAATCTCTATTCGTTGCAACCAAACTGTCGTAAATCAACATTTTATTGTAGTGGCAGTCCATATGCCGCAGTACGAGGTCAAATCTCCAGAACGAACATGGTGTGGATTTTTTGGGGTGGCTCTGAATACCATATTTTTAACAACGTACACCCGATCTAACCCGACCTAAGGTGTAAACGAGGATTCGCAATCGAGCAATCGATAAATTCATGCATTATAGATTACATAGTACCTATGAAGTTACAGAAATAACTAAAGATTCAGAATAAGGCGAAAGCCAACTTCCTATTCACCAACTAAAGCCTCGTTCGGCGTCGAACTTATAGACGCAGTCTACCCGTGGTGTACAACTCATCAGCGGGGCATGTTCCTTGTCTGGGTAGCTTGAACTTTCCTTCGTAGCACGGTTCTCACGATTAGGTGTTGCTTGTGGGTCTGCCGTACGTGTCAGTGTTAACACAATGGAGCTGCAACCAACATCCATGTGCTTTTTCCACGGCAAGTTCCTGATCGTGGCGAACATGAGGTTTTGGATAACCTATCACTTCAACTCGAACTCCCGGTGCATCTCATTCCGACGTTTACGTCTTAGACCATACATCGACACAAGTGTCTACTTTCTTTCATGTTTTATGACACGAAGGAAGCCACTATTTATAAGCGAGAGTTGGATCCATTATTAAGCCACATAGTGCATGAGCTTTATTTGCAATAAATGGAGGATTCACTCCACGAATAAAACAATGTACAACTCTCATATAAAGCGGGCACCTTGTGCAGGCTGTTTCATTTCAATGAAATGGCACGTGAAAACTCATTATGTACAACTCGCATAGCATTTCCCAAAGAAGGTGGCATTCCATTCATGGTGTGAATACAAGAAATAAATATGATTTGATTCATGTAAATGGAACAATTGTTTGAGTAAGAAAGAGTACAATAAAAATCAATACATTACTTCCTCCATCCCAAAAACAGAAGACGTGGTGATTTTTTCCTGATCATATAACTTTGACTTAACTAGAAGCCACCAACAAGAGACCCGAACTGTCAACCCGCGTCTTGTCAGATTGCTCGCTGGATTCATCGTCGACATCGTTATGCATCAGTGTAGCATTGTCGGTTTGGTGCTACCAAATTCATCCTTAGTCCTTGTTATCACCTCGTTCAACTTAGTTCTCGAAACTAACCATTATGACTGCTAAGGAGGCACCACAATAGCTGGTGAAGAGAATCAAGGTGGATAAGATCTAGAGTTCTAAACTGTAGAGGTCGAAGAGAAAGGGAGAGCACTAAACTCTCGAGGTTATGGGAGGAACCTCTACGTGGCAAGGACGAGAAAGATATGAAGAGGCAGACATGTGAGATTGAAAAAATCATGCATGGTTTTTTCTTGTGATTCTCACAAGTTTAATACAGTCAAAAAAAAAAACTACTGCCCGATTTCATTCATGGAGCGGAAAGCTGGTTAGTGAGCGAAAACATGTAGGATGGACTAGTAAAGAAATTTTGCAATAGTTTCTTCTAATTTTGTTATGCTCAGCTAGTTTAAATCATCATTTTTATATATAAATGTTCTGTTTCAGCGCAATATGGAACTAGTCAATCATTTTTATCGGCTGAAGAACCAAAGGGCATCTCAAAAAAAAGGGCCGGGGAAAAAAGGACCGAACTGAGGAAGCCGGAAGTAAGAGGGTGTAAAACGGGAACTACAACTACGCTAACGACTTCCTCTGTCCCTTCCCTTTCCCACTCTCGCTCGAGACGTCGTCTCTGCTCTGGTCTCCGGAGAAAAGCGAAACAGCACCGAGAGCAGCGAACCCCACACGCCAATTCGGAATCCTTCTCCCCCCATCTGCCCTCCCACCTCCGGCGCCGCCCCGTGCGATCCCTCGCCGCGCGTCCACCGCGTGCGTCCCCGATCGTCCAGCTTCTTCCCGAGGTGAGTCTCGTCTCGGCTCACGCCCAATTCGGTCCCGAATCGCGCAGCTCCGGAGGACGGTTTTTGGTCGATTGCTTGTTTGTTTCCTGCGCGATTAGTATGGGGCTACTTGGTTTTCGCGTCACCGTTTGGTGGGTTGTTGCGATTAGGAGGTGGAATTTTGGAGGGAGGAGCCGAGGAGCGATCGAGTACGGGGGGAGGGTTTGGACTTTTGGAAAGACGTCTGTGTTTGTACGGGAAAATCCTCAAATCTAGGATATGGCATAGCTGTAATTTCATTAAGATGACTACTCAATTTTAGTAGGAAAGGTTTACTATCTGTTGTTATTTATGGAAAATTTTGGGTCCTTGGTTTTAGAAACAAGTTACTTCTGTATATTCAGTCTACATTTACGTGTTGCGTGTGTTTGATAGCTCATTTCAAAGGTTCAGGTTGCTGCGATCGCAGGGCTAGCGGTTGCGCGGAAGAGGACATTTCCTGCGCGAGGAGGATGTGCATTTAATCTGCAGCAGCTAAGATTGTTGCACTGTATCTTTCTGACATGGCTGAGGGGGCAAGGTTTCATGGTATGATCGGCGGCGGTGGCGGCAAGGAGATGCAAGGAAACGACTTCAATGGCTTCTACAACATGCCCTACTATGATAAGATGGGGGCAGGCTCCCACATGTCGGTGGACAGCGCCGACAACTACAACCTGTCCAACTGTGCCGGCGGCTCCGTTACCATGATGTCGGTGGGCGGCAGCAGCGTGGGCTCGAACGAGTCCCGCACGGTCATACTTAAGCACCCGGGCCTCCGTGATGCCCCGACCGCGAGCTACTCGGTCGGCAACAGCGTCTTCCGCCCCAACCGTGTGGCGGCGCACACGCTAAACGAAGATGCACTGGCTAGGGTCTTGATGGACTCGAATCATCCGACGGAGATACTTAGTAAATACCAGCAGTGGGCCATTGATCTGGGAAGGTTGGATATCGGGGTTCCTTTTGCACAAGGGGCCTTTGGGAAGCTGTACCGAGGAACATACATGGGAGAAGATGTTGCCATTAAGCTGCTGGAGAAGCCTGACAATGACGCCGAGAGAGCGCAATCATTGGAACAGCAGTTTGTGCAAGAAGTTATGATGTTGTCGACACTGAGGCACCCAAATATCGTAAGGTTTATAGGGGCTTGCAGGAAGTCAATCGTGTGGTGCATTGTTACTGAGTACGCAAAAGGTGGCTCGGTCCGTCAGTTCCTAGCGAGAAGGCAGAACAAGCTGGTACCTTTGAAGCTGGCTGTCCAACAAGCGCTGGATGTAGCTCGGGGAATGGCCTATGTGCATGCCTTGGGGTTTATACACAGGGATCTAAAGTCAGATAATCTTCTAATTGCAGCAGACAGATCCATTAAGATTGCGGACTTTGGAGTTGCTCGTATAGAAGTGAAAACAGAGGGGATGACACCAGAGACAGGAACCTACCGCTGGATGGCACCGTAAGTTCCTTGCCACCAGATATCTTCATATATTTTTATCAATGGTGTTTGACATTTTATTTATGTCACATGTCATATTCTGTATTCGGAACATTCATTGTGGGGCATTCAGCTATTTCTTAATAATCTGTTACCGCATAGTGGCAATTATAAACTCTGACTATGACTATACAGATTTTTTATTTTTCATAATATAGTTGGATGCTCCAATTGTGTGCACCAGATTTTCATAGAACTCAACTGTACATGGTGTTGCCTTTGCTAAACAGTTTGTCATTGACTAACAGCCTTCTGTTGCATCCCTGAAACGATTAAAGGTTTCACTAACCTTATAATTATTAATGAAGCATTTCTATTGTACCATGGTTCCATTCTTTTGTCCGTACAAACTATGGTCTCACATATTCCAAATTGAAATAGTGCTGAGTTTGGCAATTATTTAAATCTCAAGAGCGGGGTAAGGTACAGTGGGTACTCGGTACTGTACCAGTGACATAACTAATCGATGATGTTTCCTTTATTTACTGCATTGATTAAATTGTTTGCTTACATGGAGAAACAGTTGACATGTGTTTGACTTATGATTTTCACATAGTAATAAGCTGTTTCTATAATTGTGCTTTCTCGACTAAATTTGAGCATCACGTTGTGCACAGAATTGATGAGCTTGTGGTTGGTCTATTTGTGTGCAGAGAGATGATCCAGCACCGGCCTTATGATCATAAAGTTGATGTCTACAGCTTTGGGATTGTCATGTGGGAGCTTATAACCGGCATGCTTCCTTTCACCAACATGACAGCAGTTCAGGCGGCTTTTGCTGTTGTAAACAAGGGTGCTCGTCCGGTAATCCCACAGGATTGCCTACCTTGCCTAAGCCACATCATGATGCGTTGTTGGGACGCGAACCCTGAGGTTCGCCCGCCATTTACCGAGATTGTATCCATGCTCGAGAATGCCGAGACAGAGGTCATGAGCCATGTCCGCAAAGGGCGCTTCCGCTGCTGCGTCGCTGAACCAATGACCACCGACTGACATTAAAGCAGGCTAGGTGATCATACCGGGGATTAGAGAACAAAAGCAGGGAAGAATCATGAAAGAGGCGATCTCAATCTATTCATTGGCACGTGGGTATCCTACTAGGCTTTATCAGTGTTCATTCTGTGTTATGTAAGTTACACACCTCAAGTAAAGTAATCTTTTACGAAAATATAGATGTTGATGTGTATGCTAACAAGATCCAGTGAATCTTTCATATGTTAATATAACTTCTGCTTGCTCTTCTACCGACGCAAGTTTGTGCTTCGTGTTTGCATGCCTTTCTCGTTATTAATCCGTGTGTTTGGCTGGTGTTGTTAGTTGGAGATTGTGGTGCCATCTGTTTGTACCCCTATATTTCTTCGTATGATTCCTACTTGGTTGGTGATCTGTCAGTTGGATCAATCGCTATCAGTTGATCCAAATTTATGTTCCGGAGTGTATGATGCTCCTGGAGAAATGTTAACATATGAGCAACTGGGCTGGCTGTTTCTAGTTGGAAATCACAACATGTTGAGCTGTATAGTGGGCATGTCCTGGCTGTTTCCGACTGAATTTCAGCCACATACCTGATTCAGGCAGATTTATATGAAGACAACCAGAGCTGTCTGATTTGCTTGCTCTCAGGGAGACAAGATCGTTTCTTTACCTGGAATAATATGATTAATCTGTTACTCCATGTATGTATGTGTCTGCACGTTCAAGAAAAATATATATTAAATTGAGGATACAAGTCAAGAAAAAGGCTGTTCTTTTCTCCCCACACGACAAGACAATTGGTGTTATTTGCATGACAAATATCAAATCGTCATCATGATTCTTTGCTGCAATAGCTGTGGAAATTACAAGTTGCAATGGCTGATCAGGGGGAGAAGAAAATATACATAAGTCAACACGTCATGAAACAGATCGCGTCCAGATTCATCGATAACGGTTTCAAAACGAACCGACAATTTATCGGAAGGGTTGCCAAATGGAAAACAACAAGGTCATCAATGGGTATATAGGTAACATTAACACTAGTAGGTTGAAAAAAGCAGTTCTTGCGTAAGATCTTGCTGCCGATCCAAGTCCACAACACGTCAATTCATCCGGTTTAAACCAAAGAAAGTGGGCTCGTAGCCATTGCTGTTGCCATCCAAGGTAAAGCGGAGGAGCTGAGGCGACGGCGCCATAGGCTGTCCTTCCGCAAAGGACGCCAACACAGAGCTCCCTCCATGTGATGGAGGCAGGCCCCTGCTGTTTTGGCTGGCACCTGTGAATTGGACGAGGCAAGATGCTTGCTGTACAGGATCAGGTAATCCACAAGAACTAGCTGACAGAAGAGAGAGAGCACGCTGAAGATCCGGTGCTCCATCTAATTTCGAAGCGGTTAGAGATACGTCTGGACCTGCAGAATCAATCAAATGATTTCTCTCATCAAAGTATGGAACATCCAAGTATTGGTAGCAGAGATATCTGTAAAGATGAATGCAGAACATGTGGCTCATATGCCTTTTGAGATATATTTCAAGAACTCTTGAGCGGTAAGCAAAGTTCAGTATATTAGGTAATACGGAACTTGTACTCCATGTTGAATTATGAGTACATTCCCCATCTTTCCTCGCCAGCTTAAATTTGTGGCTTAATCAGTTAAATCATGAAACTCAACAGTCCATTATGCACTATTAAAGACCTTTGAGAGTGGACACCTCAAAGTGAATTTGGGAGCTCTTAAGCTGAATTCTGCATATTATCAGAACTATTGCCATGACATCATTTTCTCAGATGAGACAAAGTGACTTAAATTCGAATAAAAAAGATCTACAGATTTTGTAGCTTCAAACGTGCGATGATTAGATGATTTTTGTATCAAAATTGGTATTATAGGAATTAATTATCAATGCCATTTTAGATGTCCAGGGCGACGTACCTATATGAACCATATGTATCAGCTATAACAAAAAATCTTGTCCAATGTAGGTGCAACTTTTTTCTGAAAGACGAGGTGCAACTTGTTCCAATGTAATATTCTAGTTACTCATCATGTCGTAAGAAGAAAATTTTGATGTAGCTCTTTCATATATCCAAGTGTTGCAGACTGAAGTTTATATGTCAGGAGCAGGAAAATTTAGTATATGTAAGTATTGAGCAAAAAAACTTTAAGTCAAATCACCCCAGGCGGAATAACTCCACGAAACACAAATTTTGCCGCATAATCTTGCATAAAACCTTTTTTTCTAAGACCCATTTCATTTAATCAATAATTCTTCTTTTTCCTGATTCTTAAACCTAGTGCCATCACGGTTTTGGATCATTTTCTTACGAACCTTTGGACCCAACATTTACAACTACATCTATCAATGGTGCCATTTCTTTCCAGGGATATATTTCCAGAGAAGAGTGATTCCTAAATGTAAATCCTTTCAAAGCTATAAATGCCCATGAACATGAATGCCCATGAACAGCAGTTCATAGTGAGTTTTACATTGTAAAATTCACATGTGTTAGAGATTAGTGAAGGCCAAAAAAGTATCTCCCTCGGTTTGAGTGGGTGGACTGGACCCATTTTTACAGTATAACACTGACAGATTCCATAACAGAGAATCCAAGTTTTGCATCTTTGATTCAAAGGAATTTATTAGGAATTTTAAACGATAGTAACACTCGGGAAATTTTCCTATGCTGGTTTGTAGGATTGTAATCTACAGGACTGTGGGACTTCTGTACTCCATTTCAAAAGAAATTCCATTGGCTCAAACCACTTGGAATGATTCCTACATTTTCCCTATGTGCAATCAAACATCCTTCCAATCCCGTGGGATGCAGGAATGCATGGCATTGCAATCCTACTTTTGTTCTATTGCTACGTTTTTGGAATCTTACAAATCAATGATCTAAGGGCTCCTTTGATTCAATGAAACTGTGTATGATTTGGATCCTTAGGATTTTTTCCTACAAAGGTCTTTTGATTCATAGGATTACAATCCTTTGGAATTCCTACAAAAGATTCCTTTGCACTCTATTTGTAGGAAATTGTTCCTCCACTCCAACCTCTTTTTACAATTCCTTTGGTTTTTCTGTGCTATCCAACACTCGTGGATCCAAAACCATGTAGTTTTCTAATCCTGTAGGATTGAAGTGTACATGCCATTTCAAATTTTCAATCCTACGTTTGTCCTACCTGCGTTCTGAAAATCCTGCAAATCAAAGGAGCCCTAACACCTTTTCCGTTAGCAGATGTGGTGAACCACCTAAGAAAGCAAATCACCTGCAGTTTCTTTATCGATGTCAATATTTTGGCAACAGCTACAAAATGATTTTCAACCCATACCTTTCATCGGTAACAGCCCATCGATGTAATGACTGAGTGGTGGAACAGCATCAAGTGGACGAGATTTATCCAAATGAACTTGTCCATTGATTGATACTTCTCTTATTTCCTTCACTTGTGGGAGCTTGAAGTCAGACGGGCTGTCCCATGGAGAAATAGCGAAAGGCCTTTCATGGCTAAGCGGATCTTTGTTCCAAACAAAACTTATTTGCGATCTATCATCTGCAATGAGTAATAGCAAAAGCATTTAATGTGACAAACGATATAAGAAAGTACAAGAGAATGAGTATGCAATTGACTAGCTAAACATTTTTTATATTTTTACCGCAAAAAAATATTTACTAAAGATAATTTCTGACGAATCACGGTATTAATGAAAGCTGAAACTCAATGTCATGAAGAAGTTCAGCTTAGAATCACTGATCAACCATAAAACATTGATCTCAGTGTTATGCGGCAAGTAGGGGGGAAATAGAAATTTTGCATATTTCCTCAGGTAAGGTTTGGATAAATTACCAAACATCAATGACGATGGATGCCTTGCCGGTGCAAAGGAGAACACATCTGGCTGTGGCTTCCGGCGCCGAGCATTGTGATCAGACAGTCGCCTCCGGCAGCTCCTCTTCTTCTGGTCAAACTCCGCCAGTGGATGGAACCTAGATCACCAAAACCACATAAGCTACACATACATATAGTACTCATTGCCATCTACGAGTATACATTAGAAGAGAGATCTCCACACAGTAATTGAACCACAGTAGCCACAGCACAGCAAAATTCCATCCCAAAAAATGCACACGCAAAGGACAAGTGCCCATGCCAAAACTGGAAAAACGGATTGGACGGCCATTCACCCATGCAGTCCGATTCTCCACAGGTAGGTAGACACTGCTATAACTGTGGGAAGAAAAGCATCTTCGCTTCCCAAATCGGGAAACAGGCCGTACTCGGATGATATTACCGTAACAGTAAAGCACCTAAACTGTGAGATACATAAAAGGCACAAGGTTGTACGAATTAATCAGCTGACTAATCACGCGAATATAGCATAGCGCGGCGCATCCTGGTCTAAGAAATTGGATGAATTTGCAGAAGCAACCGCATAAAGGTGCGAGCTTGCAAGCTTTGAAGAGAGAGAGAGAGAGAGCAGTTCGAGCAATCAAGAAAAGCGCAGCTCCCGCGAGCAAGAGCAACGAGGGCGGAAGAACACAACTGAGGCGAGCAACCTCTGGGCGTCAAGAAACACGCACCGGCTGCACTGCTGGCAGAAGCGGCGCTCCTGGCCGGCGACGACGACGCGGGGGCACTTGGTGTGGGCCTCGCAGACGCGGTGCTTCCGGTGGTACTCCTTGGCGGCGCCGAGCTCGACCCCGCAGCCCTCCACCTGGCACCTCACGTTCCCTACTGCTCCTCCGCCGCCGCCTCCCTCCTCCCCCTTGGCCCGCTTCTCCTTCCCGCGCCTCCCCGCCGCCTCGCCGGAGGAGCCAGGCTCGGCGGCGTCGGCCCAGTCCCAGAGGAGGTGAGGCGGGGAGGACGGGGTGGGCTTCTGGGCCGTCCACTCCATGCGGGGCGGGGGTTTGGTTGGTCAGCTTGGGATTTGGGGATCGAAGAGGAGATGAACAGTGTGGACTGTTCAGGAGTGCAGGAGAAAGAAGAGAAGCAGAGATGGGGAAGAGAGACTTGGAATAGAAAAAGGAAGTCTTTTTTCCAGTGTTGGGTCCCTTCTCTCTCTCTCATTTTATTTCCTTTGCTATTTTTTCTCTCCATTTTTTATGCTTGGGTTTCCATAAGTGGATTGTCGAATTATTTAGGTTGGTCTATCTAACTGGGTTTGAGCCAACATAAATTTCAATTTAAACCGAATAAATAGACCCGTGGAAAAGGAGATTTGTTTATTTCTAACTCGTTTCAAATTTCTACAAGTTTTTTTCCAAAGCATATTGGTCAACATTGCACCATCCTAATCCATCTACTCCATCCGTTCCAAATTAGATGACTTCCATTTGTCTACATACGGATGTATCTAGACATGTTACATGTATAGGTATATTCACATGTGTACGAATGGAAAGTCATCTAATTTAGAACGGAGGAAGTATAAAACACTAAGAAATGCAGTAACATTCTACGGTGCACAACTAGATCAAGGCTCAAATTTTGGTACTGCAGTATATGTATTTAAATGAGTAGGAGTTTTAAATGTTTTTCGCAACTCATAGTTGGCAAAATGTACGATTTTTTCTTAAAATACGGTTCTAGAAATTTTAATGGCCAATGAAAGAAAACTTTGTAAAAATATAATTATGTTAGACCGCGTGTAAGAGCATCTCCACCTGCAGATCATTGCTTGGTATCTCCTCGCTTTCAAGTCTTGATGATGTTTTAGTAGCTTCGGGTAGGTAGATGTAGACAGGTACCTTTGATGTTTGAACTTATTCGCGATTTTACTGTGAATATTTATAGGTCAGGGTCTTTACTGAAAAACCACAATACTACACTACAACATTGATTCTGACTTGTTTGTGCACACAACCTTCTTAGAACTTTCTGACCTAGATTGCTCCTCAACCTGTTCTCTAGTCTCCTCTAGCCGCGGGGAGTCTGCAGCGACCACGCAGGCCAACTCGTTGTGGCTCTTTGTCCTCGTTTTGCATCGCCATAGCTCAGTCTGCCGACGCCGCCACTATCGCCCTTCCGTCACGCACGTAAGGTGTTCGGCCATTTGCGACCAGTTCCTTTACTTGGTTGTTGATTCATTGCATGTCTTCATTGTTCATTCGTTGTTGTCCAATAGGTTATGGATAGCGACGATGAGATCATGTTTCACCAAATGATACGACAAACTCACACATGATGATGAAGAGAATCAAACGATGCTCGTTGTTCTTCTCACTGAGCAACAAGAGCTGGAAGTAACTCCCAATCATGGAGGATCGAGGCCGGGGCGGCTAGCAAATAAAAACTGTCAAAGGACAATGGATCATTTGCTGCTAGCCTATTATTCGAGTAATATTTTCTGGAGAACCCAACAAACAATCCGAGTGATTTTTGCCGGCGCTTTAGAATGAAGAGGGAAGTGTTCATTCACATTCTGCATAGTGGTCGGGACTATGATGCTAATTCAAACGGAAGAAAGATTGCACCGGACTTATTGGATTCTCATCCATTAGAAATGCGCTACTGTTATACACTGTCTTGCATATGGATCTCTTGCGGACTCTTTGGAGGACTATCTCCATACAAATGTTGAATCGAGCTACATGTTTTGTGCAACGGTGGCGGCAGTATTTGGATCAACCTATCTGAGAGCACAACTGCATCAGACACAATTCGATCGATGGCACAAGGTGCAGCGATAGAGTTTTCAGGGATGCTTGGGAGCACCGATTGCATTCATTGGAGATGAAAGAATTGTCCATTCGTTTTGCAACGTATGTAACAGGAGGACATGTTGGAGCGTGTAGTGTTGTATTTAAAGTTGTGACAGGTTATGACTATGGATTTGGCACGCATTTTTCGTCATTGCCGGTTCTCACAATGACATCAACTTGCTGCAACGCCCTCTGGAATTTCCGAGACTTGCTAAAAGCCAAACTACGGAGTGCAACTATGGGATCAATGACCACCCATATAGCAAATGGTAATATCTATAGCAGATGGCATCTATCCTCGTTGGTCGACATTTGTGAAGACAATCCACAACCCTGTTGGCGAGATAAAATCTCACTTTGCAAAGAGACAAGAAAGTGTCCTAAAATATGTGGAGCGGGTATTTGGTGTGCTCCACACTCGGTTTGCGGTTGTCAGATATCTTTCTCTATCATGATCGCTAGATCAGATGTGACAAATCATGAATAATTTTGTTATCATGCACGACATGGTAATCAAGAGTGAGCGAGATGCTAATACGGTGTTTGATCATCAGTTTGAGTAGGAGGACCCTTTTGTCGAGCCACATCAGGGAGTACCAGCCGATTTTGATTTTCTCGCCATGCATCAAATTCTCGATGAAACAACATACGATCAATTTCAAAATGATCTATTAGCACACTTTGGGCGCTCAAAGACGTGTAGCTCGAATGTCACATGTTGTTTACTACAACTTGCCGGATTTAATTTATATTTTAATTGTTACAAAAAAAAATTACCTATGTTTTATATAATTGTTGGACTATGCAATCGAGTTTTTCAGTGATTTAGATACAAAAACAGATATGGCCGACCGTTTTTAGGATTGCCATTGGGGCACCACCCCATTATGTCGAACATGTGTCTGACACTCCAAATAAGAAACATTTTGATAGGTGAGACGGACAAATTTTCGGTGCTGGCAATGGAGATGCTCTAAGCCCAACTCCAATGCACCGATCCAAACCGACACAATTTTTGTCTGAATTTTGTCAGTTTGGGTCGCCAAATGGACAAGCGTCCGGCTTTGTCCGGCCTTTTCTAGCTAGTGCACCCAACAGGGTGACCCATTTGGTCTGCCCTGCCTTTTTTCGATTCAACATATTGGGACAAATAAATCATTTTACCCAATGTTGCACAAGATTAAATAATAATCATTTAACCAAACAAATAAATCATAGTTTATACAACCACATTAAATAAAATCACATAATTTTTATTACAACCAAATTGAAATGAAATTGTAGCAACTAAATCAATTGGTCTATGATTTATTGCCCAAAAGTGCCCAAAAAATGTCCACATATGCTCAACCAAGTCAGTTGTGAGCATCCCGTTCACGCATCTTCTGATGAAAGTGGATGAAGTTTGCAAATGTTGCCGCTCCACCCTGAGGATCAACCAACTCTCCCTGGAACTCAAAGTCCTGGTCATATATGTTTTCATCGCGCGCACCCTCCACGATCATGTTGTGCATGATCACACAAGTTTTCATCACCTCCTGCATAGTGTTCACACTCCATGTTCTAGCAGTGTGCCGAACAATAACACACTGAGCTTGGAGCACGCTCCACATCCTTTGTACAACTCTCTTGTTCTTTGAAAAACCTAGCTTTCTTCTCTCAATTGGGCTTGGAGATGGTCTTCAAAAGTAGTCCATTGAGGATAGATACCATCAGCTAGGTAGTATCCCTTGGTGTATGTGTTTCCATTGATCTCATAGCTCACTACCGGGGAGTTGTCCTCCAAAAGCCTAGAGAACACCAGAGAGCGTTGGAGGACATTGATATCATTGTGGGATCCAGCCATGCCAAAAAAGGAGTGTCAAATCTGGAGATCCTTTGAAGCCACTGCTTCGAGTATGACCGTGCACTCGCCAACATGTCCCTTGTACTGCCCTCACCAAGGAAATGGACAGTCTTTCCACTCACAATGCATGCAGTCTATGCTTCCAAGCATGTCGGGAAATCCTCTTGCCTCGTTGATAGACAAAAGTCGAGCAATGTCCTCAATATTTGGCACTCTCAAATACTCCGGCCAAACACCACAATCACAGCTTTGCAAAATCTTGACTCCAAGCATGTGTACTCACTCATGCACATATACTCATCAACCAGATCACAGTCAACTTCGTAGGCAAGTATCCGAACAGTCACAATGCATTTTGATAAGAGGAGAAGCCAATCTTATCAAGGGCATCTCGACAGCATTTGAAGTAATCATAATGGTTCATCACTCCTATCTGAACACGACTGAACACATGCCTTGCCTTGCCAAAGTGTCGCTGGAAAATAGGGGCTTGTATGTTTGACCCGTACGAATGATGGAAGTAATCTTTGAAGAAGAGTTGGACATGGCCCCCTTCTCTATTACGATTCAACGCCGGTGCATGGCCCAGGACCGAGCCCCTGAGCATTTGTTGATGTGGCTCGCAGTGTGTTCATTGATGAAAAGCATAGCAATGAAAACATCTCTCCCATCATCGATGATGAATCAGAGGACGAGGAATACAAGATGTTGTTGTAAAAGTACTCGCCCGAGCTATCCGTCATGGAAGGTGGTGAATTCGTACCTCACAAGCACATTCGGCAAACGACCGAACACCTTGCGCGCGAGGTTGGTCCTGGTCGTGGATGAGCCTCCGGTGGCGATGGTGCCAGCGAGCCGCGGCGGGATGTGGCGTGGCGGTGGGCGGCGGGATGCGGCGTGGCGACGGAGAGAGATGGGGCAAAGAGGACAGGCGCGGGTCGGCAGTGGGGTTGGCAGGATGGAGCTGGGCAAGAGAGACTAGGGCGAAATGAGGCGAGAAGTGTTTGTGTCACTGGCTCGCGGGCCAGGATCGTATGCGCGTGTCCACGGGAACGCAAACCCGACTCAAATTTGATTCTGAAATGGATTCACACACAGAAAAACGGACATCGCTCCATTTACATCGACAGGTTGGGCCTTGTTTTTTCTCCAACCGGATAGAGTCAGACGTCTCGACGCGTTGGAATCGACGCAAGTCATTTCACCAGAGCGCGTCATCAGAGCATAGCGCGAGATGCCAACAACCACCGCTTGGCTTGAGTACGAAACCAGAAAAGATGGTACTCCCTCCGATCCATATTAGTGGGCATAGTTTTGTCTAAATTCATATGTATCTAGTTTAGTATTTAGACTAGATACATGTGTATCTAGACAAAGTTGTGCCCACTAATATGGATCGGAGGGAGTATTATAATAAAAATGCACCTTGGGTGCATAGTTATTAATTGAATAACATTGTCAACCAATCATGGTTTGAGTGTGTAATCGTGCGTACGTACTGGCCAACTTAAAGTTATCAGATTCTTAATAAAATAGCATTATCAAGAAATACTAGTATTTTGTGCATGTAGCTGCTCACCAGTAGAAAAAGGGCCTTCTCGTTCGGCCCTTTTGTCCCGACCATTATTGGAACCGGGACAAATAGGACAATTAGTCCCGGTTCGAACGGCTAGGGCGCCGACCAGTTTTAGTCCCGATTCGTAGGGAACCTTTAGTCTCGGTTGGTAATACCAACCGGGACTAAAGGGTTGTGGTAGGAAGCCACAGAGGTGGGTCCCAGCGCGAGACCCTTTAGTCCCGGTTCGTGATACGAACCGGGACTAAAGGGTCCATCTTTAGTACCGGTTCGTGATATCAACCCGGACTAAAGGTCCCGCATTTTTCATTTAATATGGAATAATTCATATCTTTAAATTCGTAAATCAAAATTTAACAAATAAATGTCTAAATCAATTAGAAAAATGAGAGGAATCCAAATATGATAACTATATCGCCTTTTGGATCACAAAAACGCATTTAACTAGGCGAAATTACTTTTGAAAAAATCGAAATAAACTCATTTAACTAGGCGAAATTATGTAGAAATCAAGAAAATTCCTAATACTTGGGGATTATTCATAAAATGTGGATTACTCTTTGTGAAATTAGATAGGTGCCATTTTGCACCATATCTGTTTTGGAGGTTTTTTTTACCCTATTTGATTTTTTTCAAAAAGCGGTCAAAATGGCCATCGTGACCCTCCTCGAAAGAGGTCGAATTTTTTAAAACGATCGATGTTTCTGTGATATAAGTATATAACCACTAGTTGTGTATCTTAAAATTATTTTTAAAAAAATCAGACCAAACTATCAAACACTTGTAGTTCAAATTTGGATTACTTTCGGAAAATCAGCATAAACTCATTTAACTAGGCGAAATTAGATAGAAATTAAGAAAATTTCTAATACTTGGGTATTATCCATCAAATGTGGACTACTCTTTGCGAGAATTAGATAGGTGCCATTTTGCAACTTATATTTTGTACTTGGTTCATAAAAAAAGTCATTTTTGCCACTTAGAAAAAGGAAAATGATATTTATAAAAATAATTTGAAAAATCCCTTCGGAACCATTGCTTCCTATACCAAGATACACCTATTTGTCGAATATGAGAACTTTATCACAAACTATGCCGTGGAAATTGCCATAACTTGGTTATTTGGCTTGAAACTTATAGATGTTTATACATGATAAATCTTTTTGTGAAGATTTTTTTGAATAATTTGTCAAAAATCAAGTTTATCATTTTTCATAGAAACTAGTACACATAAAAGGACTCCATGCCAGAGGATATCTTTTTTTTGAGGTTTTTTCACTTTATTTGATTTTTCTTCAAAAAACGGTCAAAATGGCCACCATGACTATTCATCGAAAGAGGTCAAATTTTCTAAAACTATCGATATTTCTGTGATATAACCACTAGTTGTTTATCTTAAAATGATTTTTTAAAAAAATCAGACCAAACTATCAAACACTTGTAGTTCAAATTTGGATTACTTTCAGAAAATCAGCATAAACTCATTTAACTAGGCAAAATTAGATAGAAATCAAGAAAATTCCTAATACTTGGGTATTATCCATCAAATGTGGACTACTCTTTGTGAGAATTAGATGGGTGCCATTTTGCAACTTATATTTTGTACTTGGTTCATAAAAAAGTCATTTTTGCCACTTAGAAAAAGGAAAATGATATTTATAAAAATAATTTGAAAAATCCCTTCGGAACCATTGCCTTCTATACCAAGATACACCTATTTGTCGAATATGAGAACTTTATCACAAACTATGTCGTGGGAATTGCCATAAATTGGTCATTTGGCTTGAAACTTATAGATGTTTATACATGATAGACCTTTTTGTGAAGATTTTTTTGAACAATTTGTCAAAAATCAAGTTTATCATTTTTCATAGCAACTAGTACACATAAAAGGACTCCATGCCAGCGGATATCTTTTTTTGAGGTTTTTTCACTTTATTTGATTTTTTTTCAAAAAACAGTCAAAATGACCACCATGACTATTCATCGAAAGAGGTCAAATTTTCTAAAACTATCGATATTTTTGTGATATAACCACTAGTTGTTTATCTTAAAATGATTTTTTTAAAAAATCATACCAAACTATCAAACACTTGTAGTTCAAATTTGGATTACTTTCGGAAAATCAGCATAAACTCATTTAACTAGGCGAAATTAGATAGAAATCAAGAAAATTCCTAATACTTGGGTATTATCTATCAAATGTGGACTACTCTTTGTGAGAATTAGATGGGTGCCATTTTGCAACTTATATTTTGTACTTGGTTCATAAAAAAGTCATTTTTGCCACTTAGAAAAAGGGAAAATGATATTTATAAAAATAATTTGAAAAATCCCTTCGGAACCATTGCCTTCTATACCAAGATACACCTATTTGTCGAATATGAGAACTTTATCACAAACTATGTCGTGGGAATTGCCATAACTTGGTTATTTGGCTTGAAACTTATAGATGTTTATACATGATAGACCTTTTTGTGAAGATTTTTTTGAACAATTTGTCAAAAATCAAGTTTATCATTTTTCATAGCAACTAGTACACATAAAAGGACTCCATGCCAGCGGATATCTTTTTTTGAGGTTTTTTCACTTTATTTGATTTTTTTTCAAAAAACAGTCAAAATGGCCACCATGACTATTCATCGAAAGAGGTCAAATTTTCTAAAACTATCGATATTTCTGTGATATAACCACTAGTTGTTTATCTTAAAATGATTTTTTTAAAAAAATCAGACCAAACTATCAAACACTTGTAGTTCAAATTTGGATTACTTTCGGAAAATCAGCATAAACTCATTTAACTAGGCGAAATTAGATAGAAATCAAGAAAATTCCTAATACTTGGGTATTATCTATCAAATGTGGACTACTCTTTGTGAGAATTAGATGGGTGCCATTTTGCAACTTATATTTTGTACTTGGTTCATAAAAAAGTCATTTTTGCCACTTAGAAAAAGGGAAAATGATATTTATAAAAATAATTTGAAAAATCCCTTCGGAATCATTGCCTTCTATACCAAGATACACCTATTTGTCGAATATGAGAACTTTATCACAAATTATGTCGTGGGAATTGCCATAACTTGGTCATTTGGCTTGAAACTTATAGATCTTTATACATGATAGACCTTTTTTTGAATTTTTTTGAATAATTTGTCAAAAATCAAGTTTATCATTTTTCATAGCAACTAGTACACATAAAAGGACTCCATGCCAGAGGATATCTTTTTATGAGGTTTTTTCACTTTATTTGATTTTTTTCAAAAAACGGTCAAAATGACCACCATGACTATTCATCGAAAGAGGTCAAATTTTCTAAAACTATCGATGTTTCTATCATATAACCACTAGTTTTTTATCTTAAAATGATTTTTAAAAAAATCAGACCAAACTATAAAACACTTGTAGTTCAAATTTAGATTACTTTCGAAAAATCAGCATAAACTCATTTAACTAGGCGAAATTAGATAGATATCAAGAAAATTCCTAATACTTGCGTATTATCCATCAAATGTGGACTACTATTTGTGAGAATTAGATGAGTGCCATTTTGCAACTTATATTTTGTACTTGGTTCATAAAAAAAGTCATTTTTGCCACTTAGAAAAAGGAAAATGATATTTATAAAAATAATTTGAAAAATCCCTTCGGAACCATTGTCCTATACCAAGATACACCTATTTGTCGAATATGAGAATTTTATCACAAACTATGCCGTGAGAATTGCCATAACTTGGTCATTTGGCTTGAAACTTATATATGTTTATACATGATAGACCTTTTTGTGAAGATTTTTTTAAACAATTTGTCAAAAATCAAGTTTATCATTTTTCATAGCAACTAGTACACATAAAAGGACTCCATGCCAGAGGATATATTTTTTTGAGGTTTTTCACTTTATTTGATTTTTTTCAAAAAACGGTCAAAATGGCTGATGTCTACGCACGCTTCTATTCTTGTAGACAGTGTTGGGCTTCCAAGTGCAGAGGTTTGTAGACTAGCAGCAAGTTTCCCTTAAGTGAATAACCCAAGGTATATCGAACTCAGGGAGATAGAGGTCAAAGATATCCCTCTCAAGCAACCCTGTAATTAAGATACAAGAAGTCTCTTGTGTCCCCAACACACCCAATACACTTGTCAAGTGTATAGGTGCACTAGTTCGGCGAAAAGATATTAAAATACAAGTGATATGGATGATTATAAGTGGTAATTGCAATCTGAAATAAAAATGGCAGCAAGCAAACATGTAGCAGAACTGGTTGTAAACGGTGTTTCAATGCTTAGAAACAAGGCCTAGGGATCATACTTTCACTAGTGGACACTCTCAACAATAATAATATAATTGAATACATAGATATTTCCTCTTCACTATGCTACTCTGAACTATTCTTCTGTTGGATAACGAACACCAATTCACTGTGTAGGGCTATAAAAGCACACCTTAAAGTCGCATTCCACATCTAGCGAACCCCACACTGTCAACTTGAGCGTCCTAAATAGTACTAGACAAACACCACAATTTCATAGAGACATCCAACACAAATAATAACTCATGATAAGTATTACTGTAATCTTTAGCCTAAGAGCCACACACGGTGCGCACACTATCAACTTCGCAACATGGGACAAAGGTGACTCCGGAGTTTACATTAATAAAACCACTCAAGTAATATATAAGATAATGAAGAGTAACATCTATGGATTCAACTAGATTACAAAGCTCATGATCACATAAAGATCACACCATGGGAGAGAGAGATAAACCACATAGCTACCGGCTGATACCCGATGACGTAGTTACCTGCGTCAAAAGAAATGGGTTAGGTTGAGACTCCAAGTGCAGAGTGTGTAGTAAGTGGAAGACGTGTTTTCCCCACGAGGGTGACTCGAGGGTTTAATATCGAACTCTCGGGGAATCAGTAGTGAAGATTTATCTTTCCTATCCTTCTTTTGGTTACCTACAAAACAAAGTAAATGTTTTGGTCCTCAACCTCACCTAGTGGTTGTCAAGCACAAGGTGTGAGAATGATATCAAGATAATATGCAATGCAAACAAGAAATAAATATGCAATGGTGGTAAATAAATATGCAAGGATGGTGGTAGCAATGATAAATGATATTTTTGGGTTTTATATGATGAATGCAAGATGTAAAAGTGTTTTTGTATTTTCGGATTTTTAAATGGCAGAAAATGGAAAAGTGGTAAAAGTGGTTGGAAAGGTGTTTCTTATGATTAAAAATGGACCGGGGTTCATGGTTTCACAAATGCACTCTCTCTTTAATAAAGTGGTAGACAATGGAACACTAGAGTTGACATATGAGATTGCAACACAACAGTTTAATGACAAGTTATAATTATATGGGCATCACGTCCTAACATAGAGACCTTTTGGTTATTAGTCTCTCTTATACTCCACCAAGATGCGAACTAAATCATAACACCTCAGTAATTAAGATAACTCAGAGTATAGCAATAAGTATCATGACATGAAGTTAAAATAAGAACATGCTAGATCTAGTCATGGAGTAGTGGCAATGGTCACACCCACATCTCCGGTAGCATGGTATTTCTTTTTATCCCTAGTGAGGCAACAAAGTAAGGTAAAACACCCAAGTGGATCGCAGAACTTTCTCTCACGTTCACTGCACTAGCCACCCCCCGTTACTCCAACTAATGCACACGTTCCCCCTCACACGCTCTCATAAACATGCTTGATCATGACAAGTAAATAAGAACGGGGTACATAATATGCATCTACTTTCATAACTGAAACAAAACCATTGCAATCTCAAACATATATTAACTCATAAAAAGATCCACCACAAAGGTATTACATAGATGACCGTAATCATGTTCAGCAGCTCATACGGTACTAATTAGTGAAGCTCGAGAGAGAGAGATACATAAGTTACTTCCACAAACCCATAGTCCAGAGGTGGACTACTCCCTCTTCATCATGGAGACGGTGGAGAAGTCGTTGGAGAAGATGGAGACCACGCCGGCAGCGCCCCGCCGGAGTTTTCCCCCTCCAATCTGCAGCTCCAGGTCTCTGTTTCGGTGTTTCTGTGTTTCTGCGGCGCTCCTTCCAGAGAACGTCGGGGGATATTTTTATAGGCGTTTTTAGGTCAAAACGGAGTCGGTGGAGGAAAGATCGACGGCAACGGAGCTCGAGGCCCAAAGGGGGGTCCCACGCGGCCAGGTACAGGGCCGCGTGGGCCCACTCTTTGGCCCTCGGGCTCCGTTTGTTTGCTTCCTTCGCTCCCAAGTCTTTTCCTTCCAAAATGACGCTCGTAAATTTCAGGTCATTTGGACGTCGTTTGGGTCCCTGAAACATTAAAAAAGAAATAGGGTTTTCTGCCTGCGCAGGGTTAATTCCATAAAAATAGGAAACATATCAAATATTCCCAAAATCATTATAAAACAGTGATATAACCCTTATATGATGCAAATATGACTGGAATATAAGTAAAATAATGCAAAGTTCATGTATGCATTTTACATGCATCAACATCCCCAAGCTTAACCTATACTCGTCCTCGAGTATGAAGGTGATAAAACTAACATGGACTTTGCAATTTAATACTATCAATGGATATCAAAGATGATTACTATTGCTACATAGAGTCAAATGATTCATTCTTAAAAGGAGTAGCAATATGCAAGATAGTTTATGAAGTGATATCAAGTATTCAATGCAAGGATGTTCAATGATAATTCACAAAGTGTAACATAAGAGAGAAGTACTATGGACCACATGTATGCATAATAATAAGTAAGAACATCCTACAATGGTCATAGAGTATTGATGAAAATCTGAATATAAAAGGTGGACACTTTGGAAAGATATATATGAGTAGAGGTAAAGCATGAATAAATTTCATCTAACTTCTGAACTTCTCTACTTAAGTCAATGATTGTAATATGGTAATCCTTGGTGTCAAGCTCTCATTCCCCTATCATAGCATCTTGAATGATTAAGTTTAAAGTGAAAGCAATATAGTAGTGTGCTTGACAAAGTACAGGTTGAAAGTCTCATGCCCCTTGAATACAAGTACCTACTCCATGTGTTACTCAACTTGGAAAACAAAGCAAGTTCAAGTTAAATATCATTGTAAGTAATAATAGTATCATTAAGAGCGTCAACTGGGGTACCTCTTGTCCCAGGATATGGAACAAGCCCATATCAAAATGACAAGACAAACAAACATAATGAACAATCTCAACACCCTTTTTATTTACCATTGGATAGCTTTTTATTGTAAGGTGTATCACAGAAGGTTCACCATAGCATGTAAGTAAATTTCCACCATGAATGATGCATGGCTTAGATTAGCGGCCCAGGCGTCTCTCTAACCATTTATACAAACTCATTTAAACTCACTTCATTTCCCATTTATTTCACCCATGGTAAGCATCCATAAACAAAAGTACATGATATCAACTAAATGAGATGATGTGCAATGTTGAAAGCTTGCCATGTGACAGCACATATGAGCTAACTCTCAACCAAAGACATTTGTCAAGTCCACAACATCATAATTTTAATCACAATGGGTCATATTTATTTATGCAATGAAAGTAAAGTGTGCATCAAGTTCGAGAGAGCTATATAACCAACTTTTCCCACAACAATTAACAACATAAGCATTTTCATTCAGAGGTATAGATAACACAAATATCATGATAAACATACTCGGAATAGCATAAAGCTAATAGGTAGATATGGTGGACTCACTGGAAAAACTTTGGTTGAAGGTGTTGGAAACAAGTTTTTGCTTGTTGGAATTTTTGGGCTAGCAAGAGGGAGAAAGTTGACCATCTAAATGCATGCATGAGTGTCCATAGAACTAACTAATCCATGTTAAAACAAGGTAGAATAACATTTAGCATCAAAACATGAATAAAAGATAGCTCTTGATAAAATATTTGCAAATTATTACTCATTAACAAGCTCATGAATCATGCAATTATATGTATCTTTTAAAATTAACTCAACATCCCTTTTCCCAATCTTATAATAGCATCCAACATAATTCAACCCAAATTTCCAGTAGCTCTCTCATATATAAATGATAGTGTGGTGGTCTCACAAAATAAAAATCTAACCTAAACAAACAAAAAGACGCTCCAAGTTTATGCGATAAAGTGTTTCGATCGAAAAACAGAAGTTAGACGTGTGCAAACCGAGAGTGTGTAGGTCCAGTGGGGTTGTCTTCACATCCCCAAGCTTATGGTCTTCACCATCCTTGGATAGCTCTTGGTGCATCTCCTCTAATCCCTGTGAAAAAACTTCAAAACACCGTTTCTCCCATTTCTTTTTCTGTGGGGTGCATTAGTAGTGATAAACAAATAGATTTCTTGCTGCATATAATCCTTAGAAAAAAATTCATATGAATGTCCAGAAATGTATAATGTTGTATGCCTACTCATAAACTCAATTGGATCAAAAAGATTCATGTTAAAAGTTCTAAGCATGCATCAAACAAAATGGGACAGAATCTGTCCAGAAAAACAGCAGCAGCTAAACGTATTTTTCTACCCTACTTAACTTTGTCGAAAATTCCGAAAAATTCATGCATACAGAGGATGAAAAGTTGACTACAGTTTAAATATGAGCTCATTCGGAGTTACAGAATAAGAATTAAAAATCATACCGTGCACAGATTCGTGCAGGAATAAAATCTCCGAACGCTATAAGCAACTTTTTCATACCAAAATGAGTAAAACTTGGCACTTTATTAAAAATTCCAGAAACTAAACTAAACACTAAGTCTCTTGTTACAGCAAGAGGACACAAAGAAAATCACAAAAAAAAAACCGGGTTGCCTCCCGTAAAGCGCTTTCTTTATAGCCATATAGCTAGGCTTCTTACTTGATGTTTATTGTGGACGAAGCTCATGAGGGAGCTTGAATGATGTGCCCTCTTCCTTGGGAAGTGTTCCATACTTCTTGTGTGGAAACTGAAACTTCACATTCCCTTCTTTTGAATCAATGATAGCACCTGTAGTACGAAGAAAAGGTCTTCCAAGAATAATTGGACTAGAGGTTTTATTCCCCATATCCATGATTAGAAAATCAACAGGCACAAATGTCATATGTAACTCTACCATAACATCACTTACTTTTCCTAAAGCATGTTTAATGGAATCATCAGCAAGTGCAAGTTCAATAGAGCATTTTTCAAGATTTTTCAATTCAAGTACTTCATATAGTTCTTTAGATAAAACAGAGACACTAGATCCTAGATCAAGTATAGCATGGTGTGTCTCTTTTCCAATGGTTACTAGGACTTTGGGAATCCATACATCCCCAAGCTTAGGTGGTATCATAGCCTCTTGGTTGTACCTAGCAATCTTTTCTTTCAAGACATGATTAGCAATATAAGAACCAAAACCAGCTTGGTTAACATTAATAGAAGGATCACTTGCAAATTTTTGTAAGATAGATATTAATTCATGCAAGCTACAATTCTCTAAGTCAAGCAATGGTTCCTTGACTTCACTAAGCATTTTAACTTCCTCAACCTTCCTCTCTAACTCAATCAACATAAGAGATTCATCATGTTCAGTTTAATTAACTTCTTCTTTTAATCCAACAAGTTGAGACATAAATTGTAATAACCCAAAAAGTTTCATATTTAATTTTATTGACTTGGCCGCATAAACAAGAAAATAACACGTAGTGAGAAAAAGAAAAAAAAGGTAAATTTGGAAAACAGCAAGGGGCTGCAGGTAAGGCTGCATCCTAGATATTTTCAGCGGACAGCTGAGGTTTATGTCCTACCTTGGTTTCAAAAAAATGGCAAGGAGGCTCTGTTCTTATCCTTAGCTCCTTGGCAGCCAAGTTTCCCTCGGTTCATTCTTATCAGCTTGCACAAAATATCTGATGAGCGTGTACGAGGTTTGGACCTATAAATGCCCCTTCACCTGTAGCCTCTCGCCATCGTCCAATCCAAGTTAGCCTCTCTCTCCATTTCGTTGAGTTCCACCTGCTAGGAAAAGCTCCCTGCTCTGCTCTTTGGGTTAGGCTGCAGGATTACTTCTTAGAGAATAGAGGAAGAAGTAGCGTGGGAATATTTTAAGGGGATCAAAGAAGAGGTAAGCAACTAGCTCGTCTATTCCTGGTGGTTATCCTGGTCCAATACTGATCTCCTAGCTGCTCTACTAGTAAATGCTTTCCTGCATGCTAAAAGATCCATCGATCCATTCCTATCCAGAGCACGTTGCACTTGCTCCCTGCTAGTTTTGATCAGATTAGCTAAATCACATGTACTGGTTACTAATGAAATTAAATGGGATGAATCAGATCCTCTAATTAAAATATATTGTTTCGCCATCAGTGCGGCGAGACTGCCGGAGATGCAGTTGCATGCCGTCATGCTTGTGAATTGAATGGATAAATTAAGGTGATACAGAAATACCTGACACGGCATGAACCGATCAAATAAATTAAATAAGCTGTGTATATGAGCATGTACTTGGAACGTGAACAGAGACAAGAGGATGACTAGTTCGTGCATGCTTTGGCAGCAGAATTAGTACATGAACCATACATGTATTTAAGTAGAAGTTAACCATGATTAATCTAACTAATTATTAAATGGTGAACGTGAGAAACATAGTATCATTTTACTCAACCCGACCGACGTGACATGTTTAGGTCCGGAGGAGACAGAAGTTTAATTCCTGAAGAGGCTCAAGGCAAGCTGCGTATACCAGAAATCTCTTGTTTGGTTGATGTTCCTTTGATTGATTTTATTTGGTTGCTTTGCTTATCTTTGTATCGTATGATATTAATTTCCCATATCTCTAGAGCTTGTCTTTTTCGTATATTTAGGACTTTTGGTATGTCGTATATTGGTCAAGATAAAATATGGAATCATATATCAACAAAACGATTGGTCATAATTATTGGAAAGCGTGGTGTATCTAGCCTGAGACGGTCGATACCTGAAAGGTGTGGGATGAGAAGGCCCGGATGGGAAGGCCCACACAAGTAGGGGACTCGGCGACGTGATTCTCAGAGAGGGATATTATCACAAGGTGGGATTATGACAATTGATTTTGCTGATACTCTGCAGAGACTAATATTAAAATATGAGATTTGTGTGATGATGCTACAATTGGTGGTATTTGCTTTATTATGCCAACTGGTTTCCAATTGGCGATATAGAGTGTTGAGCTTGGAGGAGTTGTGCTTATGTGCAAAGGAGTGTAAATTGTGTTTGTTCTTGCTGAGTATGTTTAACATACTCACGTCCTTTTTATTTTTATCTGGTATGCGCAGATGAATGTTTTGGTCAAGAGGTGATAGCCGAGAATCCATATGATGACATATAGTGAAGTAGTCGTGATAAACACCAATAAGAGAAGATACCGCTGCTGTTGTAATGAAATAAATTGTACTTGTAATATTTGATAATGAATAAAGTGGAGACTTTTCTTGGCTTTTGTCGATGATATTTCACTATTTTTAGCCTTGTATGCTTATGGTTTCTCCACCCATAAGTGTACGGCGGCTGTCATTCTCCCAGACCGTGGTTTGGGGCGTGACAGTTAAAATGGTATCAGAGCCAAGGTTTCCACATAATAACAAGATAAAATTTGAGAATAATATAATAAAACATGATAGCAGATAAATGAAAGAGACAGTAATCATAAACATGTATTGGCATGAGAAAATAAATGCTAACGTAATTATTTCCAGTGATATAAAGTTGCAATGAAGTTCAAAGTAAAGGTGAAATAAGTGGATAAAAATATAGAACTTGCATGAAGGCGTCATTGAGTTGTGTTTTCCTTTCTGAAAATGGCTTGTCTTGAACGTATGTCTACTGATTGTGTTTGCGTCGACTAGGCATTAAACTTACTAATTAATAATTTACTCATGGTAGATGGATGGTATCAACATGAACAATGGGAATGGTGCAAGCAATATTTTGTCACTGAAATTTCGAGGACGAAATTCTTATAAGGAGGGAAGGATGTAATAACCAAAAGTTTCATATTTAATTTTATTGACTTGGCCGCATAAACAAGAAAATAACACGTAGTGAGAAAAAGAAAAAAAAGGTAAATTTGGAAAACAGCAAGGGGCTGCTGGTAAGGCTGCATCCTAGATATTTTCAGCGGACAGCTGAGGTTTATCTCCTACCTTGGTTTCAAAAAATGGCAAGGAGGCTCTGTTCTTATCCTTAGCTCCTTGGCAGCCAAGTTTCCCTCGGTTCATTCTTATCAGCTTGCACAAAATATCTGATGAGCGTGTACGAGGTTTGGACCTATAAATGCCCCTTCACCTGTAGCCTCTCGCCATCGTCCAATCCAAGTTAGCCTCTCTCTCCATTTCGTTGAGTTCCACCTGCTAGGAAAAGCTCCCTGCTCTGCTCTTTGGGTTAGGCTGCAGGATTACTTCTTAGAGAATAGAGGAAGAAGCAGCGTGGGAATATTTTAAGGGGATCAAAGAAGAGGTAAGCAACTAGCTCGTCTATTCCTGGTGGTTATTCCTGGTCCAATACTGATCTCCTAGCTGCTCTACTAGTAAATGCTTTCCTGCATGCTAAAAGATCCATCGATCCATTCCTATCCAGAGCACGTTGCACTTGCTCCCTGCTAGTTTTGATCAGATTAGCTAAATCACATGTACTGGTTACTAATGAAATTAAATGGGATGAATCAGATCCTCTAATTAAAATATATTGTTTCGCCATCAGTGCGGCGAGACTGCCGGAGATGCAGTTGCATGCCGTCATGCTTGTGAATTGAATGGATAAATTAAGGTGATACAGAAATACCTGACACGGCATGAACCGATCAAATAAATTAAATAAGCTGTGTATATGAGCATGTACTTGGAACGTGAACAGAGACAAGAGGATGACTAGTTCGTGCATGCTTTGGCAGCAGAATTAGTACATGAACCATACATGTATTTAAGTAGAAGTTAACCATGATTAATCTAACTAATTATTAAATGGTGAACGTGAGAAACATAGTATCATTTTACTCAACCCGACCGATGTGACATGTTTAGGTCCGGAGGAGACAGAAGTTTAATTTCTGAAGAGGCTCAAGGCAAGCTGCCTATACCAGAAATCTCTTGTTTGGTTGATATTCCTTTGACTGATTTTATTTGGTTGCTTTGCTTATCTTTGTATCGTATGATATTAATTTCCCATATCTCTAGAGCTTGTCTTTTTCGTATATTTAGGACTTTTGGTATGTCGTATATTGGTCAAGATAAAATATGGAATCATATATCAACAAAACGATTGGTCATAATTATTGGAAAGCGTGGTGTATCTAGCCTGAGACGGTCGATACCTGAAAGGTGTGGGATGAGAAGGCCCGGATGGGAAGGCCCACACAAGTAGGGGACTCGGCGACGTGATTCTCAGAGAGGGATATTATCACAAGGTGGGATTATGACAATTGATTTTGCTGATACTCTGCAGAGACTAATATTAAAATATGAGATTTGTGTGATGATGCTACAATGGTGGTATTTGCTTTATTATGCCAACTGGTTTCCAATTGGCGATATAGAGTGTTGAGCTTGGAGGAGTTGTGCTTATGTGCAAAGGAGTGTAAATTGTGTTTGTTCTTGCTGAGTATGTTTAACATACTCACGTCCTTTTTATTTTTATCTGGTATGCGCAGATGAATGTTTTGGTCAAGAGGTGATAGCCGAGAATCCATATGATGACATATAGTGAAGTAGTCGTGATAAACACCAATAAGAGAAGATACCGCTGCTGTTGTAATGAAATAAATTGTACTTGTAATATTTGATAATGAATAAAGTGGAGACTTTTCTTGGCTTTTGTCGATGATATTTCACTATTTTTAGCCTTGTATGCTTATGGTTTCTCCACCCATAAGTGTACGGCGGCTGTCATTCTCCCAGACCGTGGTTTGGGGCGTGACATAAATGGCAACAAATATTCAGGACAGTTCACAGTTCAATAATTCATCAAGAGTTTCCTCTAAAGTAAGAGGAACATTTTCAGCAATATTAATAGAATTCATTCCAACCACAGGTGGTGCTTGTGGTTTCCCTGCAGACATACTCAATAAAGTGGCTTGGTTATCAGCTAGTTTTGACAAGGCTTTGTCTAGTCCTGAAGTTTGGAGTTGTAAGCCTTTAATATCAGAACTAATAGAAGCAACAGACTTATTCAACTCTTGTATCATGGTATTATGACTAGCAATTTGTTCCATAAGAATTTTATTAGCCTCAAAATTATCATTACGTGGTGGCATAGGCTTCCAATTATTATTGCTAGCATTAGGATATGGAATAGAAGGACGATTGTTGGGAACATATGGGGGTTTATTATAAGAGTTATAATTGTTGTTACCATACCCATTATTACCATAGTTCCTAATGAAGTTGACATCAATATTTTCAGGATTATTACCAACTAATTCTTGCAAAGGCACATTTTCAATATTTTGTTTATTAATGAAAGCAAGAATAGTATCCATTTTAGATGACAAATCATTTGTTTCTTCTATGGAGTTCACTTTCTTAGAAGGATTAGGTGCTCTATCAGTATGCCATTGACTATAGTTTTGCAAAATGCTTTCCAATATGTTCTTAGCTTCTACTATAGTTTTTCCCATAAAAGCACCTCCAGCAGCGGAATCAAGAATATTTCTAGACATGTAATTTAGACCATTGTAAAAAGAGTGTAATATGGTCCATTCGTTGACCCCATGTGATGGACAAGTTCTAAGCATAAGTTTAATCCTATCCCAAGCCATAGCAACATGTTCATTTTCATTTTGCCTACAAAAAGAATGTAGTTTCTATTTTGCAAAATTTTAACAGGGGGATAGTATTTCTTAATGAAAGCTTCTTTTAAATCATCCCAAGTTTTAATGCTATCAATAGGTAATGAATGCAGCTACTCTTTAGCTTTTCATCTAAGTGAGAAAGGAAATAACTTCAGTTTTAGAATATCACTTTCCACATTTTTAAATTTCTGCATGTCACATATTTCAACAAAATCATGAAGATGCATAGAGGCATCCTCCATAGCACTACCGCCAAATTATTCCCTAGTTATCAAGTTCAACAAACTAGGACTTACTTCATAACTCTCAGCAATTATCTTAGGTGTAGCAATGGGCCTAGCAATAAATTGATCATTTGGAGTGTTTGTGTAATCACACAACTTAGTTCTTTCTCCATTGTAACAAGTTTTATGTGTTTTTTTAATTTTTTATGCAAAACTGAAAATAAATATGCAAACCGAAATAAACAAATGCAAGACAATGACAAAACAAGATAAATTGCTTTGAAGGTAAAGATGGATAAGATGATGCTCAAGTAGGTGCAACCTCCCCAAGCTTAGGCGTTAGCACAAGTTGGTGATGAAGTTGACTTGGTGAGATATCCTTGGATAAACCTTTCAGCAATGATACCCGATGACGTAGTTACCTGCGTCAAAAGAATATGGGTTAGGTTGAGACTCCAAGTGCAGAGTGTGTAGTAAGTGGAAGACGTGTTTTCCCCACGAGGGTGACTCGAGAGTTTAATATCGAACTCTCGGGGAATCAGTAGTGAAGATTTATCTTTCCTATCCTTCTTTTGGTTACCTACAAAACAAAGTAAATGTTTTGGTCCTCAACCTCACCTAGTGGTTGTCAAGCACAAGGTGTGAGAATGATATCAAGATAATATGCAATGCAAACAAGAAATAAATATGCAATGGTGGTAAATAAATATGTAAGGATGGTGGTAGCAATAATAAATGATATTTTTGGGTTTTATATGATGAATGCAAGATGTAAAAGTGTTTTTGTATTTTCAGATTTTAAATGGCAGAAAATGGAAAAGTGGTAAAAGTGGTTGGAAAGGTGTTTCTTATGATTAAAAATGGACCGGGGTTCATGGTTTCACAAATGCACTCTCTCTTTAATAAAATGGTAGACAATGGAACACTAGAGTTGACATATGATATTGCAACACAACAGTTTAATGACAAGTTATAATTATATGGGCATCACGTCCTAACATAGAGACCTTTTGGTTATTAGTCTCTCTTATACTCCACCAAGATGCGAACTAAATCATAACACCTCAGTAATTAAGATAACTCAGAGTATAGCAATAAGTATCATGACATGAAGTTAAAATAAGAACATGCTAGATCTAGTCATGGAGTAGTGGCAATGGTCACACCCACATCTCCGGTAGCATGGTATTTCTTTTTATCCCTAGTGAGGCAACAAAGTAAGGTAAAACACCCAAGTGGATCGCGGAACTTTCTCTCACGTTCACCGCACTAGCCACCCCCGTTACTCCAACTAATGCACACGTTCCCCCTCACACGCTCTCATAAACATGCTTGATCATGACAAGTAAATAAGAACGGGGTACATAATATGCATCTACTTTCATAACTGAAACAAAACCATTGCAATCTCAAACATATATTAACTCATAAAAAGATCCACCACACAGGTATTACATAGATAACCGTAATCATATTCAGCAGCTTATACGGTACTAATTAGTGAAGCTCGAGAGAGAGAGAGATACATAAGTTACTTCCACAAACCCATAGTCCAGAGGTGGACTGCTCCCTCTTCATAATGGAGAGGGTGGAGAAGTCATTGGAGAAGATGGAGACCACGCCGGTAGCGCCCCACCGGAGTTTTCCCCCTCCAATCTGCAGCTCCAGGTCTCTGTTTCGGTGTTTCTGTGTTTCTGCGGCCCTCCTTCCAGAGAACGTCGGGGATAATTTTTATAGGCATTTTTAGGTCAAAATGGAGTCGGTGGAGGAAAGATGGACGGCAACAGAGCGTCGAGGCCCAAATTGGGGGTCCCACGCGGCCAGGTACAGGGGCCACGTGGGCCCACCTCTTTTGGCCCTCAGGGCTCCGCTTGTTTGCTTCCTTCGCCCCCAAGTCTTATTCCTTCCAAATATTGACGCTCGTAAATTTGCAGGTGATTTGGACGTCGTTTGGGTCCCTGAAAGATTAAAGGAAAGAAATAGGGTTTTCTGCCTGCGCAGGGTTAATTCCATAAAAATAGGAAACATGTCAAATATTCCCAAAATCATTATAAAACAGTGATATAACCCTTATATGATGCAAATATGACTGGAATATAAGTAAAAATAATGCAAAGTTCATGTATGCATTTTACATGCATCACCGGCATGAGCCCTCAGCCCCGACGAAGAACTACTCCCTCCTCATCATGGGAGGCAGCACGGCGATGAAGATGGCGGTGGCGTCGATGGAGATGGCTCCGGGGGCAATTCCCCGTCTCGGCAAGGTGCCGAAACAGAGACTTCTGTCCCCCGAATTATGGTTTTTGGTGGCGGCGGAGCTACGGAACTCTTATGGAGAAATCGTCGATTGTTTTAGGGTTTGCACCGCGGAGGCAATATATAGTCCAAAGGGCGTCGCGAGGAGGTGACCGAGGCGGCCACACCATGCCACGTCGCGCCCCCCCCCTCTGGCCGCGCGGGCCCATGGTGTGGGGCTGTGGGCCTGTCGGGATGTAACCCCGGGTACCCCAGAGTTGGTGGTTTTATTGAGTTAATACGATAAATAGCAAAAAGATGGATAAAAGATAAAGGAAGAGGCTAGAAAAACGGCCTGGACCGACATATGCCTGGCCCAGACCGAGATACCACTTTCTGGGCCGAATCAGCTCTTATCTCGGCTGGTCCGAGTCAATTCCACCTCGGTTGGGCCGAGATACCATCACCCCGGGTGGACCGAGATATCCTAACCCGGAGCTGGGCTTCCGTTTCCCCTCCCGGGCCCTGACTGGGCCAGCTTTACCTTAGCAGCGCGGGACCGAAACCACCGCGCCTTGGCAGGCCGGCATCTCCCGCACCTCGGACAAGGCCGAGTTATATTTTCCTTGGTCCGGGCCGAGATTTCCGTATCCCGGACAGGCCGCCATCTCCATTACGGGCCACTGATACCCAATGATGCTATTATAACGGACGCCAGAAAACAATCTTGATGGCGTGGATTTACCTGCGTCAAAAGAATATGGGTTAGGTTGAGACTCCAAGTGCAGAGTGTATGTAGTAGTGGAAGACAGTTTTCCCCATGAGGGGTGACTCGAGGGTTTAATATCGAACTCTCGGGGAACCAGTATTTCAGGTTTTATCTCCTTATCCTTCTCTTGAGAACCTGCAACAAAATAAATTGTTTTGTGCCCTCAACCTCACCAAGTGGTTGTCAAGCACAAGGTGTGAGAATGATAATAAAATAATATGCAATGCAAAACAGTAGTAAATATGCAATGATGGTAAAATAAATATGCAATGATGGTGGAAACAATGGTAAATGATATTTTTGGGTTTTTTATGATGAATGCAAGATGTAAAAGTGTTTTTGTATTTTCGGATTTAATAATGGCAGCAAACAAAAGTGGTGATAAAAGTGTTGGAAAGGTGTTTCTTATGATTAAAAATGGACCGGGGTTCATGGTTTCACAAATGCACTCTCTCTTGATAACGTGGAAGACAATGGAACACTAAAATTAACATGTAAGATGGCAAGACATGGTTTGACAAGTTATTAATAATATGGGCATCACGTCCTAACATAGAGATCTCAAGTATAAGTTGTTTTCTCTCTTATGCTCCACCAAGATGCGAACTAAATCATAACAACTTAGTAATTAAGATAAATCAGAGCATAGCAATAAGTTCAATGACATGAAGTTAAAATAAGAACATGCTAGATCTAGTCATGGAGGTAGTGGCCAAGGTCACATCCACTCTCCGGTAGCATGGTATTTTTGTTTATCCCTAGTGAGGCAACAAAGTAAGGTAGAAAACCCAAGTGGGTCGCAGAACTATCTGTCACGTTCACTGCACTAGCCACCCCCCGTTACTCCAACTAATGCACACGTTCCCCCTCACATGCTCTCATAAACATGCTTGATCATGACAAGTAAATAAGAACAGGGTACATAATATGCATCTACTTTCATAACTGAAACAAAACCATTGCAATCTCAAACATGTATTAACTTATAATAAAGATCCACCACAAAGGAATTACATAGATGACCGTAATCATGTTCAGCAGCTCATACGGTACTAATTAGTGAAGCTCATAGAGAGGAGAGATACATAAGTTACTTCCACAAACCCATAGTCCAGGGGTGGACTACTCCCTCTTCATCATGGTGTCGGTGGAGATGTTGTTGGAGGGGAAGGAGACCACGCCGGCAGCGCCCCGCCGGAGTTTTCCCCCTCCAATCTTCAGCTCCAGGTCTCTGTTTCGTGCTTTCTGTGTTTTGGCAGCGCTCCCTTTCGCGAAAGCCCTGGGGGGTCTATATATAGTCGTTTTTAGGTCAAGACGAAGCTTCGGGAAGAAAGATCGACGGCAGCGGAGGCCCGAGGGCCAATTTGGTGGGTCCCACGCGGTCAGGGAATCTAGCCGCGTGGGCCCACCCCTTTCGGCCTTCTGGTCTCCGTTTCTTCGATTCCTTTGCGCCTACGTTTCGTTCCTTCCAAAAAAGTGATCCCCATAAAATCTTAGGTCATTTGGACGTCGTTTGGTCGCCTGAAACATAAAAATATAGAAAAAGGGGTTTTCTGACAGTGCAGGGTTAATTCCAGAAAAATGGGGAGATTGTTAATTATCCCCAAAACTCAATATAAATCATGAATATAACCCTTATATGATGCAAATAACATGTAATAAAATGTAAAGTTCATGTATGCATTTTACATGCATCAGCCACCTTCCCCCGCAGCAGGTTCATGGGCCGACATATCCGCGCCTGTCTCGGGCAGGCCGAGTTCTCCAGCAACTCGGGCAGGCCGGGACGTCCTCATCTCGGATGGGCCGCCAGCTCTGCGCCCAGGGCAGGCCGCATATTCACGTTATCTCGGCAGCGTTCCATGGGCCGCATCTCGGTCGCTGCTCCGGGACAGTTGAGCGCCATCGACCATCGCTTCGTCGGTGGGCTCGTTCCTTCGACCGAGGCTACGATGTTTCAGCTTCCCTCGATCGCTACCGAGACCAGGAGAGGATCGTTCCTAAGACCGAGACCAGGCACCAGGCTGGCATCTCTCCATCGACAATCAGTCCATCTTGGACGCTACCGAGACCACGTCCAGCTCCCTCGGCGAGTACCAGATGCTCTGCCAGAAGATGCAGGAGACAAGCGCTACAGGACAAGACCAAGGACGCCAAGCCCATCCACGTGATGCGAGCACAGTGCAAAGGACAGTACAGCTACGTGACGTATGTGCAGTGCGACGAGACCCCAGTGGTCAATTCACCAAGAGTGTTGTACAGTACGCGTATAGTGTCGTCGTATCGGCATCTTGGATAGCAGACGGGGTCCTGCTAGCCGAGGGTGAACGTAGGGCAAGAAGGTGGACGTCGTCGAGGTCAGGATTGTACATGGCAGTTTACCCAGCTCCAGGCTCCACGGCGGTGGCGGAGCCCTACGTGCTGCTATAACTCACTATAAGGCGATAGCCGTGATACAGGTTACAATGAGTTGGTTGTATGTTGATTGGTTGCCCTAAAGGCGTCCCGAGGTCCAGCTTATATAGGCGGCTGGACCTAGGGTTACAATGAGATTACGTATCCAGCAAGCATACAGTGTCCTAAACTTAGCCGGCAAGTCTGCCGCCTTCCGTCTTGGTCTTGGTGGCTTCATGGGCTTCAATCTTGGGCCTCCTCCTTGCCGGCATCCGCCTTCCTTGGTCGTCAGCTATCTGGGCCGCCTGGCTGGCAAAGCCTTCACCACCACTGCGGGCCACCCTGGACTAGCCGGATTGATTCATGCTGGTGATACCCCTAATAGGTATATCCCCAACATTAGCCCCTGGAAGGGTTCGAGTTCTTCAGGCGCCGTCTTCTTTTGTCGGCAATGTCCGTCTTGACTTGTAAGCGGCTGAAGAGCTTGAAGCATTCCAAAGTTGAAAGTAAGCGGCGATCCGCCTAACGTAGTCGGATGATTTGCCGCCATCATGGGAAAGACGGCCTGACCGCTGTCAGGAACCTTCCCGGGACCAGTCTTGTCATTTGACTAGTCCTGTCCAATGTTGACGGATGACGTCATGCAGTCCACGACAGTTTGGACTTGGGCATGTGTCATGATTACTTCTCCACTACGCACAAGAATCGGGGAGAAGGCCGAAGACACCATTGCCACGACGTGCAAATCGTGGGCACGTGGCGGAGATCGTGCGTCCCCCCAATCTCGCGCACGAATCTTGACGTGTGGAGATAAATACCCAAAGGGCGCCTCGGGGTCGAGCTTCTTCCCCATTCGCATCCACCGTAGCCTCCTCAGCTTCTCGAGCTCTCCACCTCCCCGCACTCAACTCCGGCGAGCACGAGCAGAGCCTCCACGGTAAATGGTGAGCCCTTCTCAGCAAGATTCGGCGGCGGCGGCGCTGGCTGCGACCTCGGCGACCATGGCTGGATCTAGATCTGAGCCAGCGGCAGCGGCGGTTCCCGCGAGCGCGCCAGAGACCTTTCCTGTCCCCACCGTGGCCGCGGGTGAGGTTTCCTCGTCTTCCCCAACTCCGGTGGCACCTGCAACGTCCACTCCCACCTTCCCGCTCCCATCCCTAGCGGCGGCCAGCATTGAGGCCACGGCGGAAGCAGAAGCTGCCGCCGATGACGATGACGCCGAGGATGAAGAGGAGACGGCGGACCTTGGCTCCAGGTATTGGCTGCCGTCAGTTATGACGTCAGCTTACCTGAAGGAGCTAGAGGAAGGCGGCTACATACCGCCCAAGACGGAATGCTTCTGGAGGGTTCCAGGCGACGAGGCAGGCCCTGACCCACAAGACGGCGAGCGCGTCATGTTGACGTCGCATCGCCTCCGCGGTATGTCTTTGCCTCTTTCCGCCTTCTTTCTGGCGGTGCTTAGTTTCTACGGGCTGCAGCCGCACAACATAGCGCCCAACAGTATTCTAGTGCTAGCTGGCTTTCAGGCTTTGTGCGAAGGGTACTTAGGTATAGCTGCGTCCATAGAGCTATTCAAGTACTGCTTCCTATGCCGCCGGCAAACCATACCAGGCGGCCATCTGGCAACTTGCGGTAGCGTAACCTTCAACTGCCACCAACCCGACTGGTACCCAAAGATCCCATACATCGAGTCGGTAAAGCACTGGACCAGCACCTTTTTCTACTGCAAGGACATCCCGACACCCGGCACAACACAGGGGATGCCTGTTTTTGTCAACGGTCCGCCAACCCACAAGGCCTGTTGGACGGCAAAGGTGCCGCTTAGCAGCTTGTCGGCTGAGCTTCGAATTGCCGTCAGGCGGATCGAGTTTCTGACGAAGACGATGAAGGCTCCGCAACTTGACGGAGTTGACACCGTGATCTGCTGGGTGTCGAGGAAGATAATGCCACTCCGCCATCGCCCACTGAAGATGTGTGAGTACAAGGCGGATGACGTCGGCAACAACACCCTTGACCAAGATGCATTAGAGTACCGGCTCAGAGAGCTTGTGAAGCCTCTGTCGGTGAAGGCGGCGGAACGCGTCGCCATGTTCACCCATGATAACCCAGCCCCAGTGGTAAGCCAGAGATACTATTCTTTTACTTAACATCCTTGTCGACTGGGTACTGGATCAATGTTTTGCCCTTTCTTCCTTTTCAGCTACAAACCTTGGGGGATGAAGACTTGGCTCCTAACTGGTACGTCACTGGTGCCAGCAAGTCGAAGAAGCGCAAAATAGGCGGCTCCACCAAGGATTTGGAGAAGAGGAAGAAAACGGCCACCTCCGCTGATGCAGAGGATGAGACCTTGGGGGAGAACATCCCACTCAAGCGGTAGGCAATCTTTTTTCTTTCCCTGACTTGGCCATTTTGATATGTTTGTACTGACAAACTTGCATTTTTCTGCCTACAGGGGCAAACCTGCCATGCCCAAGCTCCGCGCCAACCTGAAGATTTCTGCCGGTAGGGGCAAGCCACCACGTTCTTCTCCAGCCGCTGCGCCGACAACGCCCACAGTTGGCGTTCCCGTGTTTGTATGCCAGGGAACGTACACAGCTGCTGGTACCTCAGAGGCGGCTACGGAGAAGATGGCGGGCAAAAAGTCAGTTGCCGGACCTACTTTTTCCAAGACGGCTGAAGCTTCGGCTAGTGATGCCGCTCGATTTATTGCCATGAAGCAAGAGATGGATGACAAGATGGCGGCTGACCATGGCGGATCATCCTCCCATCCGAGCTCCCAATCTGGCAAAGGGTTACAAGACCCTCGGCAAACGCTAAGGACCATACGCGAAGGTACCCGTAAATGGTACGCGCACATGGATGATCTCCACGAGACCCTGCACGGTCAACTTGAGGTAATGCAAACTATAGTCGCAGCCCCCGAGCACTTTGGCAGCTGAAAAAAAATTTAGCCGGCAAAGTGATCTCGTTGACTAAATAGTGCTAACCACAACGTTGTTTTCGTGCATGCAGGCCGTTCTTGCTTCCAATCTTGAGCTGTTCCATGCTCAAGAGAATAAAAACAAAGAATGCTAGCAACTGCAGCAGGACGTGGAGATGAAGGACGCCCAGATTGCGAGCTTGGAAGAGGCTCGCAAAAAGGATGAAGGTGACAATTTTCTTTGCCTTCTTTTCGTCCGACTTCTTTTTTCTTTTCCGACAAGTATTTTAGTCGTTTTTCTCTTTATTTGTAGAATTACTAAACACTGCGCAAGATATTCTCAAGAACTCCACTGACATGCAAGCTTTGATGAACTCCACTGACATGCAAGCAAGATATTCTCAAGAGTCTAATATGGCGTCGTCCAATCCGGCTTTACCAGGTAGACGACATAGCTAGCATCGTCAACTGGTTCTGCCGATTCTGGGTCAAGGAGGTCTGCTCCTTTTATTGACGGCTTGTGTAGGTGTTCCAGGAAAACATCTTTTGGTACCTTTTTGCGTTCAGACCCCATTCTGGCAAGTGTATCTGCCGCCTCATTTTGAGCTCTTGGGATGTGGCGGACCTCATAGCCTAGGAAACATTTGGCGAATTCGTCAACGGTAGTTCGATATGCCGCCATTGTCTCGCTCTTTGTGTCCCAAGTGCCACGTATCTGTTGCGCCACCAAGTCTGAATCTCCGTAGCAGAGGACACACTGGACGCCAAGTTGCTTGGCAATGTGTAGACCATGAAGGAGAGCTTCGTATTCAGCAACATTATTAGTTGCCTTGAAGTGAATTTGTAACACATAACTAAGCTTGTCTCCTTGAGGGTTTCTTAAAACAATGCCAGCCCCCGAGCCCTGAAGCATTTTTGATCCATCAAAGTGCATGATCCAATAAGCATCTTCAGGGAGAGGTACTTCGTCCATGGCCTCCGTCCAATCTGCTACAAAGTCTGCTAAGGCTTGAGATTTAATGGCCGTTCTGGGTTTATACATGATGTCAAAGGCGGCAAGTTCGATGCCCCACTTGGCAACGCGGCCTGTTGCATCTGTATTATTGATGATATCTCCCAAAGGTGCCTTGCTCACAACCGTGATTGAATGCTCCTGAAAATAATGCCTTAACTTTCTGGCGGCGTAGAAAACACCGTAGACCAGCTTCTGGTAATGCGGATAACGCTGTTTTGAGGCGGAAAATACTTCACTGATGAAGTAAACCGGACGTTGTTCCGGCAAGTCTGATTTTTCCGTCTTGCGTTCCACCACCAGGACCACGCTAACAACCAAGTTAGTTGCCGCGATGTAAAGCAGCATTGGTTCCTGCGTTCGAGGAGCTGCTAAGATTGGAGCAGATGTTAACGCGTCCTTGAGCTGCTGCAAGGCGGCGTCTGCTTCGTCTGTCCATTCAAAGTTGTCGGTTTTCTTCAGAAGCCGGTAGAGAGGCAGTGCCTTTTCACCAAGATGGCTAATGAAACGACTGACGGGAGCCGCCGAGCCGGCAAGTCGCTGCACGTCTTTCAGTTCTTTGGGCCTGGATATGTTGAGGATCGCTTTGATTTTTCTGGATTCACCTCTATTCCTAGTTCTGAAATGATAAAACCGAGCAATTTGCCGGCAGGAACCCCGAAGACGCATTTTTTCGGGTTGAGCTTCATCCTATATACCCGGAGGCTATCAAAGATTTCTCTCAAATCTTCAAGCAAATCTGCCTTCTTTCTTGACATGACGGCAATGTCGTCAACATAGACGTGAACATCCCACTCAAGCGGTAGGCAATCTTTTTTCTTTCCCTGACTTGGCCATTTTGATATGTTTGTACTGACAAACTTGCATTTTTCTGCCTACAGGGGCAAACCTGCCATGCCCAAGCTCCGCGCCAACCTGAAGATTTCTGCCGGTAGGGGCAAGCCACCACGTTCTTCTCCAGCCGCTGCGCCGACAACGCCCACAGTTGGCGTTCCCGTGTTTGTATGCCAGGGAACGTACACAGCTGCTGGTACCTCAGAGGCGGCTACGGAGAAGATGGCGGGCAAAAAGTCAGTTGCCGGACCTACTTTTTCCAAGACGGCTGAAGCTTCGGCTAGTGATGCCGCTCGATTTATTGCCATGAAGCAAGAGATGGATGACAAGATGGCGGCTGACCATGGCGGATCATCCTCCCATCCGAGCTCCCAATCTGGCAAAGGGTTACAAGACCTCGGCAAACGCTAAGGACCATACGCGAAGGTACCCGTAAATGGTACGCGCACATGGATGATCTCCACGAGACCCTGCACGGTCAACTTGAGGTAATGCAAACTATAGTCGCAGCCCCCGAGCACTTTGGCAGCTGAAAAAAAATTTAGCCGGCAAAGTGATCTCGTTGACTAAATAGTGCTAACCACAACGTTGTTTTCGTGCATGCAGGCCGTTCTTGCTTCCAATCTTGAGCTGTTCCATGCTCAAGAGAATAAAAACAAAGAATGCCAGCAACTGCAGCAGGACGTGGAGATGAAGGACGCCCAGATTGCGAGCTTGGAAGAGGCTCGCAAAAAGGATGAAGGTGACAATTTTCTTTGCCTTCTTTTCGTCCGACTTCTTTTTTCTTTTCCGACAAGTATTTTAGTCGTTTTTCTCTTTATTTGTAGAATTACTAAACACTGCGCAAGATATTCTCAAGAACTCCACTGACATGCAAGCAAGATACCAACTAATTTAGACTCAGAGACCAAAGCCAGCATGTTGGTGCCAACGACATACTACTAGGCGACCCACACACAAACAGACAGATAAGCATATTAGGCGGTGCAAAGATTGTTTGCTTTTTTAGCCGGCAGACGGCAAATGTCAAAAAGTTTGAACCTTAGCACGGAGCAAAAACTTATTTTGTTGGTAACTTTTATGACAACAGATATATGATTGCGAGAAAAGACAAAAGATGGCATGATCCCAAAACTGAATGAGCAAACCACAGACTTTTATTTCATAATCATATAGTACTTATTACAATGTGGAAATTGCTAAGTGTAAAAAGGACGTAGCTGCTCAATGTTCCAGGGTCGCTTGGTTTCTTCATACTTGTCGTCAACCTTCCTTTTGCGCTTGCGACCTCGCTTCTTCTTGTATCCGTCTCGCGCGTCTACCAAGTAATAAGAACCATTGAGCAACACCTTACTGACCACAAAAGGTCCTTCCCAAGGCGGGGATAACTTATGCAAGCCCTTTCCTATCTTGGATTAGGCGGAGGACCAGGTCACCAACTCTAAAACTTCGTTGCCGCACCCTTCTGCTGTGATAACGCCTCAAACTTTGCTGATAGATGGCGGATCGTGCGAGAGCAACATCTCGTTCTTCATCAAGTAGGTCAAGGCCATCCTGTCTTGCATCTTCTGCGTCTTCCTGGACGTAGGCTTGAATTCTGGGAGAATCGTACATCATGTCGGTCGGCAACACTGCTTCTGCGCCATAGACTAAGAAGAAAGGAGTAAACTTGGTTGATCTGTTTGGAGTTGTGCGTAAACTCCAAAGGACAGATTGCAATTCATCCACCCAAGCCCCAGCCGCTCTGTGCAATGGTACTTCGAGACGTGGTTTGATCCTTGTAGGACTAAACCATTTGTACGCTCTACTTGACCGTTTGCCTGCGGTGTGCTACTGAGGCTAGATCTAGGCGGATACCATGCTTATAACAGTATTCCTCGACTTCGCCTTGCGACAAGTTAGTGCCGTTATCGGTGATAATGCTATGAGGCACCCCGAACCGAGAGATTATTCCCCACAGAAAGTTTGCGGCTGTGGCGCCGTCTAGCTTTTTGATAGGCTTAGCTTCAACCCATTTGGTGAACTTGTCTACAGCCACAAGTAAATGTGTGTAGCCACCAGGCGCCGTTTTAAACGGACCAACCATGTCCAAGCCCCAGACTGCGAAAGGCCATGTGATGGGTATTGTTTTAAGCTCTTGAGCCGGCATGTGGATTGTCTGGCATAAAGTTGGCAGCCCCTGCATCTTTTGACAATGTCTTCTGCATCTTGCTTGGCTGTCAACCAGTAGAAACCTTGTCGGAAGGCTTTTGAAACAAGGGCGCGTGAGGAAGTGATGTCCACATACGCCAGCATGTATCTCATCCAACAGTTCTCTGCCTTCTTCGGGCGAAATGCAACGTTGGTAAACACCAGTGGTGCTACGCTTGTACAATTCGCCTTTGATTATTGTGAATGCCTTGGCTCTTCTTATTATTTGCCTTTTCAAAACCTCATCATCCGGTAACTCCTGATTGATCAGGAAGTCCAAATATGGCGTCGTCCAATCCGGCTTTACCAGTAGACGGCATAGCTAGCATCAACTGGTTCTGCCGATTCTGGGTCAAGGAGGTCTGCTCCTTTATTGACGGCTTGTGTAGGTGTTCCAGGAAAACATCTTTTGGTACCTTTTTGCGTTCAGACCCCATTCTGGCAAGTGTATCTGCCGCCTCATTTTGAGCTCTTGGGATGTGGCGGACCTCGTAGCCTAGAAAACACTTGGCGAATTCGTCAACGGTAGCTCGATATGCCGCCATTGTCTCGCTCTTTGTGTCCCAAGTACCACGTATCTGTTGCGCCACCAAGTCTGAATCTCCGTAGCAGAGGACACGCTGGACGCCAAGTTCCTTGGCAATGTGTAAACCATGAAGGAGAGCTTCGTATTCAGCAACATTATTAGTTGCCTTGAAGTGAATTTGTAACACATAACTAAGCTTGTCTCCTTGAGGGTTTCTTAAAACAATGCCAGCCCCCGAGCCCTGAAGCATTTTTGATCCATCAAAGTGCATGATCCATATGCATCTTCAGGGAGAGGTACTTCGTCCATGGCCTCCGTCCAATCTGCTACAAAGTCTGCTAAGGCTTGAGACTTAATGGCCGTTCTGGGTTTATACATGATGTCGAAGGCGGCAAGTTCAATGCCCCATTTGGCAACGCGGCCTGTTGCATCTGTATTATTGATGATATCCCCCAGAGGTGCCTTGCTCACACCGTTATTGAATGCTCCTGGAAATAGTGCCTTAACTTCCTGGCGGCGTAGAAAACACCGTAGACCAGCTTCTGGTAATGCGGATAACGCTGTTTTGAGGCGGAAAATACTTCACTGATGAAGTAAACCGGACGTTGTTCCGGCAAGTCTGAATTTTCCGTCTTGCGTTCCACAACCAGTACCACGCTAACAACCAAGTTAGTTGCCGCGATGTAAAGCAGCATTGGTTCCTGCGAACGAGGAGCTGCCAAAATTGGAGCAGACGTTAACGCGTCCTTGAGTTGCTGCAAGGCGGCGTCTGCTTCGTCTGTCCACTCAAAGTTGTCGGATTTCTTCAGAAGCCGGTAGAGAGGCAGTGCCTTCTCACCAAGACGGCTAATGAAACGACTGACGGCAGCCGCCGAGCCGGCAAGTCGCTGCACGTCCTTCAGGTCCTTGGGCCTGGATATGTTGAGGATCGCTTTGATTTTTTCTGGATTCACTCTATCCTCGTTCGGAAACGATAAAGCCAAGCAATTTGCCGGCAGGAACCCCGAAGACGCATTTTTTCGGGTTGAGCTTCATCCTATATACCCGGAGGCTATCAAAGGTTTCTCTCAAATCGTCAAGCAAATCTGCCTTCTTTCTTGACATGACGGCAATGTCGTCAACATAGACGTGAACATTGCGGCCAATTTGCTCGTGAAGGCATCTTTGCATACACCGCTGATACGTTGCGCCGGCATTTTTTAGACCGAAGGGCATCGTGATGTAGCAGAAGGTCCCATAGGGCGTAGTGAACGCTGTTTTGATTTGGTCGGATTCTCGCATTTTGATTTGGTGGTACCCGGAGTACGCATCCAAAAAGCACAGCAGCTCGGAGCCGGCTGTGGAGTCTATGACCTGATCTATACGAGGCAAAGCAAAGTGGTCCTTAGGACAGCACTTGTTCAAACCGGTATAATCAATGCACATTCTCATTTCCTTATTAGGTTTTGGAACCATTACAGGATTTGCCAACCAATCAGTGTGTACTACCTCCCTAATGAACTTGGCTTCTTGCAACTTGATGATCTCCTTCCCTATTGCTGTCCGCTTCTTCTCACCGTAGCGCCTTATTCCTTGCTTCACTGGTTTGGCTCCTTCGTAGACGTTAAGAGAGTGCTCGGCAAGTTCCCTCGGGACACCTGGCATGTCGGCTGATGACCATGCAAAGATGTCCTGATTCTCACGGAGGAACCTGACGAGCGCGCTTTCCTATTTGTCGTCCAAGCCAGCCCCTATGGTGACTTGCTTGGAGCTGTCACCTGGGACCAGATCCGCCTTCTTTGTGTCTTCGGACGCCTTGAAAGTGTTTTTTGCTCAGCGGTCTTTACATGCTCCGGCAACTGCGACGTATCGAGCCTTTTTCAACATGGCTAACTCCTCTGCGTGGAGGACTGCCTCAGCGAAGGCGGCGTTGCCACGCTCGCACTCCTTTGCTTTCTTGAAGTTGCCACTGACGGTGATTGTACCATTGGGTCCCGGCATCTTCAGCTTGCTGTATGTAACACGGCGAGCCATGAACTTGGCGAAAGCTGGCCGTCCAAAATGGCGTGGTAGGCACTTTGAAGGGGACTACTTCGAACCTGAGATACTCCGAGCGGTAGTTTGTCTCAGGCCCAAAAGTAACCTCCAATTGATGCTTCCCATTGACTTGGCTTGCTTTCCCGGAACGATGCCATGAAACTTGACTTTGCTGTAGTCAAGCTGGCTTTCCGACAAGTTCATGCGCTTCAGTGTCCGCGTAGATGATGTTGAGGCTGCTGCCGCCATCCATCAACACCTTGGTGAGCCTGAAGTTATCGACAATTGGGTCGACGACAAGGGCGTATTTGCCGGGGTGAGGTACGTGATCTGGGTGATCATCTCTATCCCAAGTTATTGGCTCCTCTGACCAGTCTAGATACTGGGGAACGTCTGGTACTGTGGCGTTTAGCTCGCGCATCTCCGCCTTTTCTTCTTTGCCGAAGGAGTGCCCAGAAGCACACCAATTGGCCATGTACCTTGGGTATTTCTTTCTTTGCGCACCAGCTTGGGTTCCTCATCCTCGGACATGGAAACTGCCCCATCATCGTCTTCCTTCTTTGTCTTCTCAGCCTTTTTGCTCTTTTTTGATTTCCAGCCAACCTCGGGGTCCTTCTTGAAGTCCTCCATGAACCGGCATTCCCCTAATGTGTGGTTAACTTTGCCTAAGGACGCGTGGATTGGGCAGGGCAAGGCTTTGCCTGATCGTATGTCAGGCGTTGCTTGCTGGAGCCGCCATCTTTACCCTTTCCTTTCCACTTGCGGTTGCCGCCTTTGCCTTCGAAGGCGGCGGCGACCTCGTTTGATGGTCCGGCTTTGTCATCCTGGGGAGCCTTGCGTTTGTGACTTGCTCGCCTGTTTGGCGCCATATCATGTGCGCCATCTCCATCGCGTGCATCATCATCCGCCTGTGCGTACATGGCTGCTACTTCGAGCATGACTCCGAGATCCTTGACTTGCATGCGTACGAGCTTATGTCTGAGACTTGAGCCCTTCAGGAGGCCTGTGGTGAAGGCATGGATTGCTTGATTGTCGTCTACGTTCTCGCAGCTTGCCTTTGTTTGAATCCACCTTGCCAAGAAGCTTGTAGCTGTTTCATCTGGCTTTTGCACGCAACGAACCAAATCTGTGTATGTATTGGGTCGCTTGTACGTGCCTTGGAAGTGCTGCGTGAACACCTTTTCCATGTCATGCCAACTATGAATGCTTTTCTCCGGCAAGTTTTCGATCCAGCTTCGGGCTGTCCCCTCCAGCATGAGGGGAAGGAAGCGTGCGCGACGAGGCCATTGCCTCCGGCAATTTCAACTGCCAGCGCGTAGTCCGACAACCATGAGTTTGGCTTGTCCGCTCCATTGTACCTTTGATGAGTTTTTGACACTGATGTCATGTCTCGGGTACTTGAACGTTGCGGATGGCTGGGCCAAAGCACTCAGGTCCTAGATAGGCATCTTGCTTTCCAGCCTTGATGTCATTGAGACGATGTCTGCGTCTTGCGGACTGAGCTGTTTGCCAGATCTATCGGCGTAGGCTCGTCCTGCGCTGCCCGGCTGTGCCTAGGCTCGTTGTTGTGTCCCCGGCTTCCGCCTTCGTGCCTGGGCACTGGTGGTGGGGACTGTGTGCGGTCCCTGCTTCTTCTTGGCGGCGGGGCGTTGTCGCGATTGCCGCCACTCCTTGGCGGCTGCTTGCTGCCCCTGCTTCCGCCTTCATCCCGCCTAGGCGGAGGGGTGAGGCCTTGCGCCTGTTGCCGGTCTGGACGCCTCGTCACGCTGCCTTTTGGGAGGTGGTGATTTGCGTGGGTCCTTCTCCTTGTCCTTCCCTTTTCCGTGGCTACTGGAGCCGGACGGATCTTCGGGTTGCCACCGGCCGCAGCTTTGCAAGCGTTGGATTTGATTCCAACTTTCCTCCCTTGCGTCCGCCATGTCGGCGCGAGAATCAGCACGGGCCTGCTGCTCTAGAGCTTTGTGAGCAAGGATCGATGCGTAGTAATCTTCTCGTCCTTGTCATAGTCATCATTGTTGAGGATGTCAAGGCGGCTGCAGTGTTGAGGACAGGGGTGGCGAGGATGATGTCCCCGTTCTTGTCCTTACGCTGCGGCGCTGTAGCCCACTCGAAACCAAGCTTTTGGGCAGGGGATTTGAAGTTGTCAGGATCCCTGCCTTTCTTGCTTTTCTTCTCTGCCACAGGTCCTGCCGGCTTGGGCAATGGGTGGTGGTGAAAAGATTGCGCTTGGGGTCTAACTTGGCGGTTATCTTGGCGTTTTCCTCCTTGGCTTCGTCGAGGAGGCTCTGGACCTCTGCTTGCTTGCTTTTGAGGTACTCAGTTTGCTCCACCAAGGTGTTTCGAAGTTTCTCCAAATCAGCCGGGTTGGTTTTGTCGGTCACCGGCGTGTGCAGAACTTCGCCAGGGCCGCCATGTTCCCTATCTTGCTGGGCTCGCCTTTCTCTAGAACCTCTTCTTCGGAGCCCCAGGAGGCTCTGGAAACAGTGGATCGGTTGCCGGGGTCCCCAGGTTGGCGGCGTCAGTTGCCGCCGCCTGTCTGAGGCTGCACCGGTGACATCCGCCACAAAAACCTGCTGCATGTTGACGGAGGAGCCCGTAGCCGCCTCAGAAGGCGGGGATCAGGTGTAACGAAACACTGCTTGACCCGTTGCTCAAACATGCTGGCAGAATCTTCTTCGGAGTCAGAATCTACGTTGACGTGAACGGTAGATCTGGATCCGGCATCCGACATCGCATCATCCTGGAGGCAGGAAGAATAGATTCGGGATCTTGACTGTTGGGCTGGGAGTCGGATCCCAGTCCCGTCATGCCGACAAAGTGTAGATCTGAATCTGCGGACTCCTCAGGGAGGCAAACTCAGATCCGTCTTGATTGTAGGGCGGGTGGGATGGCGAATAAATTCGCGGCAACCCATACGCCTCAGAAGTGTAGCCGATGAACACATCGACGCCGCCAAACGGCACAACTCCGCATCCGACAATGTAGTCGTCTGCGGGGATGTAGGACTCGTCGCAGCTGATGTAGTGGTTGTCGCCATAGCGAACAGCGCGGCCGACGGCGATTGTTTCGCCGATGCCGCCTAGGGTTCCCGCCTGGAACGTGACGCCTGACGCCTTAGGCCCCACGGTGGGCGCCAACTGTCGTCGTATCGGCATCTTGGATAGGAGACGGGGTCCTGCTAGCCGAGGGTGAACGTAGGGCAAGAAGGTGGACGTCGTCGAGGTCGGGATTGTACACGGCAGTTTACCCAGCTTCAGGCTCCACGGCGGTGGCGGAGCCCTACGTGCTGCTATAACTCACTATAAGGCAATAGCCGTGAACAGGTTACAATGAGTTGGTTGTATGTTGATTGGTTGCCCTAAAGGCGTCCCGAGGTCCAGCTTATATAGGCGGCTGGACCTAGGGTTACAAGGAGATTACGTATCCGGCAAGCATACAGAGTCCTAAACCTAGCCGGCAAGTCTGCCGCCTTCCGTCTTGGTCTTGGTGGCTTCATGGGCTTCAGTCTTGGGCCTCCTCCTTGCCGGCATCCGCCTTCCTTGGTCGTCAGCTATCTGGGCCGCCCGGCAGGCAAAGCCTTCACCACCACTGCGGGCCACCCTGGACTAGCCGGATTGATCCATGCTGGTGATACCCCTAGTAGGTATATCCCCAACATATAGTGTGTTGGTGAGGCCCCCTTGTCCCATGGGCTCCCCTTTATAAGGAGCATCAGGGTTGCACTCTCCTCAGCCCCGGACGGGCTCATTTTCTCCCCTCGCTCTCATGGTTCACTCTAGCTAGAGAAGACCTCTTAGAGGCAATCTTTGCTCAGCTCATGGAGCAATTGTACAAATCGTATACAGAGGGAAGAATACACCAGATAGGCTAGATGCTGCAGTAGGGGTATTATCTCTCACGAGAGCCCCGAAGCAGGGTAAATCCTTGTGTTCATTTGTTTGTCTGTGTGAGCAGTTCTGCTCGCTATCCCTCCCCGAATCCTCTAGCGTCCATCGGCCCCAAACTTAAGACTACCCCTAGGCATCTGTTGTTCTATACGACGACAGTTGGCGCCCACCGTGGGGCTGATAGTGGCACTTGTTGGGCTAATTTTGGATGGGACCTTCTTCATCAACTCGGGGACTTGACATCGCCATTACCCCCGAGCTCTAGCTTGCCGCCGTAAGCAGAGGCTGGCGCAGCCTTTACCAACGGTCGTCATCAATAGATCCCGGGTAATTTGCCCTTCGCTGGCTCGGCTTATGTCAGTTCTATCAATCTCGTCTGCACCAATAATGCTCCGTGAGTATTTTCCTTGGCACCGCGCACAAATAGTTAATCCTGAAAGTTACTCGGGGACTGCCCCCTTCCTGTCGTGCTTAGTTGTTTTCCCCGGGAGCAAAATGTTTTGACCCGGGGACTGGACAGCCAGTCAAGTTTTGTTTTATCTCCTAGATAAGAAAAGCGACTCGGGGACTCGGTTGAGTTCGAGTCTGTATCCTAGTGCATAGTTTTGCTGCTAGAGTTAGTTTCCTCTATTAGTAGAACTAGTCATCAACCCGTGCTACTGCACGGGCTAGCTATTTTGAAAACTGATGTTGCACAGTCTACAAAAAACTTCCTACTAATTCGTTCAACACATAGAAAGTTTAATATTGTTTTCTTTGAAATCTTTTACAAAACAGAACTATGATATATATTTAACGATTTTTGAACTAATTATTTTAATAGTAAGGGCATGATATGTAATAAATTTTTTTTGTTCTATTACAAAACATGATAACGTATTGATTAATATGCACCATCATAAAATAACCACAAAATATTAATTAGCTCATGCATTTCTCTAGTTTTCTGCGATGGAAAAATATCACTATATATAGGTACCTTTTATGTTTTTTTAGTTGGATGTCCATCGTGAAAGTGATTTCTCAATAATACATGTGAATAATCTTTGAGTCTTACAGTTCATATCTACTTTGCTTTTTCCACGCCATAATCCATAAGTCCCTCCATCGGTACAAAATAGATGATTAAGATTACCTTTTTACTTTTTGACCAACACCAAAGTTAGATTTGAAGAACGTTTCAGTAGGCGTTCCATATATTTTCAAGATTGTACATGTGGCTTTGTTATTGCGAAAGCGAACATTTTTCGAGACAACTCGTCAATGAAATCTACACCATATGATTTCGTTAGTAGAATAGATTATCATGAGACCACATTCCCATTAGAGTGGTATGAGCTGAATATCAAAAAATAGGAAGGGACATTAACCGTACCTAAATTAGCAATAAAGGGGTATAGAATTTAGAAAACTGAGATCTATATCACAAATCACGTAACAATAAACAATTGCAATATATGTAGCAGATGATACACCTTGCGTTATTTGTTCTCGCAACTGTGTCATATACAACTGTATATTAGTTTGAACCTACAAACGTAAAACCTAAAGTCGATATGTTATAGCCTGAAAACAATACAATTTGAATCAAGTCTTTTGTCAGAAATACAAGTCAATTATTAGTTGTCTAGATGCAAACCAAAATAATAAAGCAGGATGCAAACTGTACCTGAAGCACGTCGATCTGCTACCCTCATGCGTCACCCTTGCTCACGCATCCTCGGTTAGCACATGCTCGACGTGTCGAGTAGCCGTGATATACCTTGCCCTATTTGTTGTCGCATTCGTGTCATATAACTCTGGATAATTGTTTCAATTTTCGAAATCACAAATCGGCAAAAGAAATATTAGCCAAAAATACAATTTTTATTAGCTCAGTGATGTGAATTGCACGTTCAGCTGATCATTATTAAATCGTTAGATGCAAACCGAAATAATAAAGCATGATGCAAACCATAGAACAAACATTGCATTTAGGCGGCATATTTCTTAAGTGGGAGCGACGTTTCCGTCGACAGCGAGCCGCCCGTGGTGACTTCGTCAATCTCAAGACTCGATCCGCCGACTCAGTATTTCGGAGGTGCTCATAGGGGTAGGTGTGCGTACGTGCGTGTGTTCATAGGGTGAGTGTATGCGCGCGCGTGTATGTGATCGTCTGCGTTTGTACTGTGTTTCTAAAAAAAAAGAACAAACATATATTTACCTGATACCTGACGTACCATTATTGTTAACACATCTTCTATTGACACATGCTCGACATGTCGAGTAAGCATGATGTACCTTGTCATATCCGTTCTTGCAACAATGGCATATACCCTATTATATTTTTATTTACTCTCTCAGTTTAGAAATCTGCATTAGATAGTATACTGGACTGAAAACAATACAATTTGCATCAGCTTTGTAGTTTGAACTACACGTTGAACTGGTCAATTATTAAATGGTTACATGCAAACAAATATAATAAAGGAGGATGCAAACTCTACCCGAAACAGATCGATTACCGATGTGCCATCCTTTGTAGTTTGAACTACACGTTGGACTGGTCAATTATTAAATGGTTACATGCAAACAAATACAGTATAATAAAGGAGGATGCAAACTCTACAACAGAACGATTACCGATGTGCCATCCTGAGAATCCTTCATTGGCAGATGCTTGACATGTCTTGTACTTGAGGATGCGCCAGTGGCGCAGTGGTTGGATTAGGCAGTGGCCTGTCCACCGGCCCGAGTTCGACTCCCTGTGGGAGCGTATTTCGGGTTGCCTCACCGAGCGGCACTGTTCACGTGAACAGTAGTTCATGTGAACAGTGTTCGGCTCCTGCTTTTGGGCCAATTCCACCGTGGTTCGATCAGAGGTATTGTGGTGCACCCACCACCGCAGGGGTTTCCCGGTAGGTTTAGGCTCACGGGGCCCAGAAGCCTAGTATAGTCTGGTTAGGTCTAGCTTGCGCACAGGTGGCGTGCGTGTGGTGTTGAGTGTGTGTGGTGTGAGTTGTGCGTGAGTTCAGATACTACAGCTGTACTGTAAAAGACTAGGAATTCTCAAAAAAAAAAAGACATGTCTTGTACTTCAAGAGCTGGCTCAGCATGCAGTGCTTGTCAACGATTCGCCGCTGATTAGTTGTTTTGGCCGAAGCAAAACACACACATAGCATCAAAGCCCAAACTGGCCGGCCTGATTGATCGATTGATTGATCTGGTGCTTCTGTGTGAAGATAGCTTGATGCGCTAATTAATCTGTAGCAATCATAAAAAAACACTATGGGCAGTGGAACGATTAGCAGAATTAAGCAGGATGAAGATGTGCTCTCCTCTCATCCATGTACGGAAGTGAATCGTTGTCTTTTTTTTTAAACACGGCAGTCTATTCTTGTATCAGCGTTGATTGCATCCATACATGAATCAGCCTTGACTGCATCCACCGATCTGATCACTCCCCGCGCAGGTCCGCCATGCGATCATTACTGGCGTGTCAGCAATCCTGATTATGCAGCAAGATTTGTCTTCAAGCAAAGTACGGGGCCTTCGGACATTGCCACCGCGGAGACGCGTGATGCATATGATGCATATTTGCCTCGGGGACAGAGACGACTGCCATCTTAGCGTCCAGAAGACACGAATTAATTAGGGATTAATTAATACGGATACGGGATTCGAACTCGCCACCAGATCGTGTAGGGATATCGTGCGTGACGCGTCGGGCAACAATTCAAATCCGATGGCTTTAGACATACTGTGTTTAGATCGTACGGATAAAACTCTGTTAATCTCTAGGATTAACGTGGAAGCTCGTACGGTGCCTTCAATTAGTAAATATAAGATTGTTGTTCCCGTTAAATATTCAGTATTTATATGCTTGAACTAACGTTGAAAGGTGGTATCGGTTTTACCGAGAGAGTATTCATCACCAAGATCGTGGTTATATTGGTTATCTCGGATTACCCCGAATATCATGGCGTTATCGGTATTCTCAAATCGCCGTTTATTTCGGTTTTCCAGAATATTACAGTATCATCTCATATCTCGGAACGCCGCTCATTACGGCTTGCCAAAGTATCAGAGTATCACCAGTGTTACCAAATCATCGGTTCTTTCATTTTACCAAATATCACGGTATTTATCTCATATCATCAGGAATCTCATAATTGCCGTCTTTACCGACTTAACCAACTATCATGGTTCTTCAATTATCCGAGCTTACCAGAGTATCATAGCTTCATTATCTCGCACAATGAGTCAAAAAGTATCTGACCTCACTGAGTGTTACGTGTTGAGAAATATCTCAACTCGTCATTTGACAAGTGCCCATGAAGGCAAAATGTCAGATTTAGCCCAAGCAGGCTATATGTCAGTCCAGCTCATGCTGGAGGCATCCGATTTCGGTAAACGCCCAGAGTGGCTAAAAACCGACATATGGCAGCGCCTAAGCAGGCAATGTGTCATACTTGCCAATGTCGGCAAAGACATCTGTATATGAGAAATGCCCATGCAGGCTATATGTCGAATGTGCTCGTATGGGGCAAGATGAAAAATAATGCTGCCCGTGCAGGCAAGTTGTTATTTACATGGAGATTTTAATATTGTAATTTGTTTTTGTAAGACTGTGCGCAACTCTGCGAGTCCCCCACAGCCTCAGGGACTAATGTCGGGGATGTAACCCCAGGTACCCCAGAGTTGGTGGTTTTATTGAGTTAATACGAGAAATAGCAAAAAGATGGATAAAAGATAAAGGAAGAGGCTGGAAAAACGGCCTGGACCGACATATGCCTGGCCCAGACCGAGATACCACTTTCTGGGCCGAATCAGCTCTTATCTCGGCTGGTCCGAGTCAATTCCACCTCGGTTGGGCCGAGATACCATCACCCCGGGTGGACCGAGATATCCTAACCCGGGGCTGGGCTTCCGTTTCCCCCTCCCGGGCCCTGACTGGGCCATCTTTACCTTAGCAGCGCGGGACCGAAACCACCGCGCCTTGGCAGGCCGGCATCTCCCGCACCTCGGACAAGGCCGAGTTATATTTACCACGGTCCAGGCCGAGATTTCCGTATCCCGGACGGGCCGCCATCTCCATTACGGGCCACCTTCCCCCGCAGCAGGTTCATGGGCCGACATATCCGCGCCAGTCTCGGGCAGGCCGAGTTCTCCAGCAACTCGGGCAGGCCGGGACGTCCTCATCTCGGACGGGCCGGCAGCTCTGCGCCCAGGGCAGGCCGGCATCTTCACGTTATCTCGGCAGCGTTCCATGGGCCGCATCTCGGTCGCTGCTGCGGGACAGTTGAGCGCCATCGACCATCGCTTCGTCGGTGGGCTCGTTCCTTCGACCGAGGCTACGATGTTTCAGCTTCCCTCGATCGCTACCGCGAGACTAGGAGCGGATCGTTCCTAAGACCGAGACCAGGCACCAGGCCGGCATCCCTCCATCGACCATCAGTCCATCTCGGACGCTACCGAGACCACGTCCAGCTCCCTCGGCGAGTACCAGATGCTCTGCCAGAAGATGCAGGAGACAAGCGCTACAGGACAAGACCAAGGACGCCAAGCCCATCCCCGTGATGCGAGCACAGTGCAAAGGACAGTACAGCTACGTGACGTATGTGCAGTGTGACGAGACCCCAGTGGTCAATTCACCAACAGTGTTGTACAGTACGCGTATAGTGTGTTGGTGGGGCCCCCTTGTCCCCTGGGCTCCCCTTTATAAGGAGCATCAGGGTTGCGCTCTCCTCAGCCCCGGACGGGCTCATTTTCTCCCCTCGCTCTCATGGCTCACTCTAGCTAGAGAAGACCTCTTAGAGGCAATCTTTGCTCAGCTCATGGAGCACTTGTACAAATCGTATACAGAGAGAAGAATACACCAGATAGTCTAGATGCTGCAGTAGGGGTGTTATCTCTCACGAGAGCTCCGAAGCAGGGTAAATCCTTGTGTTCATTTGTTTGTCTGTGTGAGCAGTTCTGCTCGCTATCCCTCCCCGAATCCTCTAGCGTCCATCGGCCCCAAACTTAAGCCTACCCCTAGGCATCTGTTGTTCTATACGACGACAGGGCCTCCGCTGGAATTGTCCTTCTAGCTCCCGGAGTCTTCTGGCGTTTTAGAATTTCTGTAATTTTTTCAGATTTTTCTGAGCACTTTCATTTTTGGACCTTTTCTGCAATGCACAGACATAATAAACAGAAACTGGCACTGTGACATCTTGTTAATAGGTTAGTCCAATAAATGTCATAATATAATATAAAGTGCATATAAAACATGTGATATTGATATAAAACAAGCATGGAACATCAAAAATTATAGATACGTTTGAGACGTATCAAGCATCCCCATGCTTAGTTCCTACTCGTCCTCGAGTAGGTAAACGTTAAAACAATAATAATTTTTGAAGTGACATGCTACCAACATAATCTTGATCAAATAATATTGTAAAGCACATGTTATGAATGAAGTGATCCAGATCAATGGTCTATAGTCTGCTAGCAAGTAGACAATGAGCAAACAACTGAATCATATAAGCAAAAACTTTTCATGAATAGTACTTTTGAGACAAGCATCAAAGAGTTTTGCATAAGAGTTAACTCATAAAGCAATAGATTCTAAGTAATAGGTATTTAACCAACACAAAGGAAGATTTAAGCTTCAGCAATTGCTTTCAACTTTCAACATATATATCTCATGGATATTTGTCAACACAAAGCAATATAATAAGTACAATATACAAGCATATAAAAATTGTTGCACCAAAGTTGACACTAGTGTTTGCTTCTGAGATAGAAAGAAGTAGGAAAACTGACTCAACATAAAAGTAAAAGAAAGGCCCTTCGCAGAGGGAAGCATGGATTAAATCATGTGCCAGAGCTTTTTAAGTTTTTGAAATCATATAGAGAGTAAAAATAAGTTTTGGGAGGTGTTTGTTAATTTTTAACGAATCGGAAAATGGAAAGTACAATATGACCCCTGCCAACCAGACTTTTAAGAGCGGCTCCCATGAAGGACGTTATTTCTACCAGCAAGGCAGATCGAACCTCTTCTCTTTTGTTTACACATGCAGATATTTCACTGTTTGTCATTGCTTGACTGATAAATCAGGGCAAAAATGTGAAGAGAATTAAGCGGTTAAAGTTGTAATTAATTGGGACTGGGCACCCCATTTGCCAGCTCTTTTTGCAAAATTAATGGATAAGCGGATGTATATGCCGCTAGTCCGGTGGTAAAGTTTGTTTGACAGTTGACATAAAGACATCCACCCCATCCTCTTGAGCTTGGTAAACATTGACACAAAAAGGAATAATAAAGTTTTGAATAGTTTAAAGATAGCAAATGAAAAATTTACTTGGAATGGCAAGGAAATACCACATATAGGTAGTTATGGTGGACACAAATGGCATGGATTTTGGCTCAAGGTTTTGGATGCACGAGAAGTATTCCCTCTCAGTACAGAGTTTAGGCTAGCAAGGTTATTTGAAGCAAACACAGGATATCAACCGACACAGCAAGACTTATATGAAAACATATTGCAAGCATTATAAGACTCTACACTGTCTTCCTTGTTAACCAAACCCTTTTACTAGAAAATATCTAGACCTTAGAGATACCAATCATGCAAACCAAATTTCAACGAGCTTTACGGTAGTTATTCATTAATAGGTTTTAACTACATGATACAAAAGCTTAAACATGAACTACATGATAACTCAAAAAATTGACAAGTATCAAATTATCCAATACAGTGATCTACAAGAATATGTAAGCTTTTTCCATTATACCATCTACCACATGCAACATTTTCTGTTCCAACCAAACACCAATCAACTTATTTCAACATAAACTCTCCAAACAATTATAAGTGAAGCAATAGAGTACTTTCTTTAAAAGAACTAACAGCTCTGAAAAAGAGATATATGAAAACCAAGAGCTAGAAGCTAGACAGAGCGAAAACTGAATACACAATAGATATAAGTGAAGAATAAGAGTATTCTATGAAAAAGCGGAGCGTGTCTCTCTCCCAAACAAGATAGATAGGATCCGACATTGATATGATCAGAGAATAAAAATAAATACTGAAAATAAAAGCACACAGACGCTCCAAGAACAGCACATATGATGTGAAAGAATTAAAATATAGTTTCACTAGAGATGACCTGATAATTTTGACGATGAAGAAGGGGATGCCTTGGGCATCCCCAAGCTTAGAAGCTTGAGTCTTCTTGAAATATGCTGGGGAGATCCATGGGAGCCTCCCCAAGCTTAAGCTCTTCACTCTTCTTCATCCTATTATATCACTCTTCCCTCTTGACCCTTGAAACTTCCGCCACATCAAACTTCTCATAAACTTCATTAGAGGGGTTAGTACTCAAAAACTTTAATCCACTTTGGTTATGTTGTGACACATTGCAAGAACTCAATAAAACATTAGCTACAAGCCTCCACTTCTAGAGAGCCTTGCTTAAAGCCCACAAGAGACAATGCAAAAAAAAAACAGAGATAGAATCTATCAAAACAGAACAGCCAGTAAAGATGAATTTTTTCGAGGCACTTCCGTTGCTCAAATCAGAAAACTCGAAACTAATGAAAGATGCGTACATATCTAAGGATCACGCACAAAAATTTCAGATTTAAATAATTTGTCTTTGATTTTACATAAGCAAAACGGTGAACAGCAGAAATCTGTTCCTGCGCAGAAATCCAAATCTAGCATCATCTTCCTATTAGAGACTCTTCTTGGCACAACAATGTGAAAAAGTAAAGATACAAAGGAGTTGTCACAGAAGTAGACAAGCTCCTTGACTCAATAAAAAGAAAATAACAGAAAATAAAAACAATGGGTTGTCTCCCACAAGCGTTTTTCTTTAAAGCCTTTTAGCTAGGCATGATAATTTTAACGATGCTCTCATATGTATAAGAGTTGAACATATAAGAATGCATCAAGAAGCAAATATAAAGCATATTTAACCCTAACACACTTTCTATGCAAGGGAATCTTGTAAGAAAATAAATCAATAAAGCACAAAGTGACTAGCATAGGAAGGCAAAACAAATGCAACTTCAAAAATTTCAACATAAAGAGAGAAGACTTAATATTATTGAGATATATGAAACCGTGTCTCCCTCTCTCATCAGGACCAGTAGGTCTTAAAGTAACCGTCAAATAAAAGCAAATCAAGAGAAAGCTCAAAACCTTCGTCATAAAGAGAGGTGTTTTAGTAACATGAAAATTCCTACAACCATATTTTCCTCTCTCATAATAATTTTCAGTAGCATTATGAACAAAATTAACAATATAGCTATCACATAAAGCATTCTTATCATGATCCACATGCACAAAAGTATCATTACTCTCCACATAAGCATAATCAATTTTATTAGTAATAGTGGGAGTAAAACTATCACAACCATCATTGTAATCATCATAAATTGCAGGCATAGTATAATCATAATAAACTTTATCCTCCATAGTAGGTGGCACCAAAATACCACTATGATTATAATCATCATAAATTGGAGGCAAAGTATCATCAAAGAAAATTTTCTCCTCAAAACTTGGGGGACTGAAAATATCATATTCATCAAAACCAGCTTCCCCAAGCTTAGACTTTTCCATAGCATTAGCAATAATGATGTTCAAAGAATTTATAGTAATAACATTGCTACCATCATGCAAATAATTTTCCATAGGTTTTTAAATTTTCTCTTCAAAACATCATGTCCTAACTCAAGATAAATTTCATAGAGCTCTCTATTTTTTGTTGTTTCCCATTAAGCCTAACTAGTGAAATAAAAACAAGAAACAAAAAGATATAACTGCAGAATCAAAAGGAAATACCTTCGAGCACTCACACGCCGGCAACAGTGTTAGAAAATAGCTTAGTAGACGGAGGATGTGAGTACCTTTTACCTTACCTCCCCGGCAACGGCGCCAGAAAATAGCTTGATGTCTACGCACGCTTCTATTCTTGTAGACAGTGTTGGGCCTCCAAGTGCAGAGGTTTGTAGAACAGCAGAAAGTTTCCCTTAAGTGAATAACCCAAGGTATATCGAACACAGGGAGATAGAGGTCAAAGATATCCCTCTCAAGCAACCCTGCAATTAAGATACAAGAAGTCTCTTGTGTCCCCAACACACCCAATACACTTGTCAGGTGTATAGGTGCACTAGTTCGGCGAAGAGATATTAAAATACAAGTGATATGGATGATTCTAAGTGGTAATTGCAATCTGAAATAAAAATGGCAGCAAGCAAACATGTAGCAGAACTGGTTGTAAACGGTGTTTCAATGCTTAGAAACAAGGCCTAGGGATCATACTTTCACTAGTGGACACTCTCAACAATAATAATATAATTGAATACATAGATATTTCCTCTTCACTATGCTACTCTGAACTATTCTCCTGTTGGATAACGAACACCAATTCACTGTGTAGGGCTATAAAAGCACACCTTAAAGTCGCATTTCACATCTAGCGAACCCCACATTGTCAACTTGAGCGTCCTAAATAGTACTAGACAAACACCACAATTTCATAGAGACATCCAACACAAATAATAACTCATGATAAGTATTCCTGTAATCTTTAGCCTAAGAGCCACACACGGTGCGCACACTGTCAACTTCGCACCATGGGACAAAGGTGACTCCGGAGTTTACATTAATAAAACCACTCAAGTAGCATATAAGATAATGAAGAGTAACATCTATGGATTCAACTAGATTACAAATCTCATGATCACATAAAGATCACACCATGGGAGAGAGAGATAAACCACATAGCTACCGGCATGAGCCCTCAGCCCCGACGAAGAACTACTCCCTCCTCATCATGGGAGGCAGCAACGGCGATGAAGATGGCGGTGGCGTCGATGGAGATGGCTCGGAGGGCAATTCCCCTTCCCGGCAAGGTGCCGAAACAGAGACTTCTGTCCCCCGAATTAGGGTTTTTGGTGGCGGCGGAGCTACGGAACTCTTCTGGAGAAATCGTCGATTGTTTTAGGGTTTGCACCGCGGAGGCAATATATAGTCCAAAGGGCGTCGCGAGGAGGTGACCGAGGCGGCCACACCATGCCACGCGCGACCCCTCCTCTGGCCGCGCGGGCCCATGGTGTGGGGGCTGTGGGCCTCCGCTGGAATTGTCCTTCTGGCTCCCGGAGTCTTCTGGCGTTTTAGAATTTCTGTAATTTTTTCAGATTTTTCTGAGCACTTTCATATTTGGACCTTTTCTGCAATGCACAGACATAATAAACAGAAACTGGCACTGTGCCATCTTGTTAATAGGTTAGTCCAATAAATGTCATAAGATAATATAAAGTGCATATAAAACATGTAATATGATATAGAACAAGCATGGAACATCAAAAATTATAGATACGTTTGCGACGTATCAATGGCCACCATGACTATTCATCGAAAGAGGTCAAACTTTCTAAAACTAGAATTTTTCTCATTTTTCTAATCAATTTAGACATTTTATTTGTCAAATTTCGATTTACGATTTAAAGATATGAATTATCGATGTTTCTGTGATGCAAAAGATGATATGGATGGCATATTTGAATTCCTCTCATTTTTCTAATCAATTTAGACATTTTATTTGTCAAATTTCGATTTACGATTTAAAGATATGAATTATTCCATATTAAATATTATTACATAATCACTGTTATTTATTTAAAAAATATTATTACATAATCATTGTTATTTATTCAAAAAAAATATTAAATAATCATTGTATTTATTCAAATAAATTTTGAAAATTTAAACAATAAAAAAGTGTAACATCATGACTCAGGGTTAATATGATTGATATGATACTATTATCAGTAAGTTCTAACTTCTCATTTGGAAGCTAATTTGGAAGAAACTCAAAAGTTAAGCGTGCTCGGGCTGGAGGATGGGTGACCGAATGGAAAGTTTGACCAGGGTAAGTATTTTGACCTGATATTAAGTGTATAACTAGTTATTAACTGTGTGGCTAAGTGAGAAATTTCAGAATAGAATTAAGAATGAATTAGAAATAGAATTAAGACTAGCATTGAGAATAGTTAAAAATAGAAGTGAAAATAAAATTAAAAAAATTCTCGATACCTTTAGTTCGGGTTGGTCCGGTTGGTGTTACCAACCGGGACTAAAGGTCCTCCACCCGCCCGCGCACGCTCCGCCCACGTGGGGACCTTTAGTCCCGGTTCGTGGCCAACCGGACTAGGGGGGGGGGGGGGGGGGGGGGGTGCCTTTAGTCCCGATTGGGACTAAAGGCCTTCTAGAACCGGGACTAAAGGCCCGTTTTCCACTAGTGTGCAATGTGGAACGGTTGTGTAGTGGACAGGAGAGCGCTAACAAAAGAGAAAGAAAAGCTATACAATCATATCCATAAGATTGATTTAACCCTCATTTGGCCCCAGGAAATTGTTCATAACCATTGCCAACCAATGTAGTAGGGTGTGAAGAGAATATTTCGTCACGTTTGGTCCAGCAAACGTTCTAGTCTATTGCCGACATACCGTACGATATATTCTGCTGTACATACTTTATCAATCTCTTCTCTCTACTTGGTCAAAGTCATTAGCAAACAGTGGCGATCCTAGCTAGCATCCCGAAAATGGAAATGGGTGTTTGCTATTTAGAGTTGCAAGAAAATATTTCCATAAGAGGAGTATTAGACTTTTTTCCAAAGATCTCGTCTTCATCTAGTTTAAAATATATATCTTATACCCAAATTCAGCACCGTCAAATTCGTGCTTGAGACATAAACTAATCTAGAATAGTTACAATTAAGAGCCCCCTCTCTCCCTCAAGTTTCTCCCTCAAGTTGCCCATGTGGGCGACTCGAGGGTTAACCCTGTCTCGGTCGCTACCAAATCCCTCTGTCACTCGCCGTCGTTGGTGACGATCATCGAGCAATCCCCATGCAGCGTTGAGGGAGGTTACGACGGGCTTCTTGCCGCGTCACATCTCTTCTGGTGGACGTGGACGTTGACGCGGCGGCTTAGAGTGCGGTTGGCAGGGTCGACTCTCCGGCGGGAGGCACATGTGTGGATGCTGGCAGTCGTCCTTTGCTACGAAAGCAGCGAGACAGCGACAAATGCTAGTCGGCGCGAGGGGCTCTCCAGTGCCTTTTGCGTCGAACCTGAAGGCAACCGATTTGGTCCTGCCCCGCCCATTATATCCCTGGCCGATGACGGCCGCGACGACAGCAAAGCCCGCGAACATTGTCTTCCTCATTGAGGGCACCGTCGAGGTTCCCTTCCTCTTCTTCCCGGGAGGAAACCATCACCCCCCCCCCCCCCCCCCCCCCCCGTAATGGTCGACAACAACACATTGGCGTTGTGTCCTTATTGCAGGCGCCGCTTTGGGAACAGACCGTTGAGGGTGTTGCTTCAGATTTGTGGGTTGGCATAGAAAGTTCTCAAATTTTATGTAATTATATTGATAAAGTGCTACCTTAAACCCGCAATGTTTCTGTTATACTACTTTGCATGATGTAATGTTTTTGGAATAGTGTTTCATATCAACGAGTGTGGCAATCTACACCATATAGTGGTGTGCAGGGTCACGCAACCATACGTTTTCTCAACTTTGGCATCATTATCTATGTATGATCTTCCGTCTTCTCATTGAACTAAAACGACAACACTTATTTCGGAACGGAGGGAGTATGAGCTACCAAATTTTCATAAGAAAAATGACATTTTTGAGCCGTGACAGAATAAAAGCAAAACAAAATTACCGAGGAGAATAAAAACAAATTGTTGCGCTCTAGAAACTAAGCATACACAATTTTCTAAAAATAAAATCTAGGTGACTCGCATACTGTCGAATTATCTAACTGCTGGTAAGCTCGCAATCCAGTTGTTATTGGAGTACTTAATTTTGTTTCTATACAGTTAAGAGAGGCTGGCGAGTGGTGTCTCCTTCTGCATAAATAATGGAGTGCAGGTCGTTTTCCTGCCTCACTTTATTTTTCAGACTATTTTTTCTTCTCTTTTGATTGATGGAAAGGAGAGATAGATAGATGGTGACGTGTGTGATGCCAGTATGGAAGTGTCTGTGACTCGGATCCCACTTTTATTCACGAGAGCCATCGCCTTACCTTGTAATACCTGCTTTGTTTTACCTTCAAATTTATGCAAGTCAACCGGATTTGCAATTAAGTTCTCAGGAGATATGGAAAGAGATATGCTCGATGTCTTAGCCAGTTGTTTGATGTAGACTCACAGCATGTACTTGACGGGCGGCGCAGATTGGCTGACTTTAGGAGGCCCAAAGTCGTTGACATGTGGGGCCGTTCTAGGGGACCCACATGTCAATGACCTCAAATTCATGGTTTTAAAAGTCAACGAATCCTGGCCATACTTACATCCGCAGCAACCGAATGGTGACGTCTGCCTTGTCTTAGGGGCATCAAACAAGATAAAAACATTGACTTTTCACGAAATACGCTGAACAAATTCAGACGGCCGCTATTTTTCCATATTTCTAGAAAATTCGAGAGATGTGGGGATTCCACAGATGTAAACAACAACTGGGGACAAAAATCCAATCTTAAATACCTATATTTTATGCTAAAGCTGATTATTGGCACTTTACTCATTCAAAAAAAATAACGGCTCATTCAAAAAAGTGAATAAACAAATATAACTAAATATATAACATGCTACATCCGTAAGGGCCTTTTTATATCCATACAACTAGATTTTTCCTTACGTCCTAAGTATTAGTTTTGCTCGAAAGACCCTTACAGATGTTCGAAGACTATTTGGGTGGGGGGGCTGAAATTTAATGGCCCCTTAGCAATTATAGCATTTGTTGTTCTTATAATTGTCATTCCATAATGACAGGACAAAAATGACTGCATACCATGTCTAATACTATATACTAATAAAAATCGATAAGCGCTGAATTTGCTTGCAGACCAACCATTTTAACATATCCTCTACTATTAACCCTTCTAATGAAAGAATCAGCTAAGTGCGAGCTAAAAAGGTACGAACACATAAATCTGAGAAAGAGGTATCTAAACTACCCCTCCGTTTTTTAATATAAGATGTTTAGGTGTTGCACATATTGTTTAAATACATATTAAAGTGAGTGGACATGCACACTAATACATGTCTACATACATTTGTTTATGTGTGCATGTGGACAAATGCTAAAACATCTTATATTAAAAAACGGAGGGAGTACATGCTAAACCTTATTCAGTGGCTGCCCCCTCCTGAACGCCAAATCTAATGTTGAAGGGGGCCTCTGAAAATCCAAACATTAGAGTTTTTCTCTCAAAAGATTAAACAATTCACGGTCTGATACAGTTTCTCCCCGTTGAGTTGCAGTTTATGGGTATTGTCTACTTTATTTTCATCAGCTTGGACTTTTTTTTTATATGCATCGGCTTGGACTTTTAATTCTATTGGTTGGTGCATGAAAGTTAACATGGTATCAAGAGCCGATTAGCCAATTAGGTTTAGATTTTTTTTTCAGTTGCTTTTACTTTTGAGTACAAAGTAGAGTAATAATGTCACCGAGAAATGACGGGAAATAAAATGCTTGGGAACCCAGTAACATTTCAGCGAAAGTAAATGGGCAATCAACGAGTTGTCGATGTAGCAATCATAGCCGTGACCCGTGAGTGGAATTTAATTGGATCGTGACCAGAGAAGAAAGAGCCAACACAAGCTGGGCCACCTGTCTCTGTCATCGTTAATTGGTGCCGGGCCACGTCTCATAACAACAGCACGACCCTTTTAATTAACTGCAACAGCACAATTTTACAGTCAGAATGTAACCCATAGTTTTCATGGCTTCAGGGAACGAAAACATGATCTACACGCCCCTTCTGCGATTTTGCTTTCTGTCCTAGACAAGTAGACATGCATATCTCTGATTCTTCTCTGCGATGGTTGCACCGTGTGGTTAGCTGAAGAATTAAGTTCAGTTTTAACACGGCTACTAAGACAAAGTCCTACTGCATGTGCTTGATTTTCATGCAAATTACCTTGATAACATGACCTCGATCGATGGTCAGAACACAACCATAATTATATGAGACACTGAATAACGCCCACGTGCTTTCGCTTCGGTATTAACTCGGCAGTTTCATGTGTTTGCACTGCAGGGCATGCTCATTTGACTGAAGGGATGCCCCAACTGTTTGTTCTGACAGTACAATCTTTAGTCAGAATGTAACCGGCTTGCACAAGCCACTGTGAGAGTGCAATTCTACAGGGAGAGTATATAGCTCTCCTTGGTTTCAGAGAAACTTCTGCGAGTTTCCTTTCTGTCTTGCTATAGACATGCATCTGGTTCTTCTCTGCGATGGATGCACCGTGGTTAACTGAAGAACTGGTTCAGTCTTAACACCGGATACTGATAGACAAAGTCCTACTATTGCATGTGTTTGATTAACATGTGAATTACCTAGACAAGATGACCTCGTTAGATGGTCAGAACACTGGCATAATTTGATGGGACACTGAGTAACGCCCACGAGCTGTCGCTTCGGTTTCGTGCGTTTGCTCATTTGGTTATTTGGTTGAAGGGACGCGCCACCTTCCAGTTTTTGGCTGCATTCGGGTGCCAACTGACAACCGAAAATAGCAGTAGCACGTCGTGTCAGCCATGACCCCAGCAATTTCATGCAATCAACAAAGTCGATCCCCGTCTCCCCGCTGAACTAGGGAAACGTCTCGCAGTGCAGACCTACTCTAGCTAATCAATATTGTTGCTGTCCTTCGAGCCTCCACTGTGAAAGAAAACCTTGTCGTGCCGTCGACCGAAAGAAAACCTTGTCGTGCCTATTTTTTTATTTAAGTATAGTTCTTCCATCTTCATCTATTTTTGGACGAACTGACTTCATCTATTTTTGGACAAACTGATTTCGCCTACTTCTTTTTCAAGTATATGAAAGTTTGCAACCGGAGGTTCAGGACTAAGATTCAGTTAGCGCAATAATGCATGTCCCTCTTTCTCAATTTGGACTTTGTTTGCACCGGTTGGTGCATATAAACTTTAAATATGGTATCAGTTGTCTTCGGTTCAAGTCTCCGCTTCCGCAATTTAGACGAGCACATTGTTTGAGCTTATTTTGTTCGCGTTCAAGCTTTATCGAGCCACACTTGCGAAGAGGGTGTGCGTTGGAGTATATATCACAATTTGGTTTCATGCACGTAATTCTACATTTTTTTAGAACTCATGCCAACCAATGTCCCCCGCGGACCTAGAGCTTCTTGTCCGACAAGATGCATGTCGCCCGTCTATCAACTCTAGTTTTTTAAAGATCATGGTTTGTCTCCGACATTTTTCATATATATGAGTTTCATTTCTGGAGAAGACTATCTCGTAGATGATCGCTCTCGACCGGTCATGATGTCTTCCCAGCCTAGTTTTTTTATTTTTTTGTCATTTTTCGTGAAATAATGTTGTGATTTGGACGTTTAGTTAAAAATACATTTCTTTTTGGTATTTGCATTTGGAATAAAGTATACCCCCCCCCCCAACAGCCTAATCCTCAATCTATGCACCTCAAGATAGCGCAATAAGTGGTGAAATCTTTTTGAAAATTTATTGTATAGAAAGCACAGTAACCCGTGGCCTGGGGAGCTGCTTTACGTCGCTCGTTAGCGGCGATATCTTCCCGCGCCGCCTACACGCTTCCTTTGGTGGGCCGGCCCAAAAAAAGTTTCACTGGCGCTGCGCGTGTGTTTCTGGTTCTGATTCGTTTCTTTTGCTGTTTCTTGCCGTGTGGACTCTTTCAACTGCTTCGACGTGTTTTGGCACGTCGGGTTCACGTTTTCTTACTTGTACGCTGCGTTTCAGTCTGTTATAGTGAACCCAAATAAATAGTGCACCTTATATTAAGATGAACCGAAAAAAAAGTCATGGATCCAAAATTAATTTTGAACCGTAAAAGCGGGTGACCAGAATTAATAGTCGAACAAAAAAGATGGAGAACCAAAAATGTGGATGAAAATGTACCGAAATAAAAAGTGAACCAAAAATAAAAGTGAACCTGAAATAAAAGTGGACCATACATGAAGATGAGCCAAAAAAATGTTGTGAAACCATTATTAAAATTAAACCATATGTGCGGATGAACCAATAAATGACGTGGAACCAAAAAAAAAATTGAACCGTAAATGAGGGTGAACCAAAATATTGGTGAACAAATATGTATGCAGATGCAACAAAAAATGGGGGATGGAAAACGAAAATATCAGTGAACCGAAAATAATAGTGAACCATATATGTAGACGAACAGAAAAAAAGTCGTGGAACCAAAATTAATAGTAGAACGAAAAAGATGGAGAACCAAAAATGTGGATGAAAAAGAACCGGAAAAAAGTGAACCAAAAAATAAAGTCATGGAACCAAAATTAATTTTGAACCGTAAAAGCGGGTTACCGCAATTAATAGTGGAACGAAAAAGATGGAGAACCAAAAATGTGGATGAAAATGTACCGAAATAAAAAAGTGAACCGAAAATAAAAGTGAACCGAAGTGAACCGAAAATAAAAGTGCACCAAAAAATAATAGTGGACCATACATGAAGATGAGCCAAAAAATTGTCGTGAAACCATTATTAAAATTAAACCATATATGCGGATGAACCAATAAATGACGTGGAACCAAAAAATAAATGAACCGTAAATGAGGGTGAACCAAAATAATGGCGAACAAATATATGCAGATGAAACAAAAATTGGGCGTTGGAAAACGAAAATATCAGTGAACCGAATATAATAGTGAACCATATATGTAGACGAACCAAAAAAAAGTCGTGGAACCAAAATTAATAGTAGAACGAAAAAGATGGAGAACAAAAAATGTGGATGAAAAAGAACCGAAAATAAAAAAGTGAACCAAAAATAAAGTCCTGGAACCAAAATTAATTTTGAACCGTAAAAGCGGGTGACCGGAATTAATAGTGGAACGAAAAAGATGGAGAACCAAAAATGTTGATGAAAAAGAACCGAAATAAGAAAGTGAACCAAAAATAAAAGTAAACCGAAAATAAATGTGCACAAAAATATCAGTGAACCGAAAATAAAAAATGGTGAACAATATATGCAGATTAACCAAAAATGGGGGTTGGAAAACAAAAATATCAGTGATTTTGGAACCATTTTCATACTTGGAATCATTTTCAATTTCGGAACCATTTTCAAATTTGAAACCATTTTCAAATTTGAACCATTTTCAAATTCGGAACCATTTTCAATTTTGGAACCATTATTCAGAATTGGAACCATTTTCAAAATTGAACCATTCTCTTGCCTCGTTGATAGAAAAAAGCCGGGCCGTGTCCTCAATATTTGGCACTCTCAAGTACTCCGTACCAAAACAACGCAATCACAACTTTGCACAATCTGTACATTGACTCCAACCGGGTGGAATCAGTAATGCGCATATACACCTCAACCAGATCACGAGCAACTCCATGCGCAAGCATCCGAACAGTCGTAGTGCATTTTTTATAAGGGAGAAGCCAATCTTCCCAAGGGCATCTCGATTGCATTTGAAATAATCATCATGGCTAATCACTCCTATCCGAATGCAATTGAACACATGCCTTGTCATACGAAAGTGTCGCTGGAAAATAGGTCCTTGTAGGTTTGATCCGTGTGATGGAAGTAATCTTTGAAGAGTTGGACATGGCTCCCTTCTCTGTTACGATTCAACGCCGTTGCGCGGCCCGGGACCGAGCCCCTGAACATTGTTTGTGGTTCGCAATGTGTTCATTGATGACAAGTGTAGCAATGAAAACATCGCTCTCATCGTAGGATGATGAATCGGAGGACGAGGAATACAAGATGTCGTTGTAAAAGTACTCGTCTGAGCTATCCGTCATGGTAGGTGGTGAATTCGTACCTCACAAGTACATCCGGCAAATGGCCGAACACCTTGCGGGCGAGGTCGTCCTGGTCGTGGACGAGCCTCCGGTGGCGATGGTGCTAGCGAGCCGGCGGCTGGATGTGTCGTGGCGGTGGGCAGTGGAGAGAGGTAGGGCACAGGGGGTGGACGCGGGTCGGCGGCGGCGAGGGCAGGATGGAGCTGGGCGAGAGGAGGCGAGAAGTGTTTGTGTCACTGGCTCGCGGGCCGGGGATGACACCGCGATCATACGCGCGTGTCCATGCGGACGCAAAGCCGGCTTAAATTTGGGCATGAAATAGGTCCACACCGACATGCTGTATTTGTGTCGACGTGTTGGACCGTGGTTTTTCTCCAAACGAATAGAATTAGCGGAAACGGACCAAATGGCTCGGCGCATTAGAATTGGCCTAAGAGTCATTTCACCACATCAGAGCATAGTGCGAGATGCCGACAACCACCTGCTTCGCTTGAGCACGAAATCAGAAAAGATGGTATTATAATAAAAATGCACCTTGGGTGCATAGTTATTAGTTGAATAACATTGTCAACCAATCATGGTTTGAGTGTGTAATCGTGCGTACGTACTGGCCAACTTAAAGTTATCAGATTCTTAATAAAATAGCATTATCAAGAAATACTAGTATTTTGTGCATGTAGCTGCAATGTGGAACGGTTGTGTGGACAGGAGAGCGCTAACAAAAGAGAAAGAAAAGCTATACAATCATATCTATAAGATTGATTTAACCCTCATTTGGCCCCAGGAAATTGTTCATAACCATTGCCAACCAATGTAGTAGCTGTGAAGGGAATATTTCGCCACGTTTGGTCGAGCATACGTTTAGTCTATTGCCGACATACCGTACGATCTCTTCTACATACTTTATCAATCTCTTCTCTCTACTTGGTCAAAGTCATTAGCAAACAGTGGCGTTCCTAGCTAGCATCCCGAAAATGGAAATGAGTGTTTGCTATTCAGAGTTGCAAGAAAATATTTCCATAAGAGGAGTATTAGATCTCGCCTTCATCTAGTTTAAAATAGGTATCTTATACCCAAATTCCGCACCGTGAATGTACATGCTTGAGACACCACATAAACTAATCTAGAATAGTTACAATTTAGGAGCCCCCCCTCTCTCTCGCTCAGTTTTCCCAGTGGGCGACTTGAGGGTCAACCCTGTCTCCCGTCGCTACCAAATTCCTGCCTCACTCGCCGTCGTTGGAGACGATCATTGAGCTAGCCCCATGCAGCGTCGAGGGAGGTTACGACGGGCTTCTTGCCGCGTCACATCTCTTCTGGTGGACAAGGACGTTGACGCGGCGGCTTAGAGTGCGGTTGGCAGGGTCGACTCTCCGACGGGAGGCACACGTGTGGATACTGGCAGTCGTCCTTTGCTACGGAAGCAGCGAGACAACGACAAATGCTAGTCGGGCGCGAGGGGCTCTCCAGTGCCTTTTGCGTCGAACCTGAAGGCAACCGATTTGGTCCTGCCCCGCCCATCATATCCACCCCTACTCCCTGTCGTAGGTGTTTCGCAGGGTGGGTCGCGGTGGGATGGGAGTCTAGGGCTCCAAAAAAAATCCCGGCCGATGACGGCCACGACGACAGCAATGCCCGCGAATATTGTGTTCCTCATTGAGGGCGCCGTCGAGGTTCCCTTCCCCCCTCCCCTTCCTCTTCTTCCCGGGAGGAAACCGTCACCCCCCCCCCCCCCCCTCGTAATGGTCGACAACAACACATGGTGTTGTGTCCTTATTGCAGGCGCCGCTTTGGGAACAGGAGGTTGAGAGGTGTTGCTTCAAATTCTGTGGGTTGGCCGAGAAAGTTTTCAAAATTTATGTAATTATATTGATAAAGTGCTACCTTAAACCCGTAATGTTGTTGTTATACTACTTTGCCTGATGTAATGTTTGTGGAATAGTGTTTCATATCAACGAGTGTGGCAATCTACACCATATAGTGGTGTGCAGGTCACGCAGCAGTACGTTTTCTCAACTTTTGGCATCATTATCTATGTATGATCTTCCGTCTTCTCATTGAACTAAAACGACAACACTTATTTCAGAACGGAGGGAGTATGAGCTACCAAATTTTCATAAGCAAAATGACATTTTTGAGCCGTGACAGAATAAAAGCAAAAAGAAATTATCGAGGAGAATAAAAAAAATTGTTGCGCTCTAGAAACTATGCATACACAATTTTCAAAAAATAAAATCTAGGTGAATCGCATACTGTCGAATTATCTAACTGCTGGTAAGCTAGCAATCCAGTTGTTATTGGAGTACTTAATTCTGTTTCTATACAGTTAAGAGAGAGGCTGGCGAGTGGTGTCTCCTTCTGCATAAATAATGGAGTGCAGGTCGTTTTCCTGCCTCACTTTATTTTTTCAGACTATTTTTTCTTCTCTTTTGATTGATGGAAAGGGAGAGATAGATAGATGGTGACGTGTGTGATGCCAGTATGGAAGTGTCTGTGACTCGGATCCCAGTTTTATTCACGAGAGCCATCACCTTACCTTGTAATACCTGCTTTGTTTTACCTTAAAATATATGCAATTAAGTTCTCAGGAGATATGGAAAGAGATATATTCGATGTCTTAGCCAGTTGTTTGATGTAGACTCACAGCATGTACTTGACGGGTGGCGCAGATTGGCTGACTTTAGGAGGCCCAATGTCAGATGACTTCGTGTCGTTGACATGTGGGGCCACTCTAGGGGACCCACATGTCAATGACCTCAAATTCATGGTTTTAAAAGTCAGCGAATCCTGGCCCATACTTACCTCTGCAGCAACCGAATGGTGACGTCTGCCTTGTCTTAGGGACATCAAACAAGATAAAAACATTGACTTTTCGCGAAATACGCTGAACAAATTCAGACGGCCGCTATTTTTCCATATTTCTAGAAAATTCGAGAGATGTGGGACTTCCACAGAGGTAAACAACAACTCGGGACAAAAATCCAATCTTAAATACCTATATTTTATGCCAAACCTGATTATTGGCACTTTACTCATTCAAAAAAAATAACGGCTCATTCAAAAAAGTGAATAAACAAATATAACTAAATATATAACATGTTACATCCGTAAGGGCCTTTTTATATCCATACAACTAGGTTTTTCCGTACGTCCTAAGTATTAGTTTTGCTCGAAAGGCCCTTACGGATGTTCGAAGACTATTTGGGGTGGGGGCTGAAATTTAGTGACCCCTTAGCAATTATAGCAGTTGTTGTTCTTATAATTGTATTTCCAGAATGATAGGAGAAAAAGGATTGCACACCATGTCTAATACTATACTATAATAAAAATCGATAAGCACTATCGCTTCGTTAAGTGTTCGTGTCGAATCAATATATTTATCTTTTCAGACTATTTATTTGTGTTTTTTGATTTTGTTTTCATTTGAAAACAATGCAAATACGTGTTTGCGGCGTGCTATTTTAGCGCGCCTGGAAAACCTGCTGCTTCACGCGCAAAAATTTAGCGCGTCTGAAAAAGCAGAACAGGCGTCCCGCGCGCTAAAACGTTATTTTGCCGCTGCAAAAAAAATTTAGCGCGCCTGTTGGAGATACTTGCAGACCAACCATTTTAACATATCCTCTACTATTAACCCTTCTAATGAAAGAATCAGCTAAGTGCAAGCTAAAAAGGTACGGACACATAAATCTGAGAAAGAGGTGAACTACATGCTAAACCTTATTCAGTGGCTGCCCCCTCCTGAACGCCAAATCTAATGTTGGGCCTCTGAAAATCCAAACATTAGAGTTTTTTTCTCAAAAGATTAAACAATTCACGGTCTGATACAGTTTCTTCCCGTTGAGTTACAGTTTATGAGTTAACATGGTATCAAGAGCCGATTAGCCAATTAGGTTTAGATTTTTTTCAATTGCTTTTACTTTTGAGTACAAATTAGAGTAATAATGTCACCGAGAAATGACGGGAAATAAAATGCTTGGAACCCAGTAACATTTCAGCGAAAGTAAATGGGCAATCAACGAGTTGTTGATGTAGCAATCATAGCCGTGAGTGGAATTTAATTGGATCGTGACCAGAGAAGAAAGAGCCAACACAAGCTGGGCCACCTGTCTCTGTCATCGTTAATAGGTGCCGGGCCACGTCTCATAACAACAGCACGACCCTTTTAATTAACTGCAACAGCACAATCTTACAGTCAGAATGTAACCCAGAGTTTTCATGGCTTCAGGGAACGAAAACATGATCTACACGCCCCTTCTGCGATTTTGCTTTCTGTCCTAGACAAGTAGACATGCATATCTCTGATTCTTCTCTGCGATGGTTGCACCGTGTGGTTAGCTGAAGAATTAAGTTCAGTTTTAACACGGCTACTAAGACAAAGTCCTACTGCATGTGCTTGATTTTCATGCAAATTACCTTGATAACATGACCTCGATCGATGGTCAGAACACAACCATAATTATATGAGACACTGAATAACGCCCACGTGCTTTCGCTTCGGTATTAACTCGGCAGTTTCATGTGTTTGCACTGCAGGGCATGCTCATTTGACTGAAGGGATGCCCCAACTGTTTGTTCTGACAGTACGATCTTTAGTCAGAATGTAACCGGCTTGCACAAGCCACTGTGAGAGTGCAATTCTACAGGGAGAGTATATAGCTCTCCTTGGTTTCAGAGAAACTTCTGCGAGTTTCCTTTCTGTCTTGCTATAGACATGCATCTGGTTCTTCTCTGCGATGGATGCACCGTGGTTAACTGAAGAACTGGTTCAGTCTTAACACCGGATACTGATAGACAAAGTCCTACTATTGCATGTGTTTGATTGACATGTGAATTACCTAGACAAGATGACCTCGTTAGATGGTCAGAACACTGGCATAATTTGATGGGACACTGAGTAACGCCCACGAGCTGTCGCTTCGGTTTCGTGCGTTTGCTCATTTGGTTATTTGGTTGAAGGGACGCGCCACCTTCCAGTTTTTGGCTGCATTCGGGTGCCAACTGACAACCGAAAATAGCAGTAGCACGTCGTGTCAGCCATGACCCCAGCAATTTCATGCAATCAACAAAGTCGATCCCCGTCTCCCCGCTGAACTAGGGAAACGTCTCGCAGTGCAGACCTACTCTAGCTAATCAATATTGTTGCTGTCCTTCGAGCCTCTACTGTGAAAGAAAACCTTAGTTTATACCGGTTAGCGCAATAATGCATGTCCCTCCTTCTCAATTTGGACTTAGTTTATACCGGTTGGTGCATAGACTTTTTTTTTGATACAACGTCTCTGGATACATTAAACAAGAAAGCACCGGAATACACTGGAAATATCCAGACACGCCACAGCTGTCCCTCTTTTACAGAAACCACCCCACAGAAAAGGAAAATTACGCACACACCCCTAGGGAGCTCTGACTAAACTTTTCCGCCGCCGTCTAAGACCTCGCCGTCGCACCACCGCAGGGGAGGACGAGAGGTAACAGGAAGACCGCTGTATCATCTGCTCAAGCCTATTGGGAATCGATTCCCGTTGACGTCGCCGCATGTGCCGCTCACCAACGAGGGCGAGACCTTGGCGACGACGGTGGATCATCGGCGGGGGACACGCCCCGACCTGAGCAGACTGTCGAGCCGGACTAGACGCAGAGCGCCAGCCGCGCAGCTCGCAAGCACACCAGCAGAGGGGAAGCCGCGAGGGCCACTCCAGCAGCACCGAAGAAGAGTTGCACCACCTCTTCCGCCCCTCGCTGCCACGGCCGGCCAGCAGAAGATGGCACCCACTCACCCCACGATCTGTAGAGCAGAAAATCGGGCAGGCGAGTTTCTTGAATTGGCCTTGACCAACTCCAACTCTAACTCTGCAAGAAATCCACCAAGGACCGATCGAGCAGAGGAGGAAAGGTCTGGCTCCGGTGTCGCTGTGAAACACCAGAATCCAGCCGAGGAGGACGAACAAGAGAACCAAAACTCCTTCACGCACGGAAGCCACCAGCGCCCTAACGACCACCTACAAGAAAGAGACACAAAACTCCACTACCTCCCCGACGACCGCGCCGTCGGACTGGAGCAAGGAGGGGGAGACCTTATTCTTCAAAGCCACCGACATCAACTCCAGCCCGATGTCGATGACGAAGACGAGAAACCCTACAAAACTACACCTATCTACACGCACGGTCGAGATCTGGAGCTTCCCCCTACCTCGCAACGCCGGAACGGCGCCGGAGACGGAGGAAGCGGCGGATTCGCCGGCGAAAGCTTCGAACGCCTCTCTTCCGCTCTTATCTACTGTAGCAGGGGAACGAGAGAGGATAAGAGCAAGTTAGCTTGACGCTTTGTGTTGAGAAGTTGGCTGAACTGGGTTTGGGAAGAAAGGATGCGAGGTCTTCGGTTTGTTCACGTTCAGGCTTCATCGAGCCACACTTGCGAAGAGGGTGTGTGTGTGTGTTGGAGTATATAAGTGCATTTCTCTCCTTTCTCCATCATCTTAGGGTGTGTTAGTTTTGGGATGGGTAGAACGGAATGGAACCGTTCCGCACCCAGATCACGTTCCTGCGTTCGGTTGCAAACTGGAATGGAATGAAGTGGTTCCTCGAAATGGAATATTCCCCCTAGATCCGGAATACACCGGTCCGGCCGATTCGGCCGGACGAGGTGGAACGGCCGGCTAATCATCCAGTTTAGGATCAAGTTTAGCAATAATTAATCAAGATTAGGAATAATTAATCAAGATTAGGAATAATTAATCCAGTTTAGGAATAATTAATCGATTTTAGCAATAATTCCATTCTCACTCCATTTTATTCCATCCTCACACCATTCCAAAACCGAATACAGGAATGGAACGTTCCGTGACAAATTTTTTATCCAAACCTAACACAAGAATGGAACGGTTCCACGACAGTAGAATAGAATGATTCCTTCAGATTGTCAAACCGAACACACCCTTATGCTTTTTCTTGAGTTGGTTCGGTGCATGTAGGCCCGAGGGAACTACACGTGAGAGAAGTGTTAAAGCATAAGTGCATAGCCCTCCTTTCCCGTCCGTCAGGTTAGACATTTGAGTGAAGTGGTTTTGTGCACGTAATTCTAGTTTTCTTAAGGTCATGGTTTGTCTCTGACATTTTTCGTATATATGAGTTTCATTTGTGGAGACGACTATCTCGTAGATGATCGCTCTCGACCGGTCATGATGTTTTCCCAGCCTAGTTTTTTATTTTCTGTCATTTTTCATGAAATAATGTTGTGATTTTGACGCTCGGTTAAAAATACATTTCTGTTTTGGTATTCGCATTTGCAATAAAGTATAAAACCCCACCCTAATCCTCAATCTATGCACCTCAAGATAGGGCAATAAGTGGTGATATCTTTTTCTTATAATTTGGATGCTATATTGAAAATTTATTGTATTTTTTGTATAGAAAGCACAGTAACCCGTGGCCTGGTATCTATACTACTATTAAAAGAGCAAACATGTGTTGAGCTGTGTTGATACATTAAATCTAAACCATTCATTTGATCAATGATCCAGATCGCTTCAAAGCTTTTGAGTTTTGTAATAATTACAAGATTGCCACCGCCAAAGAAACTGTCTGATTCAACATGCTAGACTTTAGGAAAAGGTTTGTAATCATCCAGGGGATCCTACGCTTTTATCCTCCGCATGCGCAGCCGTTGGATGGGCTTCATCACCACCACACGTTCGTCTCCATCCACCACGTCCTCGTCCCTATCCACGCAAACCTCCCACTCGCCCGAGCTACCACCGACCCCCACGAGATCCCCTGAGCGCCGCCGCCTCCGGGACGGGCCCCCTGCGCCCCTCCGCCGTCGGGAATGATCCCCTGCGCCCGCTCCCCTGCGTGGCCCGCTGCCACCGGGACGGACTCCTCTGCGCCCCGCCGCCACCGGGACGGGCTCCCCTCCCCAGGCCGCGCTGCTCCAGGTCCCCGCCCCTCCCCGACCTCCCGCGCCGGCGCCGCCCCTCCTCGACCTCCCACACCGGCCGTTGCTCGAGCCCCGTGCTGCTTGTTCTGGAGGGCGGCGGCGGCGACGTCCTCCGACGCGACCTGCTGCTCCGGCCCGCAGGCTCTCGAGGCCCAGCGCCCAGGCGCGGCTCCGCCCCTGCAGCCTCCATGCCCGGCGGCGCCCGGCCTCACCTCGCCTCGCTGAACTCCCGCGCCGCCCACCCCGGGGCTTCCCGCAGCGCCGCCTTGTCGGGATGGACCTACGTCGAGAGGAGCTCCTCGAGGCCAGGATCCGCCACGCGCAAGGGACGACGGCCGGACGCCGCCGCGCACCTGTCCTCTGATTCCTACGTCCACGCCGACGACAACCTCTGCATCGGACGTTTTCTGAACTGCTGTTGAAGATGAACCTGAATTCCACGCTTGGAGTTGCTGCTTCTGAGCTAGACGCCTGGGGTGCTGCTCACCGACGCCTACTGATAGTCCCCGGAGTTTTTGTAGCAATTTTCATAGAGATTCTGTAGCAGGTCCATAGAGTTTTATCTCGACGCAGATCAAAAATGAATTTTATCATGGACGCCCGTCAGTGGCGGTGCTGCCATGGCACCCGTAGGTAGCAATGGTGCTGCGAGAGCAATTTTGTCGTTGATTTTTCTGTGTCTTTTTTTTCATCTTGTGGTGCAAATTTTTGAAAGCTTTGTAGCACAATATTTTCTCTTTTGATGAAAATCCACCGACCATTTGTAGCAATTTTGCTTTTTTATATCTTTTGCCCTTGATTTTGGTGCAAATGTTTAGATGCTTTGTAGCAAAAAAAAATTCATTTTTGATGCAAATCCATAGAGCTTTTGTAGCAATTTTCTTTGTGTTGTCGAAGATGCTGGCGTTGCTACCGACAGTACCCGGAGTTGCTACCGACAGTATCCTGCAGACCGACGGTGCATGACATTGCTACCGGCGAGCCGACGATGCTACCGAGTGCGTGCGACGTTGTTACCGACGACACGCAGCGATGTGCCAGCAATGCTATCGATGGCTCACGACGTTGCTACCGACGGTGCATGGCATTGCTACCGACGAGCCAATGATGCTACCGGCGTGCAGCGTTGCTACCGACGGAATGCGGCGATGCTACTGACGAGTCGACGATGAAACTAACGGAATCCGGCAATGCTACGAGCGGATGCTACCGACGTCTCACGACGTTGCTACCGACGAGTCAACGATGCTACCGACGGGTCACGACGTTGCTACCGACGGCGCATGTCATTGCTACCAACAAGCCGGCAGTGATACACGCGGCGCGCGCCGTTGGAATCGACGGCACGTGGCGATGTTACCACGGACCATCATCGTTGCTGCAAAGCGCCTACCATGGTGTTGCTGCATGGGTGACGCCGCGTCAGGGTGTTCTCCAATGTTGCCACCAAGGTCTCCTCCGATTTGCTACAATAGCAAAAAAAATGCTATAAATAAAACTTTTCTCTTCATATAAGCATTTGCTACGAACAACACAATGTTTTTGCTACAAATGAATTTTTTTGCTACGTAGAAGCATTTTGTCGGATTTTGATTGAAAATTGGATTTTTGCTATAATAGCACAAAATTATTATTACAAACGAACAGTTTTTTGCTTCGTAGAAGCATTTTGCTGGATTTCGGTGAGAATTAGAAATTTTGCTACAATAGAACAAAATTCTTATTACACGCGAACCGTTTTTGCTTCATAGAACCATTTTGCGGGATTTCGGTGGGAATTAGAAATTTTGCTGCAATAGCACAATTTTTTTATTACGTGCGAACCGTTTTTACTTTAGTGAAGCAAAAGCAGGATTGATCCGACGACTCCAGATCATCCGATCCGACGGCTGGCGACCCAGGAGATCGGACGGAAAGATCCCGGGACGCCTAGTCCTTTCCTAGACTTTACCGCTCGGCGACCGCGTTCATCAGCAGGAACACGCCTAGGCCACCGCCCGCACCACCGCGTGCGTACCGGAGCGCCCGCTGACATGAAGTTCTACAGGGCGACCACGAGGAGGAGGAGCTGTGCGTGCCGTGCCGCGAGCGACAAAGGGACCCGCCTACACCGGACAGGGAGGACACGCCCTCGCCCCTCGCCGCCGCGCAGGAGGTTCCCGTGCCCTGGGCGGTGCGCGCACTGCGGCGCGGGGTACGCGTCGTCGAAGGTGTCGGTGGACATGTGGAAACTCCACTGCGTGGCCTGCCGCAGGTACGCCCAGGTCCACGTCTGCAGCCCCTCCAGCGCCGAGCTCAGGAAGCAGTCGATGATCATTAGTCCTAACTCTGTTCTTTTCGTAGCCGCCTTTCTTTTTCTTATTATTTTTCAGGATCGGCCGCGTCATGTACTCATGTGTGAAATTCTTGGTCGAGCTAGGTGACGAACGTGTGTGCAGTACGTGTGAAATATCTGGATATGGCAGGTTAATGTTTGGTCTCTCTTTTTGTTTTGAGCAATTACTTAATATTTGGTCTCTCTCTCTGATCTGGAAATAATTCGATGTGATTTTACCTCTCGGTGCATTGCAAAAATCGACTCACTTATATGTTGTGTGCCAATCATGGTTTTGGTTACCGGTCGGGAAATCCGTTACCGACCCGGTAACCGGACATCCCGAGCACCCTTGGGAAATGGTCATACCGGACGAAAAATCCCGAAATTTTGAATTTTAACGAAAACTTTCAGTAAATGGTTAAATTGAGAACCAAAAAATTTGAATTTTTGAATTTCAGTTTTTAAATTCGTCCGATAACCGGTCGGGATTTTCCGCTAACCGCGGTAACCGAAAATTCCGACCACCCTCGAATTTTTTTTTTCTACCGGTAACCAAAACCTTGGTGCCAATATATGATGATGATCCAGGGGCTAGGAAGGTACATCATAGAGGAAGATACTTGGACGCACGCTTGGTCTCATTTTCTCAAACCTCAGGCTACCTCTTCTCTACTTGCTTAGTTTCTATCCATCCATAAGTTAATACGTACTACACTCGATTGTTGGCCCAGAGAAAGATGGATAAAACAACGTTTTACAATGCTGACGAAACAAGTTCAACACTCTAGCTAGGCAGCCGGCCGGTGAAGGAAGGAGGCACATACCCTTGGGTATGCGTATTCGAGGTATCTACATGGTATACATACCTCGGGTATGTGTGTCCAATAGTACGTGTACAGATCAGGTATGGGATATTTTATGGCACATCCTACTACGGAATTTGGGGTGTAGTATTAAACAGATCTAACGGTTAATATGATTTGGACCAGAGTCAGGCCCAAGGACAAATTAGTCATTCTCGTTAGGATATAATCTATCCAGTTAACGTGTCAGCGCGTCTAGTGCTTCGGTTCTAGTCATGGAGAGAAGTGTTTCGGGAAGAATGGCTTGGAGATCCGTGCTACACATGTGAATTTATTAGCTAGCTCCCTCGTCTACTCGGCGAGCGCCAGGGGCCATGGCGTCGTGGTCGACTGCATCAAGAAAGCAACATGCGGAACCTCCTCCTTGTGCGCTTGTCTGTGGCGGTGAGCGCCGGCGGCCATGGTGTCGTGGTCGACTGCATCAAGAGCGTCACGTGAAACCTCCCGCTGGTGCACCTGTCGGCGGCGGCGAGCGCCGGCGGCCATGGCGTCATGGCCGACTGCATCAAGAGCGACACCTGAAACCTCCCGCTCGTGCACATGTAGAAGTCGGCGAGCTCCGGCGGCCATGGCGTCGTGGTCGAGAGTCGTTGACTACATCAAGAGGCCAAGAGCGATACCTAGAACCACCCGCTCGTGCACCTGCAGGCGGCGGCGAGCGCCAGCGCCCAGCGGCCATGTCGTATGTGGTTGACTACATCAAGATCGACAACTAGAACCTCCCATTCGTGCACCTGTTGGCGGCGGCGAGCGCAGGCTAGGAACTACGGTCAGAATTTCAGCATGCAGCGCTAAGACATTGAAATAGTGCACTACCGAAAACACCCCTTACACCAAAATATACTACCTTAAATCTGGTGTAGTATTTCACATCTGGTCCGTTGGATCACGGTGAATAGACGGTCTAAATTCATTAGATGTACCGTAAAACAACTCGCAGGTATATATATAAATAACTTAGGTATGTGTACATATTAGGATTGTATACCCCATTATGTGCATACCCAAAGTCATATGTACCTCCTAAATAACTAAGGTATACATACCCAAGGTATATGTTTTTGTCCATATACCTAAAACTTACCACGCCTATTGGGGTCTCGCGGGCCGGGTTCTTTTTAGCGAGCTGCGATTGCCAGAGGCGGTGCAGCAGCAGGATCCGTGGGTTGCCGGCGACATGCTGTGCCGTGGGGGGCGCCGGATTCCGGTCACTCCCTTTTCCCAGGCCAGGAAAGAAAGCGATCGATATGGAGGGCAGATGAAATTCGTGGAGCAGGGCATCGACAAGGCCAAGCGAGAGGCTGACCGACCTAACTCCGTCCTCACTGCATGCATCGTGGTCCTGGCGTGTCCATCACCATGTGCACTACTCCAGGTCACGCTCATGCACGAAACACGACTTCCTCCACTAGCCGCCTCTACTTCCGGTCAATCCATACTGCACATATTGTGCGCCTCCGCAGCGGCAGTCCACGGAAATTTTGCAATTTCAAGACCGCGCAGTAAAATGTTGAAGCGTTGCGTCGGAGCTCCCTTTATTCGACGATGATTTGACCATAAAGTGCTCGCCGACTACCTGCAATATACGTATGATGCTTCTGAGTCACCGGGTCTCAGCCAAAGTATACAAATTAATACTTTTTAAACCGGCAGACCATCACAGCTTCGCTTGATGTAATGTTTTCTCATCCGATTTGCCTCTTCCGTGTCCCGCTTTGGATGGTCATTGATGACGGCACATGTGGCTGCATTAGCTACATAGGTTTGGGAGGAGGCGACTAATAGAGCGGCCAGTAGCGCCATGGCAGCAGGGATGAGCTATCTGAATTCTGAAGAGCGGAGCTAGCAGCAACAAGCAGCAATGGCAGGGAGTAGGTACGAGCTCATGAACAAAAAAACGACCTGACTTTCGTTGAATATAGAGCCATAGATCGAGGTCTAGCAAGGAAAAAATACAGAGCAAAGCTTTAGCAAGCACACTGATTTTTACACAGCTTGATTCTTGAGCATTCCGCTGCTGCGCTGAATTAACGACCTGGGAGGAGGTAATTTATTATTCATGTTTGTTCACAGCCGATAACCATGATACTTTTAATTTATTTCTGTGCTGAAATATGTAGTCTCATTTATTTCAAAATGATATACATGATATTTCGTATTTCAAGATAACCATGATGCACACAATGAAGATTATAAATTATTGCTGAGTTTCTATTTATGTTTTGAGAGGATTGATGTAAAGTCCAATAAAGGAAGTAGATATGAAGTAAAACCTAAAATATTTTAAATAGTACAGAAAAAATCTAAGTGAAATATAAGATGTTTGAGTGCTGGAAATATTTTATGTTGGTGAGCAAATATTCAATTATTTTAAAACCGTTGCATCGCAGGGGCAATCTTGCCAGATGTTGCTCACTGACTAATTTATGAAATTTCAACGATAATTCATCGTAATACATTAGTATTACTACTACTCCCTCCGTTCATAAAATGATGTCTCAAGTTTGTCCAAAAGTGGATGTATCTAGACATGTTTCATGTATAGATACATCCATTTTTGGTCAAAGTTGAGACATCCTTTTGTGAACGAAGGGAGTACTTTGGAATATAGAAAGAAGGATGTATCCGAAATTTTAGTTGAGACGTGTGTGCACGGTCATGGACTCACATGAGCATATGGGGCTTTCATCGACAGAAAGGAAAATCTTCTTGCATTGAGGCTTTTTGTCCCCTGAGAAAACTCTGGCCCGGCCCGTCATTAATCTGAGCTAACTACGCTGGCGGGCCACTCTATTTAATCGGCCCAAGTTCATGGACCCGGAAATGCAGAAGTAGTTGAATGATCATTAGGCATTAGCGCAATCAACACTTCAAGGCCATCTAAAAAGACCATTCACGTCTGAGTTTAAATTGGCCCATAAGCACCGAAAATCTGGCATATGGGATTCCATATTTTCCCCCACAAAATCAATTGTGGATCGCCGTATTTAGGCATGAAGTTCAGCCTTGCATTACACACTTGTTAAAAAAAAAATTATGCCCCCCCCCCTTCTTTTGCACAAAATATGCATGTAGTTGGAACCAAGCTGTAAGTGAAAACACGTTCAGAAGGAGAAGAGAGGAGAATGTTTCCGCAAAAGCAATTGAAAATGAGGTTACCCCGGTTCCAAAGAATGAACATCCAAAGCAGCCGGAGTCAAAGAGAGCATGGTCACACACACTCGAGTTTCAGCAAGGCAGCAGAAAGTGCGTCTACGCATGACCACTTTGGGAAGGGATTAGCTTCTCTTTTCAACCGTGGAGAGTGATCGACCATGTCTCCATGGTATGGGAGTTACGTCAAGTCGACATGAATGGAACTCTTTGAGGTCTCTTTTCGTTCAAGAAACAATCGGCTGCTAGGCGTTGCTACCAAAGCGTCCCCGAGCTCTCGCGACAGGCGCGTCCCCGAGCTCGAACCCTAGCCGCCGCCGCCGCCGGCCGGCCGGCCGGCCCGCGCCGCCCCTCCCTCCCCCCTCCTCCGCGGTGGCGCGGCTGCGGCCTCGGCCCACCCCGCCCGGTCTCCTCCCTCTCGCCTCCTCCCGTCGCTGCCGTCGGCAGAGGCCGCCGGGCGCGGCCCGCGCGGCGCCGGCGGCAGCGGCCTGTCCCTCCCCGCGCTGGGATGGGTGGAGGCGGGGCTCTGCCCTCTGGCGACGGTGTCCATCAGGCGGCGGAGGCTCGGTTTCAGCCGGGAGGCGGTGTGGCGGCGGCAGGCTACGGCGGCGGCTCGGCTACACAGCTCTCTCGGCTGCCGGAGGTGTGCACAACGGCGGCGCCACCAGTTGGTGGTGCGGGTGGCTAGGGTTCCGCCGGGGCCCTGCAGGCCCAGATCTGGGCCCTTTGGGCCCGATCTGGGTCAGTGTGGGCCCAAGCTAGACCCGGCTACCCGGTTTGACTGAGGGACGATGCTTGTGACAGAGCGGCGGCGACGACAACACCTCTTCTGCAGCGTGGCGCCGGGAGCTTCACGGATCCTTTTGGGTCCGGCCGGCCTTTGGTGCCGATCTTGAGGGTAGCAGCGGCGTCGGCCTACGTGCAGCAGCGTGGTGGCAGAGACTTCACGGACCCTTTCAGGGGCCGGCCGGGCTTGCCCAGCCTGGTGTGTCTCTGCTACCGCGTCCGGTCGGCACCCGCCGATGGCGGTGGAGGTAGTCCTCCAGGTGGCTGTGCTGCAGCCGCCCTCCGGCTCCAATGTGGCTTGGTGTGCTCCTGCGTGCTGCGTCCGGTCGGTTACCATCTATGGCGGTGGAGGTCGATCCCTCCCACGTGGTTGTGGTACTGCCGCTTTGTCTCCGGCGGGTTCTCGGTTCGACCGGTCGTGTTGTACTTGCCTGGTGATACGACAATGGTGACCTCAATTCCGTGGTGGCGTTTGTTGGTGGGTGGCAAGATGGGTGGAGCATGTCGAATTGTCCAGGGATGTGGTTTTTTCGAGATCGGGAGAAATCCTTGTCATCTTGACACCGCCGCGGTGATGCTTGTGAGTGTCGCTGTTCCTTCCTGAAGGGCGCCGGGTGTACCTCTTCCCCACTACCTGTAGCGTACCGGGGGAAACCCTAGGACCTGTCCGGACAGCAGCAACGTCGTCGTTGTGTTCTTTCTTGGAAGTGTTGTTCGGTACACGACTTCAGAATGCGAGGATAGTGGTGGGACTTTGCCGGAGAGAGTGCAGCGGTTGCGAGTCGCCTTTGTTTTCGTTGATCCGCCAATGTCGGCTTTGTTTTCTTTTCTTGTTCTCTTTCTTTTCTCTTGGCATGATTGTGCTGTTTTGCCCCAGCGATGGTCTCACAGCTTGTATCGGGTGGTTGCTATATTAATATAGCGGGGCGAAAGCCTATTTCTTCAATGGAACTCTTGAGGCACCGAAATTATCAAGAGTCGTGGGTCGTCAAACAGGTAAGTTTTGTAGCGTGGCCCGGTGAAAAAGTTCAAAAGAAAAGGGAAAGAGAAAACGACCCCCGTTCTTGACCGGAGACCAGAAGACCGGCGGCCGGCCGGCCGACCGGATCGCTCGGGGTTCAACACATGCATTTACACGTTGTCGGATGTGTGTTGGAGCTCTGAAACTGGCTTAGTTACTCTCATAGTGCACGACGATACTGCACAACCACTAACACCAAGGCCAAGCTACACGTACTTCCCCCGGTCCTAATCCGATGATTTCAGATAAAAAGTTTGAAGTTCTGACCTCTACAAAAAGAAGACCTACCGTCGCAGGGTCTTAAGGCAGGCTGTAACATCGAGTTAGCAATTCCTATTTTCATATTCTGTGCGTGTGAAACTAATTTGTCACATTACTGTCAGCTTGTTAGGATTTTTACGGTGCAAGTTACTGCTGCAAATAGTTATACGGGGTTTTGAACTCACCCGACCAGCGAAGCCAAGATTTAACCAAGGTGCACATGCGAATACATGCAAAAAATTATAAACTCTTATTTTCTTATATTTTTTTTCGATGCGACAATTTCAAATACTCCAACATAAAATGTCCGCTAACAACGTAAACTAATTCCTGAATATATTCGAGAGACTAATTGACTAATTCCTCAATATATTCCTAAATATACTATATCGATCTTATCACCGTACCACTTATGCATAGAGTTGCAGCTATTTGTGCTATTTTTATTTGATAAAACTAATATTAGCACCAAAAATAGATTACATGCTACATTATTAGCATAAAAAGTTCATATCTGGCGTAACATGATTAAAGACGTACCATGCATGTATGAACAAACTACAGCTTGTCTTCCAGCCTTACAGGTAGCATTCCGAACTTTAATCTCTAATCATGCTGTAGACTATTAAATCTGCGAAAGCCCAAAGGTATGAATGCACACTATACATGAGCCAGGGATAGCGTGTGAACATGGTCGATTTGTTAGTCAATGGCTCCCAATATACTAGTGGTGAACGAGAACACGCTCTGAAAGCCTTTCCGGCCGGAAGGAAATCTACTGAAGTGTCTAATATGTCGATCCTTCCCCTTTTTTACTTTCCTAGTGTATCATATCTTTGAACAATGATGATTATCATTTATAGCGACTGATTAAGGGTTCAAGTAGTGTGTCCTTCCCAGGCAGTTTTTTGTATCTTAGACAAAGCGCACATCATGCATACCAGTGATCTTTGCGTCTACTACTACTACTACTACTACTACTACTACTACTACTACTACTACATGGATGACATAAAGCAATGTCACACGTCTATATATTCTCCCAGTTTAAGTAGGAGCTTGGAGACCTAAAGTTTTTTAGATTCTTCGTCTGGTAATTTTTAGCGGTTTCAAGCATGGTCTGGGTATTTCTGGCGAAGTCCGCACTTTAAGGTTGGATGCTGATTACCGACGACAAGATTCATGACGGTCTTTCCTGGCGGTGTGGCCGTCAGGTTTGGACTCTTTCATGGTTCACGAGTTCCTTCATGAAATGCCACCAGGACCAAGTTTTCCTGATGGTAACCATGAGGAATCACTAACTTTACCGAGACCTTGTTCCCGACGGCTGATTCCTGATGGGCTATTGTCACAAACAATGATTCCTACTGAGACATTCCCGACGGTTCGTGGCCGTCGGGAATTTCCCCGTTTGGGGTAGTGTGCCTCTGTTGCTTCCCATCCTGCTCAGCTACTAGATGGACACATCACATCCCTATCGTCGATTGTTTTTGTTTGACCGTGTCGGCCGTCCATCCACAAAATATGCCATGCCCGGATCCTCGTCACCACCGTCGACCATGTGGGATCAGCCTGCTAGCGGTGAGGGTAGCACGCGGGAGTGGTGAATCTAGCGACGGCGGATGGGATTCCTCATGGGTCACCCTAGGTTTGGCAATATGGGAGTCGGAGGAGATATACTCCGTTAAGTGTGGGTTGAAACTTACAATAAATATAGTTGTGTGCATGGATCAATCAAGAGTCGGTGTCTCCCTCCTTTCTTTTTCTTTTTCAAATGGGGAGTTACCCTAGCCTCTACGTCGAAGAGATGCATACGACCTCTGTGTACCCCATGACCTAGATAGAGCATCATGGAAAGATGAAACAAGACACAGTTAAAGGAGATTCTTAGATTTTGTTTACTTCCTAGCTAACTAACTATGCTTAGAATCTTAGATCAGTAGTTAATTAGGTTTGAAATGATGCATGAGTGCTAGTAAAGGAGAACCTCCCAATAATTAATGGGAAGTGTCGTCCTTGTCGACCTAGCTAAGGGGCATCTACGAATGTGTGCTTGAAATGTAAGCTAACATAGTCTAGTGGATATGATATTTTAGCTTAATTAATAAATCGTCCCGCTAAAGGTTAAATGCCGACTTTACTTGGCGTACTATAGCGTTTTATTATGCCAGAACTTGCTTTTGCACGTGACCTTCCGTATCGAAGTCTGCTGGCTACGTATGTAGGTGCATTAGTAAACTTACCTTCCATAACGTTACTGGTTAATATTCTACCATCCATAATACTTACAGTAAGGTACGTAACTTTATCTGATCGTGCTTTATGTCATGTCTGAAACATAGCACAAAAAGAAAATTTGGACTTCGCTACATGTTCCGTAAAATGCCTACTCTGCGGAAATCCGTTATGAGTTTGCTACCACTGTTCAAAATCGTGTTTTCAAATGTCAAAAGAAATTCTGATGAATATCACAACATTCTATGCTCACACACAAAATGTTATGTGGCGTAAGGCAGCCACCATGGAAGGGCCACGACCAGGGAAAGTCCCCAATAGGTTTCCTAAATTATGGGTATTTATCTTTAGCAGTTTAAATCTCTTAGAGATATTTCTTGATTCTCAAGTTAGTTATTTTCTTAAGTTTAGCAGATCGTCTTGTCCTCCAAGATTGTAAGCAGGTTATATAATGCCTCATATTCCTATCAATAAAGCAAGCAAGAAAATATCTCAATTATCCTCCCAAGTTTCTCCCTGCTCTTGTTGTGTGGCAGCTCCCTCGGGCTGGGCGTCGCACCTCACCTGTCCAGGGCTATCTCGTACCAGCCTTAGGGCTATTATCCTATCTCCCTACCACGTTCATAACATATTGGTATCAGATTCAGATCGGTCATGGCTGCTACAGCTGCAGATCTGTAGAAGATAAACACCACCCTCATCTCCCTCTTGAAGCGCCTGGACGGCATCGACCAGCATATGGTGGACCAGGGCAAGTGGATCGACTCCCTCTCCGGTGATCTGCAGGACACCATGCAGCAGGTACGTGCCCACAATCTGGCTATCCTTAAGTTAGAGAATGGCACGGGTCAGAGTTCTAGCACCACAGACGACAAGCAGAAGAGATCCGATGCAGTTCTGCCACTGCCTGAAACTGATCTGAAGGCTACAAACAATCACCCCCCACGCTTCTTCAAGATGGAATTTCCTACCTATGAGGGAAGTTGATCCGCTTGTATGGCTGAACCGCTGTGATCAATTCTTTGACACGCAACGGACGCCCTCCACCGAGAAGGTGGGCCTTGCATCCTTCCACTTGACGGGCGATGCACAGTTGTGGTACCTATAGTACAAGGGTGCCCAGGACCTCCAACCTGGCGCCGCCTTACTGAATTAATAAATATTCAGTTTGGACCACCATCTCGCAGCAATGCTCTAGGAGAACTCATCTCTTTCAAGCGCACAGGAACTGTGGCCGATTTCAACAAGAAGTTCAATGCACCTTTGTGCCGAGCCCCGCAACTTCCAGAGGATCAAGTGGTTTCCATCTACACCACTAACCTGCAGGATCCATTGCAGATTGACGTGGAGATGTGGAGGCGGGCAGCCTGCTGGACGCCATGAGTTTGGCACGCTCCTGTGAGCGTCGTGCACAATGGACACCTCCCACAGCTCAGCAACTAGCACAAGATGTCTACCAGCTATGCCCAGAGCTCAGTGCAGCACCTGCACAGCTATTCCAGCAGCACCACCTCCAGACAGAAAATAGTAGCAGCTCCAGCAAACCCACCACGACGCACACTTACACTGGCAGCAATGGCAAACCGGCGTGAACAAGGCTTATGCTACAACTGTGATGAGCGTTTTGTGCCTGGCCACCGCTGCGAGAAACTCTTCGTTCTAGAGATTGATCCAGATGCAGTTGATGACGTGGAAGACGCTCATTAGTCAGGCTCGAGGACGAGCTGTTTAAAAAAGGGGGGAAGAGATGTTATGTGGCATAAGGCAGCCCCCATGGAAGGGCCACGGCCAGGGAAAGTCCCCAATAGGTTTCCTAAATTATGGGTATTTATCTTTAGCAGTTTAAATCTCTTAGAGATATTTCTTGATTCTCAAGTTAGTTATTTCCTTAAGTTTAGCAGATCGCCTTGTCCTCCAAGATTGTAAGCAGGCTATATAATGCCTCATATTCCTATCAATAAAGCAAGCAAGAAAATAGTCTCAATTATCCTCCCAAGTTTCTCCCTGCTCTTGTTGTGCGGCAGCTCTCTGGGCTGGTCGTCGCACCTCACCTGTACAGGGCCATCTCGTACCAGCCTTAGGGCTATTATCCTATATCCCTACCATGTTCATAACACAAAATTCCATGAACAAAAACATTTTCTTGTGGCCTGTATGAAAAAGACCAAAAAATGTCGGATGATACGTCGTTCTGTAGCACCAAAATTTACACAAGCCACAAATTTTTTTCACTAGATTTTTTCTATGAGCATAAAATGTGTGGATTTATGTCCAAATTTTTTTATCGGATTTTTTGACATTTTTAAATATTTTTGTATTATATTTTTCATAATGAGAGTATCTAGTCCCACGAGGCAAAACACTGCCACTGCGATGTTCTTATACATTACCAAACAAGTTATTTGGTCATGCTTGTGGGCTCTATTTGTACTGTGGTTCAAAGAGGTTTAAAGAAACAATATCGTCACTTAACTCTTCCATCCATTTCGTATGTATAATGTACTACCATGTAAAACTGCCGTTTGGTATATTATTCTGGTTGTAATTGGCTAATTGAGACCCGAAGCTCAAGATGAGCCCGGTTTTAACTTAATAAAACCACCTCCACACAAACAGAGTTCGTACACGCCGAGGACCGGCAACAGAGCTCGCAGGCTCGAAATAATTGGCTAATTCAAGGCTAAGATTCTTCAAAGCTACATGAAAGTTTGTCTAAAAGACGTCACAGGTTTTTCATGCCTGGGATTCTTAAGTAGATTAGTTGACTTTGATATATAAGTGCTTTCTTTTCCCTCAGCATCCATGATAAAGACAAAACAGGGTTATTTGGCAGACCGGATAAGGACTGCCAGCCACTAACTTGTACATCAAACGAAATTGTGTATATGCTCAAATAGGGCTGCTGTGTTATTGCATTGTTCTTGAGAATGTTGTCTTTATTCTTCCACTTCTTGTAGAAAAGAACGCAGTTATCACTGATCATGAGAAAGTTGCAAGCATTTTGGACGATGATGTTTATATATAAAGATATTTTGTTTCATCATCATTTTGGCAAGAGAAACTAGGATATGTGTGGGTTTAAGAACAGTTGCCGATGCAATCAAAATCGTTGGTAGGATAAAATAGACAAGTATCGCAAGTTTGCAATTCTATATAACCGAAAACAAGAGGCTTTCAAAAACTCGTGACTAGCAACACTGCAGCAGCCATATGCTTGGGTGTTCCTCCGGACTAACTACTGATAAACTGCCAAACAGCGAGCTGCTATGAATCAAATTTCGCACACACCCAACTGAAAACTATTTATTAATGTTTACAGTTAATTAAGCCTCACATAGTCTAATTAGGACAGCCTACCAGTATTCCAGACATACACATATACACAAATACACCTAAATTCATTCATTTTATAATTAAGCAAATTGCCAGAATATATATTTTCACTTATAATTTCCTTATTTTTGTGCTACTAGGGTAGACTCCACCATGGAGGAAATTACAAGCCCTATCTGGGTACAACTACATACCATTAACATAACATTTCAAAAGCATGATTATATAAACATAAAAAAATAGTTCATATTAAATAACATTTCAAAAGCATGATTATAAGTCCAGATTAAATATTTAGTACTCCCTTCATTCCTAAACAAATAGGGCACACAACATTTATAAGTTTTACGTAAGCTAATAGAAAAAGATATGAACATATACAATACAAATCAATATCAATATAGTGTATTTATTCAATATTGTAACTATTGATATTTTCTTGTATATATCCGGTAAAACTTAAGAGCTTTGACTTTTGAGTAGTTTATATATCTTTATTTTGGAATGGAGGTTATAGGTAAATACAATAATACAATATTGTACCCTCGGTCTTAAACCCTTAATAGAGTCGCCCCACAGAGAAATTGTCTTGGTATTCTTACAGATAACTATACCTTGGAAATCTAAGTTTTTCTACACCAGGCATCGTGGCACCCACACTTTTTTCCACCGATTTCTTATTGAGTAAGGAAAGCCCCCAGAGAGTTACAATTGTCCAAATAACAACACATTTGGGGAATGTTTGAGAAGAATCTTTGCTTAATTGTCAAAGAAGGAAGCATCTATTCCCTTGGAGATAAAGAAAATGGCAGCAAAGGAAGCACACATGCGCTTTACAATGTTCTTACTCATCCTGTCTACTTTCCCTTCCCAAATGGGACCCACTAGAGGCTTGAAGACAAACCCTAGTTGGTTTTGACCCCCTATGCATCTATAAACTCTCCACATTTTTTGTTTGGATTTGGAGTTGGTGGCTGCATGGTGACGTATGCCTGCATGCATATGTAGAGGGGACAGTCTTCTGTCCTACTAAAGAGCTATCTAGTGAGATATTGCATGAAGAAGAATTTATGCTCTTTTGATTCGATGCAGCGCATCAGCATCCATTGGAAGTATTTTCTTAATTATCTTCCCCACGGGTGCATAGATGAAAACGCAAACAGAAACAACATCGATTAATTCATAGTGTACGCAGAAATTATGCAGGGACTCATCTTGATTAGTTTCGAGATATATACGCCACCCGGCAGAAATATAATAAGTTAGAAATGCGGCAGTTTTGGGGATGGATTTTTCAGAACAGTGGGATTCATATCTTTTTAAAATTACAAGTTTGCAAAATTCACATCTTTCGAGTTTTGAGAAACTAAAAACGGAAACCTTAAATGTTGGAAGTGACTGGAGAGATTTGACCAATTCTGGTAAAACGAAAAATCCTCAGAGAGCTGTGCAAAAATAAGTTGATGAAATGAATTACTCATCTCGTGGCCAACCGGTCTTCAAAATTAGGCCACGCCGGGGAGGCCGACCTGAGCTGCATCAACCACGCCCATGTCGTGCTCCTGCCGAAGAAAGACGGCGTTCTGCAACCCGGCTCTTACCGCCCCGTCTCCTCCAAAACTGCAATATGAAGATGGTTTGCAAAGCCCTGACCACGCGGCTCCAAAGTCAAATCAGCTCGGTAATTGACGCTGATCAGTCCGGGTTCATCACGGGGCGCAGCATCTCAGAAAATTTCGTGTACGCCACCGAGGTGGTGCAATGCTGCCATCGTCGCCGCGCCCCCTCCTTCGCGCTCAAGCTCGACTTCGCGAAGGCGTTTGACTCCATCAACTGGGACAGCCTCTACAAGATCATGCACGCGCGAGGGTTCCCGGATCAGTGGTGTGACTGGATGGCGGCAATCTTCAACACATCGAGGTCTGCCGTCATCCTCAACGGGATCCCTGGCCGCTGGATCAGCTGCCGGCGTGTGCTCCGGCAGGGGGACCCCCTGTCCCCCTACCTCTTCCTCCTCGTCGCGGATGTCCTTCAGAAGATGATCCAGCAGGACGGGGTGCTGGAGAACCCCATCGTCGACGGGGCGCCGCCGGTCGTGCTGCAGTATGCGGATGACACGCTTGTCATCTTTCGCGCCGACGTCGCCGCGGCTCGCCGTCTTAAGAGCATCCTCGACATGTTCGCCCAGGCGACCGGCCTCGTCATCAACTTCCACAAGAGCACCCTCGTCGCCATGCATGCGGAGGACGCCATGGTCGCGGCGGTGCACGACGCGCTCGGCTGCACGCTGTAAAGCTTCTCGCAGACATATTTGGGCTTGCCCCTGTCGTGCGAGAAGCTGATCTTCGCCGCCTTTGCTCCCCTCATTGCCAAGGCCGATCGCTACCTCTCAGGGTGGTGCGCGGTGCTCCTGTCCGCCGGTGGCCGGATCGTGCTCATCAACGCGGTGCTCGACGCGCTCCCCGTGTACGCCATGGCGGCCATGCTGCTTCCGCCTCCGGTCGTGCGCGCCCTGGACGCGATCCGCCGTGCGTTCCTCTGGGCAGCGTCCGAGCATGTCTCCGGTGCCCAATGCTTGGTGGCGTGGGCGGTAGTGTGCCATCCAAAAAGTGAAGGCGGACTCGGTATTCGATCACTCACCGATCAGAACCGGTGTCTTCTGGTCAAGCTCCTCCATAGGCTCCATGCGACCGATGCCACGCCATGGGCCCGCTGGGTTTGGAGCATGGTGGGTGTGCGGCATCTCTCCGACCTGGTCGCACGCCGCCTCCCGGCACCCACTGGAGATCGATGTGCGACGTCATCCCCCTGTACACTGCGATCTCCGCCCCGTGGTTGGGCGACGGTGCTCGATGTGGCTTCTGGACGGACGCCTGGCTCCCGGGCGGCGCCATTTGCGACACCATGCCGGCGCTCTTCTCACACACCACCAACGTGCAGGCCTCGGTGGCCATGGTGGCCCGCGACGGCATCGACTCCGTTCTTGTTCGCCGCATCACGCCGGTCGCCGCGCGCGAACGGGACGCGGTCGCCGCGGCCCTGTCCACCCTCCAGCTCTCCACCGGCGCCGACGCGAGAGTGCTGACTAGGTGCGTGGCGTTGGACGGTCGGTTCCGCTCCACGGAGCTCTACGGTCTCGTTTGTTTTGGCGGTGTCACGGTGCCCTTCGCCACCTTCTTCTGGGGCAGTTTCGCCCCTCCCGCGTCAAGTTCTTCGGGTGGCTTCTCTCCCGCGGACGGATTCAGACTCGGGACACACTTCTGAAGAAAAACATACTCGAACCTGCTGAATGCGGGTGCCCCCTGTGCCCTGCGGCACTCGAGACGGCGAACCACCTGATGTACGGCTGCCCCTTTGCCGTCCGCTTTTGGGCCACCGTCGGGTGCGATCTCGCCGCCACGTCGGAGGTCCAAGACATGTTTGCTGCTTCCTGCTGCGGGGACCTGGATTGCCGCTCTTCCTCAACCTTCCTTCTGTTGTGCTGTTGGCAGCTGTGGAAACACCGCAATGGTGTAGTGTTCAACCACGAGACTCCCTCGCTTCCGACGCTACTACGTCGTTGCCGAGAGGACGCCGTGCTCTGGCGCGTGCGTCTCCCCGTCGCCTTCCGCGATGATGCGGACGCTTGGCTTGGCCGCCTCACGGCTGGCTAGCCCCCCCCCCCCCCCCCTCTCTCCCCATGTACTCCTCGGCGAGCTCTCCCTTGTAAAAAACATACTGCCTCTTGAGGTCTCCTATATATGAAAAATTCAGGTGGGGATTAATCCCCCGGTGAAACTTCAAAAAAAATTAGACCACCTCTCAAACTCCAACCCAAAGGCTATTTCAGACATTTCATGCATATCTGACATGCACCACAAGTCCCGGCCGGTTAGCAATGTAAAGAAGAGAAAGGAACAAGCCAAAGACGCATGACTTCCAAGTACCCCACAATGGCATGATGAGCGGCTGGCTAGATTAGCTTCATTGGTGTCCAAACTGCCGATGCTCGGGGCTTATTGTATTCCCAACTCTCTCAAAAATCTAGGGCCAATCATCCAGAGATGATCAGATGATTATAGAATAATTATTAGCTGCATGCACTTGTCTTTAAAGCAAAAAAGGGAAAATATATGTGACTAGATTTCCTTTGAAGTAGGCTGTGGTAGTCAACTGAAGATAATTAATACTCACTCCGTCCCAAAATAAGTGTATCAAGTTTGCCCAAGTGAATGTATCTAGACATGTTTCATGTATAGATACATCTATTTTTAGACAAAATTGAGACACTTATTTTTAGACGGAGGGAGTAGCATAATACCAGCATTATCACACAGGAGTCGATGCAGATATCGGAATTTTCACTCGTTTTCGAAAAAAAAAAAGTATAGAGCTGCTATTTTCTGTGGAGTTTGGCAGCAATCGTTATCCTGGTCTCTACATAAGTATTGTTTAGCTATAAATAAAATATTCTTGCCTGGCCTATGCTTTTGCACAAAATTAAGTGTTTCTGTTTGCACGTCACATAGTAGTATGTCTACAAATATATCGTAACTTATTCAGCCAACTACTAGCGAGGCTAGTTAGCCATGTATATTCCTAGGTAAGTAATCGGGCAAATAGATTTTGTGCGAGGAGAGCGACGAAGTTGGTCACAGTACTAGTAGGATGTTAAGTGGCGCCATTTAATATCCATTTAATCCCACTTATTGGTCCAATAAGTCAAAAACGTTTTTTTTTCTGGAAAAAATGACCTATGAGCTTACTAAACGGGATTCGTGGCTGCCGTTTACTCGCCATTTACATCCCTAAGTACTAGTCGTTAACGTTTTGAGGTATGTGAGCCGAACTCGTACGTGCGGGACTCTTCATCCGCCTGGGTGTGGCAAAGAACATATCAACCTCAGACCCGGGACTCACAACTTGTCCATCTCAGTGCCGGGACCCACAACTGTTTCACCTCAGCGTTATCCATGTACAAGACGGGATGAGCTATGGGCCTGTTTGGTAGCCTGCATGCCTTTCTCACCTGCGACGGGGCAGGCTGGTGAGGGCAGTGCTGAGCTAAAACAGGCTCTGGGTCATCTTGGGCTAGTTGTTTGGTAGCCCGCATCGCATCGGTTGGGCAAACAACTCCTCTTTGTTTGGTTACATGCAGCTTTTGATTAGCCTCACCTAATTTCACAAGGGTGAAGTTACCACCTACTATCACACTATGACAGCTCAACAATGGCGGCAAACGGCGGCATGTCGGCGACGGATCTGGACAAGGAGACGCCATGGCGGCGACGGAGATGGACGACGACAACACGACATGACGGCGGCGAATCTCGACGACGACGACACTACATGGCGATAGCAAGTTCGACGAAGATGAGTTCGAACAGAGGTTGAAGAAGACGGTGACACGAACAGTCTAAATACGCATCCTCAGATTTACCCATCTATAAGCATCGAAACGCAAAACTTACAACACGATAGTTGTGCGGCATGACGAGGTGAAGCTGCTCCTCAAAGGAAATCGAAAACGATCAACTGTGTGCGACAAGATCTGCAAAATTCGTCCAAAAAAGTTTCAAACAAGAACACGAAATTAGCTCCACACGGTTAACGAAAGCTCGAACTGATTCCCGGAATGGAACCGCAACATCAAAGCGCATCATTTTGGTGTAGAGCTTTTTCTGAACCGAGTAGTGTATCAAGGATTAGAAGAGGGTAGGTGAAGAAGAGAGTGAGGGGAAGCAACGATAAGAACGAGGCTGCACAAGGAGCGCTCTCTTTTGCAGCTGCGGGGCATGGCCGCCTGGAAACGGCCGATTCGGCCGTTCCTCCAGGGCCTGGCCCGAGGGTGCTTTGAGGAGCGTGCTATGCAGGCCCAAGAGAAGAAACGAGTAAACAAACACCAGGAGGTCGCATCTGGCGGGCCGGCCAGCCTCGCTGCAGGCTACCAAACGCGCCCTATAGCTTCGCATCCGTGCCCGTATCATTTTCTTCCCTTCCTTTTCCCCACCCCATTATTCTTCTTCTCCGGTGACGATGCGCGGAATGCCGGCCGGTGAGAGATGTCGGGTTGCACTTCGTCCTCCCACCCAAAATGGCCGCGGTATCCGCAGTGCAGTTGACAAGATGCTATGACTGCCCACGCATCGAGCCTGCTAAGCTAAAAATTGCAACTTTGGGCGCGAGTTTGTGAAATGCAAGAGCTAGCAAGCCACAGCCTGGGGGAGGGGGAGGTTAGATCTGAATTCTCTTGCATCCGTTTGCTCTGATTTCTCTGGTTTTCCGCTGAGTTTAGGATCTGTGGTTCATGTTGCCGTTCTCGGGCAGAGCCGTTCCAACAATGGGGAATGTGGAAGCGAAGCTGAAGTAGATTAACAAGCAGTTAAGACAGATGCTTGATTTGACCAAGCAAGCAACGAAAAGCAGCAATTTCCCAAGTCTTTCTCTCTCGCTTTCAGTTCTTCAGTTAACAGGGAGTGTAGTGCACAGTTCGGGGTGAAGTAATAAAAAATAAGGGCAAATGAAAAACCTAGGGTATTATTTAGAGTAGGCAAAAATAACTTGCTTAGAAATGGGGTAGTTTAGGAAGAGGATGTTAGCGTTGCACGAGAGAAGGACCCGGGTTCTAAATCGTTTGCACGAGATATCGAGGTTAAATAAAAAAATGAGTTTTCTATGTTCTTAGGTTGAAAAATATCATCCAGTACTGAGGTCCAGAACATGTATCGAGGTCCTAATTTGTTTTGCCTCAATACATACTTTGGGCACCAATATTTGCTGATTGGTAGAGGGTGTGCCACACTAGGACTTATAAACCGGTTGTACACGCTCCAAACTAGCGAAGTGGGACTAAACATGCTAACCAGTACGTATGTGCGTCTAAACTGCTGGGCCTACTGGACATTGCACATGATCGACCCAAGAAAACTGTGTAGAACAAATATTGTTGGGCCTACTAGACATTGCACACGATCGGACCAAGAAAACTGTGTGCGACAAATATTGTTGCCACATCAACATTATTTGAGTTAGTTAAGCATGGTCCTGAAAGTAGCAGGTCGATAGAGGTCAAGGAAAGTTTTTTTTTTGGCTCATTCGGCACGAGATATCAAGGTCGAATAAAATTACTTTTCTATGTTCTTAGATTAAAAAATGATCAGGTAGTATTCTAAACGTCGGTATGTAATTTACAAAAGTGCATTATTTTGGAAAAAAATATAGTTCCTTATGCTACAAATAGGCGAAATCTTGGGACAAATTATAAAATGGAATATACAACGTTTATGCATTTCAGATCTAGAGGCAAATAAACAGCCTCGGAGCAGTCTCGAAAGACTTCTGAACCAAAGGGTGCTCCTCATGTAGCCTCTGATCAGAGGGTCAAAAACAATGAGACCCGGTGTCGACGACAGATCGGACGTCGCCGAATCAGTGTCATCGATTGAATAGGACAATGAGCCGAGGGGAGAAGACATTCACGGAGGAGGAGGTGTGCATCCTGTTAGATTGCGGTGCGAGTACGCGGATCACGCTGACCCGTGCTGGATCACTGATGTCTAATACGCGCTTCTCTTCTTGTAGAATCTTTTGGGTCTCTAACCTATGAGGTTTGTAGGATAACCAAAAATTTCTCTTAGAGTGACCCAAAGTTTATCGGACCACGTGAGGTGTAGGTTGAAAGTGAACTCTCTCGAACAAGGCTGCAATTAAGATGTAAGAAGTGTCTTGTGTCCCCAACACACCTAATACAATGGTTAATTGTAGGTGCACTAGTTCGGCGAAGAGATGAGAGGACAATGAATATTGCTGGTAAAAGCTAAGTATTGTAATCTGAAATAAAAATGGCAGCAACATAACAAGTAAAAAGTGATTAAAAAAGGTGTTTCAATGCTTGGAAACCAGGCCTAGGGTTTATACCTTCACAAGTGACAACTCTCAACATCACTAACACAATTAAACATATAATATCCCTTGTAAACATGTATGGTATTTGTTACTCCCTTTTTATTGTTCTTATGTACCAAATCAGGATGAAAGTTACGTAGGGTTAGAAAATCAAATCTTAAAGTTCGTCTTTCTAATCTTTGGACAGCCCCAAGCTGTCAATTTGAGCATCCAAAGATCATACTAAACAAACACCTCATGAATTATGTCTTTCTAATATTTCCATACGACGCTCACGCTATCACTTTGGTACTACGAAACATATACTAAACATGCATCAAGTTATTTCATGATTGTAATATTCAATCCAACAAACCAACAATCTCATGATCTATGTTTTTCTAACCTATTATGCATAGAGTCCCCACGAGCCTCCCGAAAGTATATTAAATATCAATCACATAATAATAAGATCATATCCAATACACAAAGGAATAGAAGTGGAAACATCATGTGATTCAACTATATTAACAAAAACCATGATCACAATCAAGATCACATCATAATAGAGAGAGATAGCTAGGCATGTACTACTGGTACACGCCCTCAGTCTCAAGGGTGGCTACTCACGCATATGTGTTAATAGATAGTCCAATAGAAATGTAATAAAATGATGTAAAATCATGTTTTAAGTATGTAACAATGGTATAATAATAGCGTACATCAATACAAATTATAGACACGTATTTAACGTATCAATCACGCCGTTGGGGGCGTGCTCGTGACCCGCCTCCGTGGCAAGTGACTCAGAGTTTGGCATCTTGTTAGGAACTTTGCACTTGTAGAAAGGTATAGATTGTGGCAGCCGGCGGCGGCGTTGCTAATATTTGTAGATGAGAGCAGGGAGGCGGGATGAGGCTACGAAACGATGGGAAAAGAAGGCGAGAAGACGGAACTATATGAAGACGGAAAAGGAGGCGCTACTAATACTTATAATGCATTTGCGAAGGCGTGAAAAAAAACTCGCGCTTGAGTTTAATTACCTTTTATGAAGGGTAAATTGTATCTACCGTTACATACATTGGATAAATAAACATGTCTAATATGGTCAAACATCGAAGACGAGTAAGTTATAAGAATGGTGTGCATGTAGAAATCGATGAAAACTGAAAAGTTGTAGCATAAGCGATATGTCACAGCGCACACAAAAAACTCTAGCCACTTACAATTAGGGGGTGTTAAATTATACTCCCTCCATCCCAAAATATTAGGGGCGCTATTTTTATGCTGATCTTCGGTACTCAACTTTGACCATTAATATATAATATATTATGTGGATTGAGAATGTATAAATGGTACCGTCAGATTCGTCTTGTAAAATTCTTTCATTTCATATAATTTATACTAATTTATAGTCATATTATAAGCACAAATCATGGTCAAAATTGTACGCTGCTGACCAGCGAAATTAAAGGGAGCCTTGTATTTTGAGACGGAGGGAGTACGATCTATACTAGTGTCAGGATCTCAGCCAGACACAGTCAAAGGTCAAGGACTTGACGAAAATGGGTTGTAGGCAGTTGGTGGGCTAAAACTGAAAAACACACATCACTAGGGGAGATGAGTAGAGTTTTTGGAACACGATGAATGAAAAAAAAACCAAGAATAAAATCGACGGGAAATATCAAAAATATGCTTCATACTTCGAATCGTATTTATATAGTAAAATATATAGTACAATTAGTGTATATATGCATGCCAAATCGAAATAACTAAAATCAATAGTATATAATCACTTGTTTATATCTTCCTTTGATTTTATTAGCTTAGGTATCTATGAACAGTGTGGATACTCGATCGTACAATTGCACCCATAAAAATCATAGTCAAGTGTACGTCTCACTTGCAAACTCCAAAAGACCCCACGTCTATCATCTTTTGCCAAAGGGGGGAGGGGGAGCCTTCGAGCTGATTGCTTTTTCCGCGCCATGATAGAATATCACCCATGGGGGCTTTGTAGGTGAAGACTCCTGGAGAGAGAGAGAGAGAACGAAAGAGAAGGGGGAGAAAAAGAAGCAAAAGCCACACACACCCACAACCAAGCAAGCAATAGAAAGAGAAAGCCAAGAACGAAGTCATCACCCCAACGCAAACCTAGCTAGCTAGCCATACCAATAACAAGAAGAAGTCTGAGCGCGCGTCTCCCCGTCGCGCGGGAGGCGAAGCGATCGAACCCTATTCCTTGTTCTTGAATCTCCAATCCAATCCCCTAGAGGCCGCTTAATTCCGGAGATCCAGAGAGGCTGTGGGAGGTGAGAGGAGAATAGAAGAAGAATGTTCTCTTCCAAGAAGGCCACTAGCGGCAGCAGCGGAGGTGGTGCGGTGGCGGTGCAGGGAAACGAGAGGGGTGGCATGTGCGTGCAGGGCGACTCTGGCCTCGTCCTCACCACCGACCCCAAGCCCCGCCTCCGGTGGACCGTCGAGCTCCACGAGCGCTTCGTCGACGCTGTCGCCCAGCTCGGAGGCCCCGACAGTACGCGCCATAAACCTTCATGTACGGCAATCCTTTTTTATTAATTCGATCATATGGTTGAGAATTTTGTGTGTTTTTAAGAGGCGACGCCAAAGACGATCATGAGGGTCATGGGAGTTAAGGGGCTCACTCTCTACCACCTCAAGAGCCACCTTCAGGTGCGTTTTAAGCGTGTCGTTGTTGCACCCTCTTATTAGGGTTAGGTTTAATCTCTCTCTCTCTCTCTCTCTCTCATGTTGGCTAATCTGTTTCAACTTTGCATGAGCAGAAATTCAGGTTGGGAAAGCAGCCACACAAAGACTTCAACGATCATGCTGTTAAGGATGGTAAGAGAGCTAATTCATGCAAGAAGAGACATATCAGTCTTGACTCTTGAGTGCATACTTGTCTGCCCTTCAATTGTGAAGATTAATTTGGCAATCTTCAATTTTGACGTTCTCTAACTGCATGTACTAACATATATATGGTCTTGTTACTGAAATGTTGCTGAAATTTTCGCAGCTGCAGCAGCAATGGAGATGCATAGAAACGCGGCCACTTCCTCGGGCATGATGGGGAGAAACATGAACGAGTAGGTTAATTAATGAAAAACAAGCAAAATTTACTTTGTCTTCACTCATGTTCCAATTATTAAGCTTTTCATGGATATGAGTGTAAGCTGTCTAGTCTCCTGACCCTTTCACTTTTTCCATTCCCATTTTGTGATCTCCATTTCAGCCGTAACGTGCACATGAACGAGGCCATAAGAATGCAGATGGAGGTCCAAAGAAGGCTGCATGAGCAACTCGAGGTGATTAATCAACCAAGAATCAAAGTATGCATTGATCTATGGATCCAGAAAGATCGTGAATTTCTCATCAAGTTTATACTTGCTCGCCTTTTAAAAGAATTAGGAAGTTTACTCAGCTCCACTTTTCTGTGCCCCTTCCCATGCTACTCATGCTCATCAACTTTAGTTACATGCATGCTGAAATTCTTACAAAGTATAGTTACCTACTCAATTAGCACACTGCATTGGTTAATTAGGCGTAATTAGCAGCTAACGCATGCATGAACATGGAATTGACATGCAGGTGCAGAAGCACCTCCAGATGCGGATTGAGGCCCAGGGGAAGTACATGCAGTCCATCCTGGAGAAAGCATACCAGAGTCTCTCCTCCGGCGACGCGGTGAACCCTGCGGGAGGGTACAAATCCCTAGGCAGCCACGCCGGTGTCCTCGACGTGTGCTCCATTAAGGACATTGGCGCAGCTTCCATGGGCTTCCCATCCCTGCAGGACCTGCACCTCTACGGAGGCGGTCACCTAGACCTGCAGCAGCAGCATGCGCCAATGGAGAACTTCTTCGCCTGCAGCGATGGTGGCGGGGGCCTTGGGTCGTTGGGGAAGAAGAGGTCTGGCCAGTACGCCGGCGGCAAAAGCCCCATGATGTGGGGAGACGATGACGACGAGATGAAAAGGGCGACCAGCTCCTCCAGATGGCGCCTCCTATGATGGACGACATGGACTCCATCGCCGGTGTGTACGACGCGAAGTCGATGATGACCATGTCTGGCGACTCGGCGGGGAGCAGGGGCTTCGATGGCGGCGGGGTCGAAGCTCGAGAGGCCGTCACCCCGGCGGCCGCACATGGGGGCCAGAGGATGGGCAGCCCGTCGATGATCTACGGTAACGAGATGAACCAAACAACCAAGTTAAGTTAACTAGAGCTTTTTGTTTAACTGATGCATATGGCGAAATAAGTATAGCTTGAGTGCACGGAATTAAAGTGGGGAACTATAGAAGAAAATATATGCGTCATTGGTAGATCAGGGTGATCTTACAGATATAGTGATGCATCACATGTCTATGGTGATGCTCAAGGTCTAACTAAGATGATCTGGTAAATGTAATTGTACTGTATTTATTTGATTACGATGGGTGTAAATGTGTAATCTATTATTTCAGTAATCTTGCATGCTGAAGATGCAAGGTTTCATTTGTGGTGGGGGCATATGTATGTATATCAGTACAAACATGTTAACTAGTGGGACTCGCCTATACTTTGTATTGGTTGTATGTGCGGAGTAGTTGCTTGAGTAATTCTTAGGCTGGTCTGGAAACATACATTTCAGAATTCTCGCACAGTGGCAATTGGGTGATTTCTGGTGCAAATGTAACTTCAACTCCTTGCCTTTGTATCAAGTATCATAGCTATGTTGTCAAAAAAAAAAGTATCATAGCTATGTTTTTCTGCCAACTACTGGAGAATAAATTTGTGGCTCTATATACATAACCAGCAAACTATTGTAAAGATGGTAAACTCCACAAAAATGTATGAGTGTATGCGCCTGCATGCATGATGCCAAAAATTCGAGTACATACATATTATTGCCTTCTTGGTGACATACAATCGTCGATTTACAAATAATTATCATGTAGATGACCCAGGGAAACAAAATCTGACATATGTGTTCTGTTCACATGCATATAAGTTGGTTTGTGTCCATACTCTAGCTAAGCTTGCATATATGCACGCAATATATGTATCATTTTCCTTGTCTTACATAATGTGGCCATCTAAAGAATGTGATATGTTTTAAACACAAATTCAGCAATATCCAAAAAGCATGTGTGGTTTCGAAAATGCAATTCAACATGCATTCGCGCAAAAATCAAACATGCAAATGTGAGATGGTAATTATAAAGTGGTACCGAAAAGCGCCAATGCAAATGGAAGAAAAATATGTAGAACCATTAGCTATTGATTATGCAAAATCATGGAAACACGAATTGGAGCAAAGCCAGGGTAGAGAAGATTTGTACTCCCTTCGTCCCTATTTATATTGCATCTTTTTGTTTCATGATCTAAGTTTGACCATCATTTTGACCATAACTTCATGAGGCATGCGTCATAAAAAAATTATCATTGGAAACTTTTTTGGAATATGGATTCAATGGTCTAATTTTGTTAGCACCGAACCCTTAATTTCTTGGTCAAGTTGATGGTCATAGTTGAACCTTGAAATGCGGCATGTGCCATGTAAATAGGAACAGAGAGTGTCGTAAAATATATTTGAGGGAAATGAAAAAAAAAGGCTTATTACATAGCAAAAATTAATGTACATGCACTCAGTACATGAGGTGTGGGCCTTCTAGAAATTATGACTATAAAGTATATAAAGAGGGAAAGATCAAAAGGGAAAGGAGGAAAAGAAAATGGTAGGGATGCTCATCCTTCATGCACGCAAGGGATGTGTATTTTGGAATTTGATTCGAATGACAAATAAGCAGCAAAAGATCTCCTAATTAATAAGTCAGATTTGTAGTTAATTCAGGGATGTGTGCATCCATACTTGCATAATTATCTCCAATTTGATTCTAGCATGTAGTGTCTCAATGTAGTGATTCAGATAGAAAACATGAACACGCTTGAAAACGGTAGCAATAAACACAGAAAAACTACAAATATGGTCATGGGAAACACACATGAGGATGACTCGATCAGCCTGAATGATTGTAGAAATTGTTGCACTGATGCCAAAATCCCTTCATAATTTGGGTGTCATCCATAAGTAAATACCATCACTCATAAGTTATGTATATGAAAAAGAGATGCAATGAAGAAGTATGCATCGTATTACTCGAACACACTATTAATTAACTGGAGAAATTGTAGAATACGCATAGCATGCATATCTTCGATTAAAGAGGGGAACGACAAAGCCGTAATCCACGAGTTTCAGCCGAATCTGTACAACTCACCATAGTTACATAAATTAGAATGTTCGAGGAGAACACTGGAGGAGCTGACATGTTAGAGTTGGGCTCAATTGAACCCAATGAATTTGAGTTAATGTAGACTAAAAAACTAAAAAAGTACTACTTAATACTCCCTCCGTTCCAATGAATAAGGCTTATATTTTTTTGAAAAAGTCAAGCTAAGTAAATTTTGACCAAACTTTTTGAAGAAGTTATCACCAATTATAATATTAGATGGATATGATGTGAAAATATATTTCATGACGCATCTAACCGTGTATATTTTGTATTGTACATGTTCATAATTTCTTCAAAAAACTTGGTCAAACTTCACATACTTTGACTTTTCAAAAATAATATAGGCCTTATTTATCGGAACGGAGGTAGTACCTCTTTTCACTTTGTTAGGCCACACGATTACATAGAGATGAAACCACGCTGATTTATTTTGCTAGTTTTGCCCCATGAGAAAACAAGAGGGAGAATATTGCTAGTTTCATACATTTTGCATACAAGTATAATAGATAGAAATTGTCTTATATGTTCCCAAGAAAAAAAACTATCCTTCTGCTAACAAGACAGGCAGTGCTCCTGCCACTCTACTATCGAAAAAAATACGGTTCATTGTCCAAATTATGCTCCTTGACCCTGCAGCGGCGTGTCCTAAGGTATACGTGCTCCATACATGGTGCAGCACGCAGATCACCGCATCCGTATGCTGTCAGTATGTGAATTTCCGTCAGTCAGTGTGCTTGTTACCAATGCCGTCTGTCGTCTCCCTGGATTCTGGTGCAAAAAGGAAACAACAGACGCAGATGCAGGTTTTTTTTTTTTTTGAAAGGGCAGATGCAGGTTTACTTCTCTTTATTCAGAATCACGCAGAGGTTTCAAGGAAAAGCTTCTTCTCGAACCATGCCATACCGGGAGTATACCGCAGCAGCAGGAGCAGCAAGTTCCAACAGCTGCTACAGGACCCCTACAGCTACTACAAGATCACGGGCACAACTTCCGAGGCAAATCATCTTGGGTTTCACCAAAGCGGCCGGCCCGCCGGCCCTGGTGGCCCGGGCTGGCTGGCCTCGGATTCAGGCTTGTCGGTGGGTCCCCTGCGCGAGAGACAAGCAGCCTTTCGCTCGGACCTTTGGAGGAGGGCGGTGAACAGGTAAAGGTAGCCGATGGTTTGACGAGAGATCAAGGAAGGAAGCTTCGTTTATTCCTTCTTCCTCCTGGCTCCTGCTACTGCTGAAGCAGATCGATCGAAGTACTCCTGGCAGCGTATACCATAAGGTTTGCTCGCCATGCTGGCTGGCCTACCTGCCTGCCAGGGCCTGCGCTTCATCTCATCTGGCTGGCTAGAGTTAGGATGGCAATGGGTACCCATTACCCGCGTACCCTGCGGGTAAAAACCCTATTAGGGTAAGGGTTTGGGAAAAACATATACCCATGGGTATGTAAATGGGGAAATCTCGTACCCATCGGACAGAGAGGGTACGGGTATGGGTTCGTATAACCCATACCCGCGTACCCATGTACCCTTCAAACTATGTGATAAGTGGGTCTCCCAACAATAACCCGATGTACCTACTAATTTGTTGTTGCTGTTTATAAGTATATGTGTTGCTGTTTACAATGTTTTGTTGTTGAGAATGTGCTACTATTCATAAGTATGTGTTGCGGTTTTAAATGGGCTGCTGGTTAAAGTTATACGATTAGGTGCCTCGGTAAGCGGAAAAGACGAGATACGAGTGGGATCCTCTTTGCTTTTGTGTATTTCGTCTCTTTTTTAGAACTAGCTGGGTGGCCCGCGCAATTGCGCGGCTAGATGACAAATGTTCACAAACTAATTAATTTTTATTATGCAGGAGTGGACTCTACACATCAATTTGTATTTTGTCTTCAATGTCTAGAAATTCATTGTGACTTCTCGCTTGCATCTATGGAAACGTTAATAAAGATTTATTAGTACTTCCAATTGTCTTATTATAGTGTAGGTTATAATACAAATATTTTGCATTGTAATTTTACACGCTTATATTATATACATAATTAAGAACATCCATAATTTTTCAAATAATTTTTTAAAATTATATTTTCAATTTTTTGAAACAGAGCAAGTATGAAATCTTCACTCATTCCACAGTCATTACCTTAAGGATTTGACACTTGCAAATATAAGGTAACATTGAAACATCTAAAGAAAAGGCTTTATTGTTTTCCATAACCCGAGGAAGTAAGTTTTAGCATTGTTTCCAATTCTTCTGACGAACAGGGCATCACAATATGATAATTTAATGCGCACCAAGTTTGCATTGGAACTGATAGATTGTACATGCATATGGGAGTTCAAAGGCTATATCCATATTTCACATACTAATTAATCACTCTGTTCCACCTGCCATTAATAGTCCAAGACTTCACTTTCAGGATATCAGGATTTTCACTTACAGAAAGAGCGCACTTAAAGGACACAAATATTACAGAGTCACATCATCTACCGTGCTTGTTGTCAGACTCACAATGATACCTTTAAGAGGAAATATAATAAGCTAATTATAATTGCTTGTGCAGTTCTTTTTCCTATGTGAATAGGTAGAGACATCAAAAAATGAGAGCAGTTTACTCCCAAATGAAATCAAACATCTTTGTATATGCTCGTAGGCAAATGTAATCAATATTGAAAAGAGATACAGAGAGGATTGCAAAAAAATAGTACTCTAGAAGCCTCTTCCCTCTGTTCTTAAACATAAGCCTTTATTAGGATTTTCTTAATTCATACATATATAGATGTATATGGTCATATTTTGTTTTTGCGAAACACTATATAGTCATATTTTGGTGTGTAGATTAATTTATTTTTTGCTCCGTATGGAGTCCATATTGGAATCTCCAAAAGATTGATCGGAGGGGAGGGAAATTAAGAATTTTTTCCCCAGTGGTGTGCTATCCATCTGGTATTTGCATTGATGCAGGCGTCCAGCCACATGTACCTCAAATCCATTCTTGCATTATTTATGCATGCGAAGAGTTGCACTACCAATTCCTGAGCGGCTAACATGGGTGGTGAACGTTTAGCTACTCTTATTTGGTGCAGCCATACAGCCTTATAGATTCAGATAGCATGTGCATGTGTCTCGGACTCTCGGGCTCTCGGCTATGGAAGTCCTGCTTTGTTGAGGCTATAGCAAGGTTACACCTGAGAGTAGCTGGTACTGCAAGGAAATACTAATGCCTGCAGCACTGCCGTCCCTGATCTGAAAATAATCAAGCATCGCATTTTTGATAACCAAATCATCCACTGCCGTGGGCATACCACTTGTGCTTGCCTCTTTGTATCTGTCCCGTCTCATGCATCTCATTGATCGAAACATCTGCCTGGTCACCGTGGCTGCGGTGCCTCGTGTCTTGAGTTGTCCGATCGTTGGTTCGATCAAAGGCCACCATGGATGCCGCGTATCGTGTCTTCAGTTTGCCGATCGTGCGTTCCTTGCATACCAGCGCACCATGATAACCTGGGCGTGGCTGTCATAAATCAACTGTATAATCTGAATCTTGGTGTTTGTTTTGTGCACCTGATTATGCCCTGCAGCAAATCGATTGCTTGCGTGACGGTGGGCTAAGCATAGTTGCGGCGGCGGCGGCGATGCACGGTATGGATCAGCATATGCCGGCATGGTCCCGAAGCAGTCATGTGTTGACTCGATTATTCAGGGCAGTTGAAGGACGAATCTGGAGTGTGATGCGTTAGTTATCATCTTCTTCCCTAACTTGGCCGAGTGCACGACCACTTGTACTTGATCCAAATAGTACGTGTGCTTGCGAGACTGCGCGTCATAAGCGGCGGTGGTGCGTCGTGGGCTCGTGGCTGATTGCATGCGCCGGCGTCATAGGCTCATAGCGATTCATTGTTCGGTACCAGTTTCTCCAGGAACATAGAAAGCCGACGACCGTAGGACAGACGGCCGTATAATTCCATCATGTCTCCTTAAATTTACGGTACCTTGTGTGTTCATCGGCATCCAAGGCGTGAGATCGGCTTCCTTCCCTGGAGCTAGTTTGATCAGAGCGAGATCGACGTAGTTGCTTCGACCTCATCGATCTGAGGCTTCATGCTGGCCGGGGAATGGTAGTAGCCGATCAGATCCACGCAACGTCCATTGTGATTACTTCTCCACGCGGCGGCGTGCAACTTGTCCATCGTACACATGTGGATCGAAATCGACATGGAGTTGATTCTAGCAAAGCAACACCAATCACGGCTATGAGCTCGTACCCTTAAGGCCACCGCCGCTGGCAAGTACGGCCACTTCTTCCTTCCTTCGCGTGTAGATCGACAATCCGAAAGGCGATTGGGCTACTGCAGAGGGCGACGGCCGGCCGCCGGCAGGCGTGGACAACGGCATGAATCCCCTAGGAAAAAAATTATGCTACATCCGATTGATTAGTCTACGTACACGAAGGCTTTTACGGGCGGTGTCCTTTTCTTTGTGTGCAAGTCGTGGACTTTCCAAAATTATTGTACGTGATTAGGCTAGCAAGGCTATGGATAGATGTCCTATTTTTTTCAGATTGCATCTGCGTGTTGACGTTGGACATCTATGCGCGTAAGCCTTGTACTTTCCAAAATTGTCGTGCGTGACAAATCTCCACCGTTTATACATCTTAGTTTTAGTCTGGAAAATCTCCACCGCTGATTGTTTGTTGTTTTAATAATATAATAGATGTGAGAGAGTCCGAGAGATTACATAGGGTCATGCTGCATGTGAAACTGGTTTCGTCGAAATACGTCTCAACCAAACCAATTGTTAGAACTAGATTTAGATTTAGAGCAGCGACTTGGCGCACAATGCCTTGACTCTCGTCGAAACCCATTGGAGTTGTCCTAGGTAGTCGTCGACGCCACGAGCATGAGTGACGCTGTGTCGGTCTTTCTGAATCAGTCACCTGTGTCGGTCTAGAGAACATGTCTCCAGTCGGAGGAGAAATCGTGTCTTGATCAGCTACGTCACACAACTCACTACGGGAAACCCACGATACGCCGACGGCCGGAAGCCGTCGGCGTAGGCACGTTTGCCGTCGGCGTAGACGAATAACCGTCGGCGTATACGTAACCATCGGCGACGCCGCTGTGGGACCCACAAAACGGAAGCCGTCCGTCTCCGTCTGCTCCATCCATATGCCGACGGCAGTGCCGTCGGCCTAGCGCGCCACGTGGAGCGATCTGGTGCGCTGGGAAGTGCTCTACGCCGACGGCAATGCCGTCGGCGTATCGAGGACACATGTAATGTTCCTGTGCGTCTAGGAGGAGCCATACGCCGACGGCATCGGCGTATCCTTGACCATTTGGTCCTTTCAGGGCGACGTGGCAGCATCCTGTGCGCCTGGGAGGAGCTCTACGCCGACGGCACGTCGGCGTATCTGTGACCATATTTGCATTTTTTTTGCTGATTGTTGCTGCTGGTTTCTAGCTCATTTTAAATGCAATTAAAATATCACAAAATATAAAACAACACAGATACATCACATGAAACATCACATAGATATCCAAATGATACAAACATGATTTGAATTCATACAAACTCCAAATGGCACAAACATAGTTCGAATTCACACCCGGAACACCCGAACTAATCCTACATCTCGTGAGAGGTCGAGCCACCCATGTCTGACCGCGTGAGAAAAGGCGACCGACCGTGTGGGGCAGTCGAACCACACAAGGAATCCGGCGAGGCACGGGGCGGTGTGGTCTCACGCGACGAACTCGGCGAGGCACCACCAGTGCCATGCTCCACGAGCGCGCGCGTCGAAGTCGGCGAGACGGAAGCACGACCAAAGGGTGCAGTCCTCGAGTATCCCGATCCCTACATGTTTTGAGTCCAAGTTAGCAACTTGGAAAGCACAGCATGGCGGTAACAACTTGTTTGGCAAATAACTTACCGAAGTCGTTGGCTTGTATGTGCAAGCGACCGACTCCCTCGTTGGGCCGACAGGCGGGATCCCCGGCCTAGGTGCACGCGTAGGCAGCGGCGCCCACTGTCCAGTGGCAAAAAACTCCTGTTGAGCCTACAAGATAGTTTAGATGTCAGGAGTTGTAGAAAAAGAAGGTTCAAACTAGAGGAAATGGTACTTGTCATATTTTGCAAATATAAAGGTTGAAACTTACAGCATCGAGCAACTCGAGCCACTCGTCATAGTATGCGCTCTTCTTCAGCCACGCGCGATACTCTTTCTCATAGTCCGCGTAAGCGACATCGAAGGCCGCCTCGAAATCAGCCTACAGTGTTAAAAGGGAACGAATCTCGTCAACTTAGCCACTTAGCTAGAAACGAATGTCGGAAAGAGAATGGAACTGAGAAAAACTTACATCGGGGCGAGCTCGGGTAGGCCGACGAGGCACGACGGGAGGGTCGTCGGCGGTGAGGGTAGCCTTGACACGCGAGAGGACCAACTCAGGAGTACGCGTGAGTACCGCACTAAGAGCCAAAGGACGGCCATGCTCCCAACCGTTCCCGGCAATGACCATCGCTCTCTCGTCGGTGGGATGCTCAAGAGGGTTGTCCACCTCTGGATTTATAGCCTTGAACGTGTCGATGTATAGCTTGAGGCCCTCTTGGGCATTGCCGAAGTAATTGGCCGGCGAGGGCTGAGGCTCAGAAAAATCAGGCTTCCTCTGCTTCATCTTCTCCCATGTTATCATGTCCGTAACAGGCTCCCCGAGATCGGCCTCCTGCAATGCCAAACAAGTGTCATGCGTATCAAGTAGGAACATGAGGGGAAATAAATGAAGGTTGTTTCATATATATATATATATATAGGTAAATTAACAGATGCTCCCTGGTGCCCGGGCACCTGGATAGAATATAGTACATTTTGGGTATGTAGATGACACATATAACTCGGGTATGCACATGTTGGGTATATAGGAGGTACATATAACCTTGGGTATGTGTATTCGAGGTATCTACATGTTATATATACCTCGGGTATGTGTGTTCAATTGTACGCGTACATATCAGGTATATATATAAATAACTTAGGTATGTGCACATTATTAGGTATGCATACCCCATAATGTGCATACCCAAAATCATATGTACCTCCTACATACCTAAGATATACATACCCAAGGTATATGTATATGTCTACATACCTAAAACTGTTCGTATTCCATCCTGGTGCCCATGCTCCTAGGTGTATATATATATATATAGATATATATATATATATATATATATATATATATATATATATATACCAGCTTTTCCTTGAAGCGCTCATGGTTGCGGGCTCCCGCACAATGTGTCCCCCCGCTCCCGCGGTTTAACTTGTTCCGCTCACTCAAGGTCTTGAAGCCGGGGTCCAGCCCAACCCACCTCGACACCAACGCCTCCCACGCGTCATCCTTACCATAGGCCCATGAGGGCTTAAACTGAAAAAACAATACTCATGTGAAGAACGGATAATGCAATTGCAACTTAGCAGCAACATGTAATCTCATTAACAAACTACTTACCGCCATGTATTCATCTATGGTCATCTCAAGTGGGCTCTCCACAATATCATGCTTCACCGCCGTCTTGCCTAACGTCTCAGTACTGAAATGATTGACGGAGGTATGCTTTACATTGTAGAATTGCTGCCGTGTCAACTTCTTGCAAGCCCCCTCCAAAGTTTTGTCCGCGATGGCCCGATGCTCAGGAAGTACCCTATAGAATTTCTTTAATCATGCACAAAAAACAAATTGTGAGAGCATGGTGGGGGCATCAAGTATGAACGAAATTCAAAAAGTTCAACTTACCCAAAACTTGTTGATCACGCGTCAGAACATTTCCCGCCGCTCGCGTGATGGGCGGCCTGATAGTCTACCCAATGGGTGGCTAGCTTCTACGCGCCGTTGGGGACGGTACTGTACAAGCCCGGCCAAAACTTCCTAATCAAAGCTCCAATCAAGCAGTTAGGCACACGGGCTCCCAGGATGTGTCCAGTTGCTGCACAATAATTAAACATTAGTACATGTCAAATTGTCCTGACCACAATGAAGTTACCATGTTCAAATTTAGTATATATATAGTCACTTACTCTTTCCCATTAGGCGTAATGAGGATCTTCTCCTCCTCGGTAGCAGGTTCCTTTGACTCATCAGGGACCTGGGATTCCCCTCGAATCCTTGGCTTCTTCGACGGCGCGGAGGGCCCCGCCCCAAGTCCGTGGAGGGGCCCGCCCCCACGTCCATGGAGGGGCCCGTCTCCTCCGAACCTCGTCGACAGAAGCAGAGGGTATGTCCGAAGACACGTCGCCCCCACCTCGCCCTCGTCCTGCAGCTCGCCCTCGTCCTCCCTCGCCTCGTGCTCGTCCTCCACCTCGCCCTCGTCCTGCACCTCGTCCCCTCGGAGGAAGTGGAGCATCGGCACCTCCCCCTCCTCCAGCATCTCCACCCTCACCTGCATTGAGAAAGGGTGAACAATTAAGCATAAAGACATGATCCAATTAAGAATTGCATCACCTCTACTCTCACCACTGTCAGACAGGTAACGCGGGTTCGGAATAAGTTCTCTTCCACTTTTAGTAACTTTCTTCTGGCGCATCTTCTTCAGCAAGGAGGCCGATGATTCCTTGCCTTGGCTCATCTTGGTCAATCACCTGCATTGAGAAAGGGTAAACTTTTAAGCATAAAAGACATGATCCAATTAAGAAGCATGAAGACGTAATGCAATTAATAAGCATGTTGAAAGACTAAGCATGTTGAAAGACTAAGCATGTTGAAAAGTAAATACTACGCAAAAAGACATAAAAGACCCTCACCCCTAATCATCACTCTCATAGTTAAGTCCTGGGTTCTCATCATCACTATCAACATCACTATCACGAGTGTTGTATATTGGAACCTCCTCGCACGATGGAGGCTCATCATCGTCATCACTATCACTTTGTAACTTGTTGAGCATATCTATATCCTTTAGATTCACCACTACGTCACCACCTGTTTGTGCATTGTCCTCGCGGTCCTCAAGACCTTGTATGCCAAAGTCCCCAAAGGTTTGTTCCTCTTGATAGAAAATCCCCTCGTATGTTTTAGGGTCAATGTTGTTGTAATCGTCTTCGGAGGGCATGGGTAGCTTACCACGTGGCGATACATGGAACACGACTTCCCAACCAATGAGTCCCTCTTTCTTGCATGGGTAGGGCAAATAATAAACTTGAAAGGCTTGGTGAGCCACAACAAAGACATCGGATCCATGGTAGGTGGTTGAAGGCTTAACTTCAACTAACCCAATGGAAGGGGTACTTTTGGTTCCATGCTCAGGGTCGAACCAGTGGCATTTGAACACAACAAGCTTGAGTTCTATGTTCGTGTTATTGAACGTCAGCTCGTATACGTTCTGTAACCTTCCGTAGTAATCATATTTACCGGCTCCTTTGGTGAAGACCCCGGTATTTATAGTCTTTGCATTAGGCCGACTGTTCTGGTGATGCTCTGTATGGAAGCGGTACCCATTCACATACATACTTCTCGACTCTACGGTTACAACCTTGGGAGACACATCTCAACTCATCTGACATCACAACGTTGGGATCAGCTCCCTACAAGTACAAATTGTTTGTGCATTAGTAAGAGGGACAAGACACGGATTGCAAGGTAGAAGGGACAGGTTTGAAATTACCTTTTCCCTGAACCAAGCCGTGAATTTTTTCTTTCCGGGGGCAGGCTCTTTCAAAAGAGTGTCCAACGCGGCTTCATCGGGTCCATCTGATGTTCCCGACCACATTTCATCCGTGAATTGACTAAAAGGAGAAAATACGTATTAGACCGAAACCGTGTTAGTAGTTGCAAAGTAATTTGTTCCCCATTTTACCTAAGGAAACTGCCCTCTTCCCCTGCTCGTCGTGGGTCACTTCCTTCATGTTCATAAGCACATAGAGCATTATGCACTCCAGCTCATCATTGGTCAAGATATGCCTTGTTGGGCCACCGCTCTTGCCACCGGGACACTGGAAGAGGACGAGCTTGGGGTCTCGCTTGGGCTCGTCGACATTGTACCGAGAGGCCTGGTTATGCATAGTGGGAACATCATCGGGATAGTACGTTAGCCTGGCGTCTGTCATCTCCTGGAGGATAGTTGCCTCGGCTATGCATGACTCAATCTTATTTTTGTTTCCACATTTGGTTCGAATATACTTAAACTCTCTCTCAATACAAAACTGCCAACGAAACTGCACCGGTCCACCCAAGAGTACCTCGTTCGCAAGATGCACAACAAGATGTGCCATCGGAGTAAAGAAGCCTGGCGGAAATATCGTCTCTAAGTTGCACAGCAACTCCGGCACTAGTTCATGCAGCTTCTGAATAATCAGGGGACATACTTGCTTAGCACAGAGCGTGCGGAAGAAATGGCTCAACTCCGCGAGCACTCGCCAGACACTGTCGGGGAGATACCCTCGAACCATCACCGGTAGCAGCCGCTCAATCCATATATGATAGTCGTGACTCTTGAGCCCGGTGACTTTTCCCGATTGTATATTGACTCCCTTACTTATATTCGAACAATAGCCATCAGGGAACATCACGACGAATTTGAGCCAATGGAATGCCTCAGACTTTTGCATACTATTAAGGCAGAAGTCAGCATGCGGCTTGAACCAGTTCTTTTGACGGCCTTCAGGAGGCTTCATGTGCATTCTCTCCCTATCACAGAGCTTCTTAACATCAACTCTAGCCTTAACATTATCCTTCGACTTCTCAGGAATGTTCAGGATTGTGTGAAAGAGGGACTCTCCAACATTTTTTCGGTGTGCATCACATCGATGCTATGGGGAAGTTCGAGGTCCTTGTAATATTTGAGTTGCGTCAAGCCTGCCACGTGAGTCCTCCGGTTCCTCCTGTGATGGTGGCGAATCTGGCAAGTCGCCATCACGGAGATCAGCTAGCCAGTTTCTAATCCCATCATCTTCATTGCCATTGATTCGATGCCGCATCACCCTGCCATTCTCGCGCTCGTACTCATCAAAGTTGATTGTCGTCACGAAGTTCGACATATACCCACGAGAGAAGAGGTGTTTAAGAATCTCATTCTTTCCCTGACGTGTACGAAACTTGCAACGAGGGCAAGGGCAGTTTCCATGAGCGCCTGACTCTGAACCCTTACGCGCTAACTCCTTCACTAACAAATGCGTCTTCCATACCCACTCATGTGTTTTGTCAACCGCACTAGTTCGGCCACTGTACATCCACCCATTATCAGCCATCCTCTGCTGCTTTACTGTGAGCCAAATAATAATTACATGAAATTAAATGCATCATATTTTTATTTTTTTGCATGCAATGTCACCATTTTATTACGGCCAAATTTTATCTTTTACAACATGCAAGGGTCTCATTATCAGCCTATCCCGCCCGAGTACGTGTAGATCGAGTCGTGTCCCATGTTCTACCCCGACCTGAGACGGAATTTCGGCAGCACCTCCCTGTTGTTCTTCGGATGCACACCCTCTCGGCAGCAGGGAGGTGCTGCCGAAATTCCGTCTCAGGAAGGGGTAGAACATGGAACACGACCTGATCTACACGTACTCGGACTGTCCAACAGGACAACCCGGAAGTGTTACGGTTATAAATATGCAAAGATGGACAATCCTGCATATTTATAAATTTGTAACCCTTCCGGATGGGATCTGACTCGGGTTACGCGACTGACTTGGTGATCTAGACCAAAATAAAGTTATGCAATAAGAATACAAGACAGGGCGAAAGATTTATACCCTCGAAGCGTGATCGATCATCGCAGCAAGTCAAGGACACGCTCCAGAGGAAGGGGGTGACACAACAAGGACACCGAGGCGGCCCCTCCTCAGCTACGTCATCTGAAAAAGCACGTCCGTTGGGAACCCCAAGAGGAAGGTATGATGAGTGCAGCAGCAAGTTTTCCCTCAGTATGAAACCAAGGTTATCGAACCAGTAGGAGATCGAAGTTGCTTCGAAGGTGTCAACGGCGTCAGAAAAAGTGTGGTGATGAAGGGGAGGTCTGACTCGTCGACTTGGAACCTGCACACAACAATCAAACTACTTTGCCCCAACGAAACAGTGAGGGTGTCAATCTCACCGGCTTGCTGAAAACAAAGGATTAGACGTATAGTGTGAAAAATGATGTTTGCTTGCAGAGAATGTAAAAGAACAATGATTGCATTAGGTTGTATTTCAGATGTAAAAGAATGGACCGGGGTCCACAGTTCACTAGTGGTGTCTCTCCATAATAAAATACTAACATGCTGGGTAAACAAATTACAGTTGGACAATTGACAAATAGAGAGGGCATAACAATGCACATACATGTCATGATGATCACTATGAGATTTACTTGGGCATTACGACAAAGTACACAGACCGCCATCCAGCATGCATCTGTGTCTAAATTGTCCAGCTTCAGGTTAGCATCCGCACCCCTTCCAGTATTAAGTTGCAAGCAACAGACAATTGCATTAAGTATGGTGCATAATGTAAACAACACTAATATCCTTAAACAAAGCATTGTTGTTTTACCCCTAGTAGCAACAACACATCCACAACCTTAGAACTTTCTGTCACTATCCTAGATTAAATGGAGGTATGAACCCACTATCTAGCATAAATACTCCCTCTTGGAGTTAAGCATAAACTTGACCAGAGCCTACACTAATAACGGAGAGCATGCAAGATCATAAACAACACATATATGATAGATCAATAATCAACTTGACATAGTATTCAATATCCATCGGATCCCAACAAACACAACATGTAGCATTACAATAAGATGATCTTGATCATGATAGGCAGCTCACAAGATCTAAACATGATGGCACAAAAGGAGAAGACAACCATCCAGCTACTGCTATGGACCCGTAGTCCAGGGATGAACTACTCACGCATCACTCCGGAGGCAGGCATGGCGATGTAGAGCCCTCCGGTGATGATTCCCCTCTCCGGCAGGGTGCCGGAGGTGAACTTCTGAACCCCCCGAGTTAGGGTTGACGGCGGCGGCAGCAGAGGATGTTTTCTGGAATAATGGCTCGGTGTTTTAGGGTTTTCGCGTCGGGAGGAATAAATAGGCGAAGGGGCGACGTCGGTGGAGGCGCGGGGCCCGCTCCCCATAGGGTGGCGCGGCAGGGGCCCTACCTGCGCCGCCATGTGGGGAGGGCGCCCTGCTGCCCCCTTCGTCTCTCCTTCGGACTTCTGGAACGCGTCGGGAAAAATAGGCATCTAGGATTTTGTTTTGTCCAATTCCGAGAATATTTCCAGAAGAGCTTTTCTGAAACCAAAAACAGCAGAAAACAGGAACTGGCACTGTGGCATCTTGTTAATAGGTTAGTTCCAGAAAATGCATAAAAATGCCATGAAGTGTGAATAAAACATGTAGCTATTGGTATAAAACTAGCATGGAACATAAGAAATTATAGATACGTTGGAGACGTATCACATGGCACAACCTAGGTTTTGGCGGGGTTCCGACGCTCCGATGCCCCGCTTCGGCGAAACCCCGAATCCGCTGGGAAAACCCTAACGTTTTCGTCTACCCGCTTGAACTCCGTCGAAAGGGGGTAGGCAAGTGGACTTTTTGGCTTGGCTGTGTTAGGTTAGGCCATAGGAAGGTGGGAAACCAAAGTCTACCCCAAATAAACACAATGTTCCATCCGGTTCGTCCGAAACAGGAGTTTTCACCTCTAAGTGCAGAAACTCACTAGAGAGAAAGTGAAGTCGGCGAAGACGGTCACACCCGGAGTATCATAATGGACATTTAGAACACACAACACACTTGTATACATATGGCATGGCACAACCTAGGTTTTGGCGGGGTTCCGACGCTCTGATGCCCCGCTTCGGCGAAACCCTGAATCCGCTGGGAAAACCCTAACGTTTTCGTCTACCCCCTTGAACTCCATCGAAAGGGGGTAGGCCAGTGGACCTTTTGGCTTGGTTGTGTTAGGTTAGGCCATAGGAAGGTGGGAAACCAAAGTCTAACCCAAATAAACACAATGTTCCATCCGGTTCGTCCGAAACAGGAGTTTTCACCTCTAAGTGCAGAAACTCACTAGAGAGAAAGTGAAGTCGGTGAAGACGATCACACCCCGGAGTAGGATAATGGACATTTATAACACACAACACACTTGTATACATATGGCATGGCACAACCTAGTTTTTGGCAGGGTTCCGACGCTCCGATGCCCCGCTTCGGCGAAACCCCGAATCCGCTGGGAAAACCCTAACGTTTTCGTCTACCCCCTTGAACTCTGTCGAAAGGGGGTAGGCAAGTGGACTTTTTGGCTTGGCTGTGTTAGGTTAAGCCATAGGAAGGTGGGAAACCAAAGTCTACCCCAGATAAACACAATGTTCCATCCGGTTCGTCCGAAACATGAGTTTTCACCTCTAAGTGCAGAAACTCACTAGAGAGAAAGTGAAGTCGGTGAAGACGGTCACACCCCGGAGTAGGATAATGGATATTTAGAACACACAACACACTTGTATACATATGGCATGGCACAACCTAGGTTTTGGCGGGGTTCCAACGCTCCGATGCCCCGCTTCGGCGAAACCCCAAATCCGCTAGGAAAACCATAACGTTTTCGTCTACCCCCTTGAACTCCGTCGAAAGGGGGTAGGCCAGTGGACCTTTTTGCTTCGTTGTGTTAGGTTAGGCCATAGGAAGGTGGGAAACCAAAGTCTAACCCAAATAAACACAATATTCCATCCGGTTCGTCCGAAACAGGAGTTTCCACATCTAAGTGCAGAAACTCACTAGAGAGAAAGTGAAGTCGGTGAAGACGGTCACACCCCGGAGTAGGATAATGGACATTTAGAACACACAACACACTTGTATACATATGGCATGTCACAACCTAGGTTTTGGCGGGGTTCCAACGCTCCGATGCCCCGCTTCGGCGAAACCCCGAATCCGGTGGGAAAACCCTAACGTTTTCGTCTACCCCCTTGAACTCCGTCGAAAGGGGTAGGCCAGTGGACCTTTTGGCTTGGTTGTGTTAGGTTAGGCCATAGGAAGGTGGGAAACCAAAGTCTAACCCAAATAAACACAATGTTCCATCTGGTTCGTCCGAAACAGGAGTTTTCACCACTAAGTGCAGAAACTCACTAGAGAGAAAGTGAAGTCGGTGAAGACGGTCACACCCCGGAGTAGGATAATGGACATTTAGAACACACGACACACTTGTATACATATGGCATGGCACAACCTAGGTTTTGGCGGGGTTCCGATGCTCCGATGCCCCTCTTCGGCGAAACTCCGAATCCGCTGGGAAAACCCTAACGTTTTCGTCTACCCCCTTGAACTCCGTCGAAAGGGCGTAGGCAAGTGGGCTTTTTGGCTTGGCTGTGTTAGGTTAGGCCATAGGAAGGTGGGAAACCAAAGTCTAACTCAAATAAACACAATATTCTATCCGGTTCGTCCGAAACAGGAGTTTCCACATCTAAGTGCAGAAACTCACTAGAGAGAAAGTGAAGTCGGTGAAGACGGTCACACCCCGGAGTAGGATAATGGACATTTAGAACACACGACACACTTGTATACATATGGCATGGGACAACCTAGGTTTTGGCGGGGTTCCGACGCTCCGATGCCCCGCTTCGGCGAAACCCCGAATCCGCTGGGAAAACCCTAACGTTTTCGTCTACCTCCTTGAACTCCGTCGAAAGGGCGTAGGCAAGTGGACTTTTTGGCTTGGCTGTGTTAGGTTAGGCCATAGGAAGGTGGGAAACCAAAGTCTACCCCAAATAAACACAATGTTCCATCCGGTTCGTCCGAAACAGGAGTTTTCACCTCTAAGTGCAGAAACTCACTAGAGAGAAAGTGAAGTCGGTGAAGACGGTCACACCCCGGAGTAGGATAATGGACATTTAGAACACACAACACACTTGTATACATATGGCATGGCACAACCTAGGTTTTGGCGGGGTTCCGACGCTCCGATGCCCCGCTTCGGCGAAATCCCGAATCCGCTGGGAAAACCCTAACGTTTTCGTCTACCCCCTTGAACTCCGTCGAAAGGGGGTAGGCAAGTGGACTTTTTGGCTTGGCTGTGTTAGGTTAGGCCATAGGAAGGTGGGAAACCAAAGTCTACCCCAGATAAACACAATATTCTATCCGGTTCGTCCGAAACAGGAGTTTCCACATCTAAGTGCAGAAACTCACTAGAGAGAAAGTGAAGTCGGTGAAGACGGTCACACCCCGGAGTAGGATAATGGATATTTAGAACACACAACACACTTGTATACATATGGCATGGCACAACCTAGGTTTTGGCGGGGTTCCAACGCTCCGATGCCCCGCTTCGGCGAAACCCCAAATCCGCTAGGAAAACCCTAACGTTTTCGTCTAACCCCTTGAACTCCGTCGAAAGGGGTAGGCCAGTGGACCTTTTTGCTTCGTTGTGTTAGGTTAGGCCATAGGAAGGTGGGAAACCAAAGTCTAACCCAAATAAACACAATATTCCATCCGGTTCGTCCGAAACAGGAGTTTCCACATCTAAGTGCAGAAACTCACTAGAGAGAAAGTGAAGTCGGTGAAGACGGTCACACCCCGGAGTAGGATAATGGACATTTAGAACACACAACACACTTGTATACATATGGCATGGCACAACCTAGGTTTTGGCGGGGTTCCAACGCTCTGATGCCCCGCTTCGGCGAAACCCCGAATCCGGTGGGAAAACCCTAACGTTTTCGTCTACCCCCTTGAACTCCGTCGAAAGGGGGTAGGCCAGTGGACCTTTTGGCTTGGTTGTGTTAGGTTAGGCCATAGGAAGGTGGGAAACCAAAGTCTAACCCAAATAAACACAATGTTCCATCTGGTTCGCCCGAAACAGGAGTTTTCACCTCTAAGTGCAGAAACTCACTAGAGAGAAAGTGAAGTCGGTGAAGACGGTCACACCCCGGAGTAGGATAATGGACATTTAGAACACACGACACACTTGTATACATATGGCATGGCACAACCTAGGTTTTGGCGGGGTTCCGACGCTCCGATGCCCCTCTTCGGCGAAACCCCGAATCCGCTGGGAAAACCCTAACGTTTTCGTCTACCCCCTTGAACTCCGTCGAAAGGGCGTAGGCAAGTGGACTTTTTGGCTTGGCTGTGTTAGGTTAGGCCATAGGAAGGTGGGAAACCAAAGTCTAACTCAAATAAACACAATATTCTATCCGGTTCGTCCGAAACAGGAGTTTCCACATCTAAGTGCAGAAACTCACTAGAGAGAAAGTGAAGTCGGTGAAGACGGTCACACCCCGGAGTAGGATAATGGACATTTAGAACACACGACACACTTGTATACATATGGCATGGCACAACCTAGGTTTTGGCGGGGTTCCGACGCTCTGATGCCCCGCTTCGGCGAAACCCTGAATCCGCTGGGAAAACCCTAACGTTTTCGTCTACCCCCTTGAACTCCATCGAAAGGGGGTAGGCCAGTGGACCTTTTGGCTTGGTTGTGTTAGGTTAGGCCATAGGAAGGTGGGAAACCAAAGTCTAACCCAAATAAACACAATGTTCCATCCGGTTCGTCCGAAACAGGAGTTTTCACCTCTAAGTGCAGAAACTCACTAGAGAGAAAGTGAAGTCGGTGAAGACGATCACACCCCGGAGTAGGATAATGGACATTTATAACACACAACACACTTGTATACATATGGCATGGCACAACCTAGTTTTTGGCAGGGTTCCGACGCTCCGATGCCCCGCTTCGGCGAAACCCCGAATCCGCTGGGAGAACCCTAACGTTTTCGTCTACCCCCTTGAACTCTGTCGAAAGGGGGTAGGCAAGTGGACTTTTTGGCTTGGCTGTGTTAGGTTAAGCCATAGGAAGGTGGGAAACCAAAGTCTACCCCAGATAAACACAATGTTCCATCCGGTTCGTCCGAAACATGAGTTTTCACCTCTAAGTGCAGAAACTCACTAGAGAGAAAGTGAAGTCGGTGAAGACGGTCACACCCCGGAGTAGGATAATGGATATTTAGAACACACAACACACTTGTATACATATCGCATGGCACAACCTAGGTTTTGGCGGGGTTCCAACGCTCCGATGCCCCGCTTCGGCGAAACCCCAAATCCGCTAGGAAAACCCTAACGTTTTCGTCTACCCCCTTGAACTCCGTCGAAAGGGGTAGGCCAGTGGACCTTTTTGCTTCGTTGTGTTAGGTTAGGCCATAGGAAGGTGGGAAACCAAAGTCTAACCCAAATAAACACAATATTCCATCCGGTTCGTCCGAAACAGGAGTTTCCATATCTAAGTGCAGAAACTCACTAGAGAGAAAGTGAAGTCGGTGAAGACGGTCACACCCCGGAGTAGGATAATGGACATTTAGAACACACAACACATTTGTATACATATGGCATGGCACAACCTAGGTTTTGGCGGGGTTCCAACGCTCTGATGCCCCGCTTCGGCGAAACCCCGAATCCGGTGGGAAAACCCTAACGTTTTCGTCTACCCCCTTGAACTCCGTCGAAAGGGGGTAGGCCAGTGGACCTTTTGGATTGGTTGTGTTAGGTTAGGCCATAGGAAGGTGGGAAACCAAAGTCTAACCCAAATAAACACAATGTTCCATCTGGTTCGTCCGAAACAGGAGTTTTCACCTCTAAGTGCAGAAACTCACTAGAGAGAAAGTGAAGTCGGTGAAGACGGTCACACCCCGGAGTAGGATAATGGACATTTAGAACACACGACACACTTGTATACATATGGCATGGCACAACCTAGGTTTTGGCGGGGTTCCGACGCTCCGATGCCCCTCTTCGGCGAAACCCCGAATCCGCTGGGAAAACCCTAACGTTTTCGTCTACCCCCTTGAACTCCGTCGAAAGGGCGTAGGCAAGTGTACTTTTTGGCTTGGCTGTGTTAGGTTAGGCCATAGGAAGGTGGGAAACCAAAGTCTAACTCAAATAAACACAATATTCTATCCGGTTCGTCCGAAACAGGAGTTTCCACATCTAAGTGCAGAAACTCACTAGAGAGAAAGTGAAGTCGGTGAAGACGGTCACACCCCGGAGTAGGATAATGGACATTTAGAACACACGACACACTTGTATACATATGGCATGGCACAACCTAGGTTTTGGCGGGGTTCCGACGCTCCGATGCCCCGCTTCGGCGAAACCCCGAATCCGCTGGGAAAACCCTAACGTTTTCGTCTACCCCTTGAACTCCGTCGAAAGGGCGTAGGCAAGTGGACTTTTTGGCTTGGCTGTGTTAGGTTAGGCCATAGGAAGGTGGGAAACCAAAGTCTACCCAAATAAACACAATGTTCCATCCGGTTCGTCCGAAACAGGAGTTTTCACCTCTAAGTGCAGAAACTCACTAGAGAGAAAGTGAAGTCGGTGAAGACGGTCACACCCCGGAGTAGGATAATGGACATTTAGAACACACAACAGACTTGTATACATATGGCATGGCACAACCTAGGTTTTGGCGGGGTTCCGACGCTCCGATGCCCCGCTTCGGCGAAATCCCGAATCCGCTGGGAAAACCCTAACGTTTTCGTCTACCCCCTTGAACTCCGTCGAAAGGGGGTAGGCAAGTGGACTTTTTGGTTTGGCTGTGTTAGGTTAGGCCATAGGAAGGTGGGAAACCAAAGCTAACCCAAATAAACACAATATTCTATCCGGTTCGTCCGAAACAGGAGTTTCCACATCTAAGTGCAGAAACTCACTAGAGAGAAAGTGAAGTCGGTGAAGACGGTCACACCCCGGAGTAGGATAATGGATATTTAGAACACACAACACACTTGTATACATATGGCATGGCACAACCTAAGTTTTGGCGGGGTTCCAACGCTCCGATGCCCCGCTTCGGCGAAACCCCAAATCCGCTAGGAAAACCCTAACGTTTTCGTCTACCCCCTTGAACTCCGTCGAAAGGGGGTAGGCCAGTGGACCTTTTGGCTTCGTTGTGTTAGGTTAGGCCATAGGAAGGTGGGAAACCAAAGTCTAACCCAAATAAACACAATATTCCATCCGGTTCGTCCGAAACAGGAGTTTCCACATCTAAGTGCAGAAACTCACTAGAGACAAAGTGAAGTCGGTGAAGACGGTCACACCCCGGAGTAGGATAATGGACATTTAGAACACACAACACACTTGTATACATATGGCATGGCACAACCTAGGTTTTGGCGGGGTTCCAACGCTCCGATGCCCCGCTTCGGCGAAACCCCGAATCCGCTGGGAAAACCCTAACGTTTTCGTCTACCCCCTTGAACTCCGTCGAAAGGGGGTAGGCCAGTGGACCTTTTGGCTTGGTTGTGTTAGGTTAGGCCATAGGAAGGTGGGAAACCAAAGTCTAACCCAAATAAACACAATGTTCCATCTGGTTCGTCCGAAACAGGAGTTTTCACCTCTAAGTGCAGAAACTCACTAGAGAGAAAGTGAAGTCGGTGAAGACGGTCACACCCCGGAGTAGGATAATGGACATTTAGAACACACGACACACTTGTATACATATGGCATGGCAGAACCTAGGTTTTGGCGGGGTTCCGACGCTCCGATGCCCCTCTTCGGCGAAATCCCGAATCCGCTGGGAAAACCCTAACGTTTTCGTCTACCCCCTTGAACTCCGTCGAAAGGGCGTAGGCAAGTGGACTTTTTGGCTTGGCTGTGTTAGGTTAGGCCATAGGAAGGTGGGAAACCAAAGTCTAACTCAAATAACACAATATTCTATCCGGTTCGTCCGAAACAGGAGTTTCCACATCTAAGTGCAGAAACTCACTAGAGAGAAAGTGAAGTCGGTGAAGACGGTCACACCCCGGAGTAGGATAATGGACATTTAGAACACACGACACACTTGTATACATATGGCATGGCACAACCTAGGTTTTGGCGGGGTTCCGACGATCCGATGCCCCGCTTCGGCGAAACCCCGAATCCGCTGGGAAAACCCTAACGTTTTCGTCTACCCCCTTGAACTCCGTCGAAAGGGGTAGGCAAGTGGACTTTTTGGCTTGGCTGTGTTAGGTTAGGCCATAGGAAGGTGGGAAACCAAAGTCTACCCCAAATAAACACAATGTTCCATCCGGTTCGTCCGAAACAGGAGTTTTCACCTCTAAGTGCAGAAACTCACTAGAGAGAAAGTGAAGTCGGTGAAGACGGTCACACCCCGGAGTAGGATAATGGACATTTAGAACACACAACACACTTGTATACATATGGCATGGCACAACCTAGGTTTTGGCGGGGTTCCGACGCTCCGATGCCCCGCTTCGGCGAAACCCGAATCCGCTGGGAAAACCCTAACGTTTTCGTCTACCCCCTTGAACTCCGTCGAAAGGGGGTAGGCAAGTGGACTTTTTGGCTTGGCTGTGTTAGGTTAGGCCATAGGAAGGTGGGAAACCAAAGCTAACCCAAATAAACACAATATTCTATCCGGTTCGTCCGAAACAGGAGTTTCCACATCTAAGTGCAGAAACTCACTAGAGAGAAAGTGAAGTCGGTGAAGACGGTCACACCCCGGAGTAGGATAATGGACATTTAGAACACACAACACACTTGTATTCATATGGCATGGCACAACCTAGGTTTTGGAGGGTTCCGACGCTCCGATGCCCCGCTTCGGCGAAACCCCGAATCCGCTGGGAAAACCCTAACGTTTTCGTCTACCCCTTGAACTCCGTCGAAAGGGGGTAGGCAAGTGGACTTTTTGGCTTGGCTGTGTTAGGTTAGGCCATAGGAAGGTGGGAAACCAAAGTCTACCCATAAACACAATGTTCCATCCGGTTCGTCCGAAACAGGAGTTTTCACCTCTAAGTGCAGAAACTCACTAGAGAGAAAGTGAAGTCGTGAAGACGGTCACACCCCGGAGTAGGATAATGGACATTTAGAACACACAACACACTTGTATACATATGGCATGGCACAACCTAGGTTTTGGCGGGGTTCCGACGCTCCGATGCCCCGCTTCGGCGAAACCCCGAATCCGCTGGGAAAACCCTAACGTTTTCGTCTACCCCCTTGAACTCCGTCGAAAGGGGGTAGGCAAGTGGACTTTTTGGCTTGGCTGTGTTAGGTTAGGCCATAGGAAGGTGGGAAACCAAAGTCTACCCAGATAAACACAATGTTCCATCCGGTTCGTCCGAAACATGAGTTTTCACCTCTAACTGCAGAAACTCACTAGAGAGAAATTGAAGTCGGTGAAGACGGTCACACCCGGAGTAGGATAATGGATATTCAGAACACACAACACACTTGTATACATATGGCATGGCACAACCTAGGTTTTGGCGGGGTTCCGACGCTCCGATGCCCCGCTTCGGCGAAACCCCGAATCCGTTGGGAAAACCCTAACGTTTTCGTCTACCCCCTTGAACTCCGTCGAAAGGGGGTAGGCAAGTGGACTTTTTGGCTTGGCTGTGTTAGGTTAGGCCATAGGAAGGTGGGAAACCAAAGTCTACCCCAAATAAACACAATATTCCATCCGGTTCGTCCGAAACAGGAGTTTCCACATCTAAGTGCAGGAAAAAAGTCAAAGTTCCTGTCACACCACAGGGCAGGATAAATTGAGCCATATATTTAATATTTATGTTGTAGGTGTATATTAAATGTGTTGTTTTTATTTATTTTACATGTATATATTGTAGGGTTGGGTTCCGGAAAACTCAAACCGTTATTTTACGGGGGTGGGATACTGAAATTGGGAGGGCAATTATAGGTCCAATATATATATAAATTACAACTACATTAAATATTATATAGAGAAATAAAGAAATGAATATTACATACAAAAATAAATAAATAAAGGAACAACTAAACGCCGACGGCCGCCGTCGGCGTATAAGAACGCTCGTGCCGTCAGCGTATCAACGATGCTAGACGGGCTAGCTCATTCCGTCACGGCGCCCTTTGTACGCCGACGGGGTTTCCTACGCCGACGGCGGCCGTCGGGCAAGTTAAGGCTACGCCGACGGCGCTTCGTACGCGACGGCCGGTTGGGCGGCTGCCCTAGCTCGTGTTGTACGCCGACGGCCCCGACATTTAGCCGTCGGCGTACAGTACGGCCGTCGGCGTAGTGTGGCTTTCCCGTAGTGACTTGCTTCTCGAGTCATTCTGAACTCTTATTTTGTGACACAGGTGACCCATTGGAGTTTTAGCCGTATGCTCTTTTACAAAGGCTATGCGATATTTATTTGCATACCCTTTTACCAAAATGGTATGAGATGGGATGCTTAAATGACTTGTTCTGAACTAGTGATCGTCTCCCATATGCATTGAGTTTGGGAAACAGGCAACGACCCTTCCCCAAAAGGAGAGCATCAAGTACTAAGAGCATCTTCAGTCGGGGCGCCCAAATGGCCCTTTGGGCGCTGTCCGGAAGGCCTGGTGCATTTGGGCGCCGTCGCTCCCCACTCGCGCCGCCCAAACCAATAAAATTTAAATTTAAACTTCGGCGGATTTCATTCAAATACGATTTTTTCATACGAAAGATCTTACATTTCATTGAAATTCATTAAAAACAAACATAATTCATTTAAATTCAAATCTAAACCTATATCTAGTACGAGGGATAGCACGCCGGGCACCGACAGTTGGGGCACTCGCCGGCCCTTGCGGCAGCGAGCACAGGACCCCGGCGGCAGCCGGAGCAGAGGCAGTAGAGGTAGCCGCCGAACGAGGTCAGGGCTGGAGGCTGGGCGGTGGAGGTGGTGGCGGTGGAGGTGCCGGTGGCGGTGGCGGTGGCAGCAGAGGCTATGTCGGCCTCGATGGCGAGCTGCATGTGGAAGGGATCCCACTCCGGCGTCGGCGGCCAGCTGAAGTCGTCGGAGCCACCATCATCACCATCAGCCTTCTCCGCCGCTTGTTCGTCAGGTTGCGGCGGCGGAGGTTGCACGCGGCGTTGATCTTCTCTTGCGCGCTGAGCCTGCTCCATCTCCTCGTAGCGAGCCCTCTCCCTTTCCATGCTCGCCACGAAGCTCTCTTCGGAGGCGTCATCGTCGGAGTCGACCCAGTCCGCGGGCGGCTCAGGGGCGAAGAAGGAGTTCCGGCGGTACTGGTACTCGAGCTCGATCTGGTCGTCCCAGTACACAGAGTTCGGATCGAACCTGGCGTCGTCGTGCATCTCCGGCGGCATGGCTTGCATGCACAAGGCGACGTAGTCGACGCGCGCCTGGCCGGCGAGCCTTGGTGCGACCGGGACGTGGACTGGGTTCGTCTCCCAGCCCTCGGGGAGGCGGCTGTTCGTCGGCACCGGCGTGTTGGTGCGGATGAGCTCGCGCGCCTCGACTTCGGTGAGCAAGTTCGCCGCCGGTGGAGGTGGTGGCGGAGGCGGAGCAGACGACCCCGCCTCGCGGTTGTTCCAGCACCTCAGCTGCTCGCGCATGCGCGCAAGGTCGCGGCGGCGCCGGCGGGCCGCCGTCTGTTCCTCCGCGGAGCGTCCAGCAGGGGCCATGGCGAGTTTTCGGGGATGGAAATCGCCTCTTCGCCGGTGGTTTTGCGGTGGAGATGTTTGTGCTGGAGACGGCGAGGTACCCACTCTATATAGCGGCCCGGGAGGCGAACGGATGAGATCGCCTTAACTACGGCCGGCCAACGGCTCGCCTGCCGCACCATTAACGCCGACGCTTCAAAAGGAGCATCTGGCACTGACGCCGCCGTGGCGCAGACGCTTCGTCGCCGCAGGTGAATAGACGCGTCGCTGCGCCCGGCTGGGAAACTGAGACGCCGCCCGCCATTAATAGCTGACCAGAAGTTAGGTCGCCCGCCGCTTCGTGTCTCTCTCACTGCCAGGCATGGCCCGCACGTCGGAGGCGGCCGTTTCGTAGTGTCCGGGGCCGCCCCAAGCCTCCCCAAGTTGAGGGCGTGGGCTGGACGTGTCGGACACAAAACTGGGCCGCGCCGGACCAAAATCAGATTTGGGCGGTGCGAGTGGGGGGGAAATGTGTCCGGCACGCCCCAAAGTCCTTTGGGCGGCCATTTGGGCGCCCCGACTGGAGATGCTCTAATGTAATCTCAATTTCTAAGAGAATGTCCATACCACTAAGGGGGTGTTTGGTAGCCCGGGTGGGCTATCTCTTCTCATACAAGCTGGGTCCACCCATGTTGATCACATACAAGTGTGTTTTTCAGGCTATGTTTGGTTGGTCGTATGACCTGAGCTGAGCTAAGTTGAGATCATGTTGGTAGGTCGTATGAGTTGAGCCATTCCCTACAAAATAAAAAGCAATTGGGTCCATACACAAACAAAACAAAAAGCAATCAGGTCCCTGTGATGTCCTCTTCAGGCTCCATCACCGCCGCCGGCGAGAGGAGACGCCGCACGCGCCTTCGCCGGGACGTAGAGCTCCTCTACTGCTCCGACCATGGTGGACAGCGTCCTCTGCAACATCGGGGGCGCGGGAATGGGCGACGTCGGAGGCGCGTTGATGGACGGCGGTGTGGCACCGTCCTCTGCAACGATGCGAGGTGTCGGCCGGGGGCGTGGCGGTCGGAGGCGGCCTCTGTGGCAGTCGGCGGCATCCTTTACAGCGGTCAGTGGTGTCGGGGGAAGGAAGTAGGGGGGAGTCAGGGTGGGGAGAGAGGAGTTCGGGAAGAGAGAGAGGAGTTGTGAAGAAATGAGAGGGAGAGAAGAACTGGGGTTAGGGTCTGGGGGCCGTGGGCGAAGCAAGCCGGGTTGAGAGAGAAGCTTGATTCTCTTCTCTCCTCACCTGGCTGAGGAGCCTATTCCAGGTGAGGTGGGCTACCAAACATCTAAAAGTGGCTGAGGTGAGATTTTATGTGTTGTCCCGGGCTACCAAACACGAGCTAAATGTATAATGTCGCGAATCAATCACAATATACTTATGTAGTATTCAAGTATGGGTTAACTATTTTTATGTTTAAGCTTATACAAGATTTGTATTCTGAATCAGGTCGGAAATCAATCACGTATACTTATCTAGTATTGAAAGTGCATTACATGCGAACATATCTAATAATTAAATGATATGTATGCAAACACAGTAAAATCCACACAATCTTATATTTATTGATAATTGTTATAAATTATGTTATATATACCAAGCACATAGCATGCGGCCCCTTTCAGTTTATTAGCGAACTCACTGTTTAAGACACATTTGACCATGAACAGGGCAGAGTAAAAAATTATTCCAACGTTTCTTGGGTGTAACTTTGCGAGCTTCGATAGGTACTTTGAAGCCCGTGGAACCTCTCAACATGCAATCTACTAGGATCATGTCTCCCATGTAAAGCAAATTGGTCTAAAGAGTGTTGATGTTCTTTGTGTAATTATTTCTACCATTGCAATGATTTAAGTAAGATCATAATTTGATAGAGTTTGTGAACTATAGAGCAGGTCATAAACATAAAGTATCCCATGTATATTGAGCTTCTTGTCCTCAGCATAAACCTAATTATCTGAATCATCATCGTGCATAAGCGGTTTTATTTCTCAATTTTCCTCTGATCCAAATTAGTGCAAGTGCGTCGATTTTTCTCCAAACAGATTAGTACCTCATCGAACTGTTATACCACCCAATCTTGATGAACCTCGTCAAAGTGAATGCAATAACACCTTCCTCTGTTATACAATCTTTAAGAACTCGCTCAATCTTCTCGATTGCGAAATATCTCTCCATGTTTTCAGCAAGAACAAATTTTCATTGTTAACTTAGCAATTTAATTTTTAGGAAGATTAAGATGATTTTGGGTACGTCTTCGTCGGCACTTCAACTATCAATCATCACCTCCTCTCTTTCATTCATGGCTACAACTTTCATAGTGGCAATGATATCTTCTATTTTTGTAACCAACTTAGTATCGTTTGAAGATGAATGGTCCATGTGTTGTACTCCCTCTGTTTTTAATATAAGATGTTTTTAGGTGTTGTACATGTTGACTAGATTCACACTAAAATGAGTGAACATACAAAGTAAAACATATCTAGATACATGTGGATACATGTGCATGTGGCAAAAGGATAAAACATCTTAAATTAATAAAATGAAGGGAGTAGCAGCTATCGCATGTCGTGATTCATACGGGCCTCCATTCATGCCCACGATTATCTTGACCGTCAACCAACATTGACAATATCATTTGCTACTACTAAATCATTCATATTATAATCAGTCCGTCCTCAAATATGTATAAAGTAAATAAAAAAACTTAACAACTTTATAAGTTTGACAAAAAAATCAACAACTATAATATGAAATAAATATATTATAAACTATATTTTATGATAAATATATGATGTTGTAAATATTCACATATTTAAATATACTAGGCTGAACCTAGAAAACAATGACTTTCGAATTAAGTTCATATGTGACTTCTTTAGAGCATGTACAACGGGAGCGGCGTTTTGGCACCCGGGAGCATAAGCTCCCGGTATTGTCAGAAAAATAAAACAAATATAAAAACTTTTCAAAAAAATTGAAAAAAATCACAGGAGTGCCTGAGTATGGTACGCATGAGCGTGTGAATTTTCATTAAGAACTGACATTGTGGCTTACCTGTGCAAAAAAAAATCACAGATCTGCAAATTCAAAATTTTGGATCTCATTTTCTGTCAGAAATTTGTCTTTTTTGCACAGGGCGGCCACGGTGTCATTTCTTTGCGAAATTTCACACGCTTGTGCGTGAGATACTCAGGTATCCCTGTGAATGTTTTTAGGAATTTTCTGAAATGTTTTTCTATTATTTTATTTGCCCGAAAATAACGGGAGCATATTAGCTCGGGTTCCATTGTGAATTTCCGATGTACAATGGTATTAGTTATCCATGTCATTATAGAAGGCAAAAGATATAAGTTATACAATGCATTATTTCTTATTGCCATCATAACAATTAATGAGAATTAATTATATTTAATAACAATTGTGTTCGTAAGCGAAGACATATGATCCTTTTGAGCAAAAACTGAGTAGCTGGATCGGTAAGCTACTTTCCTATGGGGATAGGTTAATTATAATAAACTCGGTTCTTACTATCTTGCCCATGTTTATGTTATCTTTTCTCGAGATTAGATTTTTACATATCGAGATGTTTTGGCAGAGGGATGGTCACAAAAAGAAATATCGCCTTACGAAGTGGAATATTATCTGTCGGCCTAGAGATCAGGGGGCATTGGTATTGTAGTTCTCGAAATTAAAAGTACATGTGTATCAAGGAAATGGTTGTTTAAACTAATTATCGGACAAGGCGTATGGCAAGAACTTTTGCACAATAAATACTTACATTCAAAGTCCTTATCTCAAGTATTTTTATGTACAACGTTTTCACTCTACATTCTGGAAAGGACTTATGAAAGTGAAGGAGGATTTCTTGCAATTTGGTTGTTTTGTAATTGGTAACGGCGAGAACAGAAGGCTCTGGGAGGGTGTGTGGCTAGGGGATTATCCACTAGCACAACATTATCCAACGTTGTATAATATAGCTCACAGAAAACAAGTTTTGGTGGCTCAAAACCTAGCTCAGCCTCTCAAGATTACTTTCAGAAGAGCTCTTACAGGAAACAAATGGGAATGTTGGCTACACTTGGTAAACCGTTTAATGGATATAAATCTGACGCAAGAGTCGGATGCGGCGAAGTCAATGTATCTAGAGTTCTAGACTACTTAAACGATCGTACAATTTTTTTAAGGAAGTATATCTGGAAAATTAAGGTGCCACTAAAAATCAAGATTTTTGGTTTCTGTATCGTAAAGTAATTCTAACGAAAGATAACTTCGCCAAAAGGAATTGGAATAACAACAAGTGGTGTTCCTTTTGTGGTGAACATGAAACGGTGCAACACTTGTTTTTGGAATGCCTCTTTGCTAAAGTTTGGTGAATTGTGCATTTATCTTTTAAAATCACGCCCCCAAATAATATAGCTCATTCTTTTGGGAACTGACTAAAAGGAATAGAAAAGAAGGACTTAGAATCCATACGGGTGGGAGTTTGTGCTGTCATGTGGGCACTATGGATGTACGCAATGACTTTGTATCTAACAAGCCGAAAAATACATCTTTTTTTCAGGTAATATCTTTGATTTTACACTGGATTCATGTCATGGATACTGGTTGTATCCAGTTGGAGACGGTCGCAAAGGATTTCTACAACCGTTCGGGCGAAAAGAGAATAGCGCTATGAGTAGCCTTCTTTGGTTAGGACTTTTTCATTGGTTGATACATGTGTCGACCCTGTGTGATCCGTGAATTGTAACAGACTATGTTCAAAACTTTGAAATGAATTAATAAAGCGGCTATATGCATCATTGTGATGATGCAGAGGCCAGGTACCCTTGGAAAAATGATGCGATTAAGAAAATAACATTCTTTTAATTCTAAGAGATCATCTCTTAGTTAAGATAAGAAAATAATCTATTTATTCATTTTGTCTCCCTCCAACCAACTACAAGCCTCCTAACTACTATAATTGTCGGCACGACAATAGGCTTCGCTTCCTACAAATACTTAGCGAGAACCATGAGGTGCGCGGATTCGTTGGCAAACAAAGCCGTCCGGCCCTAAAAGATTAAGAATGCGACTTACTCTCCTGGACAGAGTATCCTAATGATTGCAACTGTTCAGGACGGTACTTAAAATGTCGCGTTGAAGCCCGTGTCAATCTCCTGGACGTAGTATTTTTGGCATGCAGGTGATACTAGTTAGGCACTAGCAGGCTACTGATCTGCGCTCGGATTCATCGTGCATCAGTTGACTATTGACGGAGAAAAAACAATAGCTCCAGCTCATTGAATTACATCTAGCATTTTAGAGGCTTTTGTTCCGTACTAAATGAACTTCGTGATAACTATCAGTACCAAAGTTTTGAGACGAAGCCACGAATTATGTTCCACGTCATTTACAACTCATTACAACCTTTTTATTCTGCCGCGGCTTACTCTCTTTATTCCAACCTTCTACTGTGTTCTCCAAGAGCCCCACCATCCAGGGTCTCTTTTCTTACAACTATGTATCCCTCCATACTCTTCACTTGACAGCGCATCAGCACCAGCGCCTAAGCGGGTTCCGGTTCATCTTCCTTCAGGTGGAAGCAACGGCCAACTTCGAGCATTAACTCAGGTTGCCCATGCATACATACTTGATCTGCAACAGCGGTCACGCGCACAAATGAGCATCGAGTTAACTTCAGATAAAGTTTACATGTTTGTATACCAACCTCAAGGTAGTCATCCATGCCGTATTTTGATCCTTCTCGCCCAAGGCCGGATTGCTTAACCCCACCAAACGGTGCTACCTGGAAATTATGCAAAGATATATCAAGACAATGTAGGCCAGAAAGCGGGAATTAACTATTTCTATTTGGTGCTCTCGTACCTCTGTTGAAATCAATCCCTCGTTCACACCGACAAGCCCGTACTCAAGAGCTTCGGAGACACGCCATGACCGGGGTATGCTCTTTGTAAACATGTATGCCGCTAAGCCTGCAACATCATGGATAATGAGGGTACTATAATCTAAGTAAAAAAGAACAATGACACAACGTTCAGCATTAAGAAAAAAATAGCCCTACACCAAGACTTAGGTTTTTTTAAGATTATTATACTAAACACAATAGAGGAATTCATACATCAGAGATCATAGTTTCCAGTGTCTAGAATATATCCATTTTGTACCATTCTCTACCAACGTTTGATGATTACCCCTGCCGTGTAGGGTATGTTCCACTCAAGTCTTTGACTAAAGGGCTTGATATGTATGACAGTTTAAAATAAGGATCAAGGAGATCCAAAAACGTCACAAGTACTCTTGGGCAAGATAACGAACCTGCATTCGTGTCATTTGCTAATTGGATTGCTTCTTCCTCAGTTTTGAATGGTATAAGTGGTGCAACTGGACCAAAAACTTCATCCCTGAAGCAAAAGATAGTGTTAATATGATTGTAAACTGCAAAGTACTGGCCCAAGGATTTGATCATCTCTTGGCATGAAAGTAGAATCTATTTATTGAAACAAGAGGGCTATGATGTCAAAATTTGGACTCTTACCTGAAAAGAAGCATATCACTACTGACGTTCCTTACCACAGTTGGTTCATAGAATGTCATCCCAAGGCTGTGCCTTTTACCACCGAGCATGACAGTGGCTCCCTACAGAAGGATTAAAGAGATGAATTAGATGGAGTTGCAAAGAGAATTGGTCGACAGAACAAATAGGGTCCTGAACTTAACTGGAGCTAGCAAGCTATTATCGTAAATTCCAAGCTAAGATGAGTTCTACCCACGTTATCATTTTCCAGGAATACTCTAGAAACCAGCTCAACTAATCAGAACCAGCCACGAAAAGCTCAATTTTTTGCAAAATAACTGTATATAATTAGGTGGGAGCTGCTGCTCAAAAGTTGCGGTTTCTCAACCGAGTACTACGTGCTACTTTCTGATGCATGGTTTTAGGAAACACGACAGACAACCCAGCTGGAGCAGGAATTGGTCCAGTTATAGATCGTGGAACCACCATTCTAACTTCAACAGAAAAGGTGCACAACGTTATGGTGTTTTGAGATTACCTTTGAAGTAGCATCATCTACAAACTTCTCTACCTACACGAATACAAGCAAACATATAAAACATGTGAGGGCTGCTTTTGAGCAAAGAGGAAAAAAGTGACAAAGAATATTGAGAAATTATTGCAAACACAATACCAACCTTTTGAACAGCAGCTTCATTGATTAGAGGACCCTGCACATGAAAGGAACTGTAAGACATAAGATGAGGAAGAAAATAGACGAGAAAAGAAAATAGACGAGAACAAAGCAGATCAAAGGCATTATCCATTATGATGCAGCAAAGAGGTGAATGATAAGGGCCTCTTTGGATTACAGGATTCTAGAAAAGAAGGAACAAGAAAAACGTGGGATTGAGATGTCATGGCTTGTCAAATTCGACATGAATATGCCAAACTGGCTCCTTAGATGCTCCACAGGAATTTGAAGAGATAGAAGGTTTGTGCAAGACACAAAGTAGTTTGTCCATATGATCTAAACTCTTACTAGAAAACTGGAGTGTACAAAAGCAACTCTTAGGAATTTTGGTGTTCCCATTCCTTTAATCCAAAGGGCTTTCATAAGAAAAAAATCCTATTGATTTAAATCATACAAAATTCTCATGGAAGTAATTGGATCCAAAGAGACCTAATTAGTGTAAAGTTAGGTATTCTTACATATCATAGACAATACGAGAAAACATTTTCCAAAATTTAACACAGGAAACACCTAGCTTAAATTATGTAGCTCTATATGTACCAGTCATACTTAACTCAATTACATACCTGTGATGTACCCTCATGTAGCCCATTACCAACCTGCAAACTCTGAACAGCCTTGACAAACGCGCTTGCAAATTTTTCGTAAATACCTACACATGCAAACTGCACTTTTCAACGGAACAAAAGAGGGCCCAGTAACATCTACAATTCTAGATGACATAATGTACCTTCTTGCACCAGTATCCTGTTTGCACATACACACGTCTGTCCACTGTTACGAAACTTGGCGGCAAGCTGAGCATGAGTGGAAATGGTGAATATGCATCATACTGTAATTGAAAATGATACAGTTGCCCATTTCAACTAAGTATGTTACATATGAAATGACCTTCAATTAGCCCTTCTCAACAAAAAATGGTTCCTATCTTTTTGTCATTCCTGATGTTATCCTCTAGAAGGGTAACAGTGATATGTGTTTCCGGTGATGGTTTTAGACTTTTAAGCCTTTCTTCAGTCTTGTTGCTTCAAACAAGTTATGCACTTTGGCATTATCTTTTCTGTTTCATCTGAACTTTATAATAGGCGTTTTGTCTTTGGTCATTGAAGGCCAATGGATGTAGCCTACTTGCATGCACACAAAAACCTTCCATGAAGCGAGGTGTACACATAACTTAAGCCTAATTGCATTAGTTGAACTGGCAGTAGCAACAAGTTCTAGGCTGACAAGACATATGAAAAATTAGGTTGCTTGAACATTTGCACTTGGATCAGGGGTCAGGGATCAGTGCTATCGCTTCTATGTGGTTGAAGGATGGTCACGATCAATTGTGACTATAACAAAGATAAGTGCTGTACATCACATGGGACAAGCTTATATCATGTTTGGGGGCGCTTGGGAGGGGGTATGGGGGTCTCTGCCATGTAAACTACCAAATATACCAGGCAAGGTAGCTGCTAGTAGCCCAGCAAAACAGAGTCAAAAGGCCTATAAATACGTACATTGACCACAAAATACAGGGGAAAAAATAGATCCGATAATCTGTTAGATAACTTAAGCAAGTCTTAGGCATTATGACAAATCAATCATAGCTATTATGATGATCATCTACTTCAAGAGCTAAAGATGATCTCACTGGTCCGTATATTCATGGAAATACTAAGAGTGGACCCAGAAAAGTTGCAGAAGTGAGATTTTTTTACTTACACTGCCTTTAACAGCCACCTCAATATCTGCATCGTCGAAAACAATGCAAGGTGCATTCCCACCAAGTTCCAAAGAAACCTACATCAGAATTATTTTTGTGAACATCAATGTTGAACACATTAGCACAATTAAATGAAACAATAAATCATGCCCATTAAGAAATAAACTAACAACATGACTATATCATGATCAAATTCAACAAAAAATAAAACCAAAATGGATAATGCTATTACTAGCAAGCAAGCAGTATTTCGGGTGCTTTAAAGTGAGAACTCCGTATCCAACACATCTAGAGAATAAAATGCTATTATGAATCTGGTTGCTGACTGAATAGTAGGTTTTCGAGCTGGAACAGGCGGAGAGAAAGACCACCCAGGTGGTTCCATAAATCTGGTGATTTTGGGCAATTCTGTTATTAACAAAGATTTTATTGATGTTCGAGGGTTATCCAGGGCCATCTGGGATGGACCGCATGCATTAGATGATATCTAGGGCCTAAATCAGACAAAAGAAATGTTCTAAGAAGGTAGGGGCCAGTGTGACCAAAAGTGCCAGTTACTCCTGGATTTCTAAAGCCTTCTTCACAGATCTCTTACATGTTCATCGAAGACGAGATAGGCATTGCAATATTTGATTTGTTGGCCTCTATGTAATCTTGTCATGGTGTAAACTGCACACATAGGTTGTGTGCAGGCTGTAGTGTGAACAGCACACATAGGTTGTGTGCCTGTTGCAGTATGAACAGGGTACATGGGTTGTGTCCTGTGGGTGAACAGTACACATAGTGTGCTGAATAGATAGTGGGTTTGTCAGGTTTGCAGCTGTCTGCAGGCTGTGTACTCACAAGAGTAGAGCAAAGTTTGAGTTATCCAAGTCGGTTTGTGGAGCAAGATAGACCCTAGCATGGCTTGTTGAGGGCAGGCATTGGCTGCCAAGTTTTGCCAGCACTTGTGGCTGTGGTGTAGCACTCGTTGCTGCAAAAGCTAATAGACGAAGAAGGGATCTGTTGCCTGAAATACAATTTGTGCTCCTCTGTAGTGCTAGTCTTCTGGTTTCTTCATTTGCTCGAGAGAACACAGGGAACACTAACATGATAAAACAAATACAGCAACGTACGGCAATCGGATGTGTCCTAAGAGGAGAGATATCTAAGCATGCACACCATCTTTAAACTTCAGAGTATTACAAGTATCCAAACCCGGGTGTCGCACGGTAATTTCTCCACGAGTAATTCATCAATAGATACCTTTTTCACAGTATTTGCTGATCCAGCCATGAGTTTTTTACCAACAGCTGTTGATCCCGTGAATGTGATCTTTCTGACCTATTAAAATAGAACATGTTATCATGTAAAACACAATTATTTCTACTTACCGCATATGCCAAAACATATACTAAAAAAACAGAAGGAAATAAAACCTGTGCGCTCTGCATTAGTGAATCACCTATCTCAGGAGCATTACCCATCACAACATTCAGTGCACCCTGGATGAAGGAATAGGATCAAAATAGATGCCATGAATTTCGGTAAACAATAACAGAGAAACAACTTGGCAGGTGCAGGGAAAGATGGAAATTACAGTTTGTTCTAAACCTGCTCCTTCCCTAATGAGTTTTGCAATTTTGCAGTTCTAACTGGTTTAGGGCATATTAGCTCAATTCTCCAAACAAGTATAATAACCCAAAAATCTAGTAACCCATTTGCTAACTGTGCACATAACGTGAATATCCAGAACATCTTTGGTTCTTCCTCCTTACTTTGTATTAGTCATTATATAAATATAGTAATTCATTTTGAAACATGAACTTCGACAACTGCAGTAATATTGAAACAGAACAGATTTTATACTCATGCATAAATACGATTGAAATTGTAGAGAACATGAGATATTACAGCAGGTATTCCCGCTTGAAGAGCAAGGTCTGCTGCAGCCAATGCTGTCAGAGGTGTGAACTCTGATGGCTTGACAACAACAGTGCATCCACAAGCCAATGCAGGTCCAACCTGCACGAAACCATGTATAAGATAATCCACAACCATAGCTGCTTTTCTTTGAATATTTTAACAAATGGAGAAGTGTGATTCTTTGCTTGAAACCTTTCTGGTTATCATCGCCAAAGGAAAATTCCATGGTGTAATAGCTCCAACTACCCCAATAGGCTGTAAAAAATAATCATCATGACATCATGTTAACCTCAGATGTCAATTAGACCATGGTTAACAAATACCAAGATGAAAAAATATGTTCAGTGCATCACGTTAAGAAAATTTACTGGGAAACTGGAGTAGCAGTCAAAAAAATGTTAGTATTTAGCAACCATTTTGCTTGATACAATGAAAGGTGGAAAATGTACAAAACTGATGGTGAAAATAATTTAAACAAATATAGAAGTAACGGACTGATGGAGGTCTAAATTATTAGCACAAGGCACAGGCATAACAAATTTTAAAAGGCTATTAGGATATTACCTGCTTCAGAACCAATATTCTGCGGTCAGCTAGAGTTGGAGGAATGATATCACCATATACACGTTTTGCTTCCTCGGCAAAATATTCTATGAAACTTGCACCATAATTTACCTGAATAGAGGATTCGCAACAAATCAGCCTACCACGATGACAAAATTCAACAACTAATATCAGTGCACGATTTTAGTAAGTACCTCCCCAAGGGCTTCTTTCATAGGCTTCCCCTGTTCCAGTGTCATGAGAAGTGCAAGTTCTTCCTTGTGTGAAATAAGTAGGTCATGCCTTTGTTGAATATACATAGTGAGAATAATAATACAGATAATACTGCAAAATATTCATGCTATTATTAACATTTGATCTGTACGAACTACCATTTTCTTAATGCCTTGCTCCTTTCACTCGCAGTGAGTTTGCTCCAAGCTACAAAATGGAAAGGATGAGAATGAGGAACGTAAAACTAGTAGTAAATGAAGAAGTGCCTATAATTAAATATATGCAAAAAAGAATTTCCTACGCATACAAATATTTATAGAAGAATAGCAACACAAAACTATCAATTTGATGCAAGACACCTATTCTTTATATGAGGTGGAGACTAGTGCCCTTGGCATTGAAAATCATAACTAAATTTAATTCAGGTCAGGAATGTTGGCATCAAAGAAAGCATGCACTAGTGGTACGTTAGTGGTACTGATTTTGAAGTGAAAAATTCCGAAACAATCATCACATATTCACCTCATGTGTACATACGTTAGTGGTACTGATTTTCTTATGAGAATTATTCTTGCTACCAAAGCTGCCAGTATTAACCGTATTATATAGCAATAGAACAAGCAAGACAGATAGAAAGCATTTTCTGATAAAGAGAAAATATTAGTTGATCGTGGCGACAAAGGTGACATGTGAGCAAAGAAGGTTCACTTGATTCATAACGTTCCCCAATGATAATCTTCCGCAGAAGCAGAAGCAGTTTAATTTGCATATATTAAGATTATGAGCATGTTCAAAAGGTTTGGCTATGAAACTTACAAAACAGTATTTGATCAGTGTCCAAGCATAAATGAATGCAGTGATGTGTTAGACATACAATGAAACGTAGAGTTCGCAGAAGCTATTGCATCAGATGTTTCTCTGTTGCCCATGCAGGCAACATTTGCAAGGACCTCGCCAGTTGCTGGATTTTGCACCTACGAGAACATATATTTTTAGAATTGACAATTGAGATATAAAAAGTCAGTACGGGTATTCTAGTTGCAACACTTCATTCCTACTGTCCAATACAATTTACGGAAATAAGCTATGCAGTAAACTGAGAAGGGAAAAGACCAGCTACTAGTGTGAACAAAAAACAAAAGCCAACTACTACTTACTAGTGGCATCAAGGAATACGATGGCTAATACAATATGCAGCCATACTAAGAGAATTAAGATTAACCCCATTGCCCCAACCCTTGTCAGGCAAGAGAAACAATTTAATAGCACCAACGTCCTAGGAATGGGACAAGAAGGCCAAGCAAAATAGTCAGAGCTCATAGATGCAGTAGAGCATCAATGACACTGGTGTCTGGTAGAGCTTTCCCATCTGAACACTTGTTCTTCAGGCTGTCACTACTCGGTGACTGCCAAGAACAAATTTACGTGCTCCCCTCGTCACATGTTGACACGAAGTACATAATTCTGTTTACGGCACTCCGCGAAAGAGTCTCACACTGTCGCCCACAACCTGCTCGCCTGAATGCCCTAATGGGCAAACAGTGCGTTCACGCGGTAAGCACACACAACTAACACGCACACAGGGGCAAAATCGAAGGCCAGCAGCACGAATTAAGGAATTCGGCACCAAAATCCCAGCTCCAACCCATCTGCATATCACACCGAGTCCAGGAGCACCACCGAGTAACTAATAACCCATGATTCGCCTCGAAGTCCAACGGAACAGCCCACAAGCTTCGCTGAAGCACTAATACGGCGAGAAGGGGGGTAGTGGTCACCTCGATGGTCTTCCCGTCGTAGGCGTCGACCCACTTGCCGCCGATGAGGCCCTGCGTCCTGAGCAGCCCCGCCGCCCGGATCTTCTCCATTGCCGCGCCCGCGTCCACGCTTCCCATCTGCGTCAGCAACCAAAAGAGAAAACTCTAGGGACTGAGCACAACAGCACGGCAGTGATCTTCCGCGTGTCCCCGGCGAGGGGCTATGAAGAGCGCAGGCGAGTGGGGTGGGGGAAAGAGGACGTACGTGGCGGCGGCTGGTGACGCGCGAGGAGGCCGCCGAGGAGGCGAGGATGTGGCGGGCGCCGAGCGCCGCCGCGCGTCTCACCGCCATCGACATCTAGAAGCGCCGGGGGGAAGAAGGAGACGAGTGACGCGGACGGTCCACCTGGTTTCCGATGAAAGCGAACACTGCACGAGTCCTTCAGACTAGCCATAGTGGGAGTAACATAGGTAGTATCATGCATGCCACGTTGGCAAAAAGATGACGTGTCACTGCAGTTAATGAGGAGAGAGATGGTAGTGGTATCATAGGTAGATACCGTAATATAACGGATTCCAAGACAAGATGTGTGTGCAACCTAATAAATACACTAGTATATGATACCACAAATATGTTACTACCCACTATGGAACTAGTAACATAGACTAGTATCATATGCATAATACTAGTGTATGATACTCCCCACTATGGCTAGTCTCACACGTGGGCCGCTGAGTTGGGAGTTTTGAAAGTTGCCTGAGAGCGACCTCGCAACCTCCCTCGTTAGAATTGAACTACTGTAGAATATTTTTCTGCAAAAAACTCAATAATTTCACTTGGATACCATGGTTATTTTTTTCAGACCTATAAACCGGATCATTCTGTAATCTCAACAGAAAAACAGAAAAATATAGTATATTGAAACACTTTACTCACCTCTGTCGTTACCCCGCGCTAGGGCATAGAATATGGAGCCAGTGATTCGAACCAACGGTAGAAATTACTGGTAGTGAAAGAGCTAGATCTAAAACAGATAAAGTCAATTTACTGGGAAAGGAAAAGCAGTAAAGAAAAACAAGAAAGATATAGTAATGAAATTAGGGTTTATCGCGCTCAAGGAACAACGATAACAATAGTTTGGAATAACAAATTTGAGTAAATTAAGGCGCAAGGACAAGTTTGAAAGGTAATTGAATTCTAGCGTTGGATGGAGTTGAAGTGGTATATTCTAATCATCACCATTCGTTAACTAACGACGATAAGGGCTTGAAAGATAAATAGCGGTTCAAGTAAGCACATACCCTGACAATACTCCCGCGAACGACCAGACTTCAAGTCTGGAATGTTGGAAAGGTTAACCTGATGAACTGGGCATCCTCCAATGTAGCTTCTTATGTAGATAAGTTCTCCCACTGGATCATCCATTGTGGAACTGGAACGACATCATGTCCAGAGTTGTGAGGTACTTTCCTATATTGCAGCACAGCGGCTGGAGCTACCTTGATCTTAGCTTGAGCTGTAACAAGATGTAGTGTTGGATTTGGAACAGCCACCGCACGCTGGAGGACTCGAAATGGCCCATAATATTTGGATGAAAATTTGAGACAATTTCTGAGACCAAGAGTTCTTTCTCGGTAAGGTTGCATTCTGAGATAAACCATGTCTCCTACTTAAAATTGTCGTTATGTCCTTTTCATGTCAGCATATTTCTTGATCATGTTTTGTGCTTGCTGTAAGTTGTGCTTGAGGGTCTTGAGAATTTGTTCTTTGTCTTGTAATGTGAGTGTCACTTCTTCGGAAACGTCACAATGTACTGAAACTTCATGCAATTGAGGTGGAGCATAACCATACAATGCTTCAAATGGTGTTGACTTTAGGAGAAGAGAGAGGTGATCTCCTCATGCCAGGACATGCTCGTTTTTCTCTTTTACCCAGAAACCCTTGGGTCAGACCCTGGAACACCCTTGTAGCCACGTCATGATTAACTCAACAATCAAGATATGCAGGAGTAGGCCATTTAGCCTCCGGGCGGTATGAACCTAAGTAACTGCTTGTCTCTCTGTGTTGCACGTCACATCTCTCCCCCCCCCCCCTTCTTCTCGACTGAAACGATCTCACCCTCTCTGGAAATCCGGCGATCATGAGCCTCCTTAGCTCCTCGTGATGAACCAACTAAAATGGGGTATCGAGTATCCCGGTGTGCGTGCTTCAAGACACGAACTCTGACATGACAGATAGGGGCGCAAGCTTTTCGTCATCAGGTTCACCCTTGGTCTTCCCTTTATACCCCCAGACTAAGTGGCCTTGTAGGTAGCCTCCTTAGCGCCTCGTGATGAACCAACTAAACTGGGGTATCGAGTATCCCGGTGTGCGTGCTTCAAGACACGAACTCTGACGTGACTGATAGGGGCGCAAGCTTTTCATCATCAGCTTCACCCTTGGTCCTCCCTTTATACCCTAGAGTAAGTGGCCTTGTAGGTGGGATCTCTTTGAAACAATTAATTGCTTCATCCTACCTAGGACAATGGCCATAGCACGGGGCTATTCATTTGGTGTTAGTCAGAGAATACCGTAGTATAAGTGTTAAGTAGTTCTAAATGTCTGTAATTTTGGTAAGCTTATATAGGTAGGTCTTATTCGGAAGTTAAGTATATACATTTCCACTCATAAGCAGTTTATTACATGTGCAAATAATTGTCACAACAGTGGGATTCACCGATAAGCGCCCGCTTGGAATGTCTTCCAAATTTCCGATCTTAAAAATTTCCTAGGGAGATGCGCCCGATTTTTAGGAGGGCCTAAACAACTCCGAGAATTTTTAGCTTATTGGTTAAAGTACAGAGAACCAAGAGGGCCCTAAGTCAAATCTCCCCACAACTCCAGTAATGTTGTATGGGTAAACAACTCGAAGCATCAGTACTCAGCTCAGTGTGGCAGTGACTCACAGAATGACAGAAGTATAGAGTCAGGTAGTAGTGAACTAGTGATCACGTTCACGATATCAGTAAGCACTGATCTTCAATACGAAGAGAAATCTACATCGACTAATGTAAGAATCAAAACCCTAGCTAGCTATCTAGCGGCAAGTGATCAAATCGCCACTGGTGGACGCCCCTCGTCCTGAAAAACTCCTTTTTCTGGCGCTTCTTTCCACATACGAATTCATCTTCACTGGGATGGAAAATCCCAGAGCTGCCGTCGCAAAAGGAGCACGCCATTTTGAAGCGCTGCAGCGGGTTTTCTGCTGACCGGCATGAAGAAAATAATCACAAACGATGATAAATGTAAGAGAACAACACGATATATGGACAGTAAGGTTTGGTCTTCAGTTGTGGAGTTGCTTACCCAGTATGGTGCAGGTTTCAACGAAAGGTGTGTCAAGGCGGTCGTAGTGCATCTCAGCGAAGAAGCGCTGGACGGGTGCGTCGGGTGGAGCACCCCTCCTGCGAGCCAGAAAGTTGACATGGATCCAGATCTCGTCTCTGAAGCCAACGCGTGAAGATTTCAGAGGCTCAACAACATCATACTCTGCACCCTGAAACACATAATGGACTGTTTGAGACTTGAGCTCCGCCATCAACAACAACTGAATTGAAATTATTCAAGCGCGGTTCCTTCTGAAACTATGAGTGAAATGATCTGTTACCTACCGGGTTGATGGAATTGTAGTGGCGGAGGGCGCTGTGGACATGGGGGAGAGCCATGGAAGCATCGCGCTCTCTGCATTTGCGTACATCAGAATGTAACTGTTACAACAAACAATACAGATCAAACTGGGAAGATGCATGAAGAAGAAGAAGAAGAAAAAGTACTCTTTTGTGGGCAGGCGGTCGCGGCACACAACACGGTGAGGATGCTTGCGCTCGTACTCGTCTAACCATCTTTGGTGAAAGGGCTTCAAGCTTGCAGCGCTGATTGCCGAATTGATGGCAACAGCAGCGCCAGAGAAGGCGGATCCCATCCACGCGACTGAACAAGGTCAGTCAGATGATTACCAACAAGGAAAGCTTGAGGCCCTGCCTGTGTGGTTGTAAGATACAATCGGCAGACGGTGTTAGACTATAATATAGGAAGGGCAGCGAGATCAAGCTCAGGTTGTAAACCGAGCTCTAATCGGATCGGTAAACCCCAACCCAACTTGTACTTCATCCCTTGGTTGGAAATCGAATCCCGATCCGGTGACTGACGCGAGTGCGCTAGATACAGTGTCATTAGAGATAGGGACGGGAAAGGCCCAGCACCGTTAGCCGGGGAGGCATCCGGATTTATATAAGGACAGGACTAGGCGTCCCTCGGGGGATCTTTCCGTCCGATCCCCCGGGTCGCCAGCCCGACACGTGTCCACTAATATAGGCTAATCCCGCTTTTGCTACAAAACTCCCGCTTTTTGCTGCAAATCGTCCCGCTTTTGCTGCATTGTAGCAAAAAACGGTTCGTACACAAAACATGAAGGGAAAAATTCTGGCCTCGCCGAAGACCTCACTGGAGACCTCGCCGGAGACGTGGTAGCAAAAAGTTTATGCTATTGTAGCAACAGAAAAGTTCTATTGTAGCAAAATCAACTTCACCGGAGACTCTCGCCGGAGACATCGCCGGAGACCTCACCAGAGACCTCGCCGGAGACGTGGTAGCAAAAAGTTGAGATATATGCACGGTTAGTCACTGAACTTGGCCGAGATGAGCACTTTGGTCACTAAACTTGCAAAATGTTGCCCGCGGGTCACTCAACTTGGCAGAGATGAGCAAACTGGTCACAAACCATTGACTGAGCAGTTGACCATTGACTCTGACCATTTTTTTTTGCAAAAACACCCCTGTAGAATCACAAAATCACATCATTTTTTTTTCAAAAACACCCTGTAGAGAGATATTAATGTGATTTTGTGATTCTATGGGGGTGTTTTTGCAAAAAAAAGGGTCAGAGTCAATGGTCAACTGCTCAGTCAATGGTTTGTGACCAGTTTGCTCATCTCTGCCAAGTTAAGTGACCCGCGGGCAACATTTTGCAAGTTTAGTGACCAAAGTGCTCATCTCGGCCAAGTTCAGTGACTAACCGTGCATATATCTCCAAAAAGTTTATGCTATTGTAGCAACAGAAAAGTTCTATTGTAGCAAAATCAACTTCGCCGGAGACTCTCGCCGGAGACATCGCCGGAGACCTTCTCCGGCGGCGTGTGCATGCTACGATGCTGCAATATAACAATTTTTTTGCTATTATTGTTATGTGTTTTGCTACAATACGATAAATTTTTGCTACGATGTTTCCGACGAGGTCTCCGTCGATGTCGCCGGCGAAACCGATTTTGCTACAATAGCACATTTTTTTTGCTACGGGATCTCCGGCGAGGTCTCCGGTGAGGTCCGGCGAGTCCGGTGAGGCCGCCGGCGAAATCGGTCTTTTCTAATCTATTTTCTGGACGAACCGTTTTTTGCTACATAGAGCAAAAGCGGGCAATTATTTGCTACACGGTAGCAAAAGCGGGATTTGAACAGAAAAAGGGGACACGTGTTGGCAGGGGGACCCGGGTGATCTTTCCCAAAGATCCCCGGATGATTACTATACTTTTCCTTTATATAACGTGCGTAGTTATGTGAGGTCAAGGTAACATGCTCCGATCTGGTGGTTTTCGGTTGACTGATGTATTCTTTTTAAACCTTTGTTACTTATTTTTATGATAAATAAAATTTGTTGGCATCAATTTGATTCAGAGACCGGGATTTTAACCTCATTTTAAAAAAAAATACAGGTTGTGAAACCCTTCTGCTCGTTGGATCAGTTTTTCATGTGGCACGACTCTGCTGGCTAACTGAGATAAGAATGAGCTTATTTCATCACTGGCAATAGCACTACTAGTACAGCTGTTTGTTTATATTCCGTCTCAGCCGCCATACATTATCCTGAACGCACTTTATTTAACACTAGATGATACCCCGCGCGTTGCTGCGGAAAATTGTGCTAAATCATATGGTCCAATAAACATTTGGTCCATAACAATAATAAGTGTCACAACAGTCACATCAAACCAAATTAATAAGCAGAAATTGTAGAGTACCCATATTATGAAACATGCTACTGGTGTACGTACCTTCCACCAACGAATTATTTGTAACTCTCAAAATGCACCAGCTATGTTCCTCAATCCTCAATATACTCTCTGGACAGTAAAAAACTTATTAGTTCATGTTGTACTTTTTTTCGTTTCTCGTCAACATCCATGCCAAAAAAATCATGTAAAAAGCAACTGAATGTGGATACCAACAAAACATGTTTTGATTTAATAGCAAACTATAAAAATAAAGCTCGCTAAAGCACAGCCGACAAGTACGTTGCCATAACAACACATCACTGATCCCTCCTTCCGCTGCATAAGAAAAAAAAAAGAATAAATACATGTTAGCTGCTTTGCATACATTTGGAACGGCCGCCGGTTTATCATGTTGATATCCCTGAACAGAACGAAGCAACGTTACCTTTTATACGCAGCCAGTATCCCAAGAATCAGATTACAACCAACAAAGAATGTAGGAAAAACTGCAGAGTAGAAGATTGGGCATCTAGTAAAAAACATGAAGAAACAAAAGCTATGATATATGAGATTCAATCCTATTCCCTTCTACAAAAATGAACGCTGGGGCTGCCTGCTTATAATGTAGTGCAGGGCGGTGCAGCGGGCCTTTGTTCATGCCTTCATGGTTTGTTGTATCGAAGACAACTGAGGCGCTCCCTTGAACAGAGGAATGGGAGAATGGGGTTGCGGGGTGAAGACGATGAGCTTCTCCTATCTCTCCCGTCAGTTCGCAAAAGGAAAGTAAATGAGAGCATATTAAGGAGATGAAGCTGAAGAGAGTTATGCGGCCATGAGCTGGTTATCACTCTCCGTCAGTTTTTTTTTTTTTTTTTGAGGTTTCACTCTCCGTCAATTTCTACAATAGCAAGGCATGTTTTGCATGGATAGACTAATGCCTCTCGATATGTAAGTACATGCATGACTTTCTGATTCACACAAATTGCATCGGATGGCTAGATGTAATAGAGATGACGTGGAAGCATGCATGGACAGAGAAATCTAGTAGTGGGGCTTAGCTATTTAGATATAGAAGATATCCATTATATCGAGGAGTCCCGCAACAATGTGTGGGGTATTATCTGGACTAGTGTTATTCTTGTCAAGAGAGTATTGAAATTTAGCAAATAAGGTGGAGTTTACAAATTTACAAACATGAATCTTCAGTAGACACATTTTCATATACAAGTGAATGGTGTTTTCAATGTTGGGGATATCTCTCATCGGTAACTTACCGGTCGACCCAAGATAAGGGTAAATCGTCCTATTTATCGGCATATCGACCGATTTATCAGTATATCAGCCGATTTATCTTGTCGATCAGACACTAAGAAACGATAAAATCGATCGATTTATCGAAATATCGGATGATATCTTGAACATTTTCTTGAAAAACCGTGAATCACAAAAATATAAATATATTTAATTATTTTTGCGATGTATGGATTTCGTAAAAAAAATAACATTTTAAAATACGTGAATACTTTTTGTAACAACATGAACATTTATTTGATTCGGATCAACGGTTTTTGAACCTTGAAACTTTTTTCCAAACATTATTTTTCTTTGTAAAATAATTTATTATTATTATTTTATGTTGTCCTATAGGAATATATGTTTATGTTATTAAAATAAATTTTCGGTTTGCAAAAAAAAATTTGTACTTAATAATAAAATGGTAATGCAAACTCCGTCAGTAATTAAACCTATTTTCCGAGATTTTATATAATAAAAGCATATGACTAAGTTGGCCGGATCACAGTTCGTCGCCGCTCCTCCGCTCCACCCCGGCCATACGTGGCTTCCACCGTTACTCGCTGACCCAGAGATTTCTCCCCAAATCCCCAATTCTCTCTAGCCCACTCTGGCGCCAGTCACACGTGGCCGTCTTCTTCGCTGATCTCTCTCTTGCCCTCACCGGCGACGAGCCAGCCCCAATTTCGCTCCTCCCGTCAGCCATCCTGGCCGCCCCGGCATCCCCGGCTTCAAGCCTCGTCTCGATTCGTTCGTTCTGGCCGTCGCCGATTGGGATTCGATTTCCAACCACAAAGGGATAAGGTTTGGGTTAGGATTGCCGATCCGATTGGACTCTGTCGCTGGCTCGATTGCCTCTCCTATGCTCCTATATCATCGTCTCCCGCAGTTTGCCAATTGCATATTACATCAGGCAGGCTCTCTCCTATCGTAGCAGTTATCATCTGACTAGACGTGTTCAATCGCATCGATGGGATCCACCTTCTCCTGCGCTGCCGTTGCCATCTCCTCGGCCATCACCGCCGCAGTTGTCCTGAAGTGACGTGGCTGCATATATGATAAAAAATGGTTCGATGAGTACGAGCGCAAGTATCCTCACCTTGTTTTTTTTTTTTTTTTTTTTTGAACAAATCCTCACCTTGTTGTGCGCGGCCTGCCCACCAAAGAGTATTCTTCTTTTTCTTCTTTTAGACCCTCCTAGATTGAATCTCTATTGTTTGTTGGATATTGACATGACAACAATTATAACATACTGTACATTGCATTGCAGAGAGCGCGACGCCTCAATGGCTCACCCCCATGTCCACAACGCCCTCCGCCACTACAATTCCGTCAACCCGGTAACACATCAGCAACCCTTGCTTCACCTGGTTCTACTTTGCTTGAACAATTTCAGTCAGTTGTTGGTGGTGATGTTGGAGTCTCGTTTCTTGTTATCTATGTTTTCAGGGTGCAGAGTATGACGCTGTCAAGCCTCTCATATCTGCACGCGTTTGTTTCAGAGATGAGATCTGGATCCATGTCAACTTCTTGGCTCGCAGGAGGGTTGCTCCAGCTGATACCCCCGCCCAACACTTCTTTGCTGAGATACACTACGACCGCCTTGACACACCTTTTGTTGAAACCTGCACCCTACTGGGTAAGTAACTCTACAACTAACCACTTGTATTGCTTCCACATAGACCAAGCATACACTGATCGATACCAAAAATTAGTCAATGCCCTGTCTCCCCCAAGTTAACTTCCCTTACATGGGCACTCATTCTACCTTCACCTAGACATAAATTAGTCACTGTATGTAGTAACAGTCCTTGTAAGACAGAAATTGACACATCGCACACTTAGTCATGGACTCATGGTTGGCATTTATTCATGATCCGGGAACATTTCTGCTGGGAGCTCAATGCGTTACATGTTCCATTGCCATGTGTACCTATATATATTGTTAATGCATGACTCTAATATTGTCCATCTATTGTGTTATTTTTACATTTGTCATTCATGATCTTTTTTTTCATCTGTGTTAGCAGAAAACCCGCTGGATCGCTTCAAAACGAAGTGTGCCTTTTGCAACGGCAACTACAAGATTTTGCACCCCAACGATGGCAAATTCATATGTGGAAAGAAGCACCAAAAAAAGGAGTTCTTCGTGACGAGGAGCGCACTCCAGTGGCGATTTGATCACTTGCCGCTAGATAGCTAGCTGGGCTTCTCCGAGGCCAAGACGTTTGAGGTTCTACTTGTACAAGTAGGAGATCACAGTAGGAGATCTCGAGATGGCCGACCAACTGTGGCTCTGCCGGTGGGAGCGATCAGGGACCACCCGGGTTCGGCACGGACAGCCCCAGCCTCGTGGCGGTGGATCTCCCGCCAGCGCTCGTCATGGCGCCCGGGAGGAGGGAGCCATGTTCTGCGTGACTACGTGTACGTGTAGTCGGCGAGGCCAAAAGAGATGGGAAAGGCCGTCGAGGTCGCCAAGTTCGAGTTCGAGGGAGAGCAGCAAGCACGGCTTTACCGTCGTCCGGGTCGATGAGGCGGCCGACGAGTTGATGCGAGTCGTCACCCATATCAGGAACTGAGCGGGATGTTGTGTTGTGAACTGGTGATTTGCTGATGCTCGTTTTCGTGCGGAATTTACACGGAAGTCCAGCTACTGAACCTAGTGAAGCATTTGGAACGCACTGCTGTCATCGAATACATACATCACCAGAGCCATTGACCGTAAACAGATTGAAGGACCGTAAATCCGAATCCCAGAATACAAAGATGTTTTTTTTTTTGGCAACTTGAAGCCATGACACGAGTCGAAGCAGTACTCTACTCTTGCTGTGTCCGACTAAGCGTAAATCTGCGGGGCCATTATGATGATCATCCTTTTATGGTGTATCACACACAATTTTTATTTCAAAACCGTATATGATTGTCGCCTACATCACACTTTTTTTTCTTCTTAAAATCCAAGTGCGATTACATCACAAACCATTTTATATTTTAGTCGTGCGTGATTTCCTAACACCGCATATTCCTTTTTACAAAGCTATATGATATTTATTTGCATAACCTTTTACCAAAATGGGATGTGATGGGATGCGTAAATGACTTGTTATGTACATGTGATCGTCTTCTATATACGTCGAGATTGGGAAATCAGGCAACCACCCTTGCCCCGAGAGGAGAGCATCAAGTACTAATGTAACCTCAGTTTCTAAGAGAATGTCCATACCACTAAATATATCGGGTAGGAAAAATCAGTCACATCGATGATCGATGACCCTATACGTACAAGACTACTTTTTCATGAATCTGGCTGGAGAACTCTTATTACGCTACATAACTTAAAGTGCATTACATGCGAACATATCTAATAATTAAATTTTATGTATGAAAACACAGTCAAATCCATGCCATTTTATATTCATTGATAATTGTTATAACTGATGTTATTTAATTACCAAGCACACGGTATGCATCCACTTTCAGTTTATTATAGCGAGCTCATTTGTAACTTATAACCCACATTTAACCATCAAAAGGTAGAGTAAAAAATTCAATCCAATGGTTCAATTTTGTACACTATAAGTTTCAATATTGTGTTTACCTAATAATATACTAGAAACTTCTATTAAGATATATCTTAGGACGCAGGCTGAGATCTCATATATGTACACACTATATTGTTTATGCAACTGTTAAAAAAAGTTAAAACATAAATTTTGTAGATAAGTTTAGAATATAGCACAACACAAGTTATTTGAAGATACAATAGTACCGATAATATAGAACAACAATAACAGAATTTAGAAACATTGATATGTGGTTAACTATGACAAATAAGTAAACAAAGTCTAATCTTTATTACTAAAATGTGTAAAAATAATTTTACAAAGTATAAAAATTCAATATAAATCATAGTCGAATGAACAAGTAATTTGGTGCTTAATCTAGTCGAAAAGTGTCTTGACAGCCTACCAAGAGCTATGCGGGCACTTAAAGCTTGTTAATTGTTTGTCAGTATAGATATATGTACGGATTATTAGATAATCTATCTAAGGTCCTCATCCACGGATCGGTTAGCACGCTTGTGACCGGATAATATGTTGTCATGGTGGTTATGTACTTTTTATGTACCTCATCTCAAACACACCGATATGTATGATATTAGGAACCATTAGGCAGATGTCATTAAAGGAGTGGCCTTTAGATACACACTTGTAAGGTCGATAATTATTGCGCTCCAACTGGGTTTGCATCGAACAATCCATACAAGGATTCTAGTACTCACACTTGGCATCCCAGACCTAGATATCACTGTGCAGTTTATGTTTTTTCTGTTAATTCACATTCACAAGCTTGAAATACCATATTCTTTTCAACCAGCAGAATAAAGGATTTTTTATTGAGCGTACTGCAGTAACTTTGTGAGTGAGTGTAGATATTTAGACTTTCTCTAGTTATTTCTAACATTGCAGTGATTTCAATAAGATCATAATAAAATAGTGTTTGTAAACTGTCGAGACTGTGATGCACATAGGGTATCTCATATATATGGAGCTTCTTCTCCTCTACCACCAGGCTCTTGATCTCAATCAGCATCTTCCGCATTCGGTTTGCTTTCTCAGTTTGCCTCCGATCCAAAGTCGTGCAAGTGCGCAATCTTTCATCGAACAAAGCTGCTATAGTACCTCATCAAACTTGTACAATGGTTGTGAACTTGTATATGATATACAAGGCTGCGGATTCGGATGGAGCAGATTCGGGACAAAACCAACAGTTAATCGACAAACTATACAACCAAAATTGATTGATGAATTCAACAAACAACCTTAAAATATTTATATCACGGTCGAATGAACAATTAGGAATATGACCACACGAACAATAAGGTCTATATTGATAAAAGAAAGTAAAAAAACATGACCTAAGGTACCATCCACACATATTTCAGTAGCATGGTATGATAGTGACGCAGACTAATGACACATGGAGACAAGCCAACCTGATATATGAAACTCTTTTTAGAAGATTTAAAAATGTTTTGAAAATTTCGACATTTTTTACGATCAAAGATTAACAAGAATTATACTCGTGTAAATAATATGTTTACAATTTTTTCCGTCGACTTGTAGGAAAAAAGACAAATATTTAACGAATTTAGCGTGTATATAGTGTCTTGGTTCGCAAATCTTTGACCCAAGTTGCAATTAATGTTATTCCCTGAGACAATTTTTTGTACGGGTGCAATACTTGATAATATTTTACCGACTGAAAGTTTTATAAAAAAATGAACTTTAAATTTTTTGGTGCAGATGTACCCGAGAGTCACTGTATATTTTGGGTATGGTAGTGGCCTTTTGATCAATTATCTGTACGATGACTATGTAAATGAGTTGACAATTAACAGATGAAATCGACAACTTACTAAGAATTAGTTGTGCTATATAATCTTAGTTTTTTCGACTAAAATAGGATTATTTGGTTAACCCGATGTCTAATTTTCGAGCAATTCATATATAGATGCTATTTAACAAATCATGTCATATCCGGAATCATTCTATCAAACCGAGTATGCATTTTCAAAACGGATTCAATGCCAAAGATATTCTATCCATTTATATACGTAGCTGTATCGCCTGGCCCGAACCGGTGCCTTCGATGCAGGTGGTAGCTGGACCCCGACGGCGTAACGTCAAAAAAAATAACAAGACCGGAGGGGGACTCCACCCCGGCTTTGTCATTAAGGTAGAAGTGAGGACTCGAACCCGAGACCTGGCCCTTATGCGCATATTCAGGGGAATTCGTAATATGAATGCCAAAGAGCTTGGTTGGATGTTTGCTGCTCTGCTCGACACGACGAGATGGAAGGCGGACAATTATACGTGCGAACGGTGCGATGAGGACGATGAAGCTTAATAGCTTATCACACTGGCATGTTGCAAACTCAGAATCGCTAATTTTCACATTTTTACTAAATGTCAGTTGATTATCAGTCACCGATCAGTGCGTGAATGTCAGCGACGCAACCATGTGGTTTCGTCCTGCTGCGATCCTGGCTTGCAGGGGCGACAAGGGCGCGGTGTGTCTATTGCTATTGTTTTCTGAATTTTTTCATGTGGGAGGCAGACGCTTTCACGTCGTTCGCCTTTGCGTTGCCGGCGGGGCGTCGCCGCGCCGGAGCGCCGGCAGCCTGTACCCTGTCGACGAGCTCTGCTGAACTGCAGGGACGTGTCCCCGTCTGCGGAGAGATGGTCCGCGGTTGCGGAACAAGCGGTCGTCACCGGCGAGGCAGGTACGCCGAATTATGCCCCCTTCGTGCTGCTCCGCCTCTGTTGTTTTCGTCGCCCGCCGTTTGCGTTGCCGGCGGGAAGTGTCCGTTCGCACTTGCCATCCTGTCGACGGCGCTGCCCTGCCAGATGTCGCCGCCCCCATATTTCCAGTCTCAAGCCGCCGCCTCGCCGCCCCGTCCCCTGACGCCCCCGGCCCACCTCCTCATGTGATGTCTCCTCTGGACACCCTCGATGTAGTCCGCTTCTGCCTCAATCCGCTGTCGTCCCGTCTCATTTGGAAGCTCCGTACACGTACACCCCCGACCAAGTGCGCCGCCGGCACGCTGCCTGCCCCTCGTGAAGGTGAAGGTCTTACCAACTCTGCTTCTCTTTCTAACACAATCTTCTGTGTGTGCTACCTACCGACTGTAAATTTGTTCAGTATAGATGTTCTGTGTGGCTGGATGCCTGGATAGATTATGGAAATGTCATGCAAATCCAATATGATTGTTCAGATATTAGTATTTTCTATTAGGCACTTTTCAGTTTTCCCGGTGTTAGATGCACGAATGCCCATATGAACAGACCCACTATTTACATAGTTTTATTTTGCTTGCCAGTATATTTAGATGTGTATATTGAGATCAAAAGAAGGTTTGGAAGCTATGTTTTGCTTACAGTTTCTCCATGGTTTCCGTTCCTTAGGCCTCATTTGATTCACGGGGCAAGAAAACGGAACGAATAGGAATTGTGTAGCAATCCTATGGACATAGAAACAAGCCACATTATTTTTTCCATAAGGTATGAGCTCATGTTTGTTTTCCTGCAAAAAAACACTACAAAGTTCATATGGGAAAATTCCTACAGGTTACAATCCTATGAATCAAACACATTCGGAAGGAAAATATCCATAGGGTCCAAATGGTACAAAATTCTTTTGAAAATCCTACAAATAAAAGGAGGCCTTAGTCTATAAGCCTGCATCATTTTTCACTCTGTCGGCATTGAGACTTTAGCTATGCTAGATGACCCGTTGCGCAACTGCGCAACTACCGGAAGCAAGACCGTATTGTTAACATAGGCTCTGTTTGTTTTGCTGCACATCATTGATTGAAATTAAGCCATTTTCTGGCAGGAAATTGGCGGTCATTTTCAGTTCGATATGGCACATTGCATCTTAAAAACAGATGACACCACCAAGTTTTTTCGATCGAATACTTTAGTGCGAAGTAGGATCTCGACGATTTATAATCTTGTAGCACACATAGATTTATGTGGTATTTGGTATCTTATTTTTTAGTTAGAGGGATATATTTATGAGTCATATGATTTTCATCTTGCGTTTCGATGTTTTCGATCGATTAGAAAATAGAATGGGAAGCGAGACCCGATTCAAGCAGGTAATTGTTAGTCAATCTCAAGCTCGATATGGCACATTGTGTCTAAAAACACATGTTACCACGAAAGTTTTATCTGGTCTAATATGTTATTAGAGTTAGAGGGAAATATTTATGGACTCTCCATTCTTTTCGATATTTGAAATCACAAAAGCATCCTATCTTAATTTTCACTATAAGACAATAATACAAAAAAAAAATATGGAGCCATATGATCTTCAAGTTGTGTGTAGTCTTAATGTATTTTTACTGATTAGAAAATATAATGGGAAAAATAACTTGAGTAACTCATTTCTTTCTGCACTCATTAAGCTCGGTTGCATATGGGTACTAACCTGAAAATACTGAAGCAGTTTGCATGAAACATCAATTAAAAATGGATTTTAAACCGATGGAAGGACATAACATAAACAGATTACTCGAGATCTTAGAGGAGGTCACAACGTCTGAATTAGGTGAAGTTTTGGCTGTTAACTGAGCAATGCTCCTTGCTGCTAATGAGACAAGCAAATGTTGGAAGTGAGACTGTAATTTAGCCATATGCTTTATGTGTGTTTTGCATGTTTGTTGGTGTATACATTTGAGATTTCTTCTGATTCTTATGCCGCTACAATCAATACCTCTTAGGCAGCTCGTTAGGGTTTTGGCCGCTCGTCTCGTTGGGATTATTTCATGGTTGTACTTCATTTCATGTCACATTCTACTTTGCCCTTCGTGTCTTGTGTCCATTGTTGTAGCATTCTGTCCCGATCGCTAGCTGATCCTGTCTAGCCCGTTGCAAGTGACATAATCAAGTTGGAATTTAAGTCGTAGATTTCATATATACTTTTAGTGCCAACGCATGTCGCTATATGAATGATACTGTGATAACAGTAATGAAAAAAATCACAATATGAAAATACAAAAATTGTACAGAAAATGTGACAAACAGATCAATGGAATTACTAAACCAGGTTTCAATTTTATCTTCTTCTTACTCAATCCCAAATGGCAGAATATCTATATAAGCACACAAGTCTATAGAAAAGAAACAACCAGAAGACAAAGGGGCAAACAAATTTGCCATGTCATCAGAGGCCACCAACAACAATCCCAGCTATTAGATACAGTGCCAATGCATGCCTACAAGCTGGGCGTTGCTACAAAAAGTCTTACAGAGAGTGCCAATTCATGCCTATAAGCTGGGTGTGTCTATGAACTGGACCATTACTAAGAAGATCATTTGTCTTGTTTTATCCATGCAAGTACAATATTAATATGAATTGACCACTTGCATGTCAAGAGTGCCATCATGATAACATTAGCATAGAAAAAACCAGGCAATACGTATTGGTAAGCTAGCACATTTTTTCTGTTGCACGGTCCAAACAGAACAATAAGAACAAGAATGGAGTTCGACATGTCAACAAAGATTTAAACCTAATTAATTTATATAGACTATCCGATATAAGAACCGATAGTCTAATATCCAGGATGAACAACCTCTCAGATGATACTGATACTCCAATATCCAGGATGAACAATCTCTCAGATGATCCTGATACTCTAATATTCAGGATGAACAACCTCTCACATGATCCTACAGGTTCCCTTCAGACATGTAGCCGAGCCCAATTCCTAGCACTTCTTTTCTTGTGCTCCTCTTTCCCATGTGCTCCTAACCTGCTTCACACACATACAAATAAAATTCATCAGCTTCTTCCTATACCACTCAATCAATCTGAAACCTAAAACATACACTAAAGAATTCAGAAAAACTGAAAAACAAATTAGACCACATGATGCAAAGATGAGGAGAGGAGAAGAAAGCCTAAAAGAAGCTCACTTGCGCTCGATGAAGTTATTCCCGTCCGTCCCGCCCCCGACCGTGTGGGCTGAAGGTGCCACCGCTGTTCTGACACGCAAGCAGAACCAGCGGGTCGTCATCGTCGCCGACGTCCTCCCCTCCGGCTGGTCACCTGGCAGGCCAACGTCCTCCCCTCCGACTGGTCACCAGCTGGCAGGCCGTCGAGGGCACGAATCCACTACTCCTCTCTGTTTTCTCTGTTTGAAGCAAACCGGGTAGAGGGATGAGGAACGGGGCAAGCGCGCAAGAGGAATTATGACGGTGGTGTAAGGCGATGAGGGTACTGGACAGCTGGAGGCCATGGCGTCGCTCCCCCGCTGTCACCTAGTCTTCCTCGGCTAGGCTGACTCAATAGCATCGGAACGTAAAATCTGAACAAATAAAAGATTAAACAAAGGCACTGAAATGTATGCATCATGCTTTACAGAGACCACACAACGTAAGGCAATCTAATACCACTCCGCAAATTAATTAAAACAATAGAACTCTAATACACCAACTAAAAGTCCTTTAAACGTCATGCAGTTAAACCCAGCAATAGATTGTATACATAGATTGGAATGGTTAACAAAGAACAAAATTTGAATGGCTGTATCTATAACTAAAGGCAGCATATATCTTATTACAGCACCAAATCTGAAACAGTACACATATTCTAAACATTGCACCAGTGTCATAGAATCGCAATTTCAAATAATACTTTTCTGCTCGAGCACCATATTGCAGTTGCAGCACCCATCATTCTTTGTATGACATGAAGGAAATAAGCAGAATGGTAACAAGTTCAGTACCCTCCTTTGTAGCTGTAAAACATTTTCACAAAAACTACGACATGAAGGAAATTAAGAAGAATGGTAACAAGTTCAAGCAGTAACAGAGGATGTCATGTAAAAGCAACAACAGATGGCCACCTACATGACACAGTTTTGGGAACAGCTAAAATACAATCCCATTGGACAAGCATGCTCCAAATCTCTATCTATATATATCAGAAAAGGACAAATGTAACAAGTTGTGGGATGACAAATAATCTGCCTTGTATTCATAACTGATAAACTATAATTTTCATCTCCGATGTCTGCTTCTCAAGATCAACATCCCAGTCAATGGCCTCTTCTGCCCGCTGGTCATCAACAACAAATAAATGAAGGCAAACAAGTAGAAGGTCACAGGATGATATTTCATATAGTTTTTAATAAGTTGCAACGAGATAAATTAAAAGTTGTTAGAGGGATTCTATTATCACATTTCTCCATGTTTTCCATGAGTTCAATCAAGGTATTTTCATTTGTTTATGTCTGTTCAAGCGGCAGTGTCGAACTGGTTAATTAAGTCATGTATGTTGTTTACTATACAGAACTCTCTTGCCTTCCTCTTTCAATTTGTAATACACCGAGCTTTGTGCTTCTGATAGAATTGTCAACTATGCACAATCAATGATATGAACACCCTTAAGGTTGGGGAAGGTCAGTTGTTTGCTCTATGTTCCTTCCCTCGCCTCTCAGCTACCTACTGTTTAAACAATCTAATTCTGATAATGCTGGCAGCTACGTAATCTCATTGCTGGACAGCTCCAAAAAGGCCAAACACTAAAGAAATCACACACATGATGTGAACAATTGGAGTGTCCATATCAGAACGATTTATTCTTAACTATAATATTTCCCTCCAAGGAAGGCTTTTTTTTCACCTCTATGAACTCACAAATCTGTTTATCTCTACTCTTTTTTAGAAAATTGGTGCTTCCAATATAAAACCTGTTGATGAATACATAAGAAATCCATTTTCTATCCACAAAATAACTCACATGCCATTGCTTCCACCGAAAAGTTTTGAGCCCTTTGGTCCAGAGGCTTTTGAGCATTACTTGTTATGTTTCTGAAAAAAACTGAAATCAGCCTGCAGCTAAACTGGCTACACACACTGCGAAATAAGACTCTAAAATAAAATCCCCATGACATGATTTCTGCGGAATCATGCCGCAACTTAAGCCACATAAGTTGAGCAGAAAATGCTAATCATGTATTTATTTTCAAGAATCCCCATTGTACGCTCAGCTTTGAAATATTTTTGTCCAAAAAAAAAATGAAATCAACGAATCTTGGTTCATGTTAATTGTATATTCATAGTGTTGTCATCAAGCTAATATGAATAATCGGGCGAGATGTGCAATTGTGTGTATAGTTTATCACCTATCTTCTTTTGGTGTCATCTCGTGAAGAAGTTCCTCACCATAGTTCTCCAGCTAGATCAGCATTAGCGCTCCTGCGTCATTTTTTCTAGCAAATGACAGTCCCTCACTCTCAGACTTGTAATGCAGAGTTGAAAAAACTGAGCACATGGTGAGGCAGCAATTTCAACAAATGTCTTTGCACAAAACAGTTATTCTAATCACTGAATCAAGCTGTGAGCCACGTGAACAAATAAAAGTATAGAAGAGAGGAGAGGCATACACACACTGTACCACCTAGAAAATTTAGTATTAGTTGAAAACCATCATTTATCAAGAGAAATTTCAGTTCACTGAAGGTTCTGTCACTTGTGATAGCCCTGCAAATTGATCTTGCCTTTGTATTGTTCAACTTACACCTACCCATTCCTATTAGCTAAAGAGGGTGGTGGTTGTATAAAACTAAAGAAAGAAATCCACATCAATACTGGAACATAAACAAAAATACCATTGCTTACTTTCAAGTAAGAAAATACAAGAGAAGTAGAGAAAATAACGAACGCTTGCATATATGTGTGAAACATATATGTGTGATTTCTGTGTAATCATAAAATAACATCTCAACTGAATAAAAGATACAAAAAAAACTGCACTTTCAATCTCTTTTAGATCTGAAACTCAGTACTATGACAGAGGAAAGCACATCCTAACAAAAAGACCAAGCTTGAGACATTTGACTTTTAAATCATTACCTTACGTATGAGATAGATGTTGTCCATTTCCAGGGCTATGAGTATGATGAGCATACCCATCAGATGCTCTCCATGAACCTACAAGAATCAGATAGAATAAGTAACTATAGTATGTGAACTAAACGAAGCAAATGCCTTATATTAATATATTATACCTGATGGTATTTAAGTGACAAAAGATTATATGTCGAAGGTAACTATATCATAAATGAATATGAAAGGGGAGAAAAATAAAGCTAGTAGCTGCCATATAAAGTAGAACATCGACCATATCAGATCAACTATCATCCCGTTTACTCTTATTGATAAATGCACCTCAAATCCTACTAATCGTTTCAACCATGCATTCAAAATTTGTAGGCTGTGCCATTTTTCTTATATAAGGATCACTCTATGCAGCAATTGGTATGCCACCAGAAGGATGCGACTATGTACTGAAATTAGTAACCTTTTTTCAAGCATTTACTCAATGCGAGAGCTAGCATAATAAACAAGTAATAACGAGAACCTTCAGTGCTAAGCCTGCACCGGAAACGATGGCACTTACCAATAAAGAACACAGACCTAGATATGTCCTGTTTGAGGCCACCATCAGTGATGTTGTTGTTGCGTCATCAAACCTAAAAACCGAGTGAAATCAGATCCATGACCAACATACATAAAAATCAATGCAGACCTGCATATCTTTTTATCACTCTCATGAGCTTAAACTTGAATTTACCTCGAGATACAGCAGCTTCTCTCTATCAGATTGCTTTAATTTAGAAACTGGAATGCCCGTCCACCGGCTCACAGTTACTGCAATATCATCTTGGGTCACCTCTTCTCTTAGCATGGATTTCCCAAAACCTTAATATTCATTTAGTTCATTCTCTGTTGTTTGAAGCTGACGCTGCAATGTATTCAGACTGCCATACTTCAGTTCAGCAGCACGATTGAGATCATACTCATGTTCAGCCTGCTGGATCTCCATATTTAACCTGTCAATCTGTTGTAACGGTTAAACATAAGTCAGATCGAGTGACAACAGCAACCCTGTTGGTCTATAAAACAAAGAGAGATTACTATATGGGAACTGAACTTACCCTTGTGTTGGATTCTTAAGCTCTTGACTCTTAAGCTGCTAGGAAAAAGTAATCTGCTTGTTAGCTGATTAATCAAACGTCATATTCATCTTCAATTTAGCTTCCGTTGCTCATGTCGGAGGGTGCAATCCTTGTCCACGTCACCACTGCAAGCTGCTGCCGCCGCCGCTACACATAAAGGAGTCAGAAAAACAGTAGGAGAAAACTTATCTATAGATCAAGAAATGTTGTAAGAATTTAAGCATGTTCAAGTGGCATGGTGCCAACATAACCTGCCCCGCTAAAGGAGCTAGTATAGAGCTCAAATTAGCATTCACAACAAGACCAGATTACTGAACTGGAATTAAAAACTGCCAAATGTAGCTTCAGGGATAGGAATTAATATGCTTGTTTCGCTGAGCTGCATTCTACACCAAACAGTTGCTTGAAGATGGACATATATCTGGTCAGCATCTAGTTAGGTACGTAGACATACTGAACCTCACTCGGTAGTTTCATGCAGCAACAGATTTTTAACCTGCGGAACTAACAGTGAATCAATAACCCGGATACTTGGAATTCTAAAACACAGACTGGGAGCTTGCCCTGACGGTAGGCCATTGTTGGAAAATGGAGTTTTAAATCAAAGATATGTGAAGAGCATAATATGAGATGAAAATGACATGCACTATGGTAAATCAGATTATTAGGCAACACCAGCAATGGCAAGTGCACCATATTATCAACAAAACAAATGACCAATTCTTTTGACTGCAATGAATTGAGTAAAGCAAAGTGACGAATTATTTTACCCGCAAAGCTGGACTGGTATCCTTAACATCATCTGTGTCTGAGTCTCTAGCAGTGTACCCTATAAAAAAGCATCTTCTAGCCCAAAGGCTAGCTCTAGCCCGCCACCTCGTCAAGCTCGTCGATGTGCCGTTGCCACTGCCGGTCTCTTTTCTCCCTTCAGAGGTGCTCATGTATAGGCCCTCGCAATTAAGTTGAAAAAGAAAATATATCCTAGCTATGAAGCATTTGAAGGATACGTTCTGAAGCAGATTTAAGATATTATGGATATGTTCTGTAGCAGATTTAGGAAGGAGCAGAAACCAGTATCTTTGGTGAAGTGGATCAATTCAGTTTTTGTAGCTTCTCAGCAATATACATCTGACATTGAATACGAGGACTCAGAAAGTGTCGGAATAAATATGAACGGAAGCCAAATATGCTTGATGGTTCCTGATGAAGTATTTTGTAGGAAGCTATCATTAATCATCTGGGAAGCAACTTTAAAATATATAAAGAATTTGTCTTGCCAAATTTATAAATAAAATGTACGGATGAAGTATTTTCCAGGAAGCTATAAGAAATCCAAAGATTATAGATATATAGATCTAATAAAGCAGCATTAAAGGGGATTTTGTTATCATGTGAAGGACATGAGCAATTTATCATCAGGCTATCAAGCAGCATCTTGGCCACCAATAGGCAAGCAGCATCACAAAAACAGAGATGGCTGGTGGCCGGGATCTTTCCTTTGGTGGCGCAGCAGGGTAGCATGGGAAGAAAACTTCTAATAATCAACACAAATATATTGCACGACTCTCCTAATAATCTTACCTTCGGTTCTATTATTATAGCAGAGACTTCTTTGTATATTCTCCTTTTTCCACTTCTAGAAGACATAATGAAAGAAACACTATATTAGAACAATAGACAAATCTAAAGCAACAACAACTTAATTCAGATATACAACAAGTGAGCTAACCAAATCAAACAAGAAAAAAATCTTATTGATTAAGAATTGCATTTATGCCACCTATATTCAGTAGGCACACTTCAAATGCTAAGCAATGATAATATTTCAGTTCAGATTAGAAATCAACAGCCCACAGAGCATCACCAAAAGCAATGGTACAAACAGTCAACCAAAATCTAAGAAACTAAAATACAGTTTATTCGGGACAAAAATTTAAATGTCAATCGTAACAGATAAAATTCTTTGCTGTCAGGTGTATAACTTGAAACTTCGCTTCTTCCCAAGTTATTCCATCTCATTTGCCCGAGAGTTTGCCCACCAACTTCTACCTGAAAATCCAAAGATCAAGCTATTAAGTATGGTGCACAAGAGCATGCTGTTTTTTAAACACCACTACAAATAAATAAGCCAAGAAAACTGTCCACAACCATGATGTCCACCAGGTTCACAACCACCATGTAGACCACCACGATGGCATGCTCGTGAAGCGCGGCCACTACCTCGGTGCTCTGCAACTGGAGCTGCTCCGCGAGCCGAGCTCTCGACACCATGAAGGCTCTTCAACATCACAACAGTGACACTCCATCCATCGAGCCTTGTGGCCTCACTGCCAATTTTCTGCTATCGTTACCACTCCGCTCTGCATACTCCCTGATCAATGTCTTCTCATCAGTATGTAGTGAATGAAAATAAGAGTGCAACAGTATTACGTAATCACAACCCACAGCCAATGACAGAAAATCAGAATAGAGAGAAAGTAAACAAAATGTAAAGAAACTGACCTACGACAATACGCTCGACACTGCTGTGTGGCATCTTACGGTGGTGAGGGAGAAGAGGGCAGAGTAGGCCATGCAGTTGCCTACCTGGGGCTGAAGGCACTCCATACAAATTCATAGCATCTGCACATCAGCCAGCAAGTCACACTCATTTCCATACAGTGATGGGCAAAAATACTAAGCATGCTAAGTAATTTTAGCAGCAGCCTAGCTATAATCATCTATTGGCAACAGCATTGAGCCAAACATAACCATGTTTCAGGCAATATGAACAGAATATATGTCAAATAAGTAGGCCCTGATAATTTATGGAAGCATAGACCATAGATGTAAAGGTAATAAAAAATGTACTGCCAAAAATGACACACGGATCAGAATCAACTTCTTGGAATCCATCCAGACGAAACATCTAGGATAATCTAGCGTACTGCAGAAAAGTGTGTCTAAAGTCTAAACCCAATAAGCAAGGAGAAAATAGATTTAGAAAACTCAAAAATAAAAACTGGCAACCAATTAACCATACCAAAGTCTAGCACAACTAATCCTCAAAACCAGCCACTACAAGGGACTTGGACAGAGTATGAATCATTTAAGAAAAGATAACACCAAAATAGCACTGAATAAGATCCATGTCACCCGCTTAATACCAAAACAGTAGCACAAAGATTCAGACCTGCTAACCTTTATTCAGAGCTTACAGAACTATGTCAACCAAAAAAATATTTAAGCCACACTTTTGTATTAACACTTCCATCCTAGAAACGAAACCTCAAAGCTGTAGAAAATCACACGAATTAGTGAGTCAATGATCAGTCATCCAAGTTCAAAACTAATTTTCTGCTAAACCACTAAAAGAGAACATGAACTTTCAATATCAGGTTTTGGAGGTAGAGCATAGTGAGAAATTCTACACCTGGTTAAAGTACAAACTGAGCCATAAAAAATCCTACAATTGCCAAACAGGACGCCCAGCTCTGGCCAAGGAGCCTGTGGCGCGGCGCCGCTTCCCGGAGTCGTGCTGTCCTTCTTTAGCTGTCAGCATGAAACAATTCCATGGAGTCAGTAATAAAGCACAGGGAATTACACAAACCTAAAATCAAGAAAGGAAATGTTGATTTATATGCGCACCTGATAAAATAAATATGCAAAATAGCCTGCCTGCTGCCAGCTATTGCAGTCCCCATCTATCCATGGCCACCAGGCACAATTTTGCATTGTTTCTTAGAATCAAAAGTAGGCAGTGAGTGCAAAGATAAATCTACACATGCTACTATGTCAGAAAAAGAAGCAGAATTAAGTTTAGGTGCAAACCTGGATGTGGAGATTGCCCTCGCAATTGGCGACCCTCATGGTCGTGGACGCGGAGGCCGACGACTTTGGGCATCCGCAGTCCATCTGGGCGCAGCTTCTCCTCAGCCTCGTCTCGCTGGGCCTCGCCCCCAAGCGAAGGCTGTCCACCTCGCCGTCTCGCCTCCTTTCCGCCATATGCACTGCTCGGCCATGGGGAGAAGGGAGACCGGCTCCTTCAGATGTGTCGCCGTCATATCGGGAAGGCCGACCTGCTGCTGCCGCTGCAGGTCGCCGCTGGGGGTAAGGTCTTGGAGGAGGAGGAGGAGGAGCAGCAGCAGCAGGCCCACGGGGGCGGCGGCGGCAGTGTGGGGCGAGGTTGGGAGACGAGGGCGCGGGAGAGGATGGCAGGGGCTGCACGAGGGAGGAAAGCGGGGCAGATGGACCGCCAGCCGGAGAAGATACTCGTGTCGGCGCGCCGCCGCCACCCTCGGTGCTGGCGCCGTCATCCTGGACGTGCTCTGTAGCACCTCCTCCCGCCCGGCACCGCTCCCGTCCGGTTTCTCCGCTCGTCGCTCACCTTCCGCACCACCGCCCGCCACCGCGGCCGTCCCGTCCGTCGCAGTGCGCTCGCGATGAGGGCTCGCCGAGCCGCCGAGCGCAGCGCAGCAGCCCAGCAGCGCGAGGAGGGGCGGTGCGGGGAAGCCGGGCGGCGGCGCTGGTTAGAGGAGAGGGAGAGAACGAGGGGAGAAGAAAGAGACGCGGGGCTCGAGGGAAGAGAGGATTGGGCGCTAGGGTTTTTACCCTGTCCTGCACTTTTCCTTGCCCTTTCCATACGTGAAGAGACAAGCAAGAAGGACGTCTCTGACGAGCGCACAATAAAAATTCGCCTCTTCGTTGCGACCAACAGACAAGGCTCTGCCGCGCGCGCACACACGTTCCGCTGACGAACCTGGCCCAGCGAAACTTGGCCCCAGTTGTCATGGCCTGTGCCCCTCAGTCGATCAGTAGCAAAAAAATTGACTGCATCCAACGGCCACAGTTAAAACAACAATGCTATTTATCCTGTTCATCTCCAATCTAACGCACAGAATTGACTGATCGGGGCAAGCTGGGGGAAACGGCGGGTAGCCCACGAACCTTTATAGAAGAGATATATGCCTTGTCCTACATTTAGATCTAAACCTTGAGCCTGGAATCTTTGATATGCGCAATTTTGAATAAATCTAAATTCAGATAGCAGATGCCTTAGTTTTTTTGTTTTGCGAAATGCCTTAGCTTAGCTAAGAGCGATGCAAAGTGGTCCCATGTATGATTTTTAGATCAAGTTGGCGATGCATCACCGTTTGGAAAGTCCGTCCAATGGCTAGTAGTAGTTCTTTTGGTGACCATTTCACAGTCTCAATTTATGTGCTTTTTGTCGTAAGTCCCAAATTGGATCGTAACTTTGCAGCACAACCCACCACTAAGGAGGCGACGGTGGGGCGCAACGCTGGAAGCTCAGCAGCCCCAGAACTCAACGCTGGTATGGTTTTTTCTTACGAAATCATCAGCTGTGACGGTGCTTGCAGCGGCACCGCCAGTTGCCGGTGTATGCAGGGCCGGTCCTAAGTTTTTCGGGGCCCGGGGCGAAACTAGAGTCTGGTCCCCTTAATTCAAACATCATAATAATAAATAGTATATGTTAAATTTGATATATTCAAATGAAAACAATATCAATATCGCACAATCAATACATATCGTGGTGAAAGTTTCTCCAAAACATACATAAATGTAAAGTCGGTGGCGATGATGTATATCAATATCACTCTCACCTACTCCCTCCGTTCCAAATTAATTAATTTGGCTTTGTCCAAATATTTTTTAGAATCAAAAGGGGGGCCGAAACCCCCCAGCCCCATTTTTATTAAAATGAAGCCAGGGTCGAGAACAAAGTAGCGCGCGAGAGGGGAGAGAGCCATCCTCTGGCAGGTTCAAGCGTCTAGCTCACTTATTACATCTTTGAGGTCTGAGACAGGGCACCAAGTACAAAGGAAGACTAGTTAGCTACTCGAAACTAAACCAGCCCACATTGCTGTGGAAGACCTGGTGGCGCACTGCCTCCGTCTTCAGTCCCGCCAAGCAATCCGCATCAGTTCTCCTCTCTTGCAGTTGAGCAGCTGCAGGTTTCTGTCCATCAGACGCGAACGGGACTCGCTGTAAGCGGACTCCAACTTCGCAGAAGAGCGAGAGCACGATCCCAAACACAGGCCAAGCCGGACCATTGGTTTACCTGAAAACACATATCATTTCGAGTTTTCCATAAGGTCCACAGAAAAGCAGCTGTAATAATACAAGCAGTATGATTATTAGCAGTCCAAAGATGATGTAAATCATCAAGGGTAGCCAAACGCGTATGCGGGAAAACCTCACTGATCATAAGCCAAATCTGTTTAGCAACAACACACTCAAAAAACAAGTGCAGGATAGATTCTGGATCATTACAAAAGAGACAGGAAGCGTCATCTACAGTTCGACGCTTCGCCAAATTATCTCGAGTAAGCAACTTGTTTTTACTTAACAACCAAAGAAAGACGCGAACACGCCCTGGGATTTGGATATCCCACATAGATTCTAGATGAGGAACTCTCACACCACCGTCATTAATGAAGTGGTAAAAAGAGTGAACAGAATATGTTTTGGACGAGTCAAGCACCCATATGGGTGTATCCTTCTCATCCGAGAGAGTCACAGGTTGGAGCAAGCTGCACAACTCATTCCACCTGGACATTAAGGCTACATCAAAACATCTACGGAAGGATAAATGAATTTCCCCCTCAACCAACACCTGTTTAACCGTGGCATTCTCCTCATTGCAAATGCAAAAAGATCCCAAAAAGAAGTAGCCAAATTACATTCAGAAATCCAAGTGTCTAACCAAAATAAGATAGACTCCCCATTACCAATGTTCCAGCGAAAACCAACTTTCACAGAGGGAGCTGCCCAGACAAGTCCTTTCCAAAAAGGAGAGGCATTACAGTCTCTAATCCAACAAAGATTTGGGGAAGTGGGATACTTATGCAAAATAATTTGCTTCCAAATTTTGTTCTCAGAAGCAAAAAACCTTTTAAACCAGGAGCCCAAAAGAGCTAAATTCATATCCCTTAGGTTAGGTACACCCAGGCCGCCAAAGACCTTTTTTCTTGTGATCAAGCCCCAATCAGCCAAGTGATATTTATGCTGGTCATCAAGATCACCCCAAAAGAAGTTAGCCATTTGAGAATATATGGCCTTAATAGCCCATTTGGGAAATTTAATCACAGACATAAGGTAGGTCGGAATACTTGCTAGGCAGGCTCTGATCAAGATAAGCTTTCCTTCATAGGAAATCAGTTTACCCCGCCAACCAGAAATTTTCTTGATAATCATGTCAATGATGGGTTGCAAGTCTTCTTTTCTCAATTTAGCAAAATGTAAAGGAACCCCAGGTATTTAAAAGGGAAACTCCCCAAATTACAGCAAAAGACTTGCGCAAATTCTCGAGCCATCTCATCAGAAAGATTAACCGTCATCAAGTCACTCTTGTGATAATTCACTTTCATGCCGAGAGATTCTCAAAACAAGTGATAATCCACTTGAGAATTCTGGCCATATGGATGTCAGGCTCCAAAAATAAGATAGTATCATCAGCGTATTGAAGGCTGATGATACCACCAGGAGTAACTTGAGGAAGAAGCCCTCTAATCAGGTTACTCCTAGCAGCTTTCGAAAGCATTTTTGCAAAAACATCCGAAATGAAATTAAAAAGAAGAGGGAGAGAGGGTCTCCTTGTTTCAAACCTTTTCCAGCAACATAATATTCACTGTTAACATCATTAATTCTGACACAAAAGGATCCTTTAGAAAGAACCTTAAGAATCCATCCTCTCACTATAGGTCCAAAGCCTCTCGATACCAGCATCTCCTCAAGGAAATCCCAGCTGACACGGTCATAGGCCTTCTCGTAATCAAGTTTCAAAACCAAACCAGACGAGCGAGATCGGTGAATCTCATGAATGATCTCGTGTGCAGAAACCACACTTTCTAGAATAAACCGACCTTTGATAAAAGCAGATTGACTATTAGAAATCAAACGATCAGCTATAGGCGAAAGCCTATTAGTAATGATTTTTGTGAAAAAATTTAGGGAGCAATTCCCTAAACTAATGGGACGGAATTTTTTCATCTCTCGCGCATCTGGCTCCTTAGGAATCAAAGTCACAATAGAAAAGTTCAGACGAAAAACATCAAGGGATCCAGCGCAGAAATCATCAGCCAAGGACATCAAATCCTTTTTTATGAGATCCCAGAATTTCTGATAAAATAAGAAAGAAAGGCCATCAGGGCCTGGGGCTCCATTCGCATAGGAGCTGAAAACTGCAAATTTAACCTCTTCCTCAGAGAAGGGCTTTTCCAAGGCAGCATTCTCTTCAGGTGTAACCAAGTCACATTCATCCCAAAAATTTGCGCCCAGATGGATATTAGGTCTAGCCTCAAAGCCAAAAAGAGTTTTATAAAAATCAGCAGCAATGCCCAACATACCATCAGTGGTATAGACAGGGCCAGAAGGTCCATCCAGGACAGAAAGATTTTTCTTCCTGCGGCGCTGATTAGCAACCGCATGGAAGTAAGCCGTGTTACGATCTCCCTCCAAAATATTCTTATCACGGGAACGTTGGAATGCTTTTGTCTCCTCTGATGACCAGATAAGATCAAGCTCGGATTTAATTTGAGCCATCCTTTCTTTGTCACTGGCATCAAGTCTATTTTGTTCAGAAAAAACGTCAAGAATATCAAACTCTTGGAGTAAATCCTTCTTTTTCTTTTTCAAAGCCGCCTCAGCATTGGAGTTCCAACCTCTAAGTTTTTTCCGGAGGCGTCTTACTTTAAATTGCCAAATATCGATAGCTAAAACAAGAGAAGAAGGGACAGGCTCATTCCAAACTTTCCAAACAAAAGGGATGAAGCTAGGTTCATCAAACCACCATTTTTCAAATCTAAAAAGTTTCTGAGCATGGGGGGTGGGAACACCAAATTCGATCAGAAGGGGGGTGTGATCACTTCCAGATTTCGGAATAGCTCTCACTAAGGAGAGAGGGAACTTATTATCCCAATCAGTTGAGACAAAAACATGATCAAGAGTGGCCAGAATTAAATCATCCTGGTTATTCGACCAAGTAAAACTTCGGTTTGAGATAGGTAGATCAATCAAAGCCCATTTATTTTTCCAGTCATTAAAAAGGAAGGTCAACTGATGATTAATATTGCCAGAGCTTTTCTCAGCTTCACTAAGAACCAAATTAAAATCACCCCCAACCAGGGAGGGGAAAACACACTGTTCCATAACCAAATGTAACTCAGCAATAAAGTCAAGTTTATGTTCAGCATAAGCCGAACCATAAACAACAATAAGTTGCCAAGTGAAACCATCAGAAATGTTCTTAACAACTGTGGCAACACAGTAATCATGTAAGGTGTAACTCAAAACTTCAAAAAGAGCAGTCTTAAAACCAACCAAAATCCCCCCAGCAGAGCCTTTGGCAGGCAAGTAGTGCCAAGAGAAATCAGAGTTACCCGAGATGGTCTTTAAAAAACTCTTTGAAATCACTTCCTTCTTAGTTTCTTGAAAACCCACAAAATCAATCTTATTGTAGGACAAAACATCCGCAATAGATTGAGCTCTACCAGATTTACCAAAACCTCTAGGATTCCAAAAGCAACCTATCATGATAAACTAGTAGAATGTAAGGTAACACTACCAGGTGCAGGGCAACCTGCCGTACCAGTAGGCGAAGCTGTAAAGCTAGAATCATGCAAACCATCTATACTTATGTCATGCGAAATATCTAAATTATCAGGAAGAACTACCACTGGATTGTCTTTAGCAAAATTATAAGATCTTTCAAATTCCTTATTAGTTAGATCAGCAATGATCCCAAGTTTTTCATTAAGAGATTCACCGACATTAATATCTAATTTATCGCTAGCATCAATCAAAGTTTGAGAGCTGAGGACAGCAAAGGAGTTACCCTTAAAGGTCGGAGGAATCTCTAGGTTCTGCTTCATCTTGTATTGTTTTGCTCTCTCCAGCATATCACCTTTACCAATGTTTCTTTTGCTCTGTCTTGGAGCCGCAACCGGGCCCCACTCCTTCCTCTTGGCTCGCTTCGGAGAGGGTTCTGGAGCAGGAATGTTGGTAGTAGGTTCCTCAGCAAAGAGATTTCTCTTGACAGAACACTCCTGGGAGGCAAAGACATCAGTGTCTTGATCATTATCTTCTTCATCAGAATCCTGTGCAATTTCCGCGAGCAGACTAGTGCAGTAAGTTTTCTGAACAGAGCTGGCAGCAGCTAAGGATGAGTCCAGAATCTTGGTGAAATCTACTTCAGACATCAGGGCATCATGTGGCTGACCAAACATCCCACCAACGGGTGTAGGTCCACAGCTTTTCTGAGTAGGGCTAGCAGGGGGAGTGTCCATCCCAACCATCAGATTTGACAGAACAGAGCGAGCACCCCCAGCAGCTGAACGTGAGTGTGCACCAGAGTTGTTAGATGGAGTCCCTTGGGGGCTCTGTGTTTCCATAGCTGTTTTCTCTGATGTTTCCTCAAGGTCGTCGCCAAGACCATCAAAACCATCTCATCATCATCAAGCATATCATCAAAACCTGGGTCTGTCTGAATAAACCCTTCCACTTTAAGTTCAAGGATATAAAGCTTCTTCCTAATCTCAATCATTCTCTCCATAGGGATCTTAGTGGGGTCCCGACAAGCGATTTGAGCCTGACACTTGCATAGAAGCTTTTGAGAAGACCAGCCCAATCCACGTCTACCAGGATCCCAAACACAGAGGCAATCTGAGCAAAAACAGACCAGGCACACATCTTAGGAGGTATCCCCACAATCTGCACCCAAGCTTCCACTAAATCCCCAAAAGCAGTCAGGTTACCATCCCACGGTAGAAATTTTATAATCACACCTTCATCTTCCAGTGCAAGGGGAGGCAATTCAGTGAGATCAACAACTTGTTTCCATGGTGGGAAACGCACCAGGAAGTTTTTTTCATCCAGTTCACGAATCTGCCACGGCCATTGTTTCACTTTGCAAAAGAACTCAGACAGCTTCTTCTCAAGAGCATTGATGGATATAGACCCAGACCTAACACTGATTACTCCACAGTTCTTGAAATTCAACCACACAGTCTCTGAAGCAGCAGGTCCATTAACATGGAAAAATCCTAAACCATGAGCAGCACTACCAAAAAAGGTGGCAGTAGGATGCGGGATAGTCCAAGCAGAACAGTTGTTCACATTGTGATTTTCATTACAGATAAAACAGAGCTTTGGCTTGATGCAGTTACCCACAAAGTGTCCCGGATTGCCGCAGTTGAAGCAGACCAAGTCCTTGTATCTGAGCTTTGTCCAAATATGGATGTATCTATACTTATTTAGTGTCTAGATACATCCATATTTGGACAAACCCAAGTCAATTAAATTGGAACGGAGGGAGTACCATGTGGACTCTGACTGAAATCTTGTTATCGCGGTAGCCAGTGCACACAATGAAGTCTTCTCTCGGTGAATGGGTCTCTCGCCTCCCAGTGTGTATAGATGAGACTAGAGTCTGGTCCCCTTAATTCAAACATGATAATAATAAATAGTATATGTTAAATTTGATATATTCAAATGAAAACAATATCAATATCGCACAATCAATACATATCGTGGTGAAAGTTTCTCCAAAACATACATAAATGTAAAGTCGGTGGCGATGATGTATATCAATATCACTCTCACCTACCATGTGGACTCTGACTGAAATCTTGTTATCGCGGTAGCCAGTGCACACAATGAAGTCTTCTCTCGGTGAATGGGTCTCTCGCCTCCCAGTGTGTATAGATGAGGGTCGGTAAAGGAGCGTCTCTATAAAACTGCCTTACTGCACCGCACACGGTACATATGGGTAACTCTACCTGAACATGACCTTGTAGTTTTGTTTGTTAGTTGTCGGACTATTGTCCACCGCCAATGCTTCTATCATTTCCGAGGCGCCGCGTCGTGGCTGTGCTTATCATGCTATTGTTGAGAGTTTCGCATTGGTAAAAATTAGAGGAATCATGCAACAAGAACTTTTTACTCCACAACGCACCTTGGAGCGTCTCCCTTCCCCGTCTACAGTAGAAGAAGGGTGACTTTTGGGATCCTCAGCTCGCGCCACCGCCTCGCCGTCGATCCGTTCGATTCCCCGCCCTCCGGCGCCGCTCCGGCGGCGGGAGGACGGGGAATCGACGGATCCGTGTATTTAGGTAGTGTAGGGGTGAGTTGGGTTGCTGCTGGAGTCGCCATGGAGGAGGAGGCGGCCCCGGTGGTGCTTTTGCAGGTGGAGGTCTTCCTCTGCGGCGGCGGCGCTCCACGGAGCTCTGGCGCTGCTCTTCCGCCGCACCCGGGCTCGCAGCTCTGCGGAGTTGCCGTGCGCGGTTCCCCCTTCGCCGGATGCCGCGGGACGGCGGTTCTGGCGTCGACGACTGTTGTGCAGGTGGCTGGTGAGGTCTGGTTCGACGACGGCGACGTCCGACGGTGTAGGTCCTCTGTGGCCGATGATCGGCGACTTCCCGTCCGCTCGGGGGTGCTCTCGATCCAAGGCGTCAAGGAGAGCATGAGCGGCGGCGCGCCACCGACGGCGCCTAGGACGAAGACGAAGTCGAGTTGCAGCAGGGTTTGGACTGTAATTTCTATCTTTCTGAGGACCTTTCTGTAATTGCTGGACTTTCGTTCAGCCCCTTGTACTCGCAAAAAAAAAAAAAACTTTTTACTCCATCTATAAAAAAAAATCCTTTTAGCCCGCCAGCAACAAAAAGATAACAGTTTTCTAGGGAAAAAATGAAATAACATTTTAGAGAGCACAGAACGGGAATCAGAATAACCAAATCCTTCGATTTTTCTAAGAAAGAAATCCTGGATCGTGGTCTCTCCCACCGGTCCGACCTGAATATAATCAACTCGTAGCTTTTTTGTATGGAGCTCGTACAAAATGGCCCAAGCGAATGTAAGAAAGAAAGGCCAACACTTCAAGCCCACTAGCAAAAATAGAACGCTTCACTGCTTCGTGCCTCCTCTTGTTCCAGACGTATGGGGAAAAACCTCCTACCTGTCTCTAATGGAGCTTCTTCTCCCGACGCATACCTAGACCGATGGGGGCCCCTTGGATTCGGGGGCCCGGGGCGGCCGCACCCCCTGACCCCCCTCAGGGCCGGCCCTGGGTGTATGTTTTAATTCCGAAATCAATATTGCACAGGTTTTTTGCAGTCAACTGTGTGCTTAGAGCATCTCCAGTCGGGGTGCCCAAACGGCCGCTCAAACTCCTTTGGGGCGTGCCGGACACAAAATCGCCCCCACTCGCGGCGCCCAAACGCGAATTCGGTCCGGCGCGGCCCAGTTTTGTGTCCGGCACGTCCAGTCCACGCCCTCAACTTGGGGAGGCTTGGGGCGGCCCCGGACGGAAGGAAACGCGACGCCACGTCGGCCTCCGACGCGCGGGCCACGCCTGGCAGTGAGACAAGATCGCAATAAGTGCCGGCTTCCCCCAATTCGTCTGCAGAAAACACATTTCCCCGCCATCTCTCCCACCATCTCTCCCGCCAAAAGAAAAGCCCTCGCGCCGCGCCGGCTCCATGGCGCCGCCGGCACCCAAGGGAAAGGCAGCGAAGGAGACGAAGGCAGCGGGGAAGACGCTGGGCATCAAGCGCAAGGCCCCCCCGCCCAGGGAGAAGCCGGAGGAGATGAGGCAGGAGGATTGGGACCTTGACGTACTCCGGCGCCGATTGGACACACAGAGCCGTGCCGGGCGCCGCGTGAAGGAGAATGAGAGGAAAAGGCTCGGCACGGCGGCGCCATTGACGGCAAGGAAGATCGCCGCCATGAACAAGACCGTCGCCGCCTTGAACCAAGCATTCGTCTTGGGAGGGAGCCCAGAGAGCAGCGCCACTCTACGATGCAAGGTTGGTGGCTCGCCGTCGAATTCCTCCTTCTTCGCCGACAGCGCTGCCGCCACGCCTCGCACCAGGTTCTCCCCCGAGTACGGCGACAGCCAGCATCACGGCGGCTTCGACCCCAACGTGATCTTCCCTTCTTGTGGCCTGGATCTAAACCACCCCGTCGATCTGAATTCGCCGGCGATGCGGAGAGATCCCGCTGTCCAAACGGCCGCCGGTCGGAGCCTTTCATTCGACGCGGCTGCCACGAGAACATCGTCGACCGGAAGGAGAGCGGGAAGGGCCCGGCGGATCAGGTGACCGCCGGCTTGCGATCCCCTTGTTGTTTTGTTGCTTAAGTACAATTGTGATCGTCGGCTTGCTTAAGTACAATTATGATCGTCGTCGGCTTGCTTTGTTGTAGGTCATCGACGCCCTTGTGTTGTACAAATCCATCAACAAGGAGAAAGACTTCAAATTGATGCATTGCTACAAGCTTCTCCAAAATTGTGAGAAATGGAAGGCGCACCGGCGGACTTTGAACAAGAACGGCCGCGCCGAGCTCAACGCCGATCCCCAAAACTCGGAGGGGCGGCCAATCGGGAACAAGAAGGCGAAAACGGCCTTGGCAGCGGCGGCAAAGACGGACAGAGTGCAGTCGTCCATCGACAAGGTCCTCGCCGATGTTTGCTCCAACTCGAGCTTGAGGCGCGAGGAGAACAACGCAAGGTGGGCGACCTTGATGCAGAAGGCCGACGTCAAGATCAACCTCGAGCAGAAGAAAGCCGCCGTCAAGAAGAGGAGTCAGGACTTCATGATCTTGACGGCCGACGTCTCCAACTTGGACCCGCTGGCGAGGGCGGCGCACAACATGTATCGCGCCGCGATCCTGCAAGAGCTCGGGCTCGTTCCGCCCGAGAACGGCAGCAACCACGGCACCGAGACCGGCCACTGCGCGGACGGCCAGGTCGACGATGACCCCGTAATGATCGCCGATGACCCCGACATGACTCAGCCCGGCTATGGCTACGTGCCCCAGCCCGGTGACAACATCTAGATCGGCGACGACGATGGCGGTGGCGACAAGCAGACGCCGGGCAGCCCGGCGTATTTTGGCGGCATATTTTTGGCGTAGTGTATTTTGGCGGCACATTCGAATTTGGGCGCGATTTGGGCGCCGCGAGTGGGGAGCGAGGGCGCCCAAATGAGCCAAGTAGTCCGGACGGCGCCCAAACGGCCTGTCCGGAAGGCATTTGGGCGGCCGTTTGGGCGCCGCGAGTGGAGATGCTCTTATTAGCTACATTTGAACACGATTTGCTTGTGTCGCCTGTGTGTGATTAACCCATCCAATCGCAAACCCTCTCACGCTTACGGTTTACAAAACCGTGTGCGGCGGCTATTTGTAACCGTCTCCAGTGGCACGTTCTGTATTAGTGTCGGAAGATCATACGTTCGATGAACACCTACAGCTGGATAAGAAAATGTTTTAGCTCACAGCTGTAAGTTATAGCATAGCGAGTATCCCATATGTTGAAGGGCAAGTTATTATTCTGCTACTGTCATGACCAACTCACGGCTAAGTTTAAGACCATTTTGAAATTGTCACGACTTTCAGAAAGGACAAAGAAGGCATCTTGTCTGTACAGACTAGAGAGCAATATGGATCAGGGCCATAATTAAACTCATCTTTGAGGCTCATAGACACAGAGAATTTTTTAGTGATACTGTGATATCATCAATCGACAGTATAGTCTGCGGTAGATTTATGTGTGATTTGTTCACTCACTGGCCATCTACCAGCCGCTGGCCCAAGCTTATGGCCCTCTTTTGCCTCCTTGACCATGGAACCCAACAGTGCTGAAAGCACAAGTCCCCTCTGCCTCCCGTGTCGCTCCTCTAGGGCGACACCGGGGGCCTCCCAAACCCTAGCCGCCGCCGGCCTCCCCCTACTCCATCCCCCTCGTCGCCACCCGAGGAAGCTGCCGGGAAAGCCCGCGCGGCCGCCCGTGACGGTGGCGGCGGGGATTTTGCCGCTTTACTGCGTGGAGGGCTTGACTGTTGGGGCGGCGGCCTCGAGGTGAGGGCGGCGTCGGCCCTGGCGGCGGGGGGGCGCTTGCTGGTGCTGTGAAACCATCTCCCTCGGCCGCGCGGGCGGCGAAGGAGCGGTGGTTCGTGGTCACGGCGTGGAGGTGCCTCGTCAGCCTCCGGCGCCAGATCTGAAGACGGCGGTTGCGACCCACGCGGATCCCATCTCGCCTTGCCGGGGTGGCTGTCAGGGGCCCTGCTGGGAGAAATCTTCGGCCAGCTTGGTGGCCGCGTCGTCGGCGACGTCTCGACGCCGCTTCCCTCCTTGGAGGCGACGATGAGGTATGGTCCTTGCCCGCTCTCCTCCCCTGCGCCTGGGTGAAAACCCTAGTTCCTTGCTGAACGGGCGACGGCGGCGCTCCGACGTCGTGCCCTCCTTGGAGGCGTCGTCTTGGGCTGCGGGGAGGTGGTGGCGATGCGTGGTGTTTGCGGTCTGCTTGTGGCGGCGTGCTCCTGTGGCGAGGTGTCGTCCAGTTCGGTCAAAGCTCCCTCATTTGCTGCTAACCTGCGCAGGTGGTCTGCTCTTCCGCGGGTCGGCGCCCTCGAGCCTGGGCGAGAGGGGAATGGGTTCCCCTCTGCGGCGGCAGCAGCCTGGAGATTTGGTTGAGAGTCAGAGGCCAGGTTGAGCTCTGCCCTTTCTTGGCGGCCATTGCTTTCTTTGTGCCGTGTCTTCGGTGTGGGCCCATGTCCGATAGCCTGCGTCTTGTCGCGATGTCGGGACCGGCGGCGACGTCTGTGGGTAGGGCGCGGGTTGTGGCGTCCGTGCTTGGATCTGCTCTTCTGCAAATCGGTGTGTTTGCTCTTCGTGCTCTCGGTGAGCTGCTCTACCTTCTGACGGTGCGGCGTCCTTCGAGCCAGGACGAGAAGACAGGGGTCTTCTTCGAAGGTGGAGGCGAAGGGCAGTCGACGACGACAAGCAGGGGCGTGACGAAGGCGGGACTCTCCGGCGGCGTTCTTGTTCACGGTGTTCTCCCCTTGGTGCTGACCTTGTCGGCGGACGGTGGCCTCGATGATCAAGCTGTACTTCCAATTTTATTCTTTGTTTGCTTGTTCATTCGTTGCCTGTAAGCTGTTCTTGCAGCATGGTTGTAATGTGCCGTTGTAAACTCTGGGCTTTGTTAATTCAAAGCTGGGCTTATGCCTTTGTTCTAAAAAAACCCAACAGTGCTAGTGTCTGACCCCTATGTTCATGGGCCGACACAATATCTTTGTAGACCACCCAGTAAGTCCAATTATTGAGTTTATCTTTATAGAGATGTGCATCAGCCATCAATTTTTTTGCCTCGGTCTTTGACAGAATCTGAAAGAAAACAGGCATTAGCCCATTACTTGCAACGAGAAATTTACATCACATGCACAGCCACAAGCTGAGAATACATCATTTTCGAGAAATATGAGAATACATTTGATAAACATTGCGACTTACCTCTTCAGGATCGCCAATCACAATTTCCTCTCCAGGATAACATATTAACTTGAGAGCAGTTGCAAGTTTCAGTCTAGTCCACTTCTTAGAGACAATTCCTGATACCTCTTCAAGCTGCTCGCTACCATACTGCAACAATGCACCACGTCCATCCTCGAAAACATCTCATACAAGCCGTATGCCATATCAATGATGCCTGAATTAACCTGCATAAAAGGAATACGTCTTCATCTCTTAACAGAAAAACACAAAGGGCAAAGTTTTCTGAGAGAATATCGTACAAATACTTGTGTCAGTGGCTGGAAGAAGGAAGAGCACAAACTAACGGAAAGTGTAGCAAATCGCCAAAAAACGGAAAGTGTAGCAGTATGTGGACAGGGATCTCAGACACAAGAAAGGAAGTGGTGAGCTCACCAAGCTGGCATCAACATCATTAAAGCCATAAAGATCAAGAACCGATCGCATTCCTCGACTAATCTGGAGGCGGTCCTCATTAGTCAGTTCCAATTTTTCATCAGGCACTAAAATCTTGATGACATTCTTCAATCCCCACATTACTTCCAGCACGGCTTCATCAAACAGGCAGTGAATTCTCTGGTAAAATAAAATTAGAATTTTTGTTGTGCTCAAACTGTTTACAGGCATAAGCATACAAGGGAAGTTTACATACAAAGGAAGCTTACACTCACCAAACTTGCTTCGATGATGTCTTTATATTCCTGTTTTCCAACAGCAAGTTTCTGGCCAGGCAAGAGCGTGCTATTGATCATGTTGGCAAGCTTATAACTTAAACCATCTATTATATACTAAAAGCAAAATGAGTTAGTGTTTCGAGCCACCACGTTAAGCCACATCATCTAAATTAATTTTGATGGTTAGATATAAAATCAGTGGTTGAGATAAGATTATTAATTGCGTAACAGTACAGTTTCGTTGGACACGTTCATATATGTCCAATTCCGTTTGACGCGTTTATATCTGTCATCAACAGCCTGCCTGACCGACGTGATTACTAGCTAAACGCGATTGGTTCGGTCGAGTCTGCTTCCGCTACGATCGGGCCGGTCTTCTTGGCCGTATATGCACATACCAGCTGCCCTCTCCCGATCAGGAAAAAAAAAATCTTGAACCCGTCACGTGCGCACGTTTTAAATATAAGGTTTTCCTATTTGGGCCGGTCTCCTTGGAAAATATTGGTAGGCACGTATGCACATACCAGCTGCCCTCTCCCGATCAGGAAAAAAAAATCTTGAACCCGTCACGTGCGCACGTTTTAAATATAAGCTTTTCCTATTTTCATTTAATGTTGCAATTTTTGTTGCCGGAGATTATTTAGTGATATGATTAGTGAAATTGGCAATTATAACACGTGATTTGGCCTAGCCTGCGAAGCTAGCTAGATTTACTTAATTGATAATGTTGTTGAGAGGGTGCATGTAAAAATTGAGAATGTCGAACCATAGAATGAGATTTCAAGATATAAGCCAGTTCGTTTTTTTTTTGCCATCACCGAAGTATGAATAACTCGAGAAACACAATGAGTTTCTAACATAAATGCACGTGGAAGGCGAGATTATACCGCTTCCATAGCGTAAGAAATTTTTGTCTAGATAGTGCATGTGAGAATTAACAATTTTGAGCCACGGGGATGAGAGTTTGTGATATATACCTGTTGGTTTAAATTTAGCAATCATCGATATCAGAATGACCCAAGAGAAAAAATGTTTTTTCTATGACATAAATATATACATGAGAGGTAAGATTATACATATTTCCTTTACAGATTAAGAAAATTTTGTGAAGAGCGTGCAAGTAAGAAAGTAAGAATGTTGAACCATAGCGATGAGTGTTCAGAATATATAACGGTTAATTTAAATTTGGAATCAGAATGACAAGGAAATACGATTTTTTCTATGTCATAGATGTAACCGAGATGCAAATATTATGATGGTAAGAAGTGAGCCTAGCTCACTTGGTTAGGCAAGTGGATGTACAACCCAGCCACCCAGGTTGAAACCCCCACAGACGTAGATTTCGGTTCTTCATATTTAGAAAAACAAAATCCGTTGAAGGGGCTTCCCCTACCGCATTCCTTTCAAACAATTTCTTTTGTTTATATCATCATAAGAAATAAGATCTCATAGAGTTCTCAGTCAATTAACCTTACAAGTAGGATTATTGTGAGTCATGATTAAAAAAGGTTAAGATGTATAATGGTAAGTTATAAGATATTTTATTAAAAATAGTTTATATTAATTACTTATTATTTCTTAAAAACACAATCATGCGGAAAATTGTCAAAGTTACCTTAGTAATAAATTTTTGCTCCAAAAACAGTGTGTAGTTTGATTGTCTAAATTCAAGAGTTCACTATTATTTAATCCAATAATATACGGGTTTATTATGTACCATTAAGGTGATTCACATCCAAAATAACGTTAATATGGTCAACACAAATTAATGTTAATGCTTCCATTGGAGAGTTAAATTTGTGATGTATTTCTTAACAAAGCAAGTAATATTATCGTACTTGACAAATTTGGTAATTACAACTCAATATTAGTTTGTTCTTAAAACTCAAAACATACCCCTTCGTTTTTTCATATAAGGTGTGACTAAAGTTTTGGGACAAATATTAAGGCGTTTGTATTTTACATGTGGTGGACTCATTTTTTCCTGCATAAATTCGAGAGATGGGTCCCTAATAGCCACAAATTGAAAACAAATCGTCAAATCCCCCATTCCAGATTGTGACCAAACATATAGAGTAAATATCAACATTTATGATACAAAATGTGTATACTATGATTATACACTGATGATTCTAATAATTTTTACTTTGTAACGAAAATGTTGAATTTTTTCCTTATATACTTAGTCAAAGTTTAAATTTTCTGACTTTGACTAAATACAAAACAAAGGTTAATTTGGAACGGAGGGAGTACATAAACGTCATGTATTTTTAATGAAGGAGGTAAATGGCATGGATAGAGTTTATATAAGATACAACATACATATTTAACAACTCGATAATATTAAAGTGATGCCCTCGCATTTGCGAGGGCCCCTGTGCTAGTTACTCTTAATGGCACTGGCCTTGTCCTCGAAAATTTGAAATTCTTCAAGAAAAACAACCTGATAAAGGAATAAACAGAGACGGACATGCATGTTAGCAGGGAAAACAAGGAATCGGTCAAACACCATGTCATGTCTCAATTATGACTAGAGAGGATGCATGTTAGCAGGTATGCCTAAACTGTAAAGATGTAGCCTACGAATGTCACCATTATCAATTTCTGAAGTGTAATTCAAAATAGGTTCATGTGCTACGATAATGCGATGTATGCCGTTTTAAAAACATATCATAGTTGTCCCATTTGGTAGAAGGATCCTACTCCGTATTTTCCATGATCCTGGCGAAAATCCTATCCTTAACCGGTTACCCTTTAGTATAACTGATATATGAAACCGTTTTCACTCCCAATAATTATAATATCTGTAATAGAAAACATATATAGTTAACACTTATAACCAATTTGCAGTCACATTTCCCCTCTTTAGCTTTGTATACTGTACTTGCTATTGTGCGCTGCTCACTCGAATAATCGCTTGCCGATTTTACTTGACCAGCTATGAGGAACACTTTTTCAGGAAAAATGAAATCACATCTGGTCGTAGAGGGAATCAATGAAGTACTTGTTGCAAGAACTAACAGGAGTTCTTTTGGGCGGCCAAAATCCCCCTGAAAATAAAAATCTTCCCGTGGCTTCTAGCGAGAGGCAGGCTGCCAGCTGGGGATCAGTTGCTGCTTCGCCATGGTCCTTCTGATGGTTTTTGTGCCCTTTGTGGCGAGTGGGAAGACTCGAATCATATTGTTTTTTCGTGTGTTTTTGCTAAGCTGCTTTGGAGTGATATTCGATCTATGCTAGGAGTTCAGTGGAACCCCCAGTTTTTTTATCAGTTCCGGTCTATTTTGCTTTCCACCCAAGATAGGAAGTTAGTGTGGCTTCTCTTTGCTGCCCGTGCTTGGGCTTTGTGGAATATTAGAAATAAATTCGCCATTGAAGCGATTTTCCCTAAACATGTTGCTGAATGTTTCTTCAAAACTGGCATCTTATTGCAGCAATGGCGCCCTCTATCGAAGCCTGAGGATCAGATCCAAATCGACAAGATGGTGGTGCAGCTCCAAGGTCTCTACCGAAGCTGCCGTGCCCAAGATGCTGCCTCTGCGCCTCTACCTACTTAGTCGTCTCCTAGCTGGCTCTCTAGTGACTCTGCTTTGCTTTGCCTTATTATGTTATTTTGTTCGTGCTTTTTTAGGCTGTCGAGGTTCCAGACCTTAGTGTAAGGTTTGAAAAAACTATTCCTAGCTCGCCTGTGAGCTTTTGAGCTTGAGTGCTAAGTTGTAAACTGGTAACCCCAGTACTGTTGATACCTGCTTTGTGGTGCGGGCTTTATTAATTTAAACTGGACACTTGGTGCCTTTGTTCTAAAAATAACTAGCAGGAGTATATAACTAACAGATGAGGGAAAGGCTGAAGACTTTGACTGTGAAAAAGAGGGAATAATAGTACTTGCAGAAGAAAACAAACAGGAGGATGAAACCTTTGATCAAGTAAGCCTGAAATATCCAAAAGTTCATAACTTATGTTCAAAAGAGTATCGGATCCTACTCATATTTTTGATCTGTACAAATATCATGTCAGGCCTCAATCATCCTAGTAAGAAATTGGTAGCAAGACGTGGATGTGGTTTTAGACTGTTACATTTAATAATTTCGTAAACAACTAATGGTCCGCTCACAAAGAACAATATAATGTGCATGTTTTCATTATATTTGTCTCTTCAATTAAGTAAGAGGGGAATGAATCTCTCTACATGAATGTATGAAACATAAATTTACGAACACGGCCATGTGATGAAAGATTGAAATAAGAGGTACCGTGTCTTCTAACATATACTTGTTGATGAAATCTGACCAGATATTCTGCAATCAATCCAGACAGAATTAGGTCGATGATAAAGACGACAAGAGGGGGAAATGATAAATAAAATAAAGGGAACAAAGCAAGAGGGGGAAATAGGTACCTCCAAGTACGGATGGCAATGGGTACCCGCTACCCGCAAACCCGACGGGTACCCGCATTAAATGGGTAGGGTTTGGTATAGAAAAAAAACCCACGGGGCTTCTTAGTGGGAAAAATCTATACCCGCCGGGTCTAGCGGGGGCGGGTATGGGGGTGTCAAACCTGCACCCGCCAACCCGCATACCCGCCAACCCCACCTGTCATTGAGGAAAAAAAAGTCAAACTCCTTATCCTCCAGGCTCTCAGCGAACCACACACACGACCACACCATCCAACACTCACGTCCTTATCCTCCTGGCGAACTAGCCACACGAGCGGCGAGCCCATCGTCCTGCGTCGTCGCAGCATCGCTCCTGCCGTCCTGCCTCCTGCGCCGTCGCCCCTTACGTTCCTGTGCCGATGACCGACGGCCGCCCTCCACCCCTGCGCCGCCAGCCGCCTTCCGTTCCTGCGCCGACGACCGACGGCCGCCCTCCACCCCTGCGCCGCCAGCCGCCTTCCGTTCCTGCGCCGACGGCCGTCCTCCGCCCCTGCGCCCTCTGCTTCATCGCCCTGTGCCCTCGCGCTGTCGCCCGTGCCTTGCGCCGCTGACCTCCCTCCGCCTCTGCGCCGCCCTCTGCTTCTGCGCCCTCGCATCGTCGCTCGTGCGTCGCCATCCGTCGCGCCGCCGCCCCTGTGCGGTCACGCGCCTGCCGCTCCCCAATATTGTCGGGTACCCATCGGGTCCCCCATACCCGGCGGGTGGCGGGTATGGTTCAAATTTGTACCCGCCAGCGGGTATGGGGGCGGGGACAAGGGGCGGGTGCGGGTATGGGGATGCCAAACCCGTACCCGAACCCGGCGGGTGCCATCCGTACCTCCAAAGGCTTTTGGAAGAAAAAGGTTGACCCCGTCATAATGTAAGAGTGCAAATCCAGAAGGCGTCTCAAAGAGCACCAAGATCATCCCATGATGCCCCAGCCAGTTGGCTGTTAGGGCAAAAAAATACAGAAGTTCAGGCAAGCAGCCGAATTGTAGAGCATTCAGATTGCTACCATAAAATTTCAAGTTAGCACCGATAAGGACTCACCCAAGTCGACGGCCGATGATGTTCCTAGGAGAGGAGGGGGAGAAGGAGCAATGGGAGCGGGGGCGCGTTCTCCCATTGGTGAGGGCGTGTGTAGGTAGGGGATGCGATTCAAAGAGGAGTAAAATTGTTGAGGATGAAGAGGTGGACTTGCTGCTGCTTGCCGGGGATGATGACGAGGCTCAGCTGGCGGCAGTGGAGACCATGGCCGAGCTTGATGACACCAAGGGCAACCTTCCGCTTCTTGATGCCGGGATTGAGGCCGTCGCCATTGGCGACCTCCTTGCTTCTGACTCGCTGCAAGTCGCTGGTGGTGGGCACGCAATCATCTCGATCGAAGACATGTTCGACAGGCCCAGCATTCCGCTGCTGCCGGCGCCTGTTTGCGCTGCCCGTCACGACACGTCCGCGACGATGTTGGATGTCGATTCTACCTTTGAGAAGCGTCGGAGCAGCCGCTTGGCGGCCAAGCCTCAAATGCATGTTGTTGATCGTGCTGTGCATGTTCTGCACACAAAGCTTGGATATGAATCCAACGGAATGCCCCTGATGCAAGCACGGCAAGAATACGTCAAGGAAGGCAAAGATGGGTTCTCGGTCACTGCTGTGAAGGCCATTTCAACACTGCTCAAGCTCAACATGCCGAGCATCGCGGCTGCTGATGAAGCACTGATCAACATGGAGGGTGCGGGCGGCACCGAGCTGGAAGCATCCGCTTAAGTCGTTTTCCAAGACGCATCGCTACTCTTTTAGTTCCTTCTGTTTTTATGACGATCAAGAACTGCTACCAGCTTAGTTTATTCAGCCATTGGGGAGTGGGCGTGTCACTCCCTGAACTTCTAAAGCTTCGGCACTGCGCTACTTTCGACCTCGCCTCGCCCTCACAAGCTCAACTTCCCCAAGCTGCTTCCAGCTACAAAGCCAAAGCTAAAGCTCAGGCAGAATCGTCGCCCCCCATTTCTTCATCATGATTGCACTTCTGCTTGACATCTTGTGTTGGAACGTCCGGGGGCTAAATGACCAAGCCCGTAAAGATGTCGTCCATGCCCTCTTCGCGCATACCACCTGCCATATCGCCTGCATCCAGGAAACAAAGCTTGACTTCATCGACCATCAGACCGCCGCCTACCTCGAGGGCCACCGTCTTCACTCTTTCACGCATCGGCCCGCAACCGGCACAAGAGGGGCATCCTCTTGCTTTGGAACAGCGATCACGTGGACATCACCAACATCCACATTGGCACACACCTTATTTCTGCGGATGTGATCATGAACGCCTGCGGCACCACCTTCAAGTTAACAAATGTTTACGGGCCAAGCACTGACGTGGACAAAAGGGCTTTCCTTGATGAGGTCTTTGCTGTAGCTCCAACGGATGGATCTAAGTGGCTTATTCTTGGCGATTTCAACCTAATTTATCAGGCGGCTGGCAAAAGCAACGGAAACCTCAACCTTCGACTCATGGGCCAATTCAAAAGGGCTTTGAACACATGCCAGCTAAAGGAGATTAGACTGATGAACAGAAAATTTACTTGGAGCAATGAGCGTGATGACCCTACTCTCAGCAGGGTGGATAGGGCTTTCTGCAATGTTGAATGGGAGCTGACCTTTGAGCATCATTCCCTCAACGCGCTCTCTTCATCTTTGTCTGACCACTGCCCAATTCTGCTCTCAAATCATAGCGGACCGCGCAAGGCCCAAACTTTCCGCTTTGAGAACTTCTGGACGAAGATGCCCGGTTTTTCTGACATTGTCCAGTTGGCTTGGGACGAGCCCACTACCCATACCCAACCTGTTCACGTCCTCAACCATAAGCTCAAGATCACAACCAAGAAACTCAGAGCCTGGAGCAAGGGGCTCTTCTCCAACCACAAGCTGCAGCTGCTAATGGCTCTTGAGGTCATCCTCGTGCTTGATATGGCCTAGTTTTTTCCCCTAACTAAAAGTTAGGGTTTCTCTGTCCTCCGGCGGCGGCGACGCCACCGTGAGTTTCGATCTCGAACGTTCTCAGACGAGGTTTCTCCGTTCTCCCCGGGCGGCTGTGGTGCTTGTCCGTGCCGGGTGCGGGGGTAGTTGAAGGTTTAGGGATCGCAGGCAGGAAGATGAGCGCATCAGGCGAATCAAGTGGCTCGGCAAAACCTCGGGCTGAGCCAGTAGAAGATCTCCTGGACAGGTTAAACTTGTTAGAGGATGAACAAGATGAATTCATATGGGAGGAAGAGGTTGAAGAACCTCCTGATCCGGCGAAGTGGCTGGCGATCGCGAAGGTATTTACTTCCAAGGGCTTTAGCCCTAGTGCACTCTTTTCCGACATGCGCTTTGCATGGAACCCAGCGAAGGAGGTCAAGTGGAGAAGAATTGAAGATAATCTCTTTACTGTTAAATTTGGATGTTTGGGTGATTGGAATAAGGCGATAAAACAGGGGCCGTGGATGTTCCGCAATCAAGCTCTTCTGATTGAGGAATACGACGGGTTTGTAAACCCCAGATTAGTGGTTCTGGACAGGCTTGATGTGTGGGCAAGAGTTCTGAAACTGCCGGATAATTTCCTCAAAGAATCGGTGATCAAAGGTATGTGTAGAACAGTTGATTTTGTCAAGGAAGTTCAGACAACCTTACCGGCAGGCTTTGCTGGTGAATTTGTTAGAATTAGAGTGAGGCTAGATTTTCATAAGAAGTTATCCCGCTTTGTGTCCATCTCTAGGAATCAGAAAAAAGAGTACTACCAAGTCCAGTATGAAAAACTCCCGGTTTTCTGTAACCATTGTGGCCTCTTGGGTCATTGGCATGAGGAATGTGGAACTGGTGAACATGATATCAGTAAAATGGAATGGGGAAACTTCATCTTGGTTGACGAAGGAAGATCAAGAGGCAGAGGTCGGGGCATGGGGCGTGGAAATTCTGGCGGCCGTGCCCCGTTTGGTAGAGGCAGAGGTAGGACTGGTGCACCTGATCACGTTAACTTTGGTGCAGGAGCTAATGGTTGGCGCTCTGAGCAACAGAATGAGGTTGTGTTACCTGAGAAAGAGATCACGTCTAGGAAAAGACTGAATTTTGATCCTGTGCTGGCAGCGTCGGAGATGACTGATACTAATCAAAATTTGCTAGCTATTGAAGGAGCAAGTAATGAGACTGTACCGGCAAAACCTGCTGAGGAGATCAACTCGACGCCAGAGAAGGTACAACCACCAAAGAGAACAAAGGTTGATGGAGAAGAAAACACACATATGATATCGGCAACCTCCGATGTGGAGGTTGACCGGACGCAATGAAACTCCTAGGATACAACAGTCGTGGCCTGAATAAGGCCACGGCTACCCGGGGGCTGCTGAACTTGTTGAAGCGGCATGACCCGGATGTGGTGTTCCTCTCCGAAACACATCTGGATGACTGGTCTGCGGAAATTCTTCGTCGTCAGTTAAAGATGGATTTCAAAGAGGTGGTTCGTAGTGATGGACGAAGTGGCGGTCTGTTGCTTTTCTGGAGAAAGCCGATCGTCATTTCTCTACGGTACAAGACAAAAAATTACATTGATGTATTTGTTGGAAACAGCCAACAAGATGTGTGGCGTTTTACGGGCTTTTATGGTGAGCGTCGGTGGCAGGATAAACATTTGTCGTGGCAGTGCCTACGGGATCTACATGCTGCTCTCTCTCTACCGTGGCTGATCATGGGCGACTTCAATGAAATTCTGCACCCTTTTGAAAAGGAGGGTGGCAATCCACGGCCTCAACATTTTATGCAGGCGTTTAGGGATGTTTTGGATGACTGCAATCTTGCTGATTTCAGGTATACGGGGAATAAATTTACTTGGCACAGAGGCCGTATACGAGAGAGGCTTGATAGAGCTTTAACTAATGAAGCCTGGAACGAGAGGTTCGAAGGTGCGGTGCTGCAAAACTTAGAATACAGCAACTCGGAACATCGTCCAATTCTGATGACGTTAGAATCTGTTAATGCTATGGAAAATACTGGGCCGTCAGTCCTCTGGTTTGAAGCCAAATGGCTGCAAGAGGACCAATTCCGACAGGTAGTGCAACAGGCCTGGGAGCAGGCCGACGCTGGAATTCAAACAACCTCACTGGCGGGAAAACTTGCTCGTGTCCACTCTCAGCTTCATAAGTGGGACCGATCAATCCTACAGAGCAGGAAAAAGAAAATTCGTAATAAACAGCGAATCATGGAAGAAGTGGCATGTGCTTCGTTGACTGATGAAAATGTTCAGATGCAAAAAGATCTTGCAAAAGAAATCGAACTCTTATTAGAGCAAGAGGAGATTCATTGGGCACAACGAAGCCGCATCAACTAGTTACAACATGGTGATAAGAACACGTCATACTTCCACCACTTCGCCAGCGAACGCCGGAAGAGAAACTCTATCAAAAGGCTAAAGGATGAGAATGGCGCCTGGGTCGAGGACATTGCTTCTCTTAACCCGATGGTATCTGATTATTTTGCTGGCTTATTTACTACTGAAGTTGATGAACCTGACCCGGAAGTGCTCTCGAAGGTAGATCCAAAAGTTTCTGTGGCAATGAATGAACAATTGTTGAAACCGTACACAGCTGATGATGTTAAGAAAGCGCTGTTTTCGATTGGTGATATGAAGGCTCCTGGAACTGATGGCCTTCATGCGATTTTCTTCAAGAAGTGCTGGGACATCTTAGGAGAGGCGCTAACTGCTGAGGTTCTCGATGCTATAAATAATAAAGTGATCCCAGCAGGATGGAATGATACGGTAATTGTGCTCATCCCCAAAGTCGAAGAACCTGAGCTTATCTCTCAATATCGCCCAATCAGTCTATGCAATGTTCTATACAAGGTAATCTAAAAAATGATTGCTCTTCGTCTAAAGCATGTTCTTGATGACATTATTCTCCTGTACAAAGTGCTTTTGTCCCTGGAAGGCTCATTACAGATAATATCTTGTTGGCGTATGAAAGTATGCACACTATAAAGAATAAGAAGAAGGGGAAGTGGGGCTATTGTGCGGTAAAACTTGACATGCACAAAGCCTATGACAGGGTTGAGTGGATCTTTTTGGAGAAAATGATGATTCAACTTGGGTTTGATGTTAGATTTGTTGAATTACTTATGTCTTGTGTAAGATCATTACTTATAAGGTTCGGTTTAATAACCAAGAGACCAGCAAATTTATACCGACAAGGGGGCTGCGCCAGGGGGATCCCCTATCCCCTTATCTTTTTTGCTCTGTGCTGAAGGTCTTTCAAGTCTTCTGGCTCATAGAGAGGAGGTTCGTGGCATTGAAGGTGTCAGGGTTTGCAGAAATGCGCCATCAGTATCTCATTTACTCTTTGCTGATGATTCCCTTATCCTTATGAAAGCAAATATGATTAATGCAACCTCATTGAGACAGGTCCTTGAACAGTACTGTGCTAGCTCGGGTCAAATGGTAAGTCAGGCAAAGTGTAGCATATTTTTCAGCCCCAATGTTGATGTGGAGGTGAAGGCGGAAATATGTACGGAGTTAAATATCATGACGGAGGCTCTGTCGGATAAATATTTGGGTTTGCCGGCCCTTGTAGGAGTTGACAAAAGTGACAGCTTCATCCATTTACTAGAAAGAATTATCAAGAGACTAGAAGGGTGGAAGGAAAGAATTATATCCATGGGTGGCAAGGAAATTCTCCTGAAGGCGATTATTCAGGCGATCCCTGTTTATGCGATGGCGGTTTTCAAAATACCAAAGAAATTATGCAAGGACATAGCAGATGCGATGGCTAGGTTCTGGTGGGGGGATTCGGACATCCAAAAACGCATGCACTGGAAGGCATGGTGGAAATTGTGTATACCAAAGAAGAATGGTGGCTTGGGTTTTCGGGATCTTCATGCATTTAATCTAGCGATGCTGGCTAAGCAATCGTGGAGATTGATCACCAACCCCGACACACTTTGTGCAAAGGTCTTGAGAGCAAAATATTATCCGCATGGTAATCTCTTAAAGGCGGGTACTAAGAAAGGATGTTCATACACTTGGCAAAGTATAATCGCAGGCCTCTGTACTTTCAAACGAGGTTTTATATGGAGGGTTGGCAGTGGTGAGATGATTAACATATGGGAGGATCCGTGGGTGCCGGGAAGCCCAACTCGTAAAGTTATTACTCCAAAAGGTACTATCCTGCTGCGTTCTGTAAATGAAATTATCAATCAACGTACAGGTGACTGGGATGTACCTCTTATCAAGGATCTCTTCAGCCCTATTGACGTTGAATGTATTATGCGGATTCCGCTGAGTGATCTTATGTAGCAAGATTTTGTAGCATGGGGCATCACTAAGAACTACAGGTTTTCAGTTCGGTATGCCTATTATGCAGAATGGAATCACCAAAACGGCCATAAGCTATCCAGACCAGATGATCAAGGTATGTCAATGCATAACCCAGTTTGGGATATTCTTTGGAAACTACATGTGCCAGGTAAGATCAAGATCTTTTTGTGGAAGGCGCTGCATGGAATTGTTCCAAGAATGTCGATACTCGCAAATAGACATATACCCGTGTCTGGACAATGCCCAATATGCTATTTGGATGCAGAGGATATTAGTCACCTGATTTTTAAATGCCCAAGAGCAAAGGAAGTTTGGACGTCAATTGGTGTCTTGCAGATTATTGAAGAATTTGGTGCAGTGGACAGATCCGGGTCTGTTGCTTTAGAAGAAATGTTGCGCAGCAATATTGAAACGCCAGCTGATCTGAAACACGTCGGAATTAAAGAATTGTTGGCTGTGGGCGCGTGGTACATCTGGTGGCAACGGCGTGAGGCTGTCAAGGGTGAAAAAGTGGCGCCTCCGGCGCGTACGAGCTTTGCTATCCAAGCCCTCACCCTAAATTATAAAGGAGCTGAGAAGGGAGTTTCACATAAATACCATGGACCAGGCCAAGGCCGGGATCCTATAAGCTTAATGTTGATGCTTGTTTTTTCCCTAATGGTACAGGTGGATTGGGAGCTGTGATTCGTAATGATAAAGGTGAAGCTGTCGCTGGAGCGGGTGACCCTAGGAGTAATATCCTCGACGCTGCAACTGCAGAAGCTTTGGCGCTCCAGAGAGGCTTACACCTTGCAGATGATCTTGGGTGCGCTCCAATTATTGTGGAGACGGATTCAATGGAACTAGTTGAAGCTTTCAATGGGGTGACTGAAATTTGGAGTCCTTACACGGCAATTCTGACGGACTGCTTCCTCACAGCAAGGAGAATTGGACAAGTGGTAGTGCAACACTGCCCGCGGGAAGCAAATAGGGTAGCTCACAATATTGCTAGGCATTCGTATGATTCAAATTCTTCTGTTTTTTGGGAATCTAATCCCCCTAGCTTTATTATCCCGGATGTAATGAACGATGTATCTTTGTTTGGTTGAGGCGGCGAGTTTCAGACGCACTCTTTCCCTAACCAGGGTACCGAAAGGGACTGGCAGGGTTTTAATGAGGCGGCTCGCTGACCTAATATATGGTGGTTGAAAATTCAAAAAAAAAAAGAGTGCAAATCCAGAAGGCGTCTCAAAGAGCACCAAGATCATCCCATGATGCCCCAGCCAGTTGGCTGTTAGGGCAAAAAAAATACAGAAGTTCGGGCAAGCAGCCAAATTGTAGAGCATTCAGATTGCTAACATAAAATTTCAAGTTAGCACCGGATAAGGACTCACCCAAGTCGACGGCCGATGATGTTCCTAGGAGAGGAGGGGAGAAGGAGCAATGGGAGCGTGGGCGCGTTCTCCCATTGGTGAGGGCGTGTGTAGGTAGGGGATGCGATTCAAAGAGGAGTAAAATTGTTGAGGATGAAGAGGTGGACTTGCTGCTGCTTGCCGGTGATGATGACGAGGCTCAGCTGGCGGCAGTGGAGACCATGGCCGAGCTTGATGACACTGAGGGCAACCTTCCGCTTCTTGATGCCGGGATTGAGGCCGTCGCCATTGGCGACCTCCTTGCTTCTGACTCGCTGCATGTCGCTGGTGGTGGGCACGCAATCATCTCCATCGAAGACATGTTCGACAGGCCCAGCATTCCGCTGCTGCCGGCGCCTGTTCGCGCTGCCCGTCACGACACGTCCGCGACGATGTCGGATGTCGATTCTGCCTTTGAGAAGCGTCGGAGCAGCCGCTTGGCGGCCAAGCCTCAAATGCATGCTGTTGATCGTGCTGTGCATGTTCTGCACACAAAGCTTGGATATGAATCCAACGGAATGCCCCTGATGCAAGCACGGCAAGAATACGTCAAGGAAGGCAAAGATGGGTTCTCGGTCACTGCTGTGAAGGCCATTTCAACACTGCTCAAGCTCAACATGCCGAGCATCGCGGCTGCTGATGAAGCACTGATTAACATGGAGGGTGCGGGCGGCACCGAGCTGGAAGCATCCGCTTAAGTCGTTTTCCAAGACGCATCGCTACTCTTTTAGTTCCTTCTGTTTTTATGACGATCAAGAACTGCTACCAGCTTAGTTTATTCAGCCATTGGGGAGTGGGCGTGTCACTCCCTGAACTTCTAAAGCTTCGGCACTGCGCTACTTTCGACCTCGCCTCGCCCTCACAAGCTCAACTTCCCCAAGCTGCTTCCAGCTACAAAGCCAAAGCTAAAGCTCAGGCAGAATCGTCGCCCCCATTTCTTCATCATGATTGGACTTCTGCTTGACATCTTGTGTTGGAACGTCCGGGGGCTAAATGACCAAGCCCGTAAAGATGTCGTCCATGCCCTCTTCGCGCATACCACCTGCCATATCGCCTGCATCCAGGAAACAAAGCTTGACTTCATCGACCATCAGACCGCCGCCTACCTCGGGGGCCACCGTCTTCGCTCTTTCGCGCATCGGCCCGCAACCGGCACAAGAGGGGGCATCCTCTTGCTTTGGAACAGCGATCACGTGGACATCACCAACATCCACATTGGCACACACCTTATTTCTGCGGATGTGATCATGAACGCCTGCGGCACCACCTTCAAGTTAACAAATGTTTATGGGCCAAGCACTGACGTGGACAAAAGGGCTTTCCTTGATGAGGTCTTTGCTGTAGCTCCAACGGATGGATCTAAGTGGCTTATTCTTGGCGATTTCAACCTAATTTATCAGGCGGCTGGCAAAAGCAACGGAAACCTCAACCTTCGACTCATGGGCCAATTCAGAAGGGCTTTGAACACATGCCAGCTAAAGGAGATTAGACTCATGAACAGAAAATTTACTTGGAGCAATGAGCGTGATGAACCTACTCTCAGCAGGCTGGATAGGGCTTTCTGCAATGTTGAATGGGAGCTGACCTTGGAGAATCATTCCCTCAATGCGCTCTCTTCATCTTTGTCTGACCACTGCCCAATTCTGCTCTCAAATCATAGCGGACCGCGCAAGGCCCAAACTTTCCGCTTTGAGAACTTCTGGATGAAGATGCCCGATTTTTCTGACATTGTCCAGTCGGCTTGGGACGAGCCCACTACCCATACCCAACCTGTTCACGTCCTCAACCATAAGCTCAAGACCACAGCCAAGAAACTCAGAGCCTGGAGCAAGGGGCTCTTCTCCAACCACAAGCTGCAGCTGCTAATGGCTCTTGATGTCATCCTCGTGCTTGATATGGCCCAGGAATCACGCTCACTCACTGAGATTGAGAGGACACTTCGCTCCGCTCTCAAGCGTCGGGTCATGGGTTTGGCGGCTTTGGAGCGCACTCGGAAGCGGCAAGCGTCAAGAATTTCCTTCCTCCGTGAGGGGGATGCGAACACCAAGTTCTACCATCTACGGGTCAACTCACGTCGACGCAAGAACAACATTATGTGCCTTAAAAAGGGAGAGGGTTGGGTAACATCTCACGAGGAGAAACCGAATCACATCCATGAGTTCTTCTCCGGAATTCTAGGCACCCCGAGCCGCGCTCGCTGGATTTCAACTGGAACCTAATGGACCCTGCTGCGGAAGACCTGGAAAGCTTGGGGTTGCCTTTCTCTGAGATGGATATTAAAGGGGCTATTGATGTCATGCCGCTGGATAAAGCCCCTGGCCCGGATGGCTTCACTGTCGCTTTTTTTCCGCTCTTGCTGGCACATAATCAAGGAAGATATCATGCGGGTCATCGACGCCTTCTCCGAGCTCTCGGTTAACAACTTCAACATCATGAACACGGCAAACATTGCCCTGCTGCCGAAAAAAAGAGGGGCCGGACTCCATCTCTGATTTCAGGCCCATTAGTCTCATCCACATGATCCCGAAGATAATCGCCAAAGCTATGGCGCTAAGACTGCGTCCGCGGATGGATGACCTGATTTCGACCAGCCAAAATGCCTTCATAAAATCCAGAAGCATTCACGACAACTTCCTTTATGTCAGAAATGCGGCTCGTCGCCTGCACCAGAATCACAAGCCAATCCTGTTGTTCAAGCTTGACATTGCCAAGGCCTTCGATTCTGTGCGATGGGACTACATTCTTGATGTTCTGCAGAGGAGGGGATTCCCACCTCGCTTTCGCGCTTGGGCTGCCCTACTTTTCACGACCTCCACGTCGTGCGTCCTTCTGAATGGCATTCCTGGTCTGGACATCCTCCATGGTAGGGGTCTTAGGCAAGGGGATCCGCTTTCACCGCTGTTATTCGACTTTGCCATTGACCCACTGCAGAGGATCCTTCAGCTCGCCACAGAGAATGGTTTGCTGCAGCCGCTGCCTGATAGAGCGATCAAGGCCCGCATTTCTCTCTATGCTGATGACGCTGTTATTTTTGTCGCCCCAACTGCCGCTGATGTCTCCAACCTTGCAACGCTGCTCCGAAATTTTGGTGAGGTTTCAGGACTGGTCACAAACGCCACGAAGAGCTCGGTGGCGGCCATAAGATGCGAGGGGCTCGATCTTACAACCATCCTTGCAAACTTCCCTGCGTCTATGGTCCAGTTTCCTATTAAGTACCTGGGACTGCCACTTTCTTTGGGCCGGCTTCGACGTGCTGATCTGCAACCCTACATCGACAAGACAGCCTCGCGACTCAGCCCGTGGAAAAGCAAGTTCATGAACCGTGCTGGCTGCATGGCCCTTGTCAAGTCAGTGCTGACCTCCATGCAAATTTTCCTGCTTACGGCGACCAAGCTTGACAAAGCAACGTTAAAAGCTCTTGACAAGATTAGGAGGGGATGGCTATGGGACTGCAATACTTCGGTTAGTGGCGGCAATTGCAAGGCGCGTGGCAAAAAGTGTGCCGTCCAAAGAGCATGGCTGGGCTTGGTATACTGGACTTGGAAAAATTCGCAAGAGCGTTGAGGCTTCGCTGGCTCTGGTTTGAATGGACTGCGCCTGATAAACCTTGGGTTGGGCTTGGCACCCCAAACGATCAACATGACCGCGATCTCTTCAACGCCGCAACCAAGGTCACTGTGTGGGTGATGGCACCCGTGCGGCTTTCTGGACTTCCTCATGGATTAATGGCACCACGCCTAGCTCCGTGGCCCCCCTCATCTTCAAAGCATCCAAGCGGAAGAACTGATGTGTGCGTGATGCTTTGGCGGATAATAGGTGGGTGGCAGACATTGACGTAGCCGCCTTCACGGTTGACCACTTTGCCCAATACGCCGCGCTTGCGGAACTTCTGGAGGATGTGACGCTTTCTGACAACATGCCTGACACAATCACCTGGATACTCACGGAGAGTGGGGTTTACACTGCAGGGTCTGCCTACAAAGCTCAGTTTGCGGGTTCCATCCCGTGCTCCTTCGCGCCCATCGTGTGGAAGCCATGGGCACCTCCAAAATGCCGTTTCTTCGCTTGGCTGGCGGTGCAAAACCGTCTGTGGGCTTCTGATCGCCTGGCCATTAGGGGCTGGCCTCAACAGCCCGTCTGCAAGCTTTGCAATTGTCAGCCGGAGACCGCCCGACACATCATCTTCGAGTGTCGGTTCTCTAGGAGGGTCTGGCAGGCCGCTGCTTCTTGGTTGTCTTGCCCGGCTCTCCCATCATGCGTGGGATCTGGACGCGGAACAGTGCTACAATATTGGCAGGCGGCCTCCCGTGCACCCACGGCCTTCCCCATGGGTCTCAAAACCGCCATAACCCTGATCGCTTGGGAGATTTGGAAGGAAAGGAATGAGCGTGTTTTCAATAACAAATCAACCATGCCATCCACCCTGGTGCAGAAGATAAAGGACGAAAGTAAGAACTGGATCCTCGCTGGGGCCAAACAACTGGCTTTGTTGACAGCCTCTTGAAGATATGACGATCTATCTCGCTGAGAGAGTGGACGGGATTGGCTGATCTTTCCCCTCGTGGGAATGTATTAGTACGCCCCTTGTTGTTATGTGTTTTAATTTGGTCTCGGCCGTGTCATGTTTGCTCCTTCTATATCAATATAAAGGCAAAGCTTTTGCCTCGTTTCAAAAAAAATCCATCGGTTGGGTTGCAAGCTAGCGGTGTCCCGCGTATGCCCGCTTAAGTACGGGGCGCTGGTATTGATGCGATCAGCGAAGGAAAGTAAAAGAAAAAACAGAAGAGGAGTTTGATTCGGATCAGCACAATGAAAAAGGAAAACGTGGATAGGAATTGGCTTGGTACGTGAAGTGCATCACCAAGTATATGGAAGGCCAGCTTGGGTCGGGTCGGTACTGCTTCTAGGCTATTTTACGATCGTGCAATTTTGGGTGTGGAAAGAAGGAAGAAATCAAGATATACTTGTTTCTAATTTCAACTTTTCGAGCGATGGTGGAATCAGTTCATTTGGATTCATGCCATGCAGAAATTTGTCCGGTTTGTTTTGGGTGATGTCCCAACTTTGCATCCATAATTTTAGATTGCATTCACAAGCGTATTCGGCTTATTTAAACCCTTGGTGTGCAGGAATTTGTCTTGTTTATGTTTGGGGTGATTTACATGTTGCAGTCCAAAAGTTATGTGTCGAAATCTGGTTGGTGGTGCTAAACATGGAGGTGCCAAGAACAAGCCTAGTTAGCCGAGAGGGAGAATATGGTGTGGTAGGCCAGCATGACTTGCGGATGGAGAAGAAGCGGGGCAAAGTTGCAGATTTAACGCCACACACGCTTGAGAAGACCTTCCGGCGTTGAGAACAACGCTTCTCTAAAAAGGGGAGGATGATGAGGGCATCTTGTTAAAGATTGCAGCTAGAACAATATTCACGCAATGTAATGTCTAAGGTTGCGTCCTTTTTAATGTGTTTTGGCTGAGGCTCCAATAGGCCGGTTTGTATCAGTTAGAGTCTAATTATGTTTGGAGTCGTATGTGTTTTGATTTGGGCATGTCCAACCGATTAGGGGTTGGCCTCCTATATAAAGGAGCCGGCATCTAGGGTTTTAGAGAGTTGAAAATTATGTACAAATTGAAGTTCAAGATTGCAATGACAGTGTCTTGGACGTTCGTCTAGTTATCCAATAAACTGAGTCACGAAGAGTCTTGAGTTTGTCAATGATTATAGTGTGTTTGCGAGAAGACTCTTGAATCTGTTAAGGATTGTCGAGCTTAGCGTGAAGCTGTTGTTTATCTTCATGTGCTCGCTTAAATCTATCCAAGTTAGTCACATTACGTGTATTGCACACGTGGTTGTTGGAGATATGCCCTAGAGACAATAATAATTAAGTTTATTATTTATCTCCATGTTTATTATTAATGTTTATATCTTTATGCTTTAACTGTATTGGGTACTTGTATAGCAAATACAACGTATGCAAGAGGAAAACCTCCGATACACGTGTAGAGATATGAACGGAAAAATAGTTCCTGGTCTTGTCTCTAAGACTGGCCTATCTTATTTTCGATGATCGTGTTTTCCTGATCATGGATTTTGTATAAGTCAAACAACTATAGGAGTGGATTATCGGAATGATAATAGCACTGAACCGACCCACCGTATGATTTTGCTATGAGACAAATCGTCAACGATGAAATAGCAATGATCATCTATTTAGTTATCGTTAGCTATATTCCTATGCTATGAGAATATCTTGTGACCGCTTATTCGACACTCGAGTTTTGATTTCCACCAAACGTCTTGCAGTAACAACATGGGACCATAAAGGTGGCTTTTGGGCTTGAACTAGAATAATGTATTGGAACAGAGATCGTTCAAGAATGGCACTTACTCCTCCAGACGATGGAGAGATACATCCTCTAGGCCATCTCAAGTATTTATGTTGTCACCCAATCGTCTGGCCAGACACAAGCGTGATTATCACGGGACAACATATATACGGAATGAGAAAAGAGAATGATCTTGGAACGAGAATTATATGTGTTATGATCGAAGGGTTTGATCACACTAGAGCACATTGTCTCAATCTCGAGATATCATTGGTATCGTGTACGTAAGGGGATTAAGCGTAATGAGTAACGCACAGGTTCTGTCGATCACTCACAGACACAAGGGTGCCAGTACGAATGCCTAACCCACTGCTGGTTATTGTTCGGTAAGCTCCCGAACAATACTTTGTGTTTGCTGAACCTATCGGGTCACACACTTAAGCTGTAGGTCAATCTTTGATTGAGAGAATAAAGTTGTAGTGTTTCGTGGTTATGAGATTGTGTCGGAGTAGCTCCGATGTCACTGAGACTTGTTCCGGTGAATTATAAGTTGAGAGAATGAGTACATCTAATGTGCCGGGGTGATAGAATGTTTTCTATCATCAGCGGATTTATTCCGAGTGCTTATAAAGAAGGAAATATTGTTCCGATAGTTTTGTCGGCGGATACTAGATATCCCGGTTCATATAAATATGAGTTATATGATAGGTAATTAATTCCGGGAATTTTCTGTAAAAGAAAATATTCATTTAGGAATTAATTAGACAAAACAATTAATTATTTATTTAATTAATAAAAAGAAAATATAAAAGAAAAGGTATTATTTTTATGCCAAATAAAAGGAGGCTGCCTAAGTGGGCCCATGGGGCCCACATGGCAGCCGCACCCCACATGGTATGTGGGTGAGGGCTGAGTCCGAGTTGGGGGGGACTCCCCCTCCCCGGCGGCTAGGGCGGCGGCTAGGGCGGGCCCCACGGCGGGCGGCGGCCAGGGCGGGCCCCACAAGGCAGGAGGCGGGTGGGAGGGGAGTCCCCTTGATGTCTACGCACGCTTCTATTCTTGTAGACAGTGTTGGGCCTCCAAGAGCAGAGGTTTGTAGAACAGCAGCAAGTTTCCCTTAAGTGAATCACCCAAGGTTTATCGAACTCAGGGAGGTAGAGGTCAAAGATATCCCTCTCAAGCAACCCTGCAATTAAGATACAAGAAGTCTCTTGTGTCCCCAACACACCCAATACACTTGTCAGATGTATAGGTGCACTAGTTCGGCGAAGAGATAGTGAAATACAAGTAATATGGATGATTATAAGTAGTAACTGCAATCTGAAATAAAGATGGCAGCAAGCAAACATGTAGCAGAACTTGATGTAAACGGTGTTTCAATGCTTAGAAACAAGGCCTAGGGATCATACTTTCACTAGTGGACACTCTCAACAATGATCTCATAACTGAATAAGTAAAAGCTACTCTTAAACACTCTCTTGTTGGATAACAAACACCATTCATTGTGTAGGGCTACAAAAGCACACCTCAAGCCGGAGTAAACAAGCGCCACAACGTCATAAAGGAGTCACACACGGTGCACACACTGTCACCTTTACACCGTGGAGAGTACCGGAGTTCATATTAAAGTAACCTATAGAGTGCATAATAGATAAAGAGTAACATCTACATATTCAACTAGATTAGCACAACTGAACACAAGTAAATACTGCTCGGGATTATTCTCCTTCTTGATGAAGCAAGAGTACTATGCGTAGGGCTGCAAAGCACACCTCAAAGTCTGAGTAAACAAACACCACAATTCCCAAGAATAAGCCATGATAAATGTCTAAATTATTCATAGAGTCACACAAGTACCCACACTGTCACCTTGATACCGTGTTGTCACAATGACTCCAGAAACTAGACAAAATCACTTGAGTAGCATAAACATTATTAATGTATTCAGCGATACTAGCAATACACATGATCACATAAAGATCACACCATGGGAGAGAGAGATGAACCACATAGCTACCGGTAGAGCCCTCAGCCTCGGGGGAGAACTACTCCCTCCTCATCATGGGAGTCAGCAGCGGCGATGAAGATGGCGGTGGAGTCGATGGAGATGACTCCGGGGGCAATTCCCCGTCCCGGCGCGTGCCGGAACAGAGATTCTGTCCCCCGAAACTTGTCGTCGATGGCGGCGGCGCTGCGGAACTCTTCTGGAAATATGACTTGTTTTTAGGGTTTTCGCGTCTGAGGCAATATATAGGCGAAGGGGCGCGTCGGTGGAGCCCGAGGGGCCACACCATAGGCGCGGCAGGAGGGGGCCGCGCCGCCAGGTGGTTTGGCCACCTCCTGGCTCCTCTTCGTCTCTCCTTCGGACTCGTGTACGTGTTGGAAAAATAGGGACGTGGCCTTTTGTTTCGTGCAATTCCGAGAATATTCGCAGAAGTACTTTTCTGAACCAAAAACAGCAGAAAACAGGGAACTGGCACTTGGCATCTTGTTAATAGGTTAGTCCCAGAAAATGCATAAAAGTGATATGAAGTGTATATAAAACATGTAGCAATTGGTATAATATAAGCATGGAACATCAGAAATTATGGATACGTTGGAGACGTATCAAGCATCCCCAAGCTTAGTTCTACTCGTCCTCGAGTAGGTAAAACGATAACAACAAATAATTTCTGAGGAGACATGCTTTCACACAATCTTGATCATATATTGCAAGGCTCATGTCATGAATGAAGTGACTCAAAGCAATGGTCTATAGTTTGCTAACATAGATAAAGAGTAAACAATGAATCATATAAGCAAAAACTTTTCATGAATAGTACTTTCAAGACAAGCATCAAAAAGTTTTGCATAAGAGGTAACTCATAAAGCAATAGATTCAAAGTAAAAGGCATTGAAGCAACACAAAGGATGATTAAGTTTCAGCATTGCTTTCAACTTGTAACATGTATATCTCATGGATAGTTGTCAACATAAAGCAATATAACAAGTGCAATAAGTAAACATGTAAGAATCAATGCACACAAAGTTGACACTAGTGTTTGCTTCTAAGATAGAAAGGAGTAGGTAAACTGACTCAACATAAAGTAAAAGATAGGCCCTTCGCAGAGGGAAGCAGGGATTAAATCATGTGCTAGAGCTTTTTAAGTTTTCGAAAGCATATAGAGAGCACAAAATAAGTATTTGAGAGGTGTTTGTTGTTGTCAACGAATGGTAGTGGGCACTCTAACCCCCTTGTCAACCAGACTTTCAAGAGCGGCTCCCATGAAGGACGTTATCTCTACCAGCAAGGTAGATCATCCCTCTTCTCTTTTGTTTACACATGTATTTTAGTTTCTTTATAGTTGACACTCCTCCCAACCTTTTGCTTACACAAGCCATGGCTAACCGAATCCTCGGGTGCCTTCCAACATTCACATACCATGGAGGAGTGTCTATTTGCAATTAAGTTGCTTACTGATAAATCAGGGCAAAACATGTGAAGAGAATTATTAATGAAAGTTGTAATTAATTGGGGCTGGGCACCCCGTTGCCAGCTCTTTTTGCAAATTATTGGATAAGCGGATGTATATGCCACTAGTCCATTGGTGAAAGTCTGTCAGAAGTAAATGACAAGATTGAAAGATAAAACACCACATACTTCCTCATGAGCTATAAAACATTGACACAAATAAGGAGTAATAAAGTTTTGAATAGTTTAAAGGTAGCACATGAAGTATTTACTTGGAATGGCAGGAAATACCACATAGTAGGTAGGTATGGTGGACACAAATGGCATGGGTTTTGGCTCAAGGTTTGGATGCACGAGAAGCATTCCCTCTCAGTACAGAGTTTAGGCTAGCAAGGTTGTTTGAAGCAAACACAAGTATAAACCGGTACAGCAAGACTCAATAAAAACATATTGCAAGTATTATAAGACTCTACACTGTCTTCCTTGTTGCTCAAACATTTTACCAGAAAATATCTAGACCTTAGAGAACAAATATGCATCCCAAGTCTCAACAAGCTCTACGGTAGTTCTCCACTACTAGGCTTTAACTACATGATGCAAGAGCTTAAACATGATCTACTTGAGAGCTCAAAACAATTGCAAAGTATCAAATCGAAACAAGACAATGATCTACAAGAATGCATATGTCTTTTCCAATACCAACTACCACATGTAGCATTTTCTTTCTTCCAAACAAACACCAATCAATTTATTTAAACATAAACTCTCCAAATGATAATATAATGCAGCAAGAGAGTATTTATAAACAAGTGCTAACAGCTCGAAGAGATGCATGAAAAACAGGAGCTAAAAGCACTGCAGTAGCTAGTTAAGAATACTCAACAAATATAAGTGAAGAACATGAGTATTCACATGAAAAAGCGGAGCGTGTCTCTCTCCCACACAAGGATTGCTAGGATCCGAATTTATTCAAACAAAAACAAAAATAAAAGCACACAGACGCTCCAAGTAAAGCGCATAAGATGTGAAAGAATTAAAATATAGTTTCACTAGAGATGACCTGATAAGTTGTTGATGAAGAAGGGGATGCCTTGGGCATCCCCAAGCTTAGACGCTTGAGTCTTCTTGAATATGGTGGGATGAACCACGGGGGCATCCCCAAGCTTAGGCTTTTCACTCTTCTTGATCACATAATATCACCCTTCTCGCTTGATCCTTGAAAACTTCCTTCACACCAAACTCGAAACAGTTCTCATTAGAGGGTTAGTGCATAATCAAAAATTCTCATATTCTGTAATGATACAATCATTCCCAAAGCTTCTGGACATTAGCTACAGCCACCAATGCTTTGTGGAGCAAAGAAATCCACACAAACATCGTAAAAGAGCGAATGCAAAACAAAAGGCAGAATCTGTCAAAAACAGAACAGTCTGTGAAGACGAATTTTTTCGAGGCACTTAAGTTGCTCAGATGGATCTGGCCAAATTAATGAAAGTTGCGTACATATCTGAGGAAGATGCGTGATTTTTTAGAATTTTTCGAATTTTCTCAGGGAGAAAAGCTCAAATTCGTGACAGCTAAAAATCTGTTACTGCGCAGAAATCCAAATCTTGCATCAACTTTCAATAAAGAACTTTACTTGGCACAACAATGCAATAAAATAAAGATACAAAGGAGTTGCTACAGAAGTAACAAACACCTTGACTCAAAACAAAAATAACAGAAAATAAAAACAATGGGTTGTCTCCCATAAGCGCTTTTCTTTAAAGCCTTTTAGCTAGGCATAGTGATTTTATGATGCCATATGTATAAGAGTTGAATATAAGAGAGCATCAAAAGCAAATAAAACACATTTAAATCTAACCCACTTCTATGCAAGGAGTCTTGTAAGAAAATAAATCAATGAAGCACAAAGTGACTAGCATAGAAAGCAAAACAAGTGCAACTTCAAAAATTTCAACATAAAGAGAGAGACTTAATATTATTGTGATATATGAAATCGTGTCTCCCTCTCTCATAAGGACCAGTAGGTCTTAAAGTACCCAGCAAATAAAAGCAAATCAAGAGAAAGCTCAAAACTTCATCATAAAGAGAGAAATTTAGTAACATGAAGATTTCTATAACCATACTTTCCTCTCTCAAAATAATTTTCAGCGGCATCATGAATAAACTCAACAATATAGCTATCACATAAGCATTCTTATCATGATCCACATGCATAAAAGTATCATTACTCTCCACATAACATATCATTAGTAATAGTGAGAGTAAAAGTATCACATCCATCATTGTAATCATCATAAATTGGAGGCATAGAATAATCAAATGAATTTTATCCTCAATAGTAGATGGACTGAGAATATCATATTCATCATTGTAAACATCATATATAGGAGGCATATCATAATCAACATAAACTATATCCTCAATAGTAGGTGGACTGAAAATATCACAATGATTATAATCATCATATATTGGAGGCAAAGTATTATCAAAGCAAATTTCCTCCTTAAAGCTTGGGGGACTAAAAATATCATATTCATCACAACTAGCTTCCCCAAGCTTAGACTTTTCCATAGCATTAGCAATAATGGTGTTCAAAGAATTTATAGTAATACCATTGCTACCATCATGCAAACAAGCCTCCATAGGTTTTTTAATTTTCTCTTCAAAAGCATCATGTCCTAATTCAATATAAAGTTCATAAAGATCTCTAATTTTTTTGTTGTTTTCCATTAAGCCTAACTAGTGAAAATAAAAACAAGAAACAAAAAGATATAATTGCAGAATCTAAAGGAAATAACTTCGAGCACTCACACACTAGCAACAAACTAGAAAATAGCTTAGTAGCCAGAGGATGTGAATACCTTTTACCTTACCTCCCCGGCAACGGCGCCAGAAAATAGCTTGATGTCTACGCACGCTTCTATTCTTGTAGACAGTGTTGGGCCTCCAAGAGCAGAGGTTTGTAGAACAGCAGCAAGTTTCCCTTAAGTGAATCACCCAAGGTTTATCGAACTCAGGGAGGTAGAGGTCAAAGATATCCCTCTCAAGCAACCCTGCAATTAAGATACAAGAAGTCTCTTGTGTCCCCAACACACCCAATACACTTGTCAGATGTATAGGTGCACTAGTTCGGCGAAGAGATAGTGAAATACAAGTAATATGGATGATTATAAGTAGTAACTGCAATCTGAAATAAAGATGGCAGCAAGCAAACATGTAGCAGAACTTGTGTAAACGGTGTTTCAATGCTTAGAAACAAGGCCTAGGGATCATACTTTCACTAGTGGACACTCTCAACAATGATCTCATAACTGAATAAATAAAAGCTACTCTTAAACACTCTCTTGTTGGATAACAAACACCATTCATTGTGTAGGGCTACAAAAGCACACCTCAAGCCGGAGTAAACAAGCGCCACAACGTCATAAAGGAGTCACACACGGTGCACACACTGTCACCTTTACACCGTGGAGAGTACCGGAGTTCATATTAAAGTAACCTATAGAGTGCATAATAGATAAAGAGTAACATCTACATATTCAACTAGATTAGCACAACTGAACACAAGTAAATACTGCTCGGGATTATTCTCCTTCTTGATGAAGCAAGAGTACTATGCGTAGGGCTGCAAGAGCACACCTCAAAGTCTGAGTAAACAAACACCACAATTCCCAAGAATAAGCCATGATAAATGTCTAAATTATTCATAGAGTCACACAAGTACCCACACTGTCACCTTGATACCGTGTTGTCACAATGACTCCAGAAACTAGACAAAATCACTTGAGTAGCATAAACATTATTAATGTATTCAGCGATACTAGCAATACACATGATCACATAAAGATCACACCATGGGAGAGAGAGATGAACCACATAGCTACCGGTAGAGCCCTCAGCCTCGGGGGAGAACTACTCCCTCCTCATCATGGGAGTCAGCAGCGGCGATGAAGATGGCGGTGGAGTCGATGGAGATGACTCCGGGGGCAATTCCCCGTCCCGGCAGCGTGCCGGAACAGAGACTTCTGTCCCCCGAAACTTGTCGTCGATGGCGGCGGCGCTGCGGAACTCTTCTGGAAATATGACTTGTATTTTAGGGTTTTCGCGTCTGAGGCAATATATAGGCGAAGGGGCGGCGTCGGTGGAGTCCCGAGGGGCCACACCATAGGCGGCGCGGCAGGAGGTGGGCCCGCGCCGCCAGGTGGTTTGGCCGCCTCCTGGCTCCTCTTCGTCTCTCCTTCGGACTTCGTGTACGTGTTGGAAAAATAGGGACGTGGCCTTTTGTTTCGTGCAATTCCGAGAATATTCGCAGAAGTACTTTTCTGGAACCAAAAACAGCAGAAAACAGGGAACTGGCACTTCGGCATCTTGTTAATAGGTTAGTCCCAGAAAATGCATAAAAGTGATATGAAGTGTATATAAAACATGTAGCAATTGGTATAATATAAGCATGGAACATCAGAAATTATGGATACGTTGGAGACGTATCACCCCTCCAACCCGAGTTGGAGTGGGGGGGAGGTCTCCTCCCCCCATTCCTTGTTTGGTAAGGCAAGTTTGGGAGGGAGGAGTCCTACTCCTCCTCCCAATCCGAGTTGGGGAACGGGAGGGACTCCTCCCTCCCTTCCTTGGCCGGCCGGCCCAAAGGGAAGGGCTTTGCCCCTTCCCCAAGTCCCTCCACCCCTTGGCCTCCTTTATAAGCAACCCCAAGCCCCTAGGGTTTGACACACAAGTTTGCCTCCGTGCAAGTTCTCTCTCTCTTGTAGATCTCATGTGTTGAGAATTAGACGTCTCTAATCTTCTCATATAGATCTAATCTAGTTGATTAGATCTACCACCTAAACTACGCCGCAAGGCTGTCTCTCTTCACCACGTGCTAGTAGCTAGGCGGTGAACGCACGGGGTGGGTTGACACGGTGTATGTGTGGATACTGTTAGAGCGGGATTCGCGCCAGCAATTCCTCGTCGACGGAACAACTTCATCAACGTCTAAATCTACGTCGACGTACGGCAACAATCTCACCTCCCAGCGTGGACGCGAGATTCTTCATCAGGCTTCACCGACATCTACTTCGACAAACACAAGATCTTCTGCAACGGTGTTTGTAAGTATCTTGATCATCGCATTATGGGGTGCAGCATATCTTCATAGAATAGATCTAGGCGGCAAGGTTACGGATAATTTAAAAGTTTTACCCGCAACCCAATAGTGGTATCAGAGCCGATCTATGCGTTGATATGATTTGATCTAGAGCACATGTTGGTGCGAGCATTGCATGGTTCTTGCATTAAGTTTATTTTAGTTGCTTCCCAAAAAGTTGTACAACATATTCCATGGCAGTATTAGCAAGATCTTTACGAACTACTGGCAATCCGCGGACCTTCCGGCTGCTCCTAGTATGCTTGTTGGCGCCAACGAAGTGCTTCAGTAGCTTCGGGTCTATACTTCTAGTTGTGGACGTTGTTGTGCATATGGATTGGGCCTGAGGGTTGGACGCCTCACGGGGGTCACACGCACATGTGATCGTTTAGATTGGGGTTCTGCAACGTTTTCGTAATGTTGGGATCTCAATCACCTCGCAATGTTAATCTAGCAACTAGCCTAAACGTGCTTCAATACGTAGGTAGTGATGGTAACTCCATAGAACCTACAAAGCCACGTAAAACATGCAAACAAGCGTTAGATACGTCTAACTTGGTTTTGTAGGATTGTGTGCATGTGTTTTGGTATAGTTATTTTGTTACGGTGTCTTAACATGATGGTGGGAGCCAAACAATTGATCGAGTTCGTCATCGACAATCAAGCGAAGAAGAGTTCGTCGCGGAGACCGGGAGGAGGCGCCGGCAATGGAACCGGTGACGTGTACTTGGCGAGTTTCGGATATGGTAATTTTCCTTCAGGAATTTGACCGTGACCGGAAACAATGAAGATGGTGATCCTCAAGGACGAGCGCCAATGACTTCCGAAGAAATAACAAAGGCTATACCAAAGCACATGAATTATTAGGGTGTAACGGCCTGTGATGTTTATCCTTTGTTGTTTGCACCTTGATTGCGCAGTAGTCGTTTATTAGGGTGAATCCTCAAATAAAATCAAGGTGATCGTGTTCTTACCAACCGTGGCACCGTCAAACCGGATGCTTGTTGCCGTACGCCCTGTATCCAGGAGTAATGTGTACCAAGGGTTCGTGAGACGGGCGCGAACCGTTCCAGCTGCCAGTGTCGGTTGGTTATCTTGACGTCCAGGCATACACAGATATGAGTTCGGAACACACCCGTCGAAAGACGAACAGGAGTTGTAGCTACTACAATTAGCATAGTGCTTACCGGTTGGCCGACGGACATGACATGTATCCATGCTTGCTTCGTAGGGCAATCGGGTCCTGAATCACTTAGTGCCAATCAAGAGGATTATTGGACTTAGTGGGAGCATATCTTAGATTCATGTTTGATTGAATTAAAGTAGTGCATTAAAATTAGTAATAAATATAAGTCTAAATAAACTTGTTTTGTTGTAGATAATGGACCACTTTGAAAAGTACCATTTCAATCAGATGTTGAGTCGTACACCTTTAGCTGCAAATGGAAACAACTTTGGAATATTGTTTCACCACATGGTCGGTGCTCTCAAGAGCGCAGGAAAAGTTGATGTTCTGACTCCCATGGATTCACATGATGAAAATCATGGTGGACCTCACATGTTTTGTGATGAGTGTATTGTCAAGGAGCTCATGCATGCTTGTATTGAACCACAGCTGGGCGGTCTTTTCGAAGACATGCGTCCCTTCCGGTTAATGGAAGTATTGAAAGCACGGTTCATACATCAAGTACGCACTGAACGTTACAATCTAAGAAGGGAACTGATAAACATTCATCTTGAGTTGGGTGAACCCATTCAGTTGTTTGAAATCAGAGTTACCAAATTAGAGGAAAAACTTAGACGAATTGGATCTCCAGTTAGTCATGAGTTTCTCTGTGACATTATACTAGCGGCACTACCACCTGCATATCATGCATTCGTGGCGATGTACAATCGCATGGCGAATGAGTGGCCGGTTTAGATGTTGTTTGCCTTACTCAAGGAAGCAGAAGCTGATATTCAGAATGGGGATCTTAACTGGACCAAGACAGGTATAAGAGTTATACTTATTGACATAATTTCAGCAATTATGGTCATTAGTATTGGATACTAATGAATGCTCGAACTTGCACCAGTGGCAGGTACTTTGGAAGGAGCTAATGCTGGAAAGAAGAGGAAATTATGGGAAGACGTAGAAGCTACAATTGTGATGTAGCTTTGCATCCTAGAAGAAGCACAGTGGAAGATCGCATTTTATGCAAAAGTGACCACTATGTCTTCAATCCAAGTCAATGAAGAAGATTTACACTAGAACTTTAAATAAGAGTTATTTTCAGTTTGATCATTATGTAGTGGATATTTTAGATTCTGGAACAAGTCATTGTTCGAATTATAAAGTATGTGTGGGAATTCCAAGTTTGTGAATTCAAAGTTATATCTTCTTTATTGTGATGTGTCATTAAATATATTTGTTTATTAGGTCTTTATTGTTTTGATTCAAGTTATTACTTAAGGTTTTGAGTAATAAATAAAGTTAGTTTAATCTTTAATTTTGGAGTTATACTTTTCGTTGGTTCTCCTTGAGACACTTAAAGTTATCTCTAAATTAAATGGATAAAACTAAGATCACAAAGTGTCATACACTTGGAGAAATTCGAAATTCACAAAGTGCTAGGCATTTGATGAAAATCGAAATCCACAAAATGCTAGGCATTTAGTAGACTCGAATTTGGCAAAGTGCTAGGCACTAGTAAATTTCGAGATTTACATAAAGGAGTGGAATCTACCCATTAATTCAATTCTATTGAGGAATTAATATGAAGTTGCATATTAATGAAATAGAGTTAGTGAAATTATTGAAGTTTCAATATTTCATATAATTCAGTGGGAGATTGTGATAATCAAAATAGAGGAATCAAAGGAATTTGATTAAAGTTAAAAGAAAGGACTTAATAAAATATTGTAACATTGTTGACAAAGGAAAGTTTTCTTAGTCAAATTACTTGTGATGGATTTTGGTAACTCGAAATCATCATGGTAATAAGATCTTTTGCAAGATAAAGATTAAAAGGAAATGTTACAAAGTCTTGCTCATTGTGCTGTGAAATTAGAAATTCCAAATTACCCACTTAAGTAAAATAGATTATTTTGTTTGATATCTTGGGATTTGTGTCAATTATAACTTAGAGTTATTTTGATAGTAAGTTCCAATTTTTCAATTTAGAATTTAAAGTTTTAAGTTCGAATTGAAAAGGTGTTTTGCAAAAAGTCCAAAATTGATATTTTGGCAAGTGTTATCCACACATAATTCTAAATGCTTGTTGACTTTAGAATTGGAGAAAAGTTTCTTCTCATGAAGAGAGAGTGGAAATCATAATACTAAATTAAGACTGGGAGTCTTTGGGCAAGTGTTAGAATGAAAAGGGTAAACATGCAAATGTTTCCATATCATTACTTTGTCCAGAAATACATGTAAGGTATACATGGTTCGAATCTATTATATACTTAAAACACAAGACAAACAACGGATGAGATTTAACCAAGTAAAACAACGGCTGTGATTTAAAAAGATCTCTTAGATCCACGTGGTAGTCGGAAGAGAAAAAAAATAATCAAGTTCGAGAGTCCCGATCGGACTGGTATACGAAACATCCTCCAAGCTCACGTAGAATCCATCTACGTATCAAGCATAGATTTTTTATGGAGGTGGCAACGGAGGACTAGCAATCGTGCAATTAAAAAGGAAAGGGACACAACTGATCCATCTTTATCTCATTAAGGACTCTTCGTGATTATTTTAGGTAGCGTTTGACCTTGGCAAGCCTGTTCCTTCCCTGCCTTCCCTGCATATATCGTTGGCAGCAATATATAAGTTCTCCGCGAGCGACAGATCATATATAGGTTTTGCTCGGCAGAGAAATTCTACATGTTGACAATTGATCGATCGGGTCTGGCTGCTAGCGCGAGGATGGGAATCTCACGACGATGAATTAGACGTCAACGAGCTTGATGAATATACAAGGAGCCCTCAGTCTATGACGAATTTTTATGGCGATATTGATCTACGAGAAGAAGCGACCATGGATGATTTGGGTCCATGGTGACCCAATGGGGCAACCACATGCACGACGGACGTACAAGATTTGGCGGACCATGCTAGCGCCTATGCATCAGTTCGGCCCTGATTATTTTCTGATCACACGTGATTACACACGTCGAGTTCAATACGTCGTATCAGGCGGAGACCAGATCGAACATGTGATTCCCTCCGGCGTACAAGTCCGTTGTTTTCCTGAAACTACTGAAGGATCTGGCTGTCACTACCTCATGCTCCGTCATGACCCTCGCCCATGATGCCCAAGCGTAAAAATTTCCTTGGAGGCTATTCTTTCAGGTAGTAGTTTCCTAAGAGAATTGTGTCATCTTAGTCTGCAGCTTAGAAAGTGTTATCTACTTGAAGGCCATACACGTACTAGCTAGGGATTCATATTTACATAAACAATCAAGTCGTTGGTTAATATATGCAAAACGTACTTCACCCATGTAATATGTTTTTTTGGATAAGTAATATTTCCTCAATTGTTTGTTCATCTAGCCATAGTTCGTTCAGATTTGTAATTATAATTTCTTTTCCGAATATGCAATAAGAATTCTACCTTTACATGTGTAGGAAAACTAATATACTTTGTTTCTCCAATGGATATGTTACAACAATTAATTCGTTCTTAGTTTATATCGCTAAACGCTAGCTGGAGCATTTATATTAAAAATACTATAGCCAAATTGTGTCATGGGATTATTTATTTTGTAGTTTTAGCTCACTCAGTCGTTCATGCAAAAATCTATGCGTATTGAATTTAATTTGGATGTATATAATAGATTAAAGGCAATTCGGATCATATATATATATATATTGCATCTCTTCGGTCTTTTTTTGGCGATCCCATTATGTATATTTCGCGGATTGATCTCATTATATATGTTGGCTTCCTGAACAACAGAAGATTTCGAGGATCACCATCACCAAGCACATGCCCCACGCGTCGTCACGCCAAAGCCGGCAGGCTACTGCCACCCAAGCGCATGCTCTAGCGGTGCGCGCAGCTTCTCGACTACCGGAAGGCACTTCAACAACGCTCATGATTCGGAACAGCGTAAGAGAATCTATGCCCTCAATTGAGATACAACTCAGTAAGCGTCGTGTCAGTTTGTCACCGTCGATGAGGCAGAGCAGCTGATCAGCCACGTCATGCGCGTTGAGCGGTTTAATTATGTCGTGTAAAAAGTCAAATATTTATTTAAAGAAAATGAGGTGTAAGGTGGTCGACCGAAAACCGAGCAGATTAATCAAGTCATGTAGTAGTATTGTTGTGATCAAGGTCGATTGTTTCAATATTATCATCCGTATCAATAAGCTCTAATTGTGCTGGCTGCATTGGAATATACAACACGAGCTGTCTATAAGCTGACAGACACCACCATCCATGTCAGGTGTGGCGCTACATACTAGCTTGCACGAGCTCATGGACAACAGATTCAGACTTATGATGTCGGGTAATCTGTCGAAGTAAAAATGCAAAAGATAAGCTATGATTTTTTTCTGTTTATGATGATAAAACTTGATTAATGCAGAAGGCACGCTAATAGATATTAGGGACAAAAAACCTTAATAGATCAGTTAGTGAATTTATTCATCCATCCATAATGGATTTTTTAACCTTTAGATAATCTATGCTTTGCACGAAAGGCAATTTCATATGACTTGGTTTTTGTCTTTCTATCGTAATAGTAAATGAAATTGGACGATTCTACTAGAGATATTACGACTCTACTATAGCTGATGTACCTGATCTAGGGAAGACAGCGCCCAGATTTTACTCTCCTTATTAAGCGCCTTATGTCTCGCATCAGGTTGAAATTTTATACCTCCAGTAAGCCAGCCTACCCATCAAGTTATGTTTCGATATAAATACTACTATGTCAAGACTCAAGTTATGTCTCGGTATAAATACTTTTCGGTATAAATACTACTATGTCAAGACTTAAGTTATATTTCAATGTTTTTGCACAGCAAACGTTTGATAAATTGCTTGAAGTGGAGTTTATTGTTGCATGTTCGAACTTGGTAAATTCTAATTAATATTTTTGAAATGTTGCAGTACATGGAAAAATCTCTCCACTAGCACCGAGACACAATTGATTGCTGTATACCGTACTTCTCGATAGGAAAATTTGGAAGCCTAAACAATGAAGATATTCAGGTTTTGCATTTTTACATGTACAGATGTTATATCACGTAGAATGGAACGTGGATGCAATTGCAGCTCAATAAACCGAGTTTCATAAATCATTCTTATTTTAGAATTGTTTTATAATATAGTATCCATCAACGCTAGCCGCGCAATTGCGCGGGCCACCCAGCTAGTTAAGTATTAAAAGAAAATCATGTGAGTAATTTGATGATTAAATCACTAGGTGATTGAAATCATTTAAATGTCCGGGAACATGATATAAGCAAAACAATTTCAAACAGAATAAGGAACATTCATTGATGACGGCATTTGTCATAAAAGGAGTTCAAGAAAAATTCATGAGACTCCAAGATTGAATCTTGAGAGTAGTTATGGATATGATGTAATATCATGTGCATGAATATTTTATAAAGAAAGGACAGATATGAATATCTAATATTCATAAAGCTAGTCTTGATTGTTTTATCAAGGACGAATAACTGATAGTGAGAAGGTGCAATACTTTTCATATCAATTGCTTGAAGCTGTTATTGAACTAAAGTAGCAAATTTATTGCTAAGGATAATTAATTTGGATTATGAAAATAATCTAGATAATTATAGTATGAATGTTTGAAGTCAGTCGTATTAATGAGTAAGAATTTCATTCTTTTCATTATATAAATCGAAGGGACTTAAAAGACAGTGGGAGCTGATATTATATTTATTGAATAAGGCTAGGCCATATTAATGAATATATAAATCTCGTGATTTAAAGAGTTTAAATAAAAAATCAGAAAATGTCTTATTAAAGTTTTGTCTCTAAGATAGAATTTAATAAACATGAGTATGAATGTGCTAAAGTGCAATTCTGAAAGTTAATTTCAAATTGTGTCTTGAGTCAAAGAAATTTGATCAAGAATTCATAGCGTGATATTTGCAAGATACCTTGACCTTCGTAGTCCTCGATGAGCGAATAGAGAGGAATACGATTAAATCATATTTAATGTGATTTTGCTTATCTCATTGCTATATATAGTACATAAAGCCGGAAAGTTTCCAAAGTGCTAAATTTTAAAAGGTTTAGCCACCGGCGTTAATGAGAAATTCTTAATAAGGATATTCTCATAAAAGCAGTCAATTAAGAATGTAATTGGTCATAAAAAGGTTTGGTAAAAGAACCTGATGGTGAGATTACAAAAGAAAAACGACAAGGTGGATTTTGTACAGTTACAAATAGTGTATATAGAGAAGTTGCTCGTATACGTATTTGTGATGGAATTATGAAATCAAATTTATTCTGATAAATGTTTTTCCAATTGATAAATACTAGGTGTTTTGATTTTATCAAATCACTTGTATCTTATGAGTGGATTCTATAACAAAGATAGTTTGTCTATCAAGGATAGTTGCATCATTGATGTGAGACGTCATGATAAGCAAGTTATTGGATGAGTCATTACTCAGGTGAGGTTTCAAAAGATGGTATGATAATATCAACCGGATATTATTAATGCTACTACGGAACCAGAAAGCCTATATCCAATTCCTAATAAATCCGACTTACATAGTCAAGTTTGGCATGTGAGGAGATAAACAAGTTTATGAAATTTGGTTGGATCAAAGTTATGGACACAGTTTCAGATACGCATGCAAAAGCGTGAGTGGCACCTTAGTTCCATTTGGTGTCATGTCATCATGCTAACTAGAATCATTATTGTTTCTAGTGCAAGTGGGAGACTGTTGGAGATATGCCCTAGAGACAATAATAATTAAGTTTATTATTTATCTCCATGTTTATTATTGATGTTTATATCTTTATGCTATAACTCTATTGTGTACTTGTATAGCAAATACAACGTATGCAAGAGAAAAACCTCCGATACACGTGTAGAGATATGAACGGAAAAAGAGTTCCTGGTCTTGTCTCTAAGACTGGCCTATCTTGTTGTTCGATGATCGTGTTTTCCTAATCATGGATTATGTATAAGTCAAACAACTATAGGAGTGGACTATCGGAATGATAATAGCACTGAACCGACCCACTGTATGATCTTGCTATGAGACAAATCGTCAACGATGAAATAGCAATGATCATCTATTTAGTTATCGTTAGCTATATTCCTATGCTATGAGAATATCTTGTGACCGCTTATTCGACACTCGAGTTTTGATTTCCACCAAACGTCTTGCAGTAGCATGGGACCATAAAGGTGGCTTTTGGGCTTGAACTAGAATAATGTATTGGAACAGAGATCGTTCAAGAATGACACTTACTCCTCCAGGCGATGGAGAGATACATTCTCTAGGCCATGTTAAGTATTTATGTTGTCACCCAGTCGTCTGGCCAGACACAAGCGTGATTTATCACGGGACAACATATATACGGAATGAGAAAAGAGAATGATATTGGAACGAGAATTATATGTGCTATGATCGAAGGGTTTGATCACACTAGAGCACATTGTCTCAATCTCGAGATATCATTGGTATCGTGTACGTAAGGGGATTAAGCGTAATGAGTAACGCACAGGTTCTGTCGATAACTCACAGACACAAGGGTGCCAGTACGAATGCCTAACCCACTGCTGGTTATTGTTCGGTAAGATCCTGAACAATACTTTGTGTTTGCTGAACCTATCGGGTCACACACTTAAGCTGTAGGTCAATCTTTGATTGAGAGAATAAAGTTGTAGTGTTTCGTGGTTATGAGATTGTGTCGGAGTAGCTCCGATGTCACTGAGACTTGTTCCGGTGAATTATAAGTTAGAGAGAATGAGGACATCTAATGTTCCGGGATGATAGAATGTTTTCTATCATCAGCGGATTTAATCCGAGTACTTATAAAGAAGGAAATATTGTTCCGATGGTTTTGTAGGCGGATACTAGGTATCCCAGTTCATATAAATATGAGTTATATGATAGGTAATTAATTCCGGGAATTTTCTGTAAAAGGAAATATTCATTTAGGAATTATTAGACAAAACAATTAATTATTTATTTAATTAATAAAAGGAAAATATAAAATAAAAGGTATTATTTTTATGCCCAATAAAAGGAGGCTGCCTTGGGCCCACATGGCAGCCGCACCCCACATGGTATGTGGGGCGAGGGCCGAGTCCGAGTTGGGGGGGACTCCCCCTCCCCGGCGGCTAGGGCGGGCCCCACGGCAGGCGGCGGCCAGGGCGGGCCCCACAAGGCAGGAGGCGGGTGGGAGGGGAGTCCCCTCCAACCCGAGTTGAAGTGGGGGGAGGTCTCCCCCACCTCCCCCCTTCCTTGTTTGGTAAGGCAAGTTTGGGAGGGAGGAGTCCTACTCCTCCTCCCAATCCGAGTTGGGGAATGGGAGGGACTCCTCCCTCCCTTGGTCGGCCGGCCCAAAGGGGAAGGGCTTTGCCCCTTCCCCAAGTCCTTCCACCCCTTGGCCTCCTTTATAACCAACCCCAAGCCCCTAGGGTTTGACACACAAGTTTGCCTCCGTGCAAGTTCTCTCTCTTGTAGATCTCATGTGTTGAGAATTAGACGTCTCTAATCTTCTCATATAGATCTAATCAACTAGATTACATCTACCACCTAAACTACGCCGCAAGGCTGTCTCTCTTCACCACGTGCTAGTAGCTAGGCGGTGAACGCACGGGGTGGGTTGACACGGTGTATGTGTGGAACCGTTAGAGCGGGATTCGCGCCAGCAGTTCCTCGTCGACGGAACAACTTCATCAACGTCTACATCTACGTCGACGTACGGCAACAATCTCACCTCCCGGCGTGGACGCGAGATTCTTCATCAGGCTTCACCGACATCTACTTCGACAAACACAAGATCTTCCGCAATGGTGTTTGTATGTATCTTGATCATCGCATTATGGGGTGCAGCATATCTTCATAGAATAGATCTTGGCGGCAAGGTTACGGATAATTTTTAAAGTTTTACCCGCAACCCAATAGTGGTTGGGTAGTTACCTCGATGGTTCTTGCGGTGAAATATCGGACAAACATCTATATCAATGTACATATATATTGCAACACCTGACGTGTGATTTCGCAATACAATAATACAAGTTTACAATTTGGAAGCACATATGCAACGTAAATAATAAGGAGAAACACAAACTTGTAGCAAACACCTCAAAGAAAAAAACTTACGACATCTTCCGTGTGCTTTCTCAACAAAACTTGAGCGCATTTGCTACAAAATTTATAAACATAAGCAACATTTAAAAACCAGGAAATAAAACTTAATTGTACCATCGCCAATGGTGGCCCGATCACGCTGATTTGACACTGTCGGACACAAATTTAACTAGCCGGATGCCTGATGCATGGTGCTAGGTCAGGCGACACTCAGGCCCTTTCTCACAGGTCCATCATCTCATCGTTATCTTCATAGTTATAAATGTTGAAGGGATCGGACAATGTAGTTTCATTTGATTTTAATCTATGTGGATTTATTGAACATCTCTTGTATTTGAGGGTCATTCTCGAGGCAATGTATAAAGTGGGAAATCTGATTTGCCTTGTAGGTGTAGATGTACTCACGACCCAAAAATCACAACTTAAAATGTCAAAATAATTCTAAATAAAAATTCTGGGTGTATATCCGTACAATTAATGTTTGCTCACAAAGTTTGGTAAAAAAAGATATTGTTTGTGGTCTGTGTAAAAGTGACCAATTCCGGTGCTCCAAATTTAAGCATATTCCGAGAGAAGCTAATATGGTGGCACATGAGTTAGCTAGGCAGGGCTTTATTGATAAGATTCAATGTAATTGGGACGATGATCCCCCTAGTTTTCTGTTAAGTAGTTTGATAAACGATGTAACAATTGATGCTTAAAGGCGGCAAGTTTCAGACGCACTCTTTCCCTAAACAGGGTACCGAAAGGGACTGGCAGGGTTTTAATGAGGCGGCTTGCTGACCTAATATATGTGGTATTTTTTTAAAAAAATAGATTTTTTAGATTTTCTAATAAGCCACAAAATATATTTTCTTCGCGGAACTTTCTGTGTAAACATAGAACGCCCAAATATCTTTTGTTTAAATTTCTGGACATTTTAAAAGGCATTTAAAGTACATTTTTTACAACAAGTGCATCTAAAGTTCTAAACCTATGCGCCAAAATAGCGTGTCCGTACAAAGTCCCATATGCTGAAGGGTTGGTATTACTCTGCTACTGTCATGACCAACTCAAGGCTGAGGTTAAGACCATTTTTGCATTGCCATGACCTTCCGAACGTACATAGAAGGCATCTTGTCTGTATAGAAAGCTACGTACATGGATCAGGGAAATAAACCCATAAGCTGATCTTTGAAACATACACTAATTTTTTTAGTGGTACTGGTGTTGGTTCCCCCCTAGTTCTGTGATATCATCAATCAAATAGTACAATCTGCGCTAGATTTATGCGATTTATTCATTCACTGGCCATCTACCACTACTAGCCGCTGGCCCAAACTGATGGTGCGTCGCTGTTGCGTTATACATTCCTCAGTTCGTCGGAAGCAACAGCATCCAGGACTCTCTCTTGGATTCTAGAAACATATTTGCTCAAGATATAAGATTGCTTCTTGTTCCACAACGTTAAAGGACTACTATAATACTGAATAAACTTAGCTGTTTTCCGAGTGTGACACGTAATCAAACAGCTAAGCTTTGAAACCTGTATTTCTCGCTCATTTTGAGCTGTTTTCGACTGGCTTTATTCAAGGTGCATGCACTCAAAACACCATTCCAAGGCTCAGTAAGTTATTCAACCACTAAATGTAGGATGATTAAGGATGGAGATGAAATAAGCAGTGCTCCCTATTTGAAACAGAGCAGATGCAATGCCAGTCTAGTCAAACATGTCATCCAAGAGTAGATACTGAATTGCCTCCTACAATTTAAATCACCAAAGAAGACGCTGGTTTGTCTAATTCTTTGTTATATGTCTCACTCCATCTGCATCTAACACCCTGGTTCAGCTTCAGTTTTTTCCTTTGGCCCCTTGATCTTCCTCCTTGACTATGGACAACTGCTTCAGCTTCAAACTTTTGCAGATCTCCAAATCAGCTTTTGCCACCTTGACCATGGATTCTGTTGTGTTTTGTGTCAAATATTGTGTACGTATTGGGTTAGGTTTGGACTTGGAGTTGTATTAGGTGTGGATAGGTACGAGTAGTGTTTGAGTCGAACTCTTGTAACCTGGGCCTCCATATAATGAGAGGAGCACCACACGTGTAACCCATGACGACTTGATAGCAACAGGCACGTAGGGGGAGCCGGCGACTTGTGCCGGCGCCTAGTGCGGCCAGGGTTGCGGTATCAATGGGGAGGAGCGCCCGTAGTCATGCCCCGCAGATGTAGGCGAGTTCGCCGAACTGCGTTAACAAATCTCGGTGTCGTCATCATGATGTGATTGCTTGGTTCTCGGTAGATCAATATTGCGCCTACGACAGTAACAATTGGTATCAGAGCGAGGTTCGGAGGCCGCGGTATGTTGATCTAGAGGAACGGCGAAGACCAACCGTGGAAAATCATGGTGCACGCGGTGATCGCGAATTCGCAGGATTTTTTGGCGGCCGTCGGAGATCGTCGTGTGAAGAGTAATCGAAGTGCTGCAGATTGGATCGGATCAGGAGTTGCGGCGCTGGTGTACGGTGTTCTCCTACGGTGTGTTCTCGGCGAGATCGGAAGCTGGCGGCGGTGCACGTTCGCGTACAACAGCAGGAGATCGAAAGATTGATCGATGGAAGCCGAGGCATACTATATATGCGTGCAGCATTGGGTACGATCGGAACACATGCAGCGGCGCTGGTCCTTGGGCTTCTCGGCGAGTTACGGTCCAAGGTAGTATCGCGAGGCGTGTTTGCGGCTGTCTCGGACAAGATCGGATGCGATCAGAAGGAGCGGCGGCGGCGTCACGCGTGATGCGACAGGCACGGACGTGCTCGCAGTGCCCTAGACGTGAGACGCTAGGCAGGACCACCTTGATCGATCGGAAGCAGCATGTGGTACGTGAGATTAGTTTCCAGAAAAAAGAAGTCCTCATGAGATACTAGTACGGGTGGTGGATGACAATTACGCGGATCGAGGAGCATATGTTGTAGGCTTTGTGTGGCCCAAATTCGGATCTTTTTTGTCAGGTTTATTTTCGAGGCGCGCATGAAAAAAAAGGTCTATTATGTTCAGATGATTTCGGTTGAAAGCGTAATATTCACGTAAAGCATGTACAAGGAATTCTCTGGTGGGGTGACGACGTGCGTATAAAGCTTGGAGTAGCTTGGAGCGCGTCGTGAGAATCATGCATACACAGGGTGCCGGACAGTGCGCGGAAGGTGGACTGGGCACAGGGTGGAGCATGGGTACAGTCGGATACGTTCGGCTGGGTCGGACTGGACAGTCTGACAGATCGACGGGAGGTCGGTCGGACAGAAGACGGTGAAGATCGGCGACAACGACGTAGGAGCGTGAGGGCTGATGGTGTCCGTATTATGTGGCGTGGAAACACGTGGCGCATGGATATGCGTGCTTCGACATGCGGTCGCGCGGAGTTGATTCAAGACGGTGTACACGTGAGAACTTGAAGTCGACAGGGCGCGGGGTGGACTGATCCTCTACCAAGGAGTCATGTTGAAGGTGGAGCTGGAATCTCTGGCGGAAGATTCCACTCGGCTGATGGAGGGGCTACGGCGTAAGCTAGCGGAGAGTCGAAGCTTAGTCAACGGGAAGGCGAGAGGCACGTGGTTTGGACTGGAGCTCAGGGTCTGGAGAGATGCGTGAAACTCGGCATCGGTCGGATTTGACTGATGGTTATCTGCCGTGGGGCCTGAGGTGGTGTGGGTTAGCGACCCGGTAGATCTTGGCCAAGATTGCAGATGCTCGACGCGGTAGTAGCGGCGAGGCGTGCGGTAAGCACGGGACACAGCGACAGACCAGGGCACAGGCGGTCAGACATGTGGTCAGATAGGTGTGCAAGGGGTGCTGAACCAGTGTTGACGAGTATCGGATTCAAGTTGGTGACTGGGTCTATGGATATTGACATGTCAGGTGATAGACAAGAGTCGGCCATGGGGAATCTGAGAAAGTGTTGGAGAGTCTGAAATGTCGGAAGCGTGGAGAGTACATGGCCGTATATTCTGTGATGTTCAGTGCACATGGCAAAGTGCGGATGACTAGATACAGAAGGAGGCGGAGTGCTATAGCTGTGGGACATGTAGAATACTATCCAGGATGAGACGACTGTGAATTTGATTCAAGGTGACTAAAAGGCGACGGTGAAGTTTCTTCAAGTTGAAAGCATTTTTTACGCAGACCACTGGTCGGTGTGTGATGATGTTGAAACGGGAAGAAGGGACTACAGTTGCAGGTGGAGTCACGTGAAGTCTGGGAGTAGCAGCGAAACTCATGGAAGACAACTCAAGTCTGGAGTACATGGAGGTTTGACGCATTGACGAATCCAAGGTGGTGGACAATATTCGCCAAGGTGGAGTTTGTTGTGTTTTGTGTCAAATATTGTGTACGTATTGGGTTAGGTTTGGACTTGGAGTTGTATTAGGTGTGGATAGGTACGAGTAGTGTTTGAGTCGAACTCTTGTAACCTGGGCCTCCATATAATGAGAGGAGCACCACACGTGTAACCCATGACGACTTGATAGCAACAGGCACGTAGGGGGAGCCGGCGACTTGTGCCGGCGCCTAGGGCGGCCAGGGTTGCGGTATCAATGGGGAGGAGCGTCCGTAGTCATGCCCCGCAGATGTAGACGAGTTCGCCGAAATGCGTTAACAAATCTCGGTGTCGTCATCATGATGTGATTGCTTGGTTCTCGGTAGATCAATATTGCGCCTACGACAGTAACAGATTCCAACCATGTTAGTGCCCGACTCCTAACTCCATAGACCCATACAATATCTTCATAGACCTTCATGCAAGCCCCCTTATGGAGGTAATAGTCATAGCGGTGTGCTCGTGCATCAGCCACCAACTGGTCTGCCTCAGTCTTTGACAGCATCTGAAAGAAAGCATACATTAGTGAGTGAAGCGATCTGCACTAGGAATTTTCGATAAATTCAGGAAAAATCCTAGGTATAGATAATGATATGATATACAGCTGTGCAAAACAATATAAAATTCATTATATTTTATGCTGTGACAATGACAAAAGGTTGGATCTGGGTCGGAGAACAAAGTTTCAAAAACTTGAAATATGCCAGATTGAAATTTTACAGTGGTAGATTTCAACATTATCTACACGTAGGTGTTTTGATATTTTTGAAACTCAAAAATGCCGATTTAAATTTTTTGAAATAAGATTAGCCATGGAGTTCGGGCTCCATTTGCACCTTCCGGGCATTAGCTCAGTACTTGAAACAAGAAATTTACATCACATGCATAGCCAAAAGCTGAGAATACGTTATTCTTGAGAAACTTAAGAATATATTTGCTAGACATTACAACTTACCTCTTCAGAATCACCAATCAATTTTTCACCTTCAGGATAACATATTAACTTGAGAGCGGTTGCAAGTTTCAGTCTATGCCAATTCTTACAGTCAATTCCTGATACCTTTTCAACCTTCTCGCTAACATACTGCAAGAATTTAGCACGATGATCCTCAAAACGATCACACTCATGCAAGGTAGCAGCCACCTCAATGATGTCTGAATTAACCTGTACAAAAGTAATATACTACTTCATCTCTAACAGAAAAACAGAAAGGGCAAAGTTTTCCGCAAGAATATCGTACAAATACTTGTGTGTCAGTGGCTGGAAGAGGGAAGAGCACAAACTATCTCAAAGTTTAACAGTAAATTGACAGGGATCAAACTATCTCAAAGTGTAACAGTGGATCAAACCATCTCAGACACAGGAAAGGAAGTGATGATCTCACCAAGTTAGCTTCAATCTCAAGTCCATAACGATCCAGGACCGATTTCATTCCTTGACTAATCTGGAGGCGGTCCTCATTAGTCAGTTGTAATCCTTCATTAGGCACTAAAACCTTGATGAGATTTTTCAAGCCCCACATTACTTCCAGCACAGCTTCATCAAACATGCAGTGAATTTTCTGGAAAAAAAACAGAATAGGTTTTTTGCTCAAACTGTTCACAGCATAAGCATACAAGGGGAGTTTACATACAAATGAACTCACCAAACTTGCTTCAATGATATCCTTATATTCCTGTTTTCCAACAGCAATTCTCTGGCCATGCCGGAGCAACCTCTTAATCATATTAGCAAGCTTAGAACAAACACCATTACTATTAATCGGACTGGCCTTGTCCTCAAAACCCTGAAAGTCTTGAGGATAAATAGCCTGATAAAGAAGAGCATGCATGTTAGCAGGGATTGCAAAAATTAGTCAGACACCATGCCATGTCTCAATCATGACTATAGACTAGAGAGGATGCATGTTAGCAGGTGTCGGTCAACTGTAGAGATGTAGCCTATGAAAGTCCTCATTATCAAATTATTGCAGTGTAGTTCAGAATAGGTTCATGTGCTAAGGTAATGCAATGGATGCCGTTTTTAAAAACATTTCATAGTTGTGTCGTTTGGTAGAAGTAACCTCTTACCATGCTCCTAGCAAAAATCATAGCCTCAACCAGTTAGGCGGTTAACCTTTAGTCTTACTGATATGTTAAACCTTTCACTCCCAATAATTATAATTATAGTTACAATAATCTTTTAACATATAGTTAACGCTTTAAACCAATTTTCAGTCACGATATACTGTATTTCCTATTGTGCGCTGCTCACTCGACTAATCTCTTGTCCATTTTTTTTACCAGCTATAAGGAACACTTGAGTAAAAATAACAGAGGGAATCAAAGAAGTAGCGGTTGCAAGAACTAACAGGGGTATAGAACGAACAGATAGGGTAAAGGCTCAAGACTACAAACAGGAGGATAAAATCTATGATCAAGTAAGCCTGAAATACTCAACAGTTGCTAATTCTTGTTCAAAAGAGTGTCGGATGATCGGATCCCACTAATGTTTTCGATCGAGTACAAATATCATGTCAGGCCTAGTCAGAGATTGGTAGCAGAACAAGAATGTGTTTTTAGACTGTTACATATAATTTCGTAAACAACTAACGGGCTGCTCAAAAAAAAAACTACCGGGCAATATAATGTGCATGTTTTAATTCAATTTGTCTCTTCAATTATAGTGGGAATGAAACATAAATTTAAGAACATGGGAATATGATGCAAGATCGTAAGAGAGTTACCCATTCTGCCGTAGACCTGTTGATGAAATCTGTCCAGATATTCTGCAATCAATCCAGACAAAATTAGGTGAATGTCAAAGACGACAAGAGCAAGCAAGTATACCAACAAATAATTAAAGGGAAGAATAAGGAAGCAAGAGGGGGAAATAGGCACCTCCAAGGCTTTTGGACGAAAAAGTTTGACCCCATCATAATATAAAAGTGCAAATCCAGAGGGCGTCTCAAAGAGCACCAAGATCATCCCATTAGCCCCCAGCCAGTCGGCTGTTGGGCGAAAAAAACAGAAGAAAAGCAAACTCAGGTAAGCAGCGGGATTATAGAGCATTCAGATTGATATAAAAAGTTTAATCAGGACCCCGTCCCCGTCGCATCAGCGCCACAGCTTAATCCCTTAGCCGCCAAACCCTAACTCGCGGATGGAAGGTGGAGGGGTCTTGGATCTGGGGAATTGCTCGAATCCAACTTGGCTTCGTGAGCGCAAAATTCACCTCATCTAAAGCCCTCTGTTCTCACTGGATATTATGGTACAGGCTAGGGTTTCATTTCTTATTCTCAATACTCACGTATGGGTGGCATTCAATATTCAGATTGAGAGAGGACAGGAGGATAGAGGCCGGAGGCTCACCAAAACGGACGCACGACGACCCAGGGAGAGGAGGCGGAGGAAGAGCAGGGAGGGGGGCGGCAAGACGACGACGCTCCCTCTCTTTCTTTGCGCGTTTCCCCATTGGGGACGACGAGGATGGAAGACGATGATGGCGGCGGGAGGTTCACCATGCCCGCACATCGGCCATATATTTACCTCAAAACCCATTTTGGCGGGACCTTCCCTAATTCCTTCTTGGCCGGCCCAGTATTCTCGTTACTCCTCTACTTTTGAGCGATTTGAGACGCTCAGTCTGACGCGCTGTGCGTCGAAACGCCAAAGTTCCGCACAGGACCAAGCCAACTGGGCCGGCCTACTTGAGTGGAACATTGACAGAACCGAATTTCTTCTGGTTCACCATTTTTTCCCCTAAAAAAACCAGCCATGGTACAAAGGTAGGAAAAATCGTACAAGTTAAAACATGAGCTGAATTTCACATCACACAAAAGGCTCTAGTTTCTTGAAAATTCCTATAAAACCTAAACCAGTGTGGCCTAAGCTTGCTAAAATATTTTGAAGATAGTAAACTGCATCAAGCATACATTTGGGTTTAATGATTTACGTGCGGCATCTAAGTTTTTTAGGAAGACAGATTTTTGAACCCATGTGTTTCTTTCATTCTTTTTCATTTTTATGAAGAAGATTATCATGTTTTTCATGGATTCATGTTCTATGTCCCTATTATTGAAAGATTCTTAGCATGGTGTGGAACCACTTGGATATATTTTTCTCGGGTAAAAGAAATTCCTACTAGTATTCACTTCAGGTAGTGCATGTGCATCGAAACAAACCCGTTTTACTAGGTGTAATTTTCTCCCCAGGTGATTTTAGTTAGGGATGAAAACACAAATACATTGTGAACTTCCAGATCATTTTAAGACACTAACAAGTACAAGAGAAGCGAAAACAAAAAAAATGGAACGACTCCTTCCCACGAATACCAGCAAAAACGGAATCTCCATGTACACATGTGCGAAATTTTCGATAGATCCTTTGTATGCATTGGTAGCCCAGTTCAGCCCATATGTAATTTTGGTTCAAATCAATTCTACCTAAAGAAAATCTCAGGAAAAGTAAAACACAAATAGCTATCGCTAACCGCCTCTCCTATTTCGAACTAAACAAATATTGAGCTTATTCAACCCACACGGGGCAAGTTTAATAATCAGCAACAACCGGCTATATGAGGTCGTTGCATCATTTATAGCTAATCTAACAAGCCACTCATATAATAGTTAACCATACTTACATTTTCTTATGGCCCACTTCATTGATTTTGTGCTGGAACTAGCTATAAACATGCAGGCCGTTTCTCTTCTCTCTCTTTCGACTAACTAAAAATTGACATGTCATCTTTTACTGTCCACCGGTATTGGGAAATATGTTTCCACTTAAAGGCATAGATGTACCCACTACCAAAAAAACACATTTTAAAATGTAAAAAAAATCCAAACAAAAATATACTTACGATATATTTACCACAACAGATACAACTTATGAGGCAAAACATCTGTGTCCATCTACATTATTTTATTGGGTTAAGTGCACTTTTGGTCCCTCAAGTGTTGCCAAAGTCTAACTTTGGTCCCTTAACTCTATTCTGGTCTAAATGTGGTCCTCAAATACTAGGTTCATCCGACCATTATGCAATTAACATGCACGTTCAAAGGTACAGATCTCAATCACTCTCCCATGCAATCCTATCTCACCTAAGAATTTTGTGATCACTTTCACAAATTAAGTGTTTGAGGACCACATTTAGACCAGAATAGAGTTAAGGACCAAAGTTAGACTTTTACAAAACTTGAGGGACCAAAAGTGCACTTAACCCTTATTCTATTCTACTTGCTCTCAAGCAAACACAAATGAATGGATATGTTATAGTTTCAAAAAAAAAAAAAATGGATATGCTACCCACGAGGCCACGATCAATCCACCCTATCCCTCGAACCAAAGACACCACTAATCCATCTTCTACTCCCTAATCCCATGGTCCACCACATTATAGCAATTGAATATTTGATTTGGATGTGTTGAGAGGTTTTGAGTTCCGGCGAACTTTCGCTCCCTATCTGTGGCACTCAATTTATTTTCGACTGTGACTTTCTCTGTATTTTTTTGCGAGATTTTCATATAAGTTTCCATTCCTGCTAAAAAAAAACAAAACTATTTTGGTCCAACACACCATGATGCCCGGAGAAAGATCCACAAAGCACAACCAATCCCAGGTACCCGCCAAAACCCTCCAACCACTCCATCCAACTCAACCGTTATACAATTCTTTTCGGACCGAAAAATAACAAAAAACAAACTTAGAAAAATGGAACAAAAACAAGAACAATCTTCTAGAATGACTAATTCGACCGCCAATTGGTCGTCTCTGCCGGCTCAGCTTCAACGCGGAAGCAAGCCACGACCGCCACCTCCCTCCTCCCGGAGTCAAACCACGCTGCCTTGTAACCTTCGCAAGAAGAAGCACAACGAGCGCACCAGCAAGCTCCCAGCTTTCCTCATCCCCCATTCCTCTCCCGTCTACTCGCCTCGAGACCTCGAGCGAGGAAAGCAAGAAAGGAGAAAAGGTCCGGACAGCTGGTTCTTGGCGTCGGCTGGCGGTGATTTCTCGGCCGGCGGAGGCGTTTCTTGGCCGGTTGGTGGATTGTGTGACTTCGGTGGGATGATGAACAGCAGCAGCGGCGCCGGGCCGAGCAACGGCGGATCCGGGGACGGCGAGACGCCCAGGAGAGCCTCCAGGAAGCCCAAGTGTGAGATCTCGTTTTTTCCATGTTTGACCCTGCCTGCTGCCGTTGCATCTCCTCTTTGCTTTGCTGTTTGTTTACTCGAACATAATAACTTCTGAGAGGTTTAATCTGGTTAACTACCGTGTTATGAGTAATTAATCAACTTAGACTTTCTCTAATTTTGGATAGTAAATGCTAGTAAGAGTTTCTTTGTTCATCATGTTTGCCCTTTGTTGTGTTAATCATAGGAGTTGACTTGGCCTAGAGCTAGAGCTTGCTTGAGTCATCAATCATCATCAACCATTTATGTTCTGCGGATTTGGATGCAATGTTCTTAAAGTTTTCATATAGTCATATAAAGTTTTGGTGGAGCTGCTAAACTCGCCTTAATTTTAATCTGTCCCCTTTTTGTGCAAATCAGATTCCAAGTTTACGCAGCAGGAGCTCCCAGCCTGCAAGCCAATTCTCACTCCGAAATGGGTAGGCTGATAGTTCTTCCTCTTCACTGGTATGAACTGAGAGAGATCATACCATACCAAGGAGCACCTCACAAACTGTTGTGCTCATGTTTTATACAGGTCATCTCAGTATTTGTTCTGGTCGGCGCCATTTTTGTCCCCATCGGTGTTGCTTCGCTGCTAGCTTCACAAAAGGTGTGCTGAATATGTTTTATTCTTGAGGCTCAGTTTCTATTGCACTGAATTCATAGGCAAAAGCAGGAAAAAAATAGTTAGGTAAATGATAAAAAAAATTAGGCAAAATCTGGTTGGGCAAACGGGATTATCATAATCAGCTGCAGTAAATGCTGAAATCACCTGATTCAGTGATATGTTTGCCAGCTCTGATGATGTTTGTTGTTTTATTTGCGGCAGGTTGTTGAGATTGTTGATCGATATGATGATGCATGTATCCCGTCCAATGTTACAGACAAGCTTGCCTACATTCAGAACTTTACAACGCCCAAAATCTGCCAAAGGACTCTGACGGTAATGAGCTTAGCTGCATGCGTCTTCTATGACCCCAAAATCTTAAAATGGCCACGAAGCAAAATAATCCTTGGCTGAAATATTCCTTGATTGTGTCTCCAGGTCCCGAAGGATATGAAGCAACCAATTTATGTGTATTACCAACTGAATAACTTCTACCAGAATCATCGGAGGTATGTACTATGCTTTACTGAGGTCACCAGTATATTTCAAAGACAATGAAACAAATACAATGGATCTTTGGCTGGAATACTGTCCAGATTTTGCAGCAATTGCATTGAAATAGATGAACTGAAGAAAAAAGGACATTAGTGTTAGTGTTAGTTCACAAAGGTATAGTCGTTATGCAAGGGCAGTGGCAGGCTAGGACCATAGAACGCCATAATCACTGTAATTAATTATTCTTGCTTGTCTGACTTTTACTAAGGAGGCTTAAAAACAAACATCTAGCCAGTTCATTAGCACTATGGCTCATTACCTTTTTCTGATTAAAATTGGGATCAAAATCCTTGTCGCTCATGGACACATGTGAGATTGTGAGGGCATGAAGTTCATGAACATTAGTGGTTAAAGCTCTTTTTTATTCTAGCCAGTGTTTGATTAATGAGAATTCTTGTAGTTTCCCTGCTTATATATATCACATTTTTTACATTCAGATACGTCAAGAGCCGGAACGATGCTCAGCTTAGTGATCCTAGTAAGGCAAATGAGACCACTCTCTGTGATCCCGAGAAAACCACAAAAGATGGACTTCCAATCGTTCCTTGTGGCCTGATTGCACGGAGCTTATTCAATGATACATATACCTTCGTGCACAATAGTCAGAACGTGTCAATTGACAAGAAAGACATCTCTTGGAAGAGTGACAGGGAGCACAAATTTGGAAGTGATGTCTTTCCAAAAAACTTCCAGAAAGGTCCTCTTATAGGTGGAAAATCACTCGATGAAAAAAATCGGTATGTTTTTGGATTTCAATTTCACTCTGTACCATTATGATTATTGCACATTTGATGAGCAAGCAATTATTGCTTAAGTATATTGTGGCCACCCAATTTAAAGATAAGCTGACTTCGCTAAAAATCAGTTCCATTTAGACAGAGCAATACAAGTTCTTTGATCAGACAGAAAGATGACATTTTGTGCCCCTAAAGTTACTTATTTTACTTGCCTTCTATGCAGCTGAGTGAGCAAGAGGACCTTATTGTTTGGATGCGAACTGCGGCGCTTCCCACATTCAGAAAACTGTATGGTAGGATATATGTTGACCTAAAGGAAAATGACACTATCACCGTTACACTGGAGAACAACTACAACACATATAGCTTTGGTGGAAAAAAGAAGCTTGTGCTTTCTACTTCAACCTGGCTTGGTGGAAAAAATGATTTCCTTGGTCTTGCCTATCTCACTGTTGGTGGACTCTGCTTTTTCCTGGCATTTGCATTCACCTTATTGTACTTGATCAAACCAAGGTTAGTGACTTACGAGTTCTCATGTTAGCAGTCATATGAAGTTACGTATTTTTACTGATCTGTAGCTTATCGCTGGATTTTCTTCTGCTCGCCTTGCAGGAAATTGGGAGATAACAATTACTTGTCATGGAACAAACACCCTGCAGGCCACTGATGCGCTCTGAAAGTCCGCATTCAAACATCAAGCAATTGTCTTATGGTTAAATTGTATCTTGTACTAGGTAGCAATTTTTATTTACGAGCTACGGTCAAGTACGTGTATCAAGTAGGCTTGTGTGTACAAGTGACACGGAACAGATGTACATTATACTGAAAAATACATACACCTTTCTTTTGTTGAAAATTGCACTCTCCAGAAGTGAAAATAAACCTATGGAATGATCTGATCCCTGTTAAGTGATGTCGGTTTTTGAGCTGTTGCATTATGTTATTCCATTTGCCACTATTATGGTATCGTAAGTTCATTTTCAGCGTTCATGCATAACATTTTTGAATCTCCCTAAGATAATAATGATCTGCAATAATAAATTGATAAAAGAATCTTTGAAGGGCTACAACATACCATATGTTCTTCTCCAGAAAATTCCTAGATCTAACCTGTATGAACTAAGTATGACGTCAGACTACAAGTACAACTTCGGAAATGGTCACTGGTCAGTAGAATGTCTTTGACTTGTTCCTTTTTCACATTACTCGGAGTAGGTAATTGCTGAGATATTGGCCTTCAGGATATGAAGGATCGATGGGATGATCACAAGCTGCTCCTGCTTGACGTAAAACTGTAACCTTTCGACCGGCCATCGATGCAGCACCCTTTAAGTTGAAAGCAAGTTGGAGTGAGTTTGTTATCATCAATGCAAACAAACACACGTGAACATGCAACGTGAATCTAGACAACCTGGTTGAATTCAAGTTGTTTAATTTTTACCACGTAACACCCATGCCAATTGGACAAGAGCCCAAAAGGGGCATGAGTAAGGTGTAAGCTTGGTAGTTATGCAAGATGAGCAACGAAAAGTACCTGAATGGTTTTAAGGAAGAGACCACTTGGGTCATAGCTCCAGAGCAAGAGCACGTCATGAGCAACCCCCCTCGCTTTACCACTTGCATTGCAAGAGCGTTCAAGCTTCTGTACATACCGGATGCACTTTGTAGTACCTACAAATACAAAGAAAATCCTCTTCAGTTACATAGAACCATTGTGGGTTAAAGTGTGCAGATAGTGTGAGACTGGGACAATGGGTTCTGCTGATGTTCATGGCAAATACTAAGTGGCAACTGGCAAGTAGTAGTTAGGTGCCCACTCAGTAATATACGAATGATTCCTGAACAGTTGGATGTACATAGCATGCTTCAGAACTTCACATCCAAAGATGAATTATGATAAGATCTGAGACTGGGACAATGGGTTCTACTGATGTTAATGGCAAATACTAAGTGGCAAGTAGTAGTTAGGTGCCCACTCAGTAATATACGAATGATTCCTGAACAGTTGGATGTACATACCATGCTTCAGAACTTCACATCCAAAGATGAAATTATGATAAGATCTAATTAGCAACTATAAATCGCCACCCCCCATATAATTAAATGCTTCATAAGATATAATACCTTCTTCCGAGGTGCCAACTTTGGAGGATCAAGAACTACCAAGTCCCACAGCTCATTTCTTGAGATAGCACCTTTCATGAATGTAGATGCATCTTCTTTTATGAACGAAATTCTCTCAGCATCAAGCTTGTTCAGAAGAATATTCTCATTGGCAAGGTCTATTGCTGATCCTGATGAATCAATGCCTGCAAATAGATGTAATAGTCAAATTATCGTTTTAAAGCCAAACCTGTGGAATGTTATAAAGTGACACTAAGAAGGACATAATAGTTTGGATTTTCCAACTTAATGATATAACTAAACAATAATTCAATTGCGATCAACTTCAGGAGCATCTGAACAGAGAACTAAAAGGTCCACTAGCTTGCAAGATTATACCAATAACATTAGTAGCACCACCCTTTGCTGCACTTAGAGCAAAACCACCACTGTAGCAGCAAAGGTCAAGAACCTTTTGGTCCTTAGAGAGTGTGGATATGAAATCACGGCTCTCCCGTTGATCTGCATAAAATCCCGTCTTCTGCCCATCCACAGAGACTAGATAGACAATGCCATTTTCCATAACCTGAAAGTAAGAAAAGCAATTCATAAGTGTTGAAACAACGATCAACAAAAGTATACAACAACTACAATGCTGAATAGAGCGTGCAGTCCACACACTGAACACACTTACACACATTATCAGTCTCTTGACACTAGTTGGTAGATGCTAACTTGATATATTATTTGAGTATGACAAATCCGGTTCAAATAAATGTGTGGAAAAAATATACTCATACTGAAGCTAAATAACATTTAACATGACTTACTGAAAATCAATACACTGAACCATAATTTGTAAAATCAAGTTTCCTAACTTCTTTTAAAATTAAGTTGGCAGCCTCACCTTTCACGGTTCCAGAGTGTGAAGAGGGTGCAGGCTCTTTTTGTTCTGACATGTCTAATCCTTCTTCTTTGAGAATGTCAGTTGATGACCTCCATTTTATATAGTTGACATCACTAACTTGGTTTACAAGGAACTGGATTTGTTGCCTATATTTCTCAACCCAAGCAGCAGATGAAGCAACCACAGCAACATCAGCAAATACATCCACTATCAGACCAGACAATCTGCGTTTGAAAGTCGTTGAATATAAATTTGGTAGTTACACTATTATGGAAAATCCATAATTACAAGAATGAGATAAGGTTTTTGAGAGGAAAAAACTTAAGTCATTCACTGGTTATGATCAGTATTCTCTGTTTCACATGTCAAATTCACAGAATACTATATATGTATTCTTTATACAAGGATATTAAGGTACAAAATTGAACTATTTAGAGGTCTACATATACATAGAGGTAAACCGGTGATGAATGCTGAACTAACCATGGTCCTTTTAATGATTCAAAGCAAGATGGTTTCTTTGCTTATAAAGTAAAGAAGTTCAGATTTTTTTTTACCTGTCTCCTTCACTATTAATGAGACGGTACGCGTTTGTATTAGTTGAGGGGAGACTCAATCGACGCCGTAAATCCACCGTAGAACAAATCCTTTCTTCGAGCAGTCTTTCCATATTTAATGCGGATGTTGGATCTCTGAGCAGAACACAAATAGGGGATATTCAGCACGGGCTATTGAAATTTCAGTAACCACGGAACCTGAAAAATCGTCTCACCTTTTTGCCTCTTCTTCTAGTTGCATTAGACGAACACAAAACATAGACACGGAGTTATAGAGACCCCAGCCGATAGGTTTCTCTGACCCATCAGCTACCAAAACAACATCACCAGTTTTTGGAGGAGGCCGACCAATTATCCTATCGACAGCACCACTGTACACCATTGGACTTCCATCTCGGAATATTTGAGTCTTGCCCTTCTTCAACACCACTCTTGCCAAACCTAAACAAAAATATTTTGAATGTTAGGACATACTTCAGTTCAAGTCAAGGAAAAAAGTGCCAACTGCACATAGGCTATGCTTAACAGTTAACTCAAACAAGCAGGATGGGACTATGGGAGATGCTTGATTGATTGATTGATTTTGGTGCCCAGGTACGTGGATGAAATCTAGCCACATTTTGGACAAGACCCACCTTCCACTTTGTGGGAAATCATGCAACTCTTTCTTGAAATGATTTAGAACAAATGATGAACCATTTTTAGTAGACAGTAATAAACAAACTTTCCTTGATGTCACTACCAAAGATGTCTATTCAGCCATTCAGGCAAGGAAAACTTCCAAGAATCGCCAACCTCTGCCTCGAGGTTTAATGAGAAAGTAACATTAGTAATGGAGGTTCTCATCCGAAGCTACGGAACAAGAAAAAAAATGCGTTGTTCGCTTGGGCATTTCAACAAGCACCTGGCGCCCCCGTCGGCCGCCATGCAGAGCATATAAGAGACGAACCTCTCTGCGCGACTGGCAAACGCGGGGCACGGCGGGGGAAGACTTTGTGCCCCTGCAGCCGTTCGACAAAACGCCGGCAGAGACTAGACGAGCAAGGACGTAACGCAGAAATGAGGAAGGGGAGGCCCGACCTTTGCGGTCGGTGGCGAGCTCTTCCAGGACGGAGCAGGAGGAGGAGGCGACGGCGGAGGAGGCGGGCCTTGCCTTTGCGAGGCGCGCCCTGACGAGCGCCGGCACCGACGCCGGAGCTGCGGCGCCGCAGGCGCGGAGCATCCCGCACTTGGTGGTCGGGTTGGCGTTGCCTCTCCGCTTCGTTGAGCAGGTTGCAGACTTGCAGGGACCTGTTGTGGATTAGTATTGCAGGTTGTACCGCGTGTCGCTGCAGCGTGGGGTCATCCTTGTGCAGTGGTACTCTCCAGCAGCACTATTTTGAACTTTTTTTTTCTTCAATGATGCTACTTTTTAAATCCTCCAACACACAACTGACTACAACATGTACTTAAACATTGGCACTGTCTGTAATTTTTTAGTTAGTAAAACATTATCAGATAAAGGGGGATAAACCAATAAAAAAACTTGTACACCTAGCAAAATGTTGTTGGTTCAAGATTTGATGTTTCCTAGAAAATACACAATCAACCATTAATTTTTGACTAATAATGCAGAAACATCAAGTACAGCATAAACACATGGAACACATGCGTGCCATCATGGGCACACACTCACATTATCCTCTAAAGCGCTCCTATTTAATAATATGACCTTTTTTTAACGGAAAAAGCCACATACAAGATTGCACGAAGGACTCTAGAATAGATAAACATTACAATACAATCCTCCATAATTGCGAAGGAGGCCCTAGAAAGATAACCTTCTTGTAAAGGAGACTCGAAAATATCGTAAATATTAGATTAAGCGTAGTTTGACACTCAATTGATCGAAGCTTTGTTTTTGTAAAATTGACATCTTTCTCTTCTAGATTTGGTACCTTTTGTTTCTTGGTGACTATTTTCTTCATTAACACGCTTATTTCCATTAAAATGGATCATAACTTATAAACTCTGTCATGAGATCATCTTTTTTTTTAGCCTTCTCTTGAGAGTACAAGTTGTAGCATCTGTTCGGATACACAGGTACTCACACCACACTCACACCACACACACGCACACCCCACCTATGCATCTAAACTAGACCTACAACCTATATCCCTAATACGCCCTGAGAGACTTTCCCGAAGACCTAGTGCTTCGGTGACCGACGGGCACGTCGACCTCGCCTGTGGCACATGGGCGTCGAGAGGCAATCCTGCTTTTATTACACTGTTCAAAGAGAACATTGTTGCTACAATGGTGCAACAGTACTGGTGCAAGGAGTGAAGAGTACTGTGCGCGTGAGGCACCGGAAATTCGCTCCCGTGGGGAGTCGAACTTGGGCGGGAGGCGAGGCTACTGCCTCCGCCTACCTACGGTCCTCGTCATGAGATCATCTTGAGTGTTATAGTGTTTAACTAACTAGAAGTAAAGAAGAGATTTGACATTACATCATGTATATACAACATGGTATTCTTGGGGCTACTGGGAGTTGCCCGAGAATAGGATGATGATTCCCTTGATACTGTCATGCTTAGTACGACAAGCACTCCAAGAATATGTGATGGGGCTGCTTTGGGATTTCTGACCCACCAAGGGCCATGCAGGTGGACCCACATCTTATGGTGCCCAATGGAGCAACATGAGACTCATATGGAGCTACATGGTTATTAATTGGGAGCCTTTGAGACTTAGGATGAGGTGTCGTCAGCTGGTACTTTCTTGTATCGCGCCGCTTTATCTAGGGAGCGTTGCAGGTTGATCTTGGTCATAGGCGTTCGAGCCGCCAATATTTTGTGTGGGCCCATGATGCCGTTAAACAATGATTTTTCTCATGTCTCGACTTGTTCGTGGGACAATATATCAATAAGGGATAAGTCTCATGAGTGTGACCCGACTTGCCATATGCAGAAAGTTACGTCGGTTTGGGGAGGGTTGTAAATTTACTGACACGATAAAAATGAGATAATTTTATAAGAATACATATTTTGAGTTATGATCCATATGTGTCTTTGAAGTTATGGACTGTTCATAGCGAACGGAAGGTCCTTTCTCGAGACAAAAGTTCAAATTTAGAGGTAAGATTTTCTTTTTGGGAAAATTTAGAGATAAGAATAGGAAAAATGTAAATGAACCTTGTACTCTAGGCAGAGTATTTGGGACGAAATATAGGCAGCAAACTCATCTTTTCGTTTCGTTTCGTTTCGTCGCGTCAACCCGTGACGTGTCCCGCTGTCCCTTCGCGGACGTGACCTGGCCCCACCAATCGCCGTGCTCCACCCGGACCCACCTGGCAGCGAGCCATTCGAGCCCGAGAAGTACGTCACGTCATGTGATGTGAGCACCCATTGTGTTTCGTCCCTCCCTCTCGGCCTGGAGGCTTCCACCTTCCACCACGCACGCACGCCCTCCCTCTTCCCCATAGCTGTCCCTCCCCCGAACCTTCTCGAGCCATGGCCGACGCGACGGCGACGCCGGCGCCGCAGTCCTCGCAGGAGGAGGAGGAGGACTGGCAGGAGGCGGAGGGGGACGTGGAGGTGCAGGCGGACAGGTCGGCCGCCGGCAATGGTGGCGCCGGCGAGGGGGTCACGGGCGACAGGCCGATCCGGGTCTACGCCGACGGCATCTACGACCTCTTCCACTTCGGACACGCGCGCTCGCTAGAGCAGGCCAAGAAGTCGTGAGATATCCCTCCCTCTTCCTCTTCCTCTTCCCCCCTTCGGCTCGGCTCGATCTGCGCCCTCGCGTTTCTCGCAGCAATTAGGAGGAACCCATCGGTTTCCGCTGCGGATCGCGCCTAATTAGGATGCTCGGCGCGCTCCGGCGCGGGATTGCGCGAGTAATTTGTTTGGTGTTTGGCCGGCCTGTTTGAAATTCGTCGCGGTTACCAGTTCAGGAACGGCCTCAAACTCGTTATTATGTCAGTCTGATGCCCAATTTAGTGGACCATTCGGGGTGATTAGGTGTAGAAGGCATGCACTTATTGTTAATTAGTACCTTGCTTGATGAGGAATCTGTGTAGCGCTGTACCCTTTTTGGAAATTACATGTATGACTTGGTGAAAAATGTGGTTCCTATAATCCTATTGCGGGTCCGTCATGCTGGGGACAAGGATTCAGCAGTATCGGTATGTCTTACCTAACGTGATGTGACTCTCGACCCTTGTCTTGTTTGCCATGTAACGAATCATTTTAGTGGGAGGGCACCCATCTGGTAGATTCCGAATAATTCAGTGTGATTTGGCTTCATTTGCCCCTCCTTTGTTTTGCTTTTGCGTCATGTACATTGATCCTGCTCTATTGACATGGACTGATGGAGTAAAAGTTCTGCTATACGTACGACACCTTGTGTCCGATCAGTGTACGATGGAAACCGACGATCGTCCGATTGTGCGAAGGCACCAAAACCCACCGACAGATTGCAAGTCGGACGGAATCGTACATGCAGGTGTCGGAGCAGTTTCAGTGGAGTAATTAGCTGTCTCATCCTATAGTAATCTTGCTGGACACTATTTCTCTTGATTCAGTAATATCCCTACAGCTCAGTTCTTACGTTGAAGCCGTATATTGCGTGCATTTAACCACAAACTGATTTTGCTTTCTTACATTTATTATCTGAAGCATTACAGAAATCAAATTAATGAGCTGCTGTAACGCGTGAAGATGTTCTCACACTGAACTGTCTTCTGAACTGTAGGTTTCCTAATACATATCTTCTCGTCGGGGTCTGCAACGATGAGTTGACGCATAAGTTCAAGGGAAGAACTGTTATGACAGAGGAGGAGAGATATGAATCACTTCGCCATTGCAAGTAATTCGTGTACCACTCTTTATTAAATGCAATGCCACAATCGTTGTCCATTGCTTTAAGTATTTTTTAGCATGCTAATATGATGTATTATTTTATATTGCAAGGTGGGTTGATGAAGTCATTCCTGATGCTCCATGGGTGGTAACAGAAGACTTCCTGGATAAGCATAACATTGATTTTGTTGCACATGATTCTCTGCCGTAAGCATTCAGTCTAGAGAGACCTTGAGGTTTATGTGATGCAGTCCATATTTCTTATTTTCATTCTTATATGTGAGAACCACAGTAAATTTTTCTGATGGTGTGATATTCTAATTGCAATGTATTCCCTTGTTTAGATGATTTAAACATTTTGGACTTGCACACTAATTGTCTGAACTTTAAATCTCTTAACTCATCTATATGCTATCTTTCCTATTTGAATCTATGCAGGTATGCTGATACTAGTGGAGCTAGTAATGATGTCTATGAATTTGTGAGTCTTAAGTTCCAAATTTGTCTATTTAAATTTAGTCTCGAATAATTTGTGTTCACAGACAATAATTATTAGTATCAAGTTTTTTGACAGTGACTAACACTTATTGTTTTGGCAGGTAAAAAAACTAGGTAAATTTAAGGAGACCAAGCGCACAGATGGGGTATCAACCTCAGATCTTATAATGAGAATCGTGAAAGATTATAATGAGTATGTGATGCGCAATCTGGCTAGGGGGTACAGCAGAAATGATCTCGGTGTCAGTTATGTGAAGGCATGCAATACTTTCTTGATACTTTAACAAAAATTACTTGTACAAAGTCCTGTTGTTGGATTGTACTACACTACCATTGCATTTCGCTGGCCACCTGAGCCCGTCTACATCTTATCAGGAAAAACGACTAAGAGTTAACATGGGATTGAAAACCCTGCGTGACAAAGTGAAACAGCACCAAGAAAAAGTAGGCGAGAAGGTACTGGTATTCACCATCATTTTATTTATGTTGAAGTAGAATTTTAAGAATTGAGTAAGTGATGGCTAAGCCATGTTAGCTTCTTTCTGTCTCCATTGGTTGGCTGATGCAAGGATGCATGCCTATTCTGTGATTATTTAACCTAGCTGTTTTTTTGTGGGGAAATTAACCTAGTTGTCGTGTTAGCCTTATGATTTTCGAATTAGATATAGTTGCCTCACATGCCCAGAACTCTTTGCTAGATTAACATTGTGAAGTTCAGCAAAGTAGTAGTATTGGTTGTCTTTCAGTTGTTTAACATGGGATTCTAACACATATCACCTTTTTTTGGATGCCATTGTAGACTAGATAGCACTTCTATGAAATTATGCTTTACGGTATAAAAGATTGCACATGTGAGATTGGTACAAGTCCATGGCTTTTGATGCAACCTGAAAACTTCCAACTAGTTTCAGACATGTCCCAGGCCATGTGTATGGTTACCATGATGACAAATTGACATTGCTACATGCCATGCGTGTTCTACACAAATCATCTCATTGATTTTGTTCAACTAATCTAATGATGGTTAAGAATATGATATCTGATACATACATGTTTTGGATCATATCTTATACATTAGTTGTATACTGTACTTACCCGTATAACTCTGTTCAATGAAACATTAGACTACCCTTTGTCCTAGTTTCAGTTTCCATGTTCATCTCTTCATCTGATAATTTCGGTCAATGAGCCTAGCATTGTCAAGTTTGCATGTTCATATGTTCTGAGAGATGCATATTGGTATTTGTAGTGGAGTACAGTGTCAAAACTCCAGGAAGAGTGGGTTGAAAATGCAGATCGCTGGGTTGTTGGTTTTCTAGAGAAATTCGAGGAAGGTTGCCATTCAATGGTTAGTTTACCTTTGCCTGATAGTAGTCCACTCCTGCTCTATGCCAATAGGAACTCCATGCTCATTTATGCCTACATTCAACTACTTCCCAGGGAACTGCCATGATGGAAAGAATCCAAGAAAGGCTGAAGGCGCAATCTAAGGACTTCAGCCTTCTACAATACGACAGTTACGACGAAGACGAAGAAGAAGAGGAAGAGGAAGTTGACAAGGTTATCAAACTTGTGAAAGATTAGCACCAATATACGTCACATTATAATACGGGCATGCAATGCATGTTACAATCATGATCAACCAAGTCCTTCACCATGTGTCTGTAGTGTCTCTTTGATCGTGAGCTTCACTGTCAAGGTAGATCTGTGTCCTGTGTTTGTAGCTGTATTTGATGTTTTTCTAGGCAGCAAGTGTGCGCTTGTAAAAGTTCTAGTAGAAAACATAAACAGTATGTCTTATGTGGAGGATATTGATTTCATTTCTGTTCTTATTAAGAAGGTCCGGTTCGTTTTATATTTACTCAGAACGTTACGCCCCCCAAGTATTTCAAACAAGCATGTACATAGTTGGTAACTGATAAACGGTTCATCCTTCCAATCCACAAAAAATGTTTCAATTTTGTTTGTTTGTTTGGATTCCTTGGTGCCTCGCTGTGATGGAACCTTGGTGCCTTGACTCTCCCTTGAAGAAAACTTTTGAGGAGACAGAAAACTTGTGCTCTCTGCGTTCTGTTCCATAACTAGCTCCGAGGAGGTTGTTTGTCCAATTGCGCACACTAGAGTTTTCTTGCCCGTTTTAAAAAATAAGTTTTCTTGCGATGCAAGGAGACTTGAGTCGCCCCCGTTTCTCCTCAAGTACAAATGGCAGGGAAAATAGGGGCTTGAACCAGTCATCCTTGCTTGGATTGCTGCAGAGGGTTTGGTGTGATATTTCCTCCTGGGCTGGGAATTGTTTGCCTGAGCTCGGAGATTTCATGGTTGCTTCTACAGAACTACAGAAGTTGTAGTTTCTTCCTTGCCCTCTTTCTGCCCTGGAAATCAAGGAACCACACGATCCTATCCTCTTCTTCCTTCCATCGTCTAAAGAAGAGACAATTCTGATGGTCTGACGATGGCGCTGCTGTCGAGGCTGAGGCTGGTTACGGTGGACGTGACGGGGACGCTGATAGCCTACAGAGGGCAGCTCGGCGACTACTACTGCACGGCGGTCAGGGCCGCCGGGATGCCCTGCCCCGGCTACACGCGCATGCACCAGAGCTTCAACGCCGCCTACGCCGACATGGCCAGGAGGCACCCCTGCTTCGGCCACGCCTCCAGGATGCCCAACGTCGCCTGGTGGAAAAAGTGCGTCAGGGACTCCTTCGTCAGGGTAAGGTCGGTACTCTCTCTTTCTTACTTGGACAAGATATCACATTACCTTGTTGGTGCAGCCTTCCAAATCCAAAGCCAGCTAACTTCGATCTTGTCTCTCCATGGCATGGTGTAGGCTGGATACGAGTACGATGATGGTACATTTGAGCAGATATTCAGGCCAATCTACTCTGTGTTTGGCACCTCTGCACCGTACTCCGTCTTCCCGGACGCGCAACCCTTCCTGAGATGGCTGCGCAACGAGAAGAAGATCATGGTTGGGATCATCAGCAACGCGGACCACCGTTACAGGGACCTGGTCCTGCCTGCGCTGGGACTGAACCAGGTCAGCAGCTCACACCTGTGTCTGACAGAAACCATCGGCTCAACGCGTTTCTAATGTATGTTTCATTGTTTTGTGCTGTGTGATGAAGGGATCGGAGTGGGACTTCGGGGTGTTCTCAGGCGTAGTCGGCGTCGAGAAGCCCGACCGGAGGATCTACGAGATGGCGCTGGAGGCGGCGGGGGGCGTGGCGCCGGAGGAGGCGCTCCACATCGGCGACAGCATGAGCAAGGACTACGTGCCGGCGCGGGGGGTCGGGATGCACGCGCTGCTGCTGGACAGGTTCGGGACCGCCGACGCCGAGAGATGGCGCCGGTCCGGCGCACCGGTGCTCCCGAACCTCGTCTCTGCCAGAGACTGGCTCGCCGGCCGGGGACCATCTCTGGCTCCCGGATTTCATGAGGACAGCTGAGCGGCATTGATGTCTGAAGCTAGGGAACACTTGGAGAGTTGGAGTAGATGATCCTCTGACAGAGGAACAAAGAGCAGCTGGGCGGATTGATATCTGGAAATTAGGAAGCAGGTGCAATGGCAATTGGTGCAGGCTGCAACTGCATGAAACCCGGGAGCCAGAGATATGGTTCTTGGCTGGTGTAATTGGCTTTCATGTGTTGTGATCGCTAACTCCCTGTTGTGGTGTAAACGTGGATTGTTGAGAAGATATTCTCATCATCGTAAAGCTTTCTTTGGAACTTGGAAGGGATTGAAGTCACTATACAAAAACATCTTACAAATAGAATAAATAAAATAAACATCTTACTAATAAATCACTTGATCCCTTTGTGCCCCTCCGCGCCAGAATTTTTTCTCACACGTTGCAATGCATGATCATATTTTTGTTAGGAATAATAGAAGTATTTCTACGGTTTTGTTTGGTGCATCGCGTTTTCAACTCATTCGCCCGATCCTCGCGTACACGGTCCAGCTGAAGAATAGCACCCATACAAACACACGGTGCACCAAAGAAAGGATTCAAACGCTGGTCTCTAGGTTCGCTTGCGATAAGTTATTCAGAGGGCAGTAGCCATCATAGGACTAGACACTCTTATATGGAAAATACAATTCAAGAACACTTTGCATTGTTAAAACAACTATGACAAAAAAAATCCGGGTATCCATCCGTACATTTTATGTTCGCCCACAGTTTCAGGAAAAAATGACTTGTGTCTTGTATAAAAAGGACAAAATTCTGTATCTTTTGAACTAAAAATAATTATTTTCACTCTGATCGAATAAAGACTAGGTTGCCTGTTAAAAGTATAGAAAACGGCTTTGGAGTCCCACAACAACAACACATGACTATGCTGCTAGCCGGGATAGCCACATCTGATTTCGACTCTTCTGTGTTGGACCTCTTCTTGCCTCTCTATGTATAAAACCGACTGGCCCCTTTCTCTCTTTTCCTGTCTCCACTGCCACGTCATGCCCTAACTACGTCACTAATAAACTGTACCTATAATGTCGCCTCAGGTCACCACTCGACGCTGGCATTGGCCATCTGAGGATGAATTGCTACGCCAGCTAGACAGCGAGGAGGATAACCTGTGCAGAGAACCAGCAACTCGAATCCTTGAGCATGCAAGGCGAACCCAACGTTCTGCCAGACACTAGACAGGGGTAAGCTATGTAAATGTGTAGAGCCAAGTATAGTGTAGTGTACTAGTAGACACTTCTAGGATTTACATATTTTTAACCCCATCCGTTGACTTCCCCACACGATTTCGTCGCACTCAGTGAGCGTCGCCGCAATTCGTCGCATCCACGCGTTACTCTCGACAAGGCCTACCTCTCACTACGTGGATACACCAACATCAAGAAAAAGGATCATTTCTGGACAACGGAACAACGACTTGGAAGAACAATCGTGTTGAAATGACGATAGCACGACTATACATTTTAATTAAGAATGATAATCTCAAATGAAAAAAATCACTATTTCCTGTGGCAACTCACAGTCATATTTGCTATGTACCTTTGAAAGACTAAAATAGTACAATATATATATCCAAAAACCCATCAGAGTAAATGGGGTCAAATTATCTGAAGCTAAACGACAGTAAATTAAGTAAGTGATGGTGGGTCCGGGGGGTGGTGTGGGTGGGTCATTAACGAAAACTACCAGGTTAACTAAAAAAGAGTTTCAATTTTGTGGGTGAAAGGGAAATTATTGGTAGGTTTGGCAAGGATCAAAATGATCACATAAAACCAACAAGCTCTTTCTCATGCACAAAAACACACACAGGTATTTTATTATAAAATAAAATACATCCATGTACACATAGCAAAGCCAGTTAAAAATGCACTTTTGGAAACATTGAGTATATGTAGAGGTACACATACATGCAAGCATGACGCGACTAATGCACCCACACACACATACAGTGCAATACTCAAAATGTGTCCCATACAAATAAGAAGACATGGCCTAGAAGGTATTGAATTAATTATATTTTATACTAAACTTTTGTACTTAAAACTCATTTGTAGCATGATACGGCCTTATCAAGTATAATTTTCTATTAATTATTTGACAAAGTTAATCACATACAAAATAATAAGTATTAGTTAAGTGTTTTTGTATAAACTTGTAATGTATATGATAAAAAATACATTTGCATTGCACAATATTTAGAAACTGTTTTTATAACATTATTTCCTTCACAAATTTATTGTTACAATTGCAAAATATATACTACTATACATAAAATGGTAAAGATTTCTAAATTATATGATTTATAGATATCCTAATGATATTCTAGTATATGAGTAGTTAAGCATATATATACTCGTAGAGACTTCTCGAGCTGAAATGTAACCGTTAGGAATATGATTGTTTATTGGGTTTTTTCCTTGGTCGTGTGTCTTGCGGGTAGGGGTGGAAACTAGTAGCAGATAATCCATTCGTACATTCCTATTCGAGAAATTGAAAATGGAAGTGGTAAATACCTGAATGTAAACGAAGTAGAAATGAAAGTGGTAAATATCCGGAGTCATTTTTACAATACCAAACTAATGCGACACTGAATTTTGAAACAAATATGGATATGTAAATGGATATATCCGTAACTAAATAAAATTATGTTAGCCAATTTCGGTAATTCTAACCCGATATGTCAATTAACCAAGCTAAAAGAGTAAGAAAGTGGTCAAATATATTTTCCGTGATTGAGCTTTAAACTATTGTCTACTATACAGCTATATTTATCACTGTAATGTTCTATAGTCACGAGTCTATTATTTCGTTATATTCGTTTCTGTTCCGAATTAAGAAAACGTCCTATCCCCATATGTTTTCGAGTACCATCGCTCCACATTCAAAGCCGACAACATCCGTATTTGTATTCATGTTTGTTTTGAAAATATGAAAAGGGATATGGTAAGGGTACTATCCGATCCGTTTCCCACCCTACTTGTGAGTTCTTATGGATTCAAACATAGGTTGACAACACTATGTATAATCTGTTTGGTATTAAAATAGATTCGCTAATCAAAATAACTAACCAATCAAAATTATACTAATGAATTAGAATATTAGTTTTGGCATACGTACAATTTGATTATTTGATATGATCGCATTCAATGGACTTGGCATCATGTGCCATAAACAATTGCTCCGGAAAGTTTCTGTAGTAAAAGGTACATATATGTGTATGTGGATAAATGCTAAAACATCTTATATTAAAAAACAGAGTGAGTAGCAACCAAGTAGGAGCACACGTGTTGTGGAGCCTGTGCGACACGTGAAACACCAATCTCGGCAAGCAAAGCCCGGCTGCCGGCTTGATACGATGCAACCACGCACATTATCTGCTCCAAAAAATAATTAGATATCGATCACAGTTTACCGATCTACCCCTCGACGTGTGACCCACTGAAAGATATGGGTGTGTGCGATTTGCGTGTCGAAAGAGGCAAAGAGTCGGGTTAGACTTTTCAACGTTTCGGCTTGTGACTTTGACTTGGCGTCATCGGGTCGTCACGGCAGAGGTCAATCGAGCACACTGCTGACGTCCGGATCATGCATGTGCTAGTACTTGCTCAACGGCTGAGATCGGTCGGTAGGCCGTAGGTCCGAGCGGCAGTTCGCTCAACGACCAAGTCCTCGTTCTTACTGTCCGTACATGTCGACAGATAATGCAACTCCCTCCGATCTATATTAGTGGGCATAGCTTTGTCTAAATTTATATGTATCTAGTTAAGTATTTAGACTACATACATGTGTATCTAGACAAAGTTGTGCCCACTAATATGGATCGGAGGTAGTACTACTAGTATTTCAGTTGAGTGTATGCCAAATATACTGGAGAATTAACTGAAGATGAACAGACAACTTAGTATTTCTAAAGATGAACAATTAGCTCAAGAACTGATCATGTTGGGCATGTGGCGTGCGTCGAAAGAGAAGACACATATTTATTTGGGAAAACAACATGTGATCAAATTAGGCGCGGCGACTTGACCAGCGGGCGAATGGTGGTGGTTGCAGTACCCAACTTTGCTTCCGAGCCAAGCTAGCCATGGCCGCCAATCAATCTAGTCTAGAAGAAGAAGAAGAAGATTCATGGCTATCAAGTTGCTGCGCTACCATTTCAATCACCGAAAGCTAAAACTATTTACATGCCTTCTTCCATTTCACATGAATCGTCTACACTGTTTGTGGCTAGCCTGTTGTAAACTAGTGTGTACTAATTACTGTCGTGATTAAACCTTCATCGACTAGCTAGCTAGCTAGCAAGGCCAGCAAAAATTAACCTTTGAGTTGACTGCATCGTCGTCGCGATTATACCGTAATTGATCAGGGGATTAACCAACCGATCGATGGATCGATCGATCAGCCGAAGTTGTAGCCATTGGTGTTGTTAGTGGACGCCGGCCGGGGCATCATCTGCGCCGCCTGTATGCTCTGCAGCAGCATCCTGTCCTCCGCCGACGACTCGAACCCGTGCAGGAACATGTCCCCGCCGCCACCGCCGAGCAAGCTTCCAAAGTCTCCGTACTGCTGCTGCTTCTGGTGGTGCTGCGGCCGGAAGATCTGCTGCTGAAGCGACGCTGCCGACGTAACGGCCGGCCGGTGCTGCTGAAACTGCCCGCCGAGGTGGTCGAACGACATCACGGTCGACGTCGGCGACGGGCGCACCGGCATGCCGCCGATGCCCGATCCGCCTGCGGCGCCGAAGCTGATCACCGGCCCGCCCGCGCCGCCGGGGCCGTAGGGGCCGGAGGGGATGCCGGTGAACTGCTGCACCATGGCGCGGAAGTTGGAGGTGTCGGTGTTGAGCAGCGTGACGGGCGCGCGGCGGGATGCGCGTGACCGACGGCGGGCCGGCTTGCCGACGCGGACCCCCTCGACTCCAGGGGCTGACCGGGCCGGGCTCCCGCTACCGCCGCCGGAGCCCCCGGACGTCGGGCTCGACACCGTCACCGTGCTGCCCTCCGCCGCCGCCGCGCCTCCATTGCCGGCGCCGTAGAGCCCCGCCCAGTGGGCCATGTTCGCGCTGGTCTCACCCATAGCTAGCTAGCAGGAGCACTCGTCGCAGTAAGAGAGGGGAGTAGAGTTCTGGAGCCGGTCGGGGAAGGCGGCTACTTATAGGGTCGCCGGCGACGAGTCAAACGGAGTGGTTGGATGCACAGGGACCGTCGGATGGAGAGTGCTGGGGAATGGACGTCTCAGATGGGCGCAGAGCTCGCCTTCTGGAACGTGGCTGACCCGGACGTACGTGTGTGGGTTTCCCGGAAGCGTCGGGCCCGAGGTGGCGACCCACCAGCGAACGGGTCGCTGCCGCCGTTAACCCGAGGTCGCTGAGCTAATTCTCTCTACTCCCTCCGATCCATATTAGTGGGCATAGCTTTGTCTAAATTCATATGTATCTAGTTAAGTATTTAGACTAGATACATGTGTATCTAGACAAAGTTGTGCCCACTAATATGGATCGGAGGTAGTATAGAGATCTCCTCTGTCTCTAAAAAGGAAAATTTAAAATGAGGTTTAAATCCGGTCGCGTGCGCCGGCTTGGGCGTGGTGTGACGGAGTGGCGTCGCTGTTTGGTGGCGCCGGCCGGCCGCCGGAATTACCACCGGTGCAAGTACGTGGCGGCGTGTGTATAGCGCGTTCTCAACATCTCCGATCTGTCCATCCGATCTCGCACGTCTGAACAAGATCTCTGGGACGCATCATGCAAAGGCGAGCAGGATTAGCCGGAGCCGGCCGGCAGATGGCGCTTTTCACGTACCGCCGTCGATCGGCTGTCCGCGCTTTACGGAACATGCGGTTTTTTCACCGGTGTGAACCGGAGGAAGAAGAAGGAGCGAGAGGGAATAATACGGTGGCACGCATGGCCTGCAAAGCAACTAACCACCGAGCAGAGGAGGCGGCCGCACGAAGCTTCGGCCAAAGCTGATCGACGGCGACGTGCGGGGCTGAAGGGAGCATGCATGCGCCGGCCGGTCTTGTTCTTCAGCACGTGCATCTTTGAATCCCACTTGGATGACGTTTGGAGTATTTGTCTTCGTGGTCGACCGGTCGATCACGGTCACCGGAATACATACTGTGCCACGACTATATGGCAGAACGAATTCTCAAAAAAAAAAAAAACGAGCTCGTTTGTTAAACTTGGCGATTACTATATTCCATCCATAATAAATGTCACAGTTTTAAACCAACCCTAGTTTCCCTAGTTAGAAAGTGTGACACTTATTTTGAATTAGAGAGAGAAGCAAATATCAAATTCGTGCAACTATTTTGCAAAGAAATTCCTTAGATGAGAAGACAAGAACGAAATGTGCTATATGTACACGACACATGTGCTCGCTCGCGTTTCACATTTAATTACGTGTGACTTGTGACTATGTGGATGTGGCTAATTAACTAAGAGATTCCTTTCTATCTTGTGTTATTTTTGCTTAATCTTCACCTATATTATATATTGTCCGTACTAACAACCGAATAAACACTTTGTTAGCTCATATGTCGCTAGATTAGTAGATTGATTTATGATCACAAAAATTTGTGATAGAATTTAGGAGATGCTGCCACGAGCCATGTCCTATGTGGGTGGCCTACCGTATTTTTTATTGTAATGCGATTTTTTAGTATCAATTGTTTGATTTGTTTGAAAATGTGTGTAATAATAAATGATATATGGTTATGTGCATCAACTGATGCAGATGTCAGAGTAATAATGAAGATGCACATCCTCCTACGTCTTCCTCGTTGCTCACGATGGAGAAATCTCATAGGGTTGTCCTTGATATATTGGTAGTTGAAATCATGTTTTTACCTGTTGCGAAAGAAGTCTTTGTAAGGGATGTGTCCTTACTAAGAGAATGATCGATCTCATTCACATCCATGGGCTCTTCACTCTCGTTGCGTTCTCCACCACTAGGGTATGTGGATTTTCTCCGGTGATTGGCTACCCGCATGAGTAGCCCGTCAATGAAGTTTGCGGGAAGTGCTCCGTAAACTGCTACATCTTTGTTCTCGATGCGACACCTCTTCCTTGACTACATCAAACACATGATCCGCCAATTATTTCTCTGCTACGTTCAACTGCACAGCCATCTTGTCCTTAGGACAGTCTGTTATTTTATGTGTGGTCTTGTTGCTGTTGGGTCGATAAGGAATCTAAGGTTTTTGTTGAAGATGCATGATATGCTCGTTTTAGTCTATCTGATTCTGTATGCTCTTTGTAGATGTATATCTGCCATCTAATGATCTAATATTGGCCTATATATGCATTATGTATAACATTAAATGCACATTTTTATATATGTATGTTTCAGAATTCGAACTACAATTCTTATTATTTCAAAATACGGGTTCATGTGTAGGCATGTTCAAAATACACGGAGGAGACATGTCGCTCCAAGGAACGGCTATCTGATGGTGATGACGTTGTTTGTGTAAATCCAACCATGTTTGTGGAAGGAAAACAAGAGATAAATAGTAGTAAGATAGAAGCATACTTGTTGTTACTTGGGAAAGGGGAATTGTTGGTTCCTTTGGCCGGTCAACAAGATTTGGTGCGGCCAAAAAACGACAGGAGGCTATGTCACCATATATTTTTTGATCGCCTAAGTTTGCACGGCTGTGACTAGTTGAAGGTCAAAGGAACCTAGACTGGTTGGTGCTTTCGATCGTTCAACGCGATCGTGACTCCCTAGCATATATATATGGTTGCATAATTGCGTTTACATTTCGAGTTGGTAACATATACTATGAAGCATAATCTTGCATGTACATTACATGTGTGTCATGTCTTTATTATCCTTTCAAAACCATGTTCTAAATAGTTTAGCTGAAATTTATAGGAGAAAAATGCGGTTGCTAGGAAATATATGCGGTAGCAGAGAGAGACGCGTATGAGGTGACGTGATGGCATGAGTCAAACAGTTGACTCGATATTCTTTTCTTGCAGCAGCACGCAACCTCTCATGTTCCCTGCTAATTAACATCCCTAGCTAGAGCATGTGGCCATGTGCTACCATGTGTTAAGTTCTAACCAACACTTGACCTTGATTACTGGCAGTCTGCTCGCTCGTCGGAAACGACTCTCGCTGTTCAAGTTCAGGCTTAAATTAATTCATCAAGACAACGAGTTAGTAGTAACAACTACTCCCTCCGTTCCAATTTAATTGACTTGCTATTCACCAAATATAGATGTATATAGACATGTTACATGTAATTTAATTGACTTGCTATCCACCAAATATAGATGTATATAGACATGTTACATGTATAGATACATCCACATGTGGTGAATATGAAGTCAATTAAAATGGAACGGAGGGAATAGTAGTAAGTGACACAAAATTGATGCATGTAATTAACCCATATAAATGATGCAAGATAATTACGATGTCGCCTTTGTAAGTATATTATCCTGCTAACATCAAATTAAAGCTGTCAAACTCGACCGAAAATCGCACCATATCTTGTGCCGCTTGTCCGTTCTCTGAGTGTAAATGACCCGTCGCACTACCGTTTTAACCGCATGTGGGTTTAGGACAAACGCAAGAAAAATCGAAGGATGGGGAAAGGATAGGGTTTGGTTACGATTTGGTGCGAAGTGGGCCCCCACCAGGACCATGACCTTTCAGCCCTTGATTGGCGGGAAGGAAGGAAGCAGGAACCGGTCAAGATGGCTCACTGGCTAGAGCTAGCTAGTTTAACTGCCCCCAACTTCTCTACTCACTCTAGTCTGCCAGATGCTAGAGCATCAGGGCAAGGTAGGGGTAGGGTGGTCGTTGAGGATTCACGTTGGGAGGCTACGAACCCTACGATCGAGTCCGGCTGAAAATTCAAGTCGTACTTGTGCGGCAGCATATGCATGCAGCTGCATTTTCCACAATTCCATTCCATCAAAATTCATACTTGTGAGATTGTGAGTATATAGATGCATAGTATATTTGTGTTGATCGAACGGTCTACGCAGTTTCCTTGGTCCAAGGATCTTTAACTAGGCTGAATCTTGCACCAGCAGAGGCCAGAAACGGTCTATGACGATATTTGTATGCGTGGTAAGAAAAACAATTCAACGCCATGCCAAAGAAAGGTAAAAACGAAAACGACAAATAGCCCAAATCTATATGTTGCAAATTTCCCCAAAATGGGCAGGTGACAAAATAAGAGAAATATTATACCCAAGTGATTGGACCAATATTCTAGAATGAAGAATGTTCCGAACGGTGCCATATAATTTTCGCCGCAGGTGAAGTCATTAGCCATATACGTGGTCAAAGGAGCGAAACTTTGCTTAATGACTTCGAGAGTGCTTAGGGTCTAAGCATTCCATGATGTGCGAGTAACTTGTCAGATTGAAGCCACTTAAATTATGTTTTACAATAATCAAGTTAGAAACCCGAAATGCTGAATCAGCCCTCAAACCGGTACCTAAAAACTGGTTGCATGAATTTGTTGATAAATTAGCAAGAACAGATCGGTAAATTAGACTTCGTTGTCAGAGAAGATTTGCTTACCATGCATACAGCTCGTGCGACAGCGAACTGGCTGACCGCAAAAGGTCGCAGAAACGTGCTCTCTGGCTCCAGCTGAAGCAGCATACACAAAGATTTTTCGCCATCACAAGAACCACACACATATATGGAATAACGCATTCATAATAAAACCAAAATTTGGAATACAAAACATCATGGCATCCACTGATGAAAAGAACCAAAATGTGAGTAGCTCACTTGCCCCAGCTTCGATTTTTAAATTCAATTATGTGGGCGTCTTGTTTCCTGCACAGCATGCATCTTTGCTTCCATGCCAAGAAGTATCCAATGGCACGTAGCCACAGCATGTATCAGGTTATCTGAGCTCACAAGAAACGGGACACCTAGGTGAGACATATACAGCGACCTTCTCCAATCACAATAATCTGGTCAGCTTGGCATGGAGTAGTGCACTGTAGTTGTGTTAAGATGCATGCATGTACGCATGCACAATGCAGCGCCAAGCATTTGCTGCAGCCATATGTTTCAGATGATTTGGTGGTGCATAGAATTGATGCACCTAAAGCTCCAAGGAGATGCTATCATGTACATGAACCTGCGCTTTACCCGGCTAAAGCATGCGTGCAATGCGAGAAGTCAATAATAAGCAAAGCTTTTGGTGCAAAGTTATGCCCGATCGATCAAGTCTTTTTCCTCAGCGTGCACCACAACCCGCTCTTTGTGTGAATCGCCACACACGTCGACATCTCGACTTCACCAGAGAAATTCCCAAAAACCATCACAATTGCGCGTGAAATTCGTAAAACCACCGGGATTCGTAATTTTTTAAAAGACCTTGTTCGGCTTGAAAAGCATTGATATCCTGCTTAGCCGCGTTAACACAATTTCTAATTAGCCCCCCCCCCCCCCCCCCACACCCAGGTTGACGTGGCACAACGGAGGATGTCGAGGTCTCAGGGACGACTAAGGTTGGACACATCTAACTTAAAAAAAAAATCAAGGGACCCATATAGTTTTTAAATTTTCCCTTGGAGATGCTCTAATACCGACATAGTTGCCTAAAAAGACCAAAGTGAATAGATGAAGACAGATGTGAAGCTAGCATGTTGAATCCTCCATGAACTTAACTACAAAGGTCAGAGAAAGCAAATTATAGAACAATGCTCTGCATGGAGATAAAGCCACATGACGCAATCTTCCTGCGTGAAATGTTCACGTGTCTCCCTTACATAATTGGATCAAACAAAATGAGAATTGATCAAGAAGATAACTAGATACAAGAATGCATGTATGACAAAAACATAATAGGCTCATTTGAAATATGACAATATTACCAGGATGCATGCATGACAAAAACATAAAAACGAGCAGAAACTTAGTATTGCTGGATCACACAAGATACTAGCTAGTACAGTACTACAACTTAGGGAGACACAGGTCACTTGTAATTTTTGGACGGAGGGAGTATTAAGCTTGCCTCAACTCCTTTCCCCGTGAGTTGTTTCTACTACCTGCAAACACGAAGATCAACTCTTCTACACCTCCTCATCGTCGAAGACAACATACTGTACCTCGGCGTACCCCTTTGTGCGAAACTGGTAGAGGAGGTACGCGTCGAATTCTCTATTCTCCTCATATTCAGCGGCGATTTGTTCCCTAAGTTTCCAGCCGAACAACTCCCGTGATATGTGTTCCGGGGAGGGGCAAGGTGTCTCGGTCGCCAGGATACCCATCACCTACCGCGTCCTGATGTACTCCATGAGCTCCTAGCTCAACCTCAGTGTCGCCAGCTTCTTCCCCTCCATGGCTCCTCCGCCGGCTGGACCATGCCAGCGTCCTTGGATCCAGCGCCCACCACAATCACCTTCGCCTTGATGGGCTTGGCCTTGTCGCGGCTCTTCCTCTTCTGCCGATGCCGCGCGGTGTTGGTGATGCCGACGCCGCACATGGCACCGTCGCCCTCCATGATCTCACTCCTCTCCATCGCGTCGTCACCCTAACCTCTCCCTCTCGAAACCCTAGATGTGAGGAGAGGGGAACCCTTTGTTTTTGCCTGAAAACCTGAAGCGCCCGTAGTTAAAAAAACGGCCCGACACGCCGACGCCTAGGGTTGCGGGAGCAATATATCAGGGCCCCCCTCCCCTCCCGCCCCTTGTATTCCTCACAGTGGTAATCGCCGCAACACATCCAGGGTTTCGGGAGGGAAGCACCGTGCCTCCCTGTACTGAAGTAGCTCGAGGAGCATTATTGCTCCGTTGGAATCACCAGGAGCGGGGAAGAAGCACAAGAGGACCAAGAAGTGGAACCGCCGCGACAAGCCCAAGCCCGACGAAGCGAATAAGATAGTGGAGGAAGAAGCTGGTGACGCAGGAGCTCGTAGATTTCTACGTCGGCGTCGAGATCGTCCAGTACATGTTGCGTCCTGCAGACGCCGGAAGACACCATTACTGAAATTTTCTTAAACCCCGAGTTCGATGTCAGCATCTCAGCTTTGCTGAAGGAAAGTATAGAAGACGAGGCAGATATCCTCCGGCTATACCGTACCAACAAGCACAACGATTTCCCCACCAAAGAAGAAGCTGCAAGGCTGCTCCAATAAGCACTTGGTGTCAAATGGGGACTTGAGAGAAAGACTGATGTTTTTTTTTGTTGGGCCATGTCCCTCCACATGGAGGTGTGTTGGCAGCCCAACTTTAGCCGAGGAAGTCCAACACGTCTGATCCGTTGATCGCTGTATGCATCCAACGGTTGAGCTGCCTAGAGGTAGAAGAAGAAAACCCTAGCCACTCTTGGTGGCTGTTGCAAGCAAGAAAGAGAGAAGCCAGAACGTGGCTGCTCCTGTGAGAGAGTGAGAGAACACACAAGAACACCACAACCTAGTGAGAAGAGAGGAAGAATAAGGAGAGGTGATTTCTGTCAGCATCTGACCGGTCTGCCTTCAAGCCGGTGATTGGAGGGTCAAACGTGATTGGATCGACTCCAGACTTGGTGAGCTCATTCCTTACTTTGAGTACTTCGATCTGGATAGCTGGTTTGAGGTTTGGGTCAGAGGAGCATCAGATTTGAGAGAGTTTCGTCAGTTCGGACTGCTGCAGTTTCAGCACAGAGCAGTTTTGGTAGAGGAACAGTTTGGGCAGGCAAACATTGTCCGATTGAGCTCATCTTTGGTGGGTATGTTGGGAACTCATATGTCTGCTTGTCTACCAAGTTTCGTGCTGTTTGGATCTGTGGTTTAAGAGCAGTTTGCTGATTACCGAAGAGGACAGAATCTATGATACTCTGATTTGCTGAAATCTTGCCTCTTGTGGTTGTTATTGTTGTTGCCGGTGGGCAACGAGCTGAAGTGTGTGTTGTAATCTCTAGATGTTCTAGATGTTCTAGAGAAGACTCTTGCTCATAGTGAAACTTGCGTGGACCGGTTGGTCCACAACTGTGGTTTTTCCTCCTCACGTTGGGGAGGTTTTCCACGTAAATCCTTGTGTCAGCTGTGCATGTGATTGTGTTTATTTTTCTGCTGCATATTGCTGTTGGTTGAACCTATTCTCGAAGTTCATTGCAGGCTGGGAGGCTGTTGGCGTTGTGTATCTTCTCCCCTTACGGCCTTACCTCTCAACATTTTTAACCCAGCATGCTGAATTTGATAACTCAAGACATGTATTTGATTTAATGTTCTCCCATAACTGTAACATTTGCATTTGGGTTGGGCATGAGATGGTGGAGCCTTTGTTTTTGCAAGTCTCGCAGGAAGAGAAATTTCAGGTTTTAGTTGACACTGGTAAGATCTTTGCATCAACGTATATATTATGCATCAGGATACCCTTGAGGCCTTGAGAAATGACTCGTTTTTCAGATTATCCATAGCTACCAGCTCTTCCATATTGTATGGATATGCAAGGACGCAAGAAACAATAAACTGACTATGAAATTTTTTGGAAGCAAGTATGGAGAATCTAGTTTGCAGCCTGTGATTCATAGTGATTTCAGAACTTATCTGCATAGCTGAATTTGTTTCCACATTTCTTCGTTATAATTTTCATCACCAATGGGTCATATCCATCAAAAGTAGCTTTACATGTGAAAATGAGATAAGGCTGTCCACAATCCACGATATGTGCTGTCAACAAGAGATAAAGGGCATGCTTTATAGGTGTCCCAGTATGTACAGAATGATTTGATGCACACTCAATGTGTTAAAGAACAACTAACTTGAAGTGTATCTGCCTTACATCATCGAAGAAAGAGTAGTTTCAACAGCATCATTTTCTTACTCCCGACCGGCACATCCGGCCCTGATCTGGGCCGGGACGAGATTCAGCCATTGCGCGTGGCGAGTGGTGGCTCCTCTTCTAGCTGCGACGCGGATGAGGTTTGACTGCGGCCGATGCTTACAGTTGACGGACGGTGGTGGTGTTGTCCTTGGGAATAGAGGACATGCGGGTTGTGGTGTCCCTATCTCTTGGCCACCGGCCCAGGGGCGGACCCAGCGAATAGCCGAATATATTTAGTGGGGGCACAAAGTTTGACCGGGGGCACTTCTATTGTATATTAAAAAATTTCAGATATTTTTCTTTGAACTTTTAAAGGATTTGCCAAATTTGAGTGGGGGCATAGGCCCCCACTCTGCTCTTCTTGGGTCCGCCCCTGCACCGGCCTGTTCTGCCTCCCACGCGTCCGGGTGTCATCGTCGTGGTGGGCACCTATCTTCTATGTCTAGATGGATAGATGGGGTGCGGGGGCTGGGAAAGAAGGTGCCTTTCCATGTCATGGATGTCAAGGCGGCGGCTCTGTATGGTGAGGTTGTGTAGTTCGATCTGCAGCAAGCATCACTGCAGCGGTGGTGGCGCCTCCTCTTGGCTATGTTGGTAGCGAGGGGAGGAGTGGTAGGTGATCCTCATGTTGTCGCTGCTTTGGCAATGGTTGATATCCCGGCCTGGTCTTGATCTAGAGGCCCATGTTGTCAGTGGTGGCCCTCCACTCGGACCGCAGGTGGAATGGGTGAGGCTCCAAGCGAAAAGTCCACGCTACGCAATCGGCGACGGCAACACATGCATGTGCATATATTTTCCCTCTTGGGAGCGTCGTTTGGGGGACCTCTTCGTGTCTAAGCTCCGGGTGAAAACCCCTCTCCGGTTCTTCGGTCTTGACGGCGACGGTGCATCGCGTCATTACCCTCTGGGGGGAGGGGGAGCTCGTAGAGCTTGGATACATGCGGGGGTCACAACATGATAGCGTCTTCGGCATGCCATTATCCTGGCGTGAAGCTTTCTTCGCCCTGGCATGGGGTGACCCCGTTTGTCTCATATCATTTACACGGGTCACTATTGTCATTGTTCTATCCTCGTTGTCGGCTGGTAGGATTGGTGCTCCACGGTCTGGAGCAGGTAACCCTCTCTAGCAATAGCTTGGTGTGGTCAATGTTGCGTTGTCCGATGGTTTGTGTAGGAGGCGCGGCTAATGTTAGGCATGGCTTCTCCAGTTTTATTTCTCGACTTAGAGTTGGTGCTGCCCGCTCCTTTTCGGATGTCGTTTCCTTTATGACTTGTTTTGTAAAGGGGTCTTCTCATCACCTTTCATCGGTTTGTCTGTTTGGGATTTGTTATAAAGCGGGATGATAAAATGTTTCGAGAGGAAGCAAAGTAATGACATCTCTCCCTCAGAATCAAGTGTCTCTATGCTTCTAGCTTACATAAAAGAAATACTACCATTCATGCTAGATATGCTATATCATACAAATGGATGATGGGCAAAGCAGCACATACTTGCAATGCTTCACCACTAAACCGGAGAGTTGTAGGAACCGAACCTTGTCGCAGACCCAAAAGAAAGAAGAGATAGAAAATATCCCACCAAAGAAGGGTGTAGGCAGTGTTCTAGAAGAAATTCAAGGGTCGTTAACTACCCAGAGGAGAAACATTAGGTGGCATCGGTGAACATTTGCCGAAAAAGTTAACAACACCAAAGACAGATATGGACGAAAACGAACTCTTTTTTCCCCTCCCCACCTCCTCTCTCCTCCTTCCTCTTCTGAAAGCTCCGCTGCTCCTCTTGGCCCCTCCGCCCCTCTGCCCCGGCAGCTCTGCCGGCCGGCGGCGACGGGGTTGGGGTGGCCGTCCTCTGTATAGCTGTAGTCTAGTTGTAGAGTTAGGTTTTGGTTCTCCATGGCGTCTGGGAGTAGAAGGTTGGATCTTTGGCCAGATCCGGCACGTTCCATGGTTGTGCTCTCTTCTTGCGCTGCTCCGATGGGAGATGGCGTGGTGGGAGGTGCTGGCTGTGGAGATCTCCGTCGATAAGGCCTTCTGGAGCTGTTTCGCTTTGGTGTTTCGATGCTGCACCACGCGGACGCTCTTGGGTTTCCTCTGCTTGCTCCTTTGGTGGGAGGAAGAAGATGGGAAGCTGGGAGCAAGCTCGGTCAATAAGCATCGTCTGGTGTACTTTCGCTTCCTGGATCTGTGGATCTCTCATCTGCTCCTGGCCGGCCTCGGTGGCGAGGGGGAGAAGAGGAGGGGTGCACGGTTGTGGGAATGTTGCGGCTATCCCGGCGATGAGGTGGACGCATCGTCGGAGTGCAAGATCCTGGCGTTCTCTGGAGTTCCATGGTGGAGATCCTCGGCGTCAGGTACCAAGCGCCGCTGCTTTGTGTTGGCGTCCCCTGTTGGGTGGTGGTGGTGGTGGTTTTCTTCGGCGGCTTTGCTCCGGCCGGCCATGGTGGCGAGGGGAGTGGCTGTCTGGAGTCTGGGTGAAGCGGGTGGCGGGCCTGGACGTTGCTGCGTCGGCTGGAAGATGGGTGGTGTGGGGAAGCTGGTGCTATGGCCGTATGCGTTCATCGAGCTAGGTCTCCGTCGCGCGGCGGCGGGCGGTTCTGCGGCCGTCTACAATATGTGGAGGTGCTCTCTTCCCCGAGAATGGTGGTACGGCGGCTCCGGCGACGGCTAGGAGTTTGGGGTGCGGGGTGGATCCGATTGTATTTTCTTCAGGTGGCTTGGGGTGTTTTGTGCATTTTGCTGGGTCTTGTTGTATTTTCTGTTTTTCTTCTGGACCTGTTTGTAAGATGTGCTGAGCTTCCTAATATATGCGTCGGATCCTGTTCAAAAAAAAAAAAAGATATGGACGAAAACGACCAATAGACGAAAACTATATGTTGCAGACTTGGAAATTTTCCAAAAAGGGTTGATATGCATCTTCTAAGATAAAGTATGAACACGCAATTTTTTGTTTGACCAATTTTGTCTGTAGTAAAAAAAAGAAATTAAATAGTCGAGTTTTTGGCCCGAAACAATGTTCCGACCAAAGCCACATAATTTTTGCCATAGCTAAAGTCTTAAGCTATATACGTGGTAAAAAAAGAGAGAAACTTTTTTTTTTGAAATTTTCACCACATATATTAGGTCAGCAAGCCGCCTCATTAAAACCCTGCCAGTCCCTTTCGGTACCCTGGTTAGGGAAAGAGTGCGTCTGAAACTTGCCGCCTTTAAGCATTCACACTCGTTACATCATCTGTAATTACAGAGCGCACACAAATAGGGGGATCATTATGCCATACAGCATAATTCACCTCAACTAAGCTAGCTAACACATCTGCCGCTCTATTAGCCTCCCGAGGACAATGTTTGAAAGAAACAAAAGTGAAACTGCGACACAGGAACGAGCACTCCTCATAAATTGCCGCCGCTACACCTAATGAGTTTCCACCATCTTGCATAATCTGCACCACCTCTAAGCAGTCCGATTCCACGGTTATGCGGTTGCATCCAATCTCGCCAGCTAATAAGAGGCCATTCCGTAGGGCATGGGCTTCAGCTGTTGCTGCATCATCAACATGTAAGAGTGTCCATCTACCACATGATACAAAATGCCCCGAGTGATCACGGATTATCGCACCAGTACCACCGCAACCTGTATCACTATTGAAAGCTGCATCAACATTTAACTTCAGAATACCCTCAGGCGGCTTTTCCCAACCATGTCGGATCATAGGAGCCAACCTGTTCTTTTTAACTCTTGAGAAATTGAGCGCCAATGCTGCAATGGACTGAGCAGATCTTCTTGAGTCTTGGATCACTTCACCATGTGTTACTTTGCGTCGTTCCCACCAAGTATACCAAACGCCAACTGCAACCAGATCATTCAATCGTAGCCCCTTATGAATAGAAGCTTCGGTCGAATTAAGCAATAGATGGACAAGAGCAGGAACCCCTTCAGCTTCTTGCATGCATGCTTGGGCCACCTGATCGCCAATGCCCAAACGGCTCCAGATCTCCACCACTCTTGGACATTTAAAGAAGGCGTGGGCAATACTCTCACAGTCCCTAGTGCATAAAGGACACTGGCTGGATGTTTGCATATGTCTATTCGCTAACACGCCACAGCAAGGGATAGCACCATGGATCGCTCGCCAGCAATGAATCTTAACTTTAGCCGGAACTTTTAAAGACCAAAGAGATCTCCAAATAGGGTCTGAAGATGTAGCATCAAACAATCTGGTTCTACGCAATTTGCTCCCGTGTTGAAAATCCCATTCTTGAGAGAAACTTTGCTTAATGACTTCGAGAGATATGGGGTGTAAGCATCCCATGATGTGCGAGTAATATGGCAGATTGACGTCACACTAGGGTTGAAGGCACTCAAATTGAAACTGACGGCTGGAAAACATCCGGTTTCCAAATCTTTACCATCACATGTACATAATCTTTATTAAAAAGGTGTCTAAACTTGTTGCATGAATTTGTTGCTACTACATTCATCACAAAATATAATTATGTATGGACAAAAAGACATGTTCTCCATTTTATTTTAACAGATAGAGTAGCAATCATAGCAACTAGAGAGTGAGGGTAATTTAACCTATAAATGACAACCACAACCATGGAGTGTCCTCAGCCGTGGTACTGTGCTTAGGCAGCTTATCTGGACCGTCCGTTCCCACCGTCCAATCACTCCTGGCCGTTGGATCGTCGTCGCTTTCTGTTTTGCACACGCTGGCGGACACACGGAGTCGATGACATGTGGGGTCTCCAGCGTCCCGGGCCCACGCGCAGCACGTCGCCCGCGTCGCTCTCGCTTTTCCGCCCATCGCGAGTCGCCCTCGCTTTTCCGCCCATCGCGAGAGAACAAAACCAACGCCCGCAGTCAAACCCTAGGCCAATCGTGCCTCGTCTCTCCTCCTCCAATCCCCTCCCGCATCTCCTCCTCCTCCATCTGGTCGTCTCGCGCCGCCGGCGCCGCTACTGTCGCCGTCGTCTATCGAAGCCGCCTCGGGCTAGACCTGCTCGCGTCTCTCTCCCGTCCCCCAGTCGCCTCGCGTCTCTCTCCCCCAACCCTAGCCTCAGCCGCCTCCTTTCCTCCTCCCCCAATCCGCCGCCGCTGCCCCGTGCGTGTCCTTGCCGGCAAGGACGAGCGCAGGCGTCTCGTCTTCCTTTCTCGCAGATCTGGGAAGGCGGCGGCAGCAAATCCACGTCCAGATGCGTCTCCCTCTCCAATCCCCTCCCTGCCTTTTCTCCTCCAGCTCGCGACCACGTCCGCCGCCGCCGCCCCTCCCCACTCGCCAGCTGCTCCTCCTTCTCCTCCTCCAGCTCCTCGACCCAACGGCGCACAGCAGCCGGTCGTCACCCCTGCAGCGGTGGCAGCAGGTCGGCCTCTTCATTGCGGCGGCGCATCTGGAGGAACGGGTCGTCCTTCTCCCGGATGGGCGCTAGAGCTGGAACTGCCGGACCTCACCGGTGAGGAGCGGCTGCAGCCAAGCCACGTAGGAGCTCGGCTCGACGGCGGCTCGGACGGCAAGGAGGACGGTGGGGATGGCCGGCGACCTGGCGGCGACGAGGACGGCAGCGGCGACGCATCTGGAGGAACGGGTCGTCCTCGATGGGCGGCTCGACGGCGGCTCGGATGACCGGCGACCTGGCGGCGAGGAAGACGGGAAGAGAGGAAGAAGTCGAGCAGGAGTTGGTGGCGGCTGAGCTGCACAGGCGCGGCAGAACGGGAGGCAAAGCTGGACGGCGCTGCTTGGAGAGAGATGCGGCCGTGAGCGGCGGCAAGCACATCTGATGTGGACGACGCCAAGGTGAGTTTTCTCCTGATCCTTTTTCGGTTATTCCCATCCGCTTCTGATCTCTCTCTATTATGTGCAGGCCTGGTGAGAGCATCAAGAGCTGGCGGCCAGCGTTGAGATGCCCTGTGCTTCTGGTTGCACTTCCTCACGTGAGCTCATCATTCCTCTGTTTTCCCTCAATTTAATTTCAGTTTTACAGCAATCGTTTGGGTGTTCGGTAGATTTGTACAGGTGGCAAGCATGTTGTGTATAGAGAGGGCTTGTTTTTTCCTACTCCTTTGGGTCATGAGTCCTGACAAGAACAAATGTTCCTCTATGGCTCTATCCTTGTTTTATTCCTGGTAAAAACGATGCTCAGCTTAGTTTTATGGCTTGCATTGGATAGTCCTAGCAAAAAACTTGATGCATGATTTAACAACATTCCCCTGCTCCTACTGTGGTGTGCTAGATTTGTTGACAGACTTATCTTGCAGGTACCAACTGCTGTCGTTACTGAAGAAACCCTCGATAAGATGCACTACCGTTGCCGCAGAAACACCCGATGAGATGGTTCCCCTCAGGTCTAAAGTTAAGCTTCATTGTCTTGCTTTGGTTCGTATACTCTTTGTCGGCCTTCAACCTGTTTCATGTTTTGAGGTACATCTGTATTGCATCAGGGGTAACGGTATCTATTTTAATGATTTCTTCTCTCTTGGTGCAGGTCAATATTTTCTTGGTTCATTGGTGCTTGGTCATGGTGGCAACTCGCAGCAAGGGCGGAGGACAGCAGTTGTGTGCGCTTGAGTTAACACGAAGCACAACACATCATGCATAATATTGCTGCTCAAGAATTGAGTTGTGGTTCTTTTGGTTGATTGACCCTGCAGGGACCAAGGTGTACACCTAGTGAATTTTATGGAGCTGTACTTGAATTTGAATACTCACTTTGCTTCCCGAATTGCTCTAAACTCCAATATTCCAATTTATGTTGGTGCTTTGCTTCTTCTCTTCAGGCGGCAATTTAAATAGCTCATAAGCACAAGAGGAGGCTCGATGCGAACTGGTATATTTATATCTTTGTTTTTATGTTACTTCCTAGATGAAATCATGAAAGTGCTTACCACTCACGCTTGATTAATTTTGTATGACGCTAAATATACTCGAATTTATGATTCATCGAATAATATTTGTTCTCCACTTCAACCATTCTCCATTTGCATATCTTGACTAAGCCATTTTGCTGCTGAAGATCAGCTTTCTATTGCGATTATCATACGTTTTCAGTCTCTGAGTACTTTATGTTTATTTTTATCAGTGGCCTAATGAAGCTGCTGTCCCAAGAACTTTACTTCAAAGTTGTGGTTTGATTGCATCCCCGGCAACTATTTGTTGGAGGCGCCCGGTCCGTTTGTCGATGGTCTGGGCCAGTGCTCTCCCCGGGCTCGCGCTGGCCTTGTCAGCTGCACCCTCCTCCGGGCGGGGGCAGGATGACACACAAGGCCGTGATGGCAGTGTTGTGCCTGCCCTGCTGTGCCGGGGAAGTGGTGGGGAAGCTGCTCGTGGTGTGTTGCTGTGTATGCTGTCGGTTTCCCTTGAAAGGTGAGTCATGATTTCTCTTTCTCCCCATTCTTCTCTTAATCCAATTTCCTTATTTTGTTTGATCTATATGTATGTACAGAATAATGGTTAGAATCCCTTTATTTAATCAATTTTGAGAGCTATTGAGCTATGCATTCTGTTTTAATAGATTGTTCAGTCACTAAACGATGCAAATTTTGGTCCTGGTTACTCTTAGGTAGTCATAGGGGTATATTAGCATTTTGCCATTTAATCATCTTATTCATTTCCAGTAATGAACATTAATAGCAGGGGTGCAATTTGTATTGGCTTTTCTGCGGAAGGAATACAACCTGTGGTGGAGAACGAAACTAACTTTATCCTCTTAAATATAATTAGATTACAGTCCTTTTGTGTGCGATATCTTAACTCTAATGATATTTTCACCATCTTCTGTGCCTCAGATATTTGAGAAAGATGCTCTCAGAGAGAATTTGCAGGATGGTTTGCTAAATTATGCTCAAAATTTCAGAAGTAATGAAGCACAGTATTCTAAAAATTCCGAGCATTGCATAGCATTTTAGTATTGACATATTTATCATTATCATTAAACAAAATATTTTCATTAGATCCTCATGTGCTGATAATCTAATAGTCATTCGTTGTCGGGCAGTTCAGTTTTCCATTTGAAATTTACTCTACTTTGCTCTTCCTATTAACAGATTAAAGCTATAGGGCAGTCAGCAAGGTTTATAATTTTGCTATTTACAACAATACCTCATAGCGGAATGGATGGATAGAAGGAGGAGCTGGAGATGTAAAATTGATGCATCGGTGCGTGTTTTTCTTCAATCAGTTGTATCTACTGCAACATGTTTTGCTGAATTTCCCCAACTATGTACTTTTGATCGAAGTACAGGGATCAGCATGGATAATGTCACATTGGTTATATGCGATTTTTCTTTTGATCCTTGCTAGCAATCTGAATCTAAAAATTCTTCGTCACAATTGATGCATATCACAAGGATCTTTTCTTATTATCCTTCAGGTATTTGATTGTGTAATTCTAGAACACTTTGGGATAAGTAGCTTTATCAGCATGTCATAGTTAATCTGAGGAATGAAAAAAGCAAGAAGGCACATGAGAACAAGGATGCAGCATGTCATAGTTCAGTGTTGATTGTGAAGCTGCATTTCACCAGCTTAGACGTGAAGTAGTAATGATTGTGATTCCAGGAGGCTAGCATGGTTTCCCAATTGCTGCAGGGATTGAGTGGTATATGGATTTTTTTCATTTATGCTCACCAAGTGCTTCATGATCTGCTTGCGGGTAGATTTATAAAAAGCAACAGCAAAAAGAAAATTGGGTTTTATATTTGTGAAGCTATGTGTCGCAGGTTGTTAATTGTTGAGTTGTGTGTTTTACTAAACAAAGCACATAATGTGAAGTTCCTGCATTAGCTACATAGCACTCAATGCTGTTTTTTACTTGAAGCTTGTGTGTTCAGATATGGAACTGGACAAGAAATATGAAAAAACTAATTTTCTTCGGTTGTCATGTTGCAGGATTCAGTTTTTTATGAAGTTAAGGGAATAGCATTGTCCGGGCATACTGCTGTCAAGCTTGCTCTCTGGTTTTACTACAGGGTTCAGGGAATAGCATTGTCCGGCCATATGCAAAGGTAAAACATGAGCTAAGTTTGAAACCATGGTAACAGGCATTGCAATTGCCTAAGAATTTTCAGCAAAATCACAGGGAAAGTGGAGCAGTGGGCGCTGGTGGCGACCTCATGCGCGAGAAGGACGTCTCTGATGCCTTGGCCAACTTTGTGTTCGCCGATGCCGGCGACGACCAGTAGCTAGGTGAGATGAGGTCATCTCTTCTCTCATTCCCTAACTCACTCCCTCTCTTGTTTTTCATAGTTTTACTCATGTATGTGAGCATATAGTGCACCTTATTAATGTGAATATGTTTAGTTCTAAAATTCAAGAAATGTTCTTATTCTATAAATAACCATATATGTAGTTGCTAATTAACTAAAAAGAAGGGTATTATTTGTAGTGGGACTAGAAAGATCGTGCCATTTTACTCCTTGGTGCTTGCACATCCATGAAATCTGGAAGTACCGCAATCCGAACATTGCCTGCAGAAATTTTGTTCTCTCTTATCAAGATTGAGAAATTATTAGAGAAGTACCCAATTTGCCGTGAAATCTGCTCTGTTCTCATGCCTGCTAATCTATTGGTGCAGGATTGTCATTCATCTCTATTTTTTGGTTCGGGTGTTCTATGGAAGAAGATGAAGTTCTACAGAAGATTGCTGAACTGCCCTTTGTAGCTCACTTTCTTCTTGATAAAGTTTGGGTCGAGCTCCTTCGAGTACTAGCAGAATGCCCTGGGCCTGGGTTATCTATCAGCTTGTAGGTTCTTCTGCTATTCGTCGGTAAAATGGAAGTAGGATGCAATTTAAAATCTTGGTCCATCTACTTTCTTGATGATGAATTGCAGCAATGATATGTGTAGTCTTTAAGTTGTTTTCATTGGGTTAAGATAAAAAGGAATGCCCCATGTTAATTTTAAAAGTAGGAACAAATTATTGCACATATACACTTATATGTGTAGTCCTACTGTTCCGCTTATATACTTTCTAATATGTAGCTTATATCGGACTGCACATGACTTACTCAACTATATTTAGCTGAAGGCAACCAATTTTATGTTTTCTTGCTGATGTAGTTTACGGAACAGTTCTTGGATGATGCTTTGCCTGAAAGTTTCTGCCAGATTGTTTATTAAATTAGACACTCATTTTCTATCCTGCTTACTATAATTTGTTTAAATCTTCTTAGCAGGATTTATTGAATGAAAGCAAATATGCTTTAAAGCAACTACCCTCACTTCGAAGTAAACATGTATAGAAGTGGTGTTTTTTAAAGCTTAAATATTGATTACCAGAGTATTAGTTTTTCACGCAAATTCCCCTTGTGGTTTGAAATGAGATTAATTACTTATATGCGAAGTGTGTCCATGTGTGCTTTGAGTGAACGAACGAACAAGGCCAGGAAGATGACTGATGGAGGTTGTCATACTATAATACCTGAGATGTGATTAGGTGATAAACAGGCAGCTCCAGAATTAGTCAATACACCTGTAGCGTTCTAGAGTGAATGTACATGCTTGAGATATCTTCCTATTTTTATTTTAGTTCATTGTCGAGTACATTTGGTTAATACAGTTTGTTGTAGCTTTGCTCTAGCATTTAGTCATGATCAAATTTTCTCCTCGAACTATTTGTCAGAGCTCATAATCAAATTTAGCTATTTAATTGAGTTTGTGGTCCCTGTCATTTGTTTGATGCTGAAATTAAATGAGTATGAAACTCTGGTGGTTGGTGGCAATTTTTTCATCCATAAGTTGAATTCCTCTGGTTAATTTAGGCAATGATTTAGAGGTCCAGTATAGCGGTGAATATACATGCTTGAGATATCTTCGTATTTTTATTTTGGTTCGCTGTCGAGTATAATTGGTTGATACAGTTTGCAGTAGATTTGCTCTAGCATTTAGTCATGATCATTTTTTCTCCTCAGATTATTTTCTAGAGGTCATAATCAAATTTAGCTATTTAATGAGTTTGTGGTCCCTGCCATTTGGTTGGTACTGAAATTAAATGAGTATGAAACTCTGGTGGTTGCTAACAATTTTTCCATCAAGAAGTTGAATCCCTCTGGTTAATTTACGCAATTATTTAGAGGTATAGCATGCTTGGTTATCTTTAGCGTATGAGTTTTTCTTGCAGAATCCAGACTTTTATATCTAAAAGGGGATTAAATTTGTAGTATTTGTTATTTTGATTGAGTTTATATGTTTGAACAATGATGTTAAATCAAATAAATATGATGCTTTGTCTTTGTGTCGCATGATCTTGCGTGATGTTGTTCCAAAACTGAATCAAAAGGAATACCGCTCCTTTCCTTTTAATTGCAGTACCACTACCTGTTTCTTTAGGTGTTGTTTCATAGCGTGCAGCGCATCTGTCGGGATAAAGCGTACAACCAGCGGCTCAAGCGACGTCGTCTGATAGTGAGCTGGGAGCGAGACGCACGTTTCAAACCTTGACCTTGCTGCTGTTCTCATTCATCAGGCAGTGGGTTTCGTGCAGACAAAAAGTACTATCGAAACTATCGAAATCAGGCTTGTGGCATCGAATATCTTGCTTAGTACACTTTCCCTGACCCTCCCTACAACGTTGAGCCGTTTTATTTTTTCTTTTGGGTAAGATTTCCCCCTATTATCTTCATCTCTGGTCTTAATTTACATGCAGTGATTTTCGACACCGGTTTCATGTGGCATATCTTTAGCTCAAACGCCATAAGAGGACAAAGTATTTTTTAGCACAATTTTTATAAGATTGAATCAACCTTCTTAGAAATGGCTCGACACATGACAATAATATACATACAAATAATGTAACACTTATGGATGGAATATAGTATCGCGCCCGGCATTTGCGCCAGGGCGCACCGGTTCTCATACTGCAGTTCTGGAAATATTTATACAGCTTAGACATACGTTCATACAAAATGTCCCTTGAATTTACCTTTGACAATCATTTCGGGTGTTATATAGTAGATGTAGTGTGTATTAAGACATGCACAAATACTCGTACCTGCAATTAATTAATGTAGAGCTCGGATGGTTATAATTACCTTTGGGTCAACTTATGCAACCTTTTCTAAATATTGGCTTGGTAGAACATTAGTTTGTCTATGTTTACTATTTGTGTAGCTCATAGTCTATGAAATCCTGCGATAATAGTATTTCGTTGTCAGATCAGGGTTGCAGTCTTAGAGAAAATGAGACATTTTGGTGACGTCTTAGTTAAGGTTTTGAAGGATCCACTGCCAATTAATTGGGCATATCAGATAGCTGGCAATTGAAGAGATGCAATAAGGACAAAGGAACTGTACATCGGGAGCTTGCATGCGGAGAGTCAACGATGGATATCGACTTCTATATTGGAATTGCTATCTTTGTGTGACCATCTGAAGGGTGTGGCACATAGAAGTTTTAAGTTTCTAACATGATGTGATCTCAGTGTGTTCTATTTGTTTGTTTCTGAATCTAAAATGTTCTATGGGTGGCCCTGCTTTGAATTATCATGTTTTGCCTGCTTTGAATTGTAGCAACACTTGAGTACCATTGTGATTTTGTCTAAGACCTCTCAAGGTCTCATGGAAGATTTATTGTTTAAATCAAGGGCAATATTGGCTGCTTTGAATTATAGTAACACTTGATTACCCTAATGTAGTATTGACATTTGATAGTAGTATTATTGGTTACTCTGCTTTGACATACTATTGTGATTCTGTCTAAGACCTTCCAAGGTCTCATGGAAGATTTATTGTTTAAATCAAGTGCAATATATGTTACCAATCTCATGAATCCATCTGGCCTTGAAAATAGGATGTTTGTGCTATCGTTACGACATAAAACAGCAAGCCTCCACACTAAAATAAAAAAAACTTGGGGCTTAAATACTGTCTTGATTTTGCCACCTGCGCCGGTGGCGCAACGGGTCATCTAGTTACAGAAAAGAAGCAGGAGTAGGGGTAAACTAGGCTTTCGTTGCCAGTGAAGATTTGCTTAGCATGCATACAGCTCGTGCGACAGGGAATTGGCTGACCGCAAAGGGTCGCAGAAACGTGCTGTTTTGGCTCCAGCTAAAGCAACATACACATCAAAATTCCACCCCAACCACAAAGATTTTTCGCCATCACAAGAACCACACACATATGTTGTGTTCATAATAAAGCAAAATGTGGACTAGTACAAAGCATCATGGCATCCACGGATGAAAAGAAGTACGAGTAGCTCACTTGCCCCGGCCATCACTTTTGACATCGGTTTTTTGAACTCAATTCGGTGGGCTTCTTGTTTCCTGCACAGCGTGCATTCCACCGCTACACGGCACCACAGCGTGACTGAAACCTACCTTTGCCTCCATGCCAAGAAGTATCCAATGGCACGTCGCCACAGCACGTATCAGGTTATCTGAGCTCACAAGAAACTGGACACCTAGGCGAGAGATACAGTGAGAACTTCGCCATCACAATAATCTGGTCAACTTGGCAAGGAGTGCACAGTAGTTCTGTCAAGATGCATGGATGTACGCATGCAGCGCCCAGCATTTGCAGCCATATGTTTCAGATGATGGTGGTGCATAGAATTGATGCACCTAAAGCTCCAAGGAGATGCTATCATGTACATGAACCTGCTTTACCCGGCTAAAGCATGCATATGATGTGAGAAGTCAACGATAAGCAAAGCTTTTGGTGCAAAGTTATGCCTGATGGATCAAGTCCTTTTCCTCAGCCTGCACCACAACCCGTTCTTTGTGTGAATCGTCGCACCCGTCACCATCTCTACCTCATCAGGCGATCCTCGCAGTTCTACGTCAAACTTCTGCAATAGCAGGGCCAAGGCCACTGTCGACTCGAGGAGCGCGAATTGGTCTCCCACGCACTTGCGGGGTCCTCCACCGAAGGGGAGAAAAGCAAAGTCTGCTATAATCTGGTAAACGGAGTTTGATAAGGTCTTAATTTTTGTATAGAAAGAGGTCTAATGAGTAGAAGCGAGAATGACGAGACTAGTGTTCAGTCATACCTCGTTGGGATACATCGCGCCTGGACTCCTGTCAGGATCAAACCCAGCCCACCCTTCTATGTTCTCATCCATCTTTTTAACTGTAAACCTCTCTGGTTCAAACTCATTTGGTTTATCCCAAAAGTACGGAGATCTATGGAGATTATATATCTGCAGTGCCAGAATTTTCCATAAGACAAGCTTCTCAAGGAGAACAGGATCAAATTTGGAGCCGTTTATATTCCAGACTAGTCAACCTATAGCAAACTTATCATGAAGGTAATTTATATTGGTGCTAATAGTATGGATATCTGAAAGAAACAACCAGCTTAAATCTGCCAATTCCCCATCTTACCGAAAGAAATATATCGGTTCCAGCTGGAATTTCGTATCCCTCTTTTGCTCCATTGTACCCACCTATGAATTTGTGTAAATCAATTTTCAGAAGAGGAAAACTTAGAATGCAAATGCTGAACTGAAAAAGTTTCAGCATGGTAACTTAATAAAAGAGGTATGTTTATGCCATGAGTTTGATGTTACATTGTGTTGATTCCTTCATTATATATGGAATTGAAGTTTAAATTAATATGAATTCATATTCTGCAAAATGGCACTGCCAGTACCACATCACGTGCCCTTTGATATCTGGCACATGTCTTCCTAATAACCTTATACCAACTCTTACCTGGCAATTTATCTGGACGGAGAGCGCGCCTGATTAACAAAGGCGGTTGAGGATACAAGCGAAGCGATTCAACAATGATCAATCTTATGTACCTATAGCACAGCATGAAGCAGTATGTAAAATCAAAACCATTTACGAAGCATTAATATAGTAAAATCTTACTGACCGACATGGAAATATGTAAAAGCAGGTCATTTTGCAAGCATATGGTATGCCATTAAAAATCCATGATGGAAATCTTTAGATTTTTAAACAACCCCCAGAAAATACTCCCACACTCGAAATATATAAAGCCCTCTCGAATTTTGAGCCTAACTTTGACCATGCATTTAACTAACAAAATATGAGTTATTTGCCACATAATTATACCACTGGAAACATTTTTTGAATAATCCAATGGTTTTTGTAGCATATAACTCATTTTGTTTGTCAAATTCATGGTCAAAGTTAGGCTCAGGAATTAGAGGGGCCTTATATATTTGGAGAGAGAGAGAGAGAGAGAGAGAGAGAGAGAGTAGTGTATAGAAGAATCAAACATAGTTCAATTCAGAAGAAATGGTAACATAAGTAACATACTCCAATTTCTTGAGCTTGTCTGCTGTAATTGCCGCATCGTTGAGTACAGCATCAATCTCCGCCTGGGCTTTTCTCATCTTGGTGGGGTTCTGTATAAAAATACAGTCAATTGTATGATATTATTGAAGTCGCAAGTAGGCAATTTAAATTTTATTATCTGTTCATGTTAGTGACAACATTTGTGTACCTGGGCCAGTAGAAAAATAGACCATGTCAAAACAGCCGCAGTTGTTTCATGTCCAGCGATAAGCATTGTCATAAGATCATCTCGAAGCTATCACAAACAAAATAATTTGTCAACTTCTTTGCCTGATTTAAGTAGAATAACAAATGGAAAAAAAATATGGAAGGGCGTACAGAAAAATATTAAAACCTCCGTGCGCTGGAACAAATAATGGTACACTACACAGGTTACTGATGTTCCATTCTTACAAAATTAAACATTACAAGAGCGATTTACCTGGCGATCGTCAACATCAGCTCCCCTCATGTCAACAAGGAACCTCAACAAGCTGGCATCCTACAAATATAATGGCAACATCACGAACTACCAAATAATATAGATGTTTTATACAGCAAACTGGTAATACCAACATGATCCAAGAAAATAAGTAGTGTGGGAGCCAACCTTCAGCGATGAGTAGTCTCTCTGCTGGAGTTTTTCCACATCAGCTTCCTATATTAAGCAATGTCAAAACTACTACAAGTTCCAGAAAAAGGCACCATGTATGACTAAATTTTATGTTGGCACAAACCTGTCTCGTTTCTTTTGCATTTTTAATAAGATTGTCAAGGCAATCATTGATAACCTTGAGGTCACTGCGGAACTTCCGCTGTCTTGGCACTATCCATTGAGTTAAAGGAAGATTCCAGTAAGGGATATAAAAGGTGGATCGATGCTCAGCTTCAAAAAGAGTTCCATATACTGCCTGCACAACAAAAATAGAAAAAACCCAAAAGAAGGGTCAACAAAATTAATAGAAAAGCAGCAGTCATGTTTACTCCTCATAAACAAGCAAGATAAGTATTCTTCTGTACTTTTATTCAATTTTAAAAACCAGACCATGCACGCGCTTTCTAGGAAGAAATGATCATCAAATAGTATAACTACATAGTGCTTTTACACCAACCTTGATTACAGGAGATTCCTTATTAACCGAATCGAAATCAAAATTGAACACTCCCAAGCCAATTATGTCAAGAGCCAAATTGGAGAATTCTTCTTCGAGGTTCACTATTGTAGATTTGTCAGTATGATCTCCCTTTTCAATAAGTTCTTCAAGTTTCAATATTGTTCTCTCTGAACATTTGGTAAATACTCTCACCATAGCTTCTATGAATAATGCATGGAACCCAGGAGTTATAACTGCAGAACACCCAGAATGGACAAGGTGCACCATCAGCAGAATGTTTTGTGATGCAAGCATGAGGTTCACGTTAGCTTGACAATTTCGTCATAAGGGTAGCTGCTAATGATTGTATTTAAAAAATCATAAAATATGCTATTTTGTTTAACGATCCAAATAAGCCCTCGGTCCAATTAGCACGACTGGGGCTACTATCACAAAAAAATTACCGTTAACCTTGATTTCTTCCAAAACAAGTTCACCTTTTATTGCCAGGTCGGAAAAAAATGATATCACAAGGAATTCATCACTGGACAATAGTCAATCTGCTTCTACTGAGTAACAGCACCTTAGACTAGTGTACAGAACATGAAGTATGACTGCAGACAAGGAAGGCTTACAAATATGCAAGTATGATTCAAAATCCGACCTTTCTAACCTTTTCTCCTTTGCTTCCAGGTATCAAGGTCAGCAGGTATAAGACCCTTTCCCATTATTGGTTCAAGAATTTCAGCCAGAACTCCCTGATGTCAAGTAGAAAATTATGTAAGAAACAAACTACCAAACAAATCCAGTAGGTATTCCTGAAGTGTATTTATTATTGTTAAGTGCGAAGTTTGGTTGCGGGAAAGCAGCATATGCCACAAAGGAGGTGCCAACCATTATGGCCGGAACTTGTCTACAGTGCCAGATGTTCGGTGTATTCATTTACATACACTCACATGGTATGTATTAGAAAACCTACCTTATCATAAGAGAAAGCATTTTCCCGGAGGATGTATCTAGCAACAATTGGATCAGAGACAACAACAAACGCTTTGGGTCCAAAAGCAAGTTTGTAGACAGAACCGTGCTGCAAGGATAACAGGATACGTTAGCATAGCATGAGTTTTCCTACTGGTTACTTGAGATTATGAACCTAATCCTAAGGAAGTTACAATCAACGAAAATTATTTCATATCACAACAGCACAACTGGAACAAAAAGACCATGCATAAACTATTAGCATAACACCTTGTTATGCTCCTGCTGCTTTCTTTTTTTAATCTAGGCATGCACCTCATAAGGTATAATTTAATTTTTATATGGAAGTACAGCATTTCTAAATGTGGTTGTGAGAGGTCTCATGTTCTATGATTTGCATGGTGCATAAGATATACCAAATCAAGAAGTTCGTTTTAATGTTGATCAAGGCCCTCTTGAATGATGTCACCCAAATTTTCAAGACCAAGCTGGGATGTCAAAAGAAAGGTTTAGTTTGCTATTTTCTGAGTATGATTAGCATCATATGCTGTACATAAGGAGAATTGGAGGGAGGGAAATCTATGGCATGATTCAGGTACATAAGGCTTCAATATGGCGATAAAAATTGCCAAATGAGACAATACAATTCAGGTGGTCATCTAGTCAAGATTACTAAATTTGTGGAATTATTCCATGTTCCCTCTTTCCATTTGGACATGAAAACAAATATATAGTTTTCACTCGTATATCATGCACAGACGTGTATCTAATATTCACGGCATGCTATTAATACACATTTCCAGTAAGCAGAAGAAATCACTGCAGCAAAAAAACTAAGTAACGCAAGACAGAGAGCAGGATAAGCACCTCAAGGAACCAATCATAGAGCGAATAGAAAAGGGGCCGGTCGAACAGGTCAGTGACAGCACCCTCGGCAACCGGCATATTCTTGAGGTTGCCGCCAGCGAGCAAATTGGTGAGAAGGTTGCTGGCATTGTCGAACAAGTTCCTCTTTGGCTTGGTTTTGTCGACGCTGGGCGATTGGCATCTGCATAAACAGTGGTAATAAAGGGTAAGCTCTGATTATACTCTGAAAAAAAATCAAAACCTGGTAATTTAACAGGCACAAGTGCACAACAGCTATTATGTTTCGCATTTGGAGCAATAGAGGAGAACACTAACAGCAAGCATTACATCTTATCAATGTATCAGCCAACAGAGAGCTGATAGGCCACTACTGAGTAGAAGGAAGAATGGGCAGAGTTGAGCTGCCTGCTCATCGTGAGCAGCTATGGAGTGGAAACTGGCAGTTACTTCAAACAAGAAACTAAAATTTGACACTGTCTTGCAGGGCAGGTGGCGCAGGGGCAATCGATCGAACGCCTAGTGGGCACCGGCACCACGGCCGGAGCCGAGCAAGAGGAGAGCTGCGGGTGGCTTCCGTACCTGATGGGGAGGAGGCGGCTCCTCCCGTGAGCTGCCAAGGAGGAGGAGGCGAGGCGGTGCGCGCCGGTGCTGGGCCTCGGGAGGAGCGTGGCGGTGGTGGCCGCGCTCGTGGCCATGGCGCGTGGCTCGCAGTCGTTCACGGTTCGACGGAGGCTAGCGTCGTGGTGGAGTCAAAAAGATAGATAAGGTGCCTCGTCCGGTAGCGCCGTCCACTGCTGCCACTCTGTGCGCGCCATCTGACTCAGATCGGCGTCCGCGCCCGCTGGTTAAGATCGTGCGGCGTCCGTCGGATCGGAGGGGCGGTGGCCAGGTCGGTCGGAGAGGCGCCAGTTGCCCGCCGACCACGGAACGTGGCATGGCACCGCCGGAGGTGGCACGACACCGCACAGATCAGGTCGGGTGGGTGCTCCACTAGACCAGGAACTCCTCCGGAAAAAAAAATCTAAACACAGTACAACGCAGACGCATACATACACACGTATACACTCAACCTATGAACGCACACACGCACATCCTACCCCTATGAGCATCTCCGAGAGACTGAGCCGGCGGATTGGGTTTTGAGATTGACGAAGTCACCACGGGCGCCCTCGCTGTCGACGGAAACGTCGCCTCCCACTGAAGAATATTCCGCCTTAAATGAGAAACACCAGCGTCAAACCTGGGGTTTGAACTCTGGTGGGCTGGGGGTACAACCACCCTCCTAACCATCTTGCCACAGACAAGTTCTCAAATAAAAATCCCTTTTCCAAAATCGGTATATACGGCTTTTCGGGTCTCTTCCAATCGCGGTTTTGGAGACCTAGAATGGAATGTCACGATTTCATTCAGTTTCGTGTTTGGTGGAGGCAATGAGGTGGAATGGAATCAACACATAATTTGTTATCATAACAATTTTGTTAGAAAAAAAATAGGTACCCAATATTAATCAAGCACGCATTTAACACTAATGTAGGATTAGGAAATGGTAAGATTTTAGGGAAAAATATTGCTTATCACGGAAGCAAATCTGCATGCCTCAAATTTTGCTAAAGTTTGTTAGTTTCCGCCAAAACAGGATTTAGATGCATAGCCCACTTAATTAGTTGTCTCTATTAAGGTAGGAGGGAATTACGGGAGCACTTATTAGGAGAAGCATGCAATCGAATCCTCGTTTAGTGTAGGATTAGGAAATGGTAAGATTTTAGAGAAAAATATTGCTTATCACGGAAGCAAATCTGCATGCCTCAAATTTTGCTAAAGTTTGTTAGTTTCCGCCAAAACAGGATTTAGATGCATAGCCCACTTAATTAGTTGTCTATATTAAGGTAGGAGGGAATTACGGGAGCACTTATTAGGAGAAGCATGCAATCGAGTCCTCGTTTAAGGAAAGAATCGCGCGATCCCTCGTCAAAGATCCGACGTTCATCGCGCTCGCCTGGAGGCCGCCGCGGCGCTCGTCTGGCCGCCGCGCTCGCCTGGAGCTGGCCACGCCACTGGCCGGCTCTCCCAGCGCCGGCGCGCCGCTGGCCACCGCCGCCGAGCCACTGACCGCAGTGGCGGAGCTGCACACAGATTGTGTGGTCAAGCGACAACACAAAAAAATTGTAAGCAATGAAGTCCCAGCTATAAATACACCATAATTGACCTCATAAATCCTAATTATAGACATCACTGTAGTTTATTTTGAGTTTTGACATCACTAGCTGCTAGTCCCAGCTCCGCCACTGACTGACCGCCGCCGCCGCCCTAGCCGCGTCCCCCACTCCTCGTGGCCACCGCCGCTGACCGCCTGTGCCGCCCAAGCCGCGTCCCCCGCGCCTCGTGGCCACCGACGCCGCGGCTGAGATTCACGCCGCCACCGCGCTGCTGGCTGATAAACGGGAGAGGTGAGGGAGAGGGAGAGACGACGCGAGGTGAGAGATGACGAGAGGAGAGAGAGAGGGATTAGCTAGAGAGAGAGCGCTATTAGCGAGCCCGGACGAGTGCCTTCCGCGTATTGGTGGAATATTCTCTTGTGAGAACACTTGATTCTGTTCCTATTTTCAACCAAACATAGGAATGGGCTCTAGGTGTGGAACGGTTCCATTATGTTCCACTTGGTTCCAATACCAAACACACCCCTAAAGAACATGGGAATTCACTAGTTCTTGTCCATTTTGCTTTTGCCACACTAAAATTTAAAATTTTGCTTTGGCCCCATTTTTCTCTGTTGGGGGATAAAACAAAAGCAAAACAAGACAAAAAGGGTAAAAGCAAAACAGAATTTCACCATTTCCATTTCATTCTTGCCCCCATAAAGGGAAAAAACGATGTATTGTCAAAAAATGACAAGGCAAAAGTAAAAAATGTCAAAAATTAGAGTGGTAAAAGCAAAATGTGAAAAAACTACTTCCTCCGTTCCAAAATACTTGACGTGGATTTGTCTAAATATGGATGTATCTATAAACTGAAACATGTCTAGATACATCCGTATTTACACAAAGCCAAGTCAACTATTTTGGACCGGAGTGAGTAGTATATAGCAAAACTAAAAGTTTCCCAAAAAACACAACAAGTGAGGAGTTGAAAACCAAAAGTAGGGTCTCAATGTAATGCCCATTTCAATTTTATATGATTGTTCATATAAGAAAGACACACGTTCTTACCAACAAGTATGAGTGGATGATAGATTTTTATGAAATGTAGGACAAAGAGTTTCTTAGAAAATAATCCTACATATTTGATTTCTTCGAATCAAGCAACAATCATGAAAAAAGTTACAAAAGGATTTGAATATACACAACTTACACGAAAATACTTTGAATCAACTAGTCGCTTGCATTGCACTCAGACTCGTCGAGCCGTATGCTTAGTATTAAATAAATTGTTATCACTACTTTACCCGACTAGATCTTGAAAGTTGAATCTCGGTATATATGTTCTGAACTCTATTTTCAAGTATTTTTTATATTGATGCATATTATTTTTTCATTCTTGCTGCCATAATTTTTAGTAAGTTATTGCAGTATTATATTTTCTGTCAATTTGTAACTCGTTTTATATTGTATATTCTATCTTCATACGAGTTTGTTTTGCATTTGTTTCCATTGTGTCTTCTCGCAATAGTGCATACTTTTCCACCTATTTGTGTCGTACAATTTTCTATTTTATTTTCAATCTTGGTTGTGTCGTGCATTTTCTAATTTTGTGTGCTCCACCTAACCTATTGATTGTTGTTTATTGTATTTTTGTACTGTTGTGTACTTTCTCTAATCCCAATGTAACTCTTTTAAGATATGTTACAGGTTCATAACCATCACCATGGTGATTTGACCATCAATCCTTGCAAAATATGTTGCCTCACATCAAAATGAATACAATATTTTTTTATTTGTAAACTTTTAAAAGTGCTTAATTTTTATATCAAAAACAAATTGTTTACTTTTTATAAAAAATAAGAGTATATGTTGATACTTTCTTCAGAAAAATAGAGAAAACAATAAAGCAGAAAAATAGGGAAGGAACCAAGAGAGAGGCGTTTTGGCTCCCGACCTCATATGCTCCTATTATATTAAACGAAATTAAAAAAATAGTAAAACATTTCCAAAAATTCTGAATTTTTTTGGGGACGAACATATACATGTTTTTCAAATACGTGCCAAGTTTCGTGATGAAATGTCATGTGTGATGCTCTTTGAAAAAATAACAAAATCAGTGCTTTAAAAAGTATGTTTTTGAAATTGCATACCGAATGTCATTTCGTCACGAAACTTGGCACGTATGTCGGACATTGGTATGTGTTCACCTCCATTTTTTTCGGGATTTTTATAAATGTTTTACTATTTTTAAAATTTCGTTTAATATATCAAAAGCATATGAGCTCGGGAGCCAAAGGGAATTTTTGAAAATATCACCGAAGAAATAGACAAACAAGGAATAAAATTTAGCATTGTACGACGAAATACATCTGGTACATAAAATAGAGAAACAGAAAAACTCCACAACGAGTGGAGCTTACTATTAGGTGGTGTGGTGTTTTTTTTTTTTTTTTTGGAACAGTGGTGTGCTGTGTTGTTCACTCGTTTTCCTTCAAACTAACAAGGTGTTTGCTCATTAGTAAATTAGTCAAAGTTCACTTGTGATCTGAGCAGTAACAAACTTTTTTTAGCATTTTTAAGTTAATATGTTCTTCCCTTTCTAGGGAACATTATATCTTTTTTTTGAAAGCCCACGTATATTCAACAGAGTACCACAAACACCGTACACAGTACAAATACGAAGTACAGAAAAACCATACGCAGGGGAAACAGAAGCAGAGCAAACATCGGCAGCTCCACCGGCGTCGAAGACGAAGACCGCCGACCCCCTTCTAGCCACAGCCCGAGGGCACCTCCTTCTTTGAAGATCGCCGCAGAGCCCGTCCGCCGCGCAGCGACGGAGCTTGTGCCGATGAACGAACACGGCGAGCACCCTCCCGCACCAGCACCTCCACCTTGCTGCAGCCATCTTCGTCCCCAACGCCGGCAGAAGCCACCAACCTCGCCCGGCCCTGAGTTCCAGCCACCGGATCCTCCGCCAGCACGGATCCGACGGGAGGCAGAGGAACTCGAGCACCACGCCGGGCCTCGAGCACCTGCAAGTCGAGCGCGACGACGACGAGCCCCGAGGAGCTCCACCGCCGGAGAAGGCCGCACCGACACCAAACCACCCGCCACCAGCACCACCTCCTCCAAGGCGCCGCCGGCGGGATCTCCACCCTACCCTACCATATGTACAGGCCGGAGCCGGGGATCCCCACCCTCCCGCCGCCGAAGCGGCCGACGGAGGAGGAGAATCCCACGCCTCAGCGGCGCACACGCGGTGGATCGACGGAGTCGCCCAAAAAATCGCCTTCTCCTCCTGCACAGTGACGGGGAGGGGATAAGGTCAGGGAACATTATATCTTTTTCCTTTTTTGAGAACATTACCTTCTTTTACTCGTCGAAAACAAAAGTACTAAGTTTTCATGTTGGCCGGAAGACGACACGAGGGGACCCACCCAGTTGTGCTCGATCATCACCCGCTTCTCTCTGTCATCTTCAAACCAGCGGTACATCTTTCTCCCCTTATCTCCACAATGAACAACATAGAAATCTCACACCACCACGCGGGCGGCCCCATCCCAGCCACACGCCGCCGCCATTCCTCTAGCGTCTTTGCCGCCTACATTTTCTCCCCATCTTGTATCACCCCGTTTTGAATCACGCGATGCGAGAGCTCGAGCACCAAGTTAACATACCATTGCATTTGGCCCCTCTCGCTAGTGAAGCAGATGACTCAAGGTGGTGTTGTAAGGAGGTGGGCGACTGAGCTTCATAGAGTGGTAAGAGGTGTTGCAGTGCTACGAATGAAGGCAGTGGAGAAAACACCAGCACCGAGGCACGGTGCTGCCAACGTAGAGGTGTCGTAACGTTGCTTCAATAGGGAAGGTGCTGGTGCTGCAAAGCTATAACACCATTGCTGCAGACTCGTCGGCGACGATGCTGCAATGGATGGCCGTCGATTGGCCTCTTCCTATTGGACGGCACGTGCTGAGTCGACGCGTAGAAGGCCCCTTGCAAATTCAAAAGTTTTTTTTTAGAACATTGCAAATGCAAAAGTACAGCTCCATTCCAGCTAGGCTCCTCGACGGCCTGCTTCAACCCAGCCCATATCTGCAAAACATGTTGTCCTCCGCGTTTCAACGCAGCCCAAACATCCATTACTTTTTCCTTTTAAATCGAAAGGCAAAAGATTTGCCCTTATGTATTAATAAAGAAGGAGAGTCACAAGGTTGTAACAAAACAGCCCAAAAGGCAACGAAAAAAGGTACACGAATTAATCTCCCGGCAAGAGGTGACCCAAGTTCTTTGCCCCGGCAAGCACCCAAGATTTAGCTTCTAGCTTGATTTTGGAGAAAAGGGCGGCGGGCAAGGCGCTAGTCTTCTTGAAGGTCCTCGCATTACGCTCGTTCCAAAGCTCCCAAGAAGTAAGCATGAGGAGCGAACCCATGGCTTTCCTCCTCGAGGGGTGCCGAAGAAGGATGAGCTCCCACCACTCTTCGACCTTGTTGATGGCGGACCACGAGGGGGGGTCGAATTCCACAAGGCCAAGCCAATCCTTGATCATGATCCAAATGCGAATGGAGAAGCGACAATGGAGAAGGAGGTGACACGCCGTCTCGTCGACACACCGACAAAGTGGGCAAAGCTTGTCATTAGGCCAACCCTCCGCTCAAGACGATCGTTAGTCCACACACGGTTTTGAATGATTAGCCACGCGAAAAATTTGCACTTCAGGGGGCCCAAATCTTCTAAACAAGAGAGCCCATGGAGGAGTAAGTGGATCCCGAAAATTGAGCCAAGTAGGCCGAGTTGCAAGAGTAGGAGCCGGAGGTAGTGAGCTTCCAAGTGACGGTGTCATGCCCAAAATTTTTTTCCTTTTCGCGGCCAGGAAAGTGGCCGAGTTGACTTGTTTGGCAGGGCGTCAGGCTCGTTCTCCGGTGGGAATGGAACTAGACGCGGTCGCCGCCTCTCCGGCCGCGCCGACGGCAACCGGCGTGGTGCGGGTGGAGAAGGTGAGGGGGAGGTCGGCCGTCACCCGGTGCTTCGCGAAGTATCCGCTCAAGATCATCGTCCCGTCCAAGGTGCGTACGTCCTTCCCCCCGCGCGCGCAGAGATGAACTTCTAGATTGGCTTCGCCTGACTGACTTCGCCACGGCCGACAGGTGGGCGCCTCCTCCTCTGGCGCCGCCTGGCTCTACGCCCTCACCTACGGCGGCGGCATCGTCTCCGTGAGCCTTATGTCTCGTCCCCTTTGATCGCCTTTCTCTCGGTGCTGCCTGCAGAGTGCAGACAGGAGGGAAGCGAACGGTTGGATCTTCCCTGATAGTGCTTGTGTCGTTGCAGGGGGATAGGATCTCCTGCTCGGTGAGCGTCGGCGACGGGTGCACGGCGGCGATGACGACGCAGGCCTCCACCAAGGTGATTCTACTTGTTAAGTTTCTGGTGTCAATTGGACTGAACACTCGGTAGATTCGTCAGCCAGTTCACGATGTCTGACAATGCACTTCGAAATATGTATAGTTTCGTGGCATTAAGTGTCTGTCTACTAGAATTATGATTGTCAGGGCCACACTTGGGTAACATTTTCCTGTATTAATGGTAATATACCTGCTTACCACGATGTTGAGCATATCAAGGTAGGTAAGGATACAACACATCCAGATAATCTGGAGAGTACCTGTTTATCTCCAACTTAGGAGCTGCTGTCAAATGTGTGCTTTTGAATAATTTGCTCTTTCTACCATGGACCTTTTTGTATTGAAGCAAGAGAAACTAGCTAGTCGACAACATTTTACGAATGCTTCTGTGCTCAGTGTATGAGCAAGCTCAATCACCAAATGTGGACTGTAAAAGCTGGAGTATATTCTAGGAAGTCTCTGCGTGTTTTCTGATGGCCAAGTACATGTGCAGGTTTACAAGGCTGTGGGGTTAAAATGTTCCGAGCAGGTTCTAGAGGTAATGCTTCTTCAAAGGAAATTGATGCATCTTTGGACTCTGGCCCTTGGTCTCTAAGATGAGTACTTTAACTGTTAGGAAATAACGATAATTTGTTACATGCAGTAGGCAACAGTTGGAAAGGATGCACTCTTTGCAGTTGTTCCAGATCCAGTAACCTGCTTCTCAACAACTCGATACTACCAGAAGCAAGTGTTCCATGTTTCCGGCAGTTCAAACTTGGTCCTTGTAGACTGGTTCACAAGTGGCCGCTATGAAAGTGGAGAAAGATGGGACTTCATATCCTACAGGAGCATCAACCATATTCTTTCGGAAGAAGATCAGCCTCTCTTTATTGACTCCGTAAATACTTACGCCCTTCTCCTAGCATGTGCTGATTCATCTCATTTGCACCATTACTTATGCTTAAAGTTGTGTCATGTGAACCTTTCTATGTCTGAACAGGTTCTATTGGAACAAGGCGATAATTGTAGTATTGCTGAGCGGATGCAGGAGAACAATGTTGTTGCCATGGTTGTGTTATTGGGGTAAGTTCATCTAGCACTACGTATATTTCCTCCCACCTATATATTTTCAACATGTGCAGATATGGCACTAAGGATACTTCTTATGCACTTCTTAATTAGGTTTAAGAAAGTTTTATCAGGAATTAGTTGCAGGCTGCACTGAAAAGCATGGATTGGCAATTCTGCAAATATTGTTTAGTCAAGGAGCACTACTTTTCCCCACTTACCATTATGGTTTAATGTAAAACTTAGTGGTACAAAGTACCATAGTTGTCCTTTTACCAGTCGTTTCTTTTTCTGTAAGGTTTTCCTGTACCATAGATGTGTCTACTGGGAGTGTGGCTGCCTGAATCTGAACCATGTTGTTGAGGATTCCCTTTGCAGGCCAAAGTTGAAGCACATTCAAGATCAGATGCAAGATGAAGTGAAGAACATGATGTCCGTCCAACTGCGTCCCCCCACCTCTGGTGGAGGCCGCTACGCGGCAAGGCCACATCCCCTACACCCCCAGAGACCCCCACTCATTGCCTCTTGCAGCCCATTCGGTCGCACGGTTAGTTGCCACTCCTCCTTCCTCCAGTACTATGCCACAGCTAATGGCTGCACACTTTGCTCACAGAACATGTGGCAACATCTGTTTTCTGGATGCCGCAGGGAACCGGCATGGTCGCTCGGATAGTGGCGGTGAGCACCGAGTCGGTGTACGCCTTCCTGAGACATCATCTGGCAGCGCTTGAACCGTTCCTTGGCGCCGCCCCATATTCTGCATCATGAGCCTTGCAACAGGCTGCTGATCGCTAATAGATCATGAAATTTCCACGTGTATAAGAACGGAGCTGTAAATCCTCGTGGTATATACAGCTGACGATGTTGCAGTCCATATTTGTAACTCGTTGATTTTTGTCGTAGGCGTAGAAGTCGTGTGTCATAAAGCTGGACAGTTTATGAACTCAGCGCTCTGAACAGCTCGAACAAATCTTTGTTTTTGGTGAGCCATGCATCTCTATGGAAGATATACGGGTACAAAAATTTCAGACATGGAAAGCGCTGGGAATTGTCTGAGGATAAATAATTTCTGGACAAATAAGCTGAGACTAAGTGACACGCTAAATTTGAACTTGGACGAAGGAATACGAAGTTTGAGGACAGGAGCAGCTCGTACGCCGGCAAAACTCCGGCCATCAATCAAGAGGGGGAGAGAGAGAGGGGAATAATGGCGGTGGTGGAACTTAGTAGAAGGGAGACCAGCGGTCAAAGCGATGGTACAATGATGCGATGGAGCCGTGGGGGTGAATGGTGGGCCTGGACCTGAGATGGGCGCTGCCCCCCGTTCCCCTGCAGCCTCCAGCGCGGGAAAGCCCGTGCGGGGACCGTTGCGCCTGGTGGGCCCCGGCCTTTCTCGTCCATTCCCTCAGCTCTCTCGTCTCCATCATTGGGCCTTTCTCTGTGCCGTCACCACTGACTAATCGGCGGCAAATCGATCATGTTCTTCTGTAGGAGTGGTACTGGTACAAACCAATTCTTGGTTTCCAAACAAAAACCACACCAAACCGGCGCCAGCCAGTCATTTGGGATGGTCCAAGAGGGGGCGGCCAATGTTTACGCTGATGCGTATCACTTGTGGATTGCCTTGCGGTGGTCCTCGATCTGAGTCTGAGCAATGTGCATCGGAAAAGCCTGCAGGGACCTGTTTTCTTTCACCTTGGGTTGGGGCTCGCACTGGTCCTGTGACATGACCAAACTGAAGATCCAGTTATTAGCAAGAAAGAACCACCATGTTGTTATCTGAATCAGCTTCAAATATCCATACACTCCTTTTTTATATATATAATTGAACTACAGAGGATGCAGTCTAGTATAGTAGTTTTCAGAGAACAAAATACGAGGGGAGAGATGAATTAGAGTTGATGCTGGTGTGAGGTGACTAGGCAATTATTTTCTGCTATTTGCATGTGGTAAAGCTGACATGCACGAGAGAGCGTAGGGAGGAAGACGATGGACGAGACCGTCGCAGCAGGATGGAAAAGACAGAAGAGCGGGGCTGCGTGTCTGTTCATCTTCATTGATAGATTCCGCTGGTTTCGAGAGGAGGAGGAGGAGGAGGAGGAGGAGAAGGTACTGTTGCGACACATCAATCATTCTGACTGGGCTCTCTCTCTAGGCGGGTTGGTTATTGCTTGTAGTTATCGTTGCTTCTCCAGGATTGGCAAAAACAATAGAGAACATCGTCCCCCAAAGCCCACTTGTTGCCACTTTTACCGTGCAAGACTGGAGGTGAAAAAAATATAGACACATGGTGACATAGTGGGACCAAGGGAATGCACATTGTGTGTGTGGGGATCTGCTTTTTGAAGAAAATTACCCTGAAAGCAACTTTTTTTTAAATGACAGTAACTTTAATCATGCCAACATTATGTAATTTGGGAGGACTACACTGATTCAAAGATAACTAGGTCACAAGTTTCAAAATAACATAAAATAACTAAGTTACGGTGACAGTTGGAGCCCCATGTCTTTGTCCCTATTCTGTGTGTCCAGCGACAATGATATGTAGGCACCGTTCCGAGAAATACTCAAGAAATCTCATATTTCTTAGATCAACCGGGGTCTCTACCCCGTTTCCATTCCATTGAAATGAAACACTACAAAAGACAGACATGTCATGTTACATTCGCATTAATTGGCGTCTACTGGTAAATCTAGAGCCCCCAAACAAAAGCACCCACACTGGGCCAAGGTTCGGTGAAACGCTTGCAACGATAAACAAAAATCTTCTTACACAACCTTCCAGCAAAACGCCGACTCAGATAGTGACTCTAGAGCATTCTCCACCGTCGATGTCGGCAGTAGTGTAGCCAGGATTGCATCAGGCCCTAGGCCACCTTCAGCTTACTGTTGCTACAGTACGCTACAGTACCGGCTGTATCACCAAATTAGCCTATGATTTCAGCCTCACGCCCCGGGCCAAGGCCAGGGTGGCCTGGGGCCTGTCTACGCCTCTGGATGTCGGCCAAGCACACGTCCCAACTCACGCGAACTACTTCTTGGCTTCACGAGAACTAGGTATGTTCCACACACTGGAATCGGAATATTCCTCTTTTGTCCGGATCTGCCATCTCTCTCGACAAAAGGGAACCACAATGTAGCATAGCCACAGATTCTAGCTACTCGTCGACACATTCACCCCTTTTGTATGGCTATCAATGGTGTTCCAGACAGTCTAACACAGAATTCCTCGGTCACACGTGTGATGGTGTGCAAGTACACCGACACATCTAACGGACTACAACACTCGGTCGTCTGTGGAATGCATTGACATGTGAAAAAGGAGAAACCTAGGAGGGTCACGCTATAAAGTGTTGAAACAATGCGCCATGTTTGGGAATAGGTCGTGTGTGGGTGCATTGCTACACATGAACTGACTTGCCAATTCACATGTCGACCATGCATGAGTTGGGCCACACAGTGATCTCTCGTAATTTGAAAGGGGGATCGGAGGCGGTCATGGACTATACACCCTGCTACTATTGCTATGCAGTACGAAGCCAATAGTAGCCGGACTTTTGATGAGAGTACTCAACATGCATGCATGGTTTTGGCGCCAACTCCTGTACGTGGACAATAATTGAGTATTTGAATTGTTTGTCTTGCTACTCGATGTGGCCAGGATACTGCATGACCGCACGTTTGTGGTTGTGGATCGAGCTAGCTCAGAGATCTGGCCATGGCAAGGAGACATGGAGTGCAGTTGTATGCAGGAAAAGGTTCCCATGCATCATCCCATGGGTATTCAACCCTACACTAGTGAGTTTGTGGGTGGGTCCATAGACTATTGCAAGGGTACATTTAGACCATGTTTGGCACTTCCATTTCATTTGGCGGAAATGAAATGACGACGTAACATATACTCCCTCCGTCCAAAAATAAGTGTCTCAAGTTTGCCCAAAATTAGATGTATCTATACATGAAACATGTCTTGGTACATTCGCTTTTTGGCAAACTTGAGATACTTATTTTGTTACGGAGGGAGTATCTAATTTCATAACTGTCAAACAAGTCGGTGTGGCCTCAATTGGGACCACGTACGTATGCATGCATGCACGCACGCACACGCACGTATGGCATGCCATGGCGGCAAGGCACCTCAAGGCATCTTCATGTAACCTGTGTGTGTTTCGGCTTGGCCGGAACAGCCATGCATGCCGACACAAAGTGAGAGTTTTCAGCTATAAGTCCACCAACTTACTAGGGAGAAAATAATCAAAAAGTGAAATCTTTTGGCATGGAGTACTTTTATGTGTACTAGTTGCTAGCAAAAATGATAAACTTGAGTTTTGACAAACATTTCAAAAAAAACTTCACAAAAAGGTCTATCATCTATAGACATGTATAGGTTTCGCTTCAAATGACCAAGTTATGACCATCCCCGTGCCATAGTTTGTGATAATGTGTCCATATTTGACACATAGGTGTGTCTTGGTATGGCAAACATTTTTGGCAAAAAAAATTCCAAAATATTTTTATAAATATCATTTTCCATTTTTTAAGTGCCAAAAATGACTTTTTTATTAAGCAAGTACCAAAAATATGTTGCAAAAGTAATATGCATGGTGAAAATGATGATATGGATGTCATATTTGGATTCCTCTCATTTTTCTAATCGATTTAGACATTTTATTTGTTCAATTTCGATTTACGGATTTAAAGATATGAATTATTTCATATTAAATGAAAAATAGAAAAAATATTATAGGCAGGGGAGGGGTATTAGTCCCGGTTCGTGAACCGGGACTAATGCAGGGGTATTAGTCCCGGTTCGTGCCACGAACCGGGACTAATGCTCTGCGGCACGCCACGTGTCCGACGCGTGAGCTTTAGTCCCGGTTCGTGGCGAACCGGACTAATACCCCCATCCGAACCGGGATTAATGGCTCACAGGGCCCTGGCAGCTCGAACCGGGACCAATGCCAGGCATTGGTCCCGGTTTTTGCCCGAACCGGGACTAATGACTTTTGGGCTCCGGACGAAAGACACTTTTTCTACTAGTGCAAGCTCATGGTTCCCGGTCCCGTCACCCTGGACCCTCTGGCGGCTTACTGCCGAACATAACTTGGTGCTAGGTCTTGATTGGTCACTACCTCTTGATCCGCAGCACACGACCTGGTCAAACAAAAAGATCCGCTTAAATTTCATGAATCGATGATTGGTGATCATACGTACGTACATACGCGTTGTGCCAGTTCAATTGCCGCAGCTTCAGATATCTTCAGATCCCAATAGTACGAGGTAGCAAAACCTTGTTACCTGCTTGCATACGATCAGAAATATACGTGTGCATGGCGTGGCGATGCCCTCCGTGTAGACGTGCGGGCCTTTGTTAGATGTAGCAGCATGCCCTCCTAGCTACTGTCTCCGTTGTTAAATATAAGATGTTTTAGATTTTGTCCACATTTAAATGTACATAAATGTATCTAGATAGATATGTTTTAATGTGTATGTTAACTCATTTTAGTGTGCATTTAAAGAACATATGTAACATATAAAACATCTTATTTTTACTAGCTACTACTCCCTCCGTACATAAAAGCCTCCGTCCATAAAAGGATGTTTCACGTTTGTCTAAATTTATATGTATCTAGACACACTTTAGTGTGTAGATACATGCACATTTAAATAAAGTTGAGACATCTTTTATGGACAGAGAGAGTATTTGCATACTACGTTACCATGTTTTTGGACCAACTGCTTTAGATGAACCATGTCTTGCATGCATGCATACTCATAATGGCCACCTATGCATGCATGCATGACCCTGCGCCATTACGTCCGTGATGAGGACAGAAAGGTAGCTACGTAGACACTATGAGGTGCGCCATGTAAAGTATTCGTACACACTATTAAGCTTGGAGTATGTACGTACGTAAGTATGGACAGTGGCAAAGGACGAAAACGTTTTGAGGTAGGGCGAACTCAAAAAAAAAGATGCATAGACTGAAAGAATATCAAGACATTAACACTATATATGATTCATAATCATTTTGTATAATAGAAATATAAAGATATTTCTAAGTAAAATCTAAAACATACCAATGGCAAGTCTTTTTTTTTTGAAAATCTATCATTATGTTCTCGAAAGACTTTTGATAGGGCCCACTCGATTTAGGACATCAGCAAAACTTTGTAATACGAGCAAGGTTATTCACATTGAATCTATAGAATGAGTCTCTATAGTCAAGACAATAGAATTCCCAAACCACACTTAAGATAACTCAGTAAATAATTGCCAAAATCGGTGATAAAAAAGATTGTAGCAATATAGAATGTTCCCACGTACACTTTAAAAATAAATCAACAGTGACCTGCTCTCTCCCCCAGTAGAAGGTTTCCAGACGTTAGGTTTTGTCACGTTTAGAATTAGTTATTGAAAATACAAAGACTTGGTTTCTGATTAGGTTAGATATTATCCTTATTTTTAGTCCAGAATCGATTTTGTGTAGTTTTTTACTAAAATAATCATAACTTTCTCATACGTATCCGTTTTGGACGTACGACCACTCAAAATGTTTAGATAAAACATATGCGTAAGAATGTTTTCGTGAAAATTCAATGGGAGCTTCGCCCCTGAGTATGAATCTACGCCCGCCAAGATCGACGCTGAATAGTCCAATAGCTCGAGAACAGTAAGTAGTGAACAGGGGCGCTGGCGGTCCGGCGTGGTGGAGCATCCGGCCGGTTGCGATGCATATGCATGTGACTGCCAATTTCCTGCTACTATTGGCGCTGCGGCCGGCCGGGCGCGGCTACTGTTTGCCACGACGGCAATTGCGTCTCATTGGGTGGATCTACTCAACAGTGCTTAATTTGATGAGCCGCATGAACGACCACGCTGGTCCAGCCGTCCAGGATGAAGTAGAAGCAAACACGTTTCTCTCTCTTCGCCGTCTCCATGGACACCTCTAAATTGACCTCCATCTTCGACGATAATTGGTCACTACTACTGTGGTAGTACACTTAATACTACTGTAAATTTAGAATACACATATTATACGTATCATACATTAGAGAGAGGTTAGGTGAGCGGAGCTAACGTTAGGGAATACTTGGGCCATGAACCCAAATGTTTTCACGAAAAGTAAACTACCCCTATGCAACGGTATACAAAATGTTCAAGTGCAGCGCAACGCAATAGCAACCAGACGCAGGAATGCTTCAATTTCCGAATTGCAAGACCCGGCAAGGCTCCTACTAGCACCAATGCAACTATATGAATCAAGTAGCAATTGTAGACCCCTCGTTCTTTCTCCTGAGCCGGCTCGGCAAGGTCTCCCAACGTTGATAAAAAATCTCTATTTTAGCCTAGCCCACCCAACTAGTCCTCGGTAGCTCAGCCACTTGGTAGGTGATATATACCGTACAGGATACACAAGTGTCTTCTACGTCTCCGGGAGCGTGCACAACGAGAGTGCAGACGTCCCGGTTTAGCGCCGGTTGTGGTGTGCAGTCACTCCTCCAATCCACCGGGGTAGCATCCGCCCCGGGAGGCGGTGACCCACTTATGCCTATCGATAGGGCCAATCCAAACAAATTTTTGGGTCCGGGTCGAATTAAAATATTATAATAAACTTTCATGCATATTTGTGACTTAATTTAGTCATATTATAATCTTAACAGGTATAGTTTTCTATATTAGTTTCGTACTTTACCACATCTAAATGTTGGCAATACTACTTATTTCGTTCTTTGTTGTACAAGTGCAATGTATAGACCAACAAAAATTTGCGCCGTAAGACATTCAAAATCGTACAAAAGATTACCCTTAATTTAGTGCATATGTATATATTTGTATCTGTGTATATGTGCGGGTGTGGTCAAGTCTATTTTAATATCCTTAGTATCATGGCACACAAAAAAACAAATATATTGCCCATGGTTTCTAGTGTATGACTAGGTAAGCACGTTTATATAAACTTTTAGAATATAAATTTAAACATCTGTAATGCATATTGCAATTTGGTTTCTAAGAAGTTGAAAATATATGCATGCTTTCTATTTGGTATCGAAATAGTATCACTCGTAGTAATCATCAGATAATCTACTTTAAATATGATTTCATGATCTTATATGCTCGTCTACAATGTGTTTGGCATCATCTGTTGAATGCAACGATCTATTTCTCAAATAAAAGTTCAAACACAAAATTAAACATCAATATCACATTAATTAATAGTAGATTTGAGTACAACATGTTAAACATCCTCATGAGAGAGACTAACGGTCTAACAAAAACTCATGGTTGTCGATCGGATTGGTTTGTTTCTACATGGTCCACCGTCCACGATATTGGTCCACTGTGTCCACTTTCTTCTGAAACCGTTTTTTTTCCAGATATTTAATATTTGTGTGGATGTAATGAAAAATAGTAAAATGGCTACTGAGATACTTCAATATTTGAGGTCCTTTTATTTTGGGATCCGGGGCGTTCGCTCTGTTTTCGGCCTATGGCCCGGCCTTGCATATCGAATACATCTAACACGGTGATGGTAATATTGCATTAGTATTGCATATTTTTGGTATACAATGTTTTACCAATTATTAGAATGATCAAAAAATATACTTTCATGTTATATGTATTTTACATTGATTTTTGTTGTATTTTTAAATATTAGTAAAAAATTGCATCATTTGACTTTCAAAACAGTCAACATACACAATATTTTGACATAGATGGAGTAGTTTTCCAGACGAATTGGAAGCAAGTTCATGGTTAAAAGGGAAACCACAGGATGTCATGTGATTTCTTCTACAGTAATCTAACATATGTTTGTACAACAAAATAGTTTGGATGCTGGAAACTAAATTTTAGGCCCCCTTCGGATTCTAGTAATTTCATAGGATTCCAATTTTTTGGATTTTTTTTGTATGGATTGGCTTTGGATCAAGAGAATTGTGCTATTTAGATTCCTATGGATTGGATTCCTATTCCTCAGTTTCATAGGATTTTGAACATCTACTGCAACCTGTTTTTAAGAGACGATTGCGTACGATCGATGCATTTTTCCTATGTTTTTTTCGTGTTTCATCCAAGCGACTATTCAAGCAGGTTTCCCGTGTTTTGCCATCCTTGATTTTACATCGTAAAATTTGTAGAATTTTTATATTTCCTGTTCACGTATCTCCAAATCTTGTGATCCACCCCTTAAGTGAGTGAGAAGGTGGGAAATAAATAGATATTTCGTATTGGATTTTGGAGTTGAAATGAAAAGAATGAGGCTTGAGCAAATATTCAAAATCCTCCAAAAAAGGTAACGGAAAGGAAGGTTACGGTGGAGATGCTCCTAGACCCAATTCCTACAATCCAAAGCACAGTACACTCTACAGGAGAATTTTCTATAGCATTTCATTTTTGTCAAATTCATCTAGAAATCCGTCCCAAAGCTTCTTGTATTTTTCTACATATTAGTCAAACTTTGCATCGCTTGACTTACAAAAATATTAAGATACACTACATTTTGACATAGAGAAAGTTTTTTTTTTTGACAAATTGGAAGCAAATTCATGGTAAAAAAGGGAAACCAAGGGAATTAGATGTCATGTCACGTTAATTCCTGTATAGGAATCTAACACATGTTAATACAACAAAACAGATTGGATGCAGGAAACTAAATTTTAGGCCCCCTTTGGATTGTAGTAATTTCATAAGATTCCAAATTTTAGGACTTTTTCATATGGATTGGTTTGGATCAAAAGAATTGTGCTGTTTAGATTCATATGCCTCATTTTCACAGGATTTGGAACATCTACTCCAACCCGTTTTTAAGACACAATCGCGTGGGATCGACGCATTTTCCCTATTTTTTTTGTGTTTCATCCAAACGACTATTCCAGCATATTTCCCGTGATTTGCCATGCTCAACTTTACATCGACAAACCAAACGTGTAGAATTTCTGCATTTTCCTTAAGTGAGTGAGAAGGCGAGAGATGAATCGGCATTTTGTATGGACTATTGAAATGAAATGTAAAACATGAGACTTGAGAAAATATTCAAAATCCTCCAAAAATTAGTGGAAAGGAAGGTTACCGGTGGAAATGCTCTTAGACCCAATTCCTACAAACCAAAGCACACTACAGATGAATTTCCTATAGTATTTGCATTTCTAACAAATTCATCTAGAGACCCATTGTTCAAAACAGGGCCTCAAATAATTAAAAATCAAACACAATTTATATTTTCTCGTGGGGCTGGTAATCGTTCTAGGAGTAGGCTATTGTGCGCCAGCCGCCTGCGGACGGAAAAAACTGAGCAGATAGAACCTGAGCACCCAGCTCGTGGTGCGGCCGGCTACAGCAGTTACGGCAGTGGAGTGGATTCCATGCCCAGTATACTCGTGTTTAATTCTGAAGTGACAAATCGTTGATCGCTTCGGCCAGGGCCGCGGCCGCCGTCTGCGCAGAGAAAGGCCACGCATTTGACCGAAACTTATCAGGCTTCGATCGATCCTTCTTCTTTTTTTTTTCTTTTTTTTTGAAACGAGGGGCAAAAGTTTTGCCCCTTATATTAAATAAGGGAGAAGATTGCAAGAATGCAAGTTTTGGTATCCGAACATATTACAACACAATTACTCTCGCGGTATTAAGTTGCCCAAACATTTGGCACCCGCCAAAACCCACAACCGGGCCTCATTTTTCACTTTGCCTAACACCACCAAAGATGGTGCACTCTTATTCTTGAACACCCTAGCGTTGCGCTCATTCCAAACCTCCCAAGTGACAAGCAAGGTGAGAGAAGCTACGGCCTTGCGGTTTGGCGCAACATTTGTCATCAAAAGCCACCATTCATTGAAGTTAAGGTTGAGCCAATCCCCGGTGTTGACGTTGAGGAGGCCGAGCCAATCTTTGGCAAGATCCCAAAATCCTTCTTGTTTTGCCAAATTTATGCTGATCTTGGTGGTTCAGAGCAAATGGTATATAAGAGTATTTCTTCTTCCCATACACATTTTACTGACCAAAGACCGGAGGTGAGCGGCAGCGGGCCGGGGACCCCGGGGTGCTTGGGTCAAATAGGCGAATGCAATTCGGGTCCGCGCCACTATCGAGGAGCTCCCTCGATTTTATTTCGAAACAACACAGACAAATCGACAAATCGGGTCAGACCTGCGTATGCAGCGTGCTGCCCAGCCCTGCTCTGTCCGCTATTGGATGGATTGGTCACCCGGACCCCGGCTGCATGCTCCGTCAGCCCTCTCTCTCTCTGTACTCAGACCTCGAACCGGACGCCACTGGATCATCTTTGCTAGGCTAGTTGAGGCATTGGGGTTCAGAAATTTCAGTTCCAAAACGAGCTCTAGTTTACGCCGGTCCGTTTGATATTTTAAAAATCATTTTCAAACTAAAATAATAATTATACATCGGCCGAAACATTGCAGAAATTTGAAATAAACCAGAAAAACTATGACATAAAATTTAAACTAAACTTGATCAACTTAACCAAATTCCCTTGGATTTAGTCGAACTTGATGACGACCGGTGATGGGACGATTGGCGAAGGTGTCAACTAATAGATTTAAACTGGCACAAATGCGGTGCAGGGTGGCGGCGGGAGCTCAACGAAATGGTCACTGGCGGGCGAACAATGGCGGGGCAGGTCGGTCATAATGACCGGTAGGGGACCGAAGTTCCAAATCAGCATTTGGATCCGTCGCGCGTGGTAAATCTGTTGGGATTTAGTGCAGGTGTTTTAAAAGCATCTTAAATTAAGGAATTGAGAAGCGTTTCGATCCGTTTGAGTAGCATTTTAATTAGCTCTTTTTTAGCACAAAATTATTTGAAAATCGAGAGTGATTTTTGAGACTCTGTTTTAGATGCTTGCCCGTGACACATACAGCACACGGGCGGCAAAGGATAAGCCAAGCAGGCTTCAAACTTCAAAGCACACGCTCGTGCTCGGCAGTGTACGGACGCATCCAGGCATTCACAACACCCTGTACGGACTTGAATTGATCTTGTATGCTCAGATGCATGGCTGGTCCCGTTCTCCCCACTTGACCTGTTTAACTTAAGCGCAACCTAGGAGCAGCTGCCACCAGTTTTAGGTCAAGATACTACCCCAAATTCGCGACAAATTAACACTAACGCATATGACATTAGCCTGGCAGTGTTATCGGGATCAGATGACTTAACAATGGAGCAAACTTTTTTTTTTAGTACATAGGATCCCAGATCAAAGAAAACAGCCCAGCAAAACAAACCTCAAGAAAAAGTGAAATTACACACCAGTCCCTGAGGACCCAGCACCCACCGACGCCGTCGCACCACGGTGACCGCCAACCGCGCGCTGCCGCCGAGCTCCACCCGAGCCGGCGAACCGCGGCCAGGAAGCCGCCGACGAAGCCGCCGTCTTCAGTCAACCGCCTGGATCTTGGCGGAGCAGCGGGAGGCTGGAAGCTCACGGGCAGAGCCATCGTCTTGACCAGCAGCGCCGACGCGTCGACACCGAAGACGACCAAGGAGATCTGGTCTCCGGCCTCCTGCACACTCCTCACGAGCCACAATGGAGCAAACTTTGAAACTGGGTTCTTTTGTTTTTCATGATTTTCTTGTCGACGTTTTCGTTCAAATTGAACTATCGTAAGCTGCAAATCGTCGTGGGCACTATACGAGCGCCAGGGAGGCAACAACCAATTAGAGTCGAGTATTTTTTGTCAAATATGGCTCTGCGTGAACCAATCTCAGCTCTAGCCTCTCTCTAAAACTATTTCCAGAGGATGGCGCCGACCCTGTACATGTCGGCTCCATCCTCGTCTGACGATGACCCCTTGTTTTTAAAAATTTAAATCCCAAGAAAAATTATGGGATTTTGCAGATGGCGCATTGACGCCGTATTGAACAAGTTTGACTCCAACCTCATGAGGATAAATTTGAAATAGTTTTAGGTAGAAGCCATGTGTGTTCAAATTTATCAAAGAAAGAATACTAGAGTCGACGGGCAGTTACGTATGTGTTCCAAGCCGGCACCATTTATGAGATTTTTGTTTGCTGTTTTGGCTTCGATCCTCACGAGTCGACAGGGCCCGTGGTTCGGGATGCTGTGTTGGGATCGCCTCGGAATTCGTGCGGAGGTGCCGGCTCATGGCTTCCTGCATGGGCCAGCGTCACATTTTTCTGATTTTTGGTCGACACATACAGTACGTGTAATAACAGATTTTTTGTTTGTACAGTACTTATCTTTGTATGAAAGGTTTCTTGACCTGCAAATTGTTCTGGCTGAGATTTTTTTTTAATATTACATGATGGAAGGATGTTAAGGGCTGGCAGCTTGATCATGCTCATTTAACGAGCCACTGATGGCCTCTCGTAAAACTTTTAATCTAATCTGCCCCCTTCAAAAAAAATCATTCACAATGACCTATTTGAAAACATAGTCACGAGATTTACTTTGGCGTGTTTGGAGCTGCGAAATGTAAAAACAGCAAAATCATTTGAAATACTCCATTCGCATTGCCGTTTTTGTCTCCAAATTTTCGTCGGGTACAAAATAAGCCATCCGCGTTGGCGTTTTTAGCATTTTCAGAGGTTCTGAATTTCTCGACACACACAGATACGCCATTCGAGACATCTTATTTCAACCATAATAAGCGAAATGCTATATGCGTTTTCTGAGTGACCATTAGTGAATGAAGGCAGTGGCGGAGCTAGTGTACAACCGTTGGGTTCAAGTGAACCCAATGGAATTGCCTAATCCTTCACTATTTAGTCTATATGTTTGCTAATTTAGTGAAAAATTTACGCCTATAAGATGGAGCTGAACCCAATGGTTTGATCTTCCAACTTCGCCACTGAATGAAGGTTCGCTGAAGTCCATTTAGGCCAAATTACACCAAGTAGACGCTGTAGATATCTACTGATCATGGAGATGACAGACATCCAGGGGATATGGGATCGACCAGGGAACACGTAATACAGTGAACAATTTTCAAAGTGGCAAGCGCAGCGGCAATAAAAACAAGTCGAACACAATTTCCACAAGATACTCATTTTACACTAGTAGCTCGATTGAAGAGTTTGGACTGGAGCTTGCGGCTGCGTACCACATGCCGGCCGAATTAAATCCATAAACAGTCTTGAGATCTAGGGACACTGATAGTCATGCATGAAACCAAAGAGCTCTGAAAGCTCTGATATATGTAGGGACACAAATGTACAAACAACAACATTATCATTTATATATAGGGGGGGCAATATTCATATTTATATATATTTGTGGAGGTGTACGCAAGTAAACCCCTGTTACGGCAAAATACAAAATTGGTAGCCACCTTGGGTGGAGCCTGCATGCAATGCAAGATGAGCTCCACACAAGAACCTGTGCCTACCTAGGCCATGTAACAGGGGAACTGCTTTCCCTTTTCTCTCTCTCTTTCTCAGTCTACTGAACACACACTTGGCTAGCTTGAGGCGGCCCTAGATCACAATTAGGCCCCTCCCAAACCAGCCAAACACTCTCTACATGCCTAATCATAGGACTATAACACACACTAATTAACAACAAGCCACTACCACAAATAGGAGACTAGTACTACTAGCTAGTTACCGGTAATTAACAGAATGACACATATATAGGGGGTTGGGATGGTGGTGGCAAACAAGGCAATTCTCAGGCTAGGGGGGATCGGTGTGGCGCACCCTTCCTCCTGTTGCCCAATGACAGCACAATCTTGGGGAAGAACCCTCCCCTTTCTTCCTCTTCACCACCGCCTCGCCGCGGCCATCGCCGTTACCTGCATTGTCACTGGATCCACCACTGCCGCCACCATAGCCGTAGCCATTGTGGCGGTGCAGCGGGTCCTCGAGGATCGAGTTCGGGGTGACCTGCCCCGAGTCGGTGTCGCCGACGTGGAGGTTTTCGAAGCGCGGGAAGGGGAGGCGTCGCCGGCGTGATAGAGCAGGATGTTGGAGAGGTCCCCTCCTTGCACCAACACATGGTCCACCTGCACACATAGATGACTCATCAGGATGTGGATGACATTATATTAAGAGAAGTTACGGTGCTTAATTACTTGATTAATCAGTATGAGTAGTACCTTGCATGAGAGGCAGCAGAAGTGGAAGGGCTCCTGGAGGATCCTGTCACATGTGAGGCAGACGTTGCCGGTGCCCTTGAACGGCCTGGACTGAGGCCTAGGCTTGAGGAAGATCACCTTGGCGCTGTTGATGGTGTAGGACTGATCGAGCCACACATGCACCCAGTTAATTAGACATAGTCACTAAGCAAAGTAAGACACTGCAACCAGGGCATTGTTTGTTAACAAGTAAATTAGTACACCGATATTAGGTAAGTAACTTAATCACCTGGACGTAGGAGCAGTCGATGAGCTTCTCGAGGTCGCCCAGGCGGACAACGTCATTGTACACGTACCGCCGCACCTGATGATTAAAATGAAATCACAGGGGTAGTCAGAACAACGGTTTGCTTTAACATTCGTGCTAGGGGCATTTGGGGAGAAAGGGTAACTCGGGGATTAATTCTAGAATTGGCCGGTACGGGGCACCCCATTGTGGTGTTTCTCCATTGGGCAACACATCAATGGAGAACTATGCTTTGACCGTGTGGGTGGTGGTACGCCGATAATTGGACTGAAGGCCTCAAACCCAAGGCCACAACATGCAGTAACCAAACTACCCCTACTTGGTGAAGCATCTTCCTCCAAATCCAGGACAGAACTGGAGGGTATCAACGTAAAACTTACAGCAAGGTGGTGAGTAAATGGTAAAAAAGCAAGTAGGTAGTGGAGCGAAGAAGGCTCTTTTGGTGGCTAGCACTTCACTGTGGCCTTGAATGAACAGTATCAAGGGAGGCCCCCCTCTGGAGTTGGAGGGTAGCAAGGACGAACAGCATTGGGGCTTTCTTTGGTAAAAGAGACAAGGAGCCAATTTACGATGGTGGTAAATCTGAATTGCCTTTGCTGTAACAAATCCTAAGACGCCCCATTTTTTACCATGCAAGCCACCTGCTTTGCAGTTGCAGAGGTGGAAGAAGAGCAGGGACATGTTTCCATACATGGCAAAACAGTTTGGATAAACAGGCCTTTTAATGGAAATTTTCCTAGAATCATGAGGTAATCATATTAACCGAAAGATTCGAGGCAATTCTTCCTACCAGATGCTAATGATTCACTTGGAAAGGTAAAAGTATGAGGTAGAAAAAAAATCTTGGGAAAAGGCCAATTTACTATACCATCAAGATCACTTTTGGGTCCAAAGCCTTGGCCGTGTGGGTGAAAGAAGAACATGATGGATGTGAGAAGAGGATTGTGATTGTGACATTGCAGTAAATTGGCAAGATGGCAAATGGGGAACACAAGTAGTGGGAAATGACCTTTCCAACACACACAAAAAAGTCGTGTACAAGCATGAATACAGCGGTGAAATTTCCCTTGCATTTGTAGGACTATGCCTATTCCTGGTGAGATGCCAAAGGGGCAGTATAAAATTCACTGGAAATTTTGGCCCTAGTTCCGTCACATCACACTTTTTTTACCCATGCCGATCAAATTCGTTGGGATGAAACTAGGGGCTAGGAAACCGGCAGGAAGAGAGATCCAGAAGAAGGTGAGCAAAGCAACCGCATGCATTTTGTTTTACCCTCTGAATTTACCTAGGCAAGGTAGAATTTGCCTGCAATTACCTCTCAGATAATCCATCCAGCTTCTATGCTATAAATTAGGCAGAATCCCCGCTCTTTTGCGGCTTATGGGATGCTTGCTTTATGCAGATTAGGTGATCTTAATAGAAAAAAATGCAGATTAGGTGATGGTTACATGCTGCAATCACCATCCTAATTCAAGGCTACCAACATACGACCAAGAACTCGCAAGACGACAGCGACAAGGCCCGAGCAAGTACAGGAGAGATTAGCGTCGAATTCCGAAAGAGAAAACGAGTTCTAAGCTTCAATAATACTAGACAAATTATCTACTAGTCTGGTAGCATCTAGCCAATAGGCCATGATGCATCGGAGCTTAAGCCAAATCTAAGTGAGAAAGGAACAGCACTTGAAAAGACAGCACAGGACAAAACAAAAAGCAAGCCGGATTGGTAGATAGATACACCTCGTCTTGGCCTCTCTCTCTGGTCTAGAAGTGGTAGGAGCTAAACTGATTCATTAATCTAATCGAATTCCTCCGACTAGCAGTACTAATTATGCCCGAACCAGATGGACTAATTGAGGCATGCACATTGATCCTTGATTTTGCCGCCCGCCGAAGTAACGAAGCAGATCGACAGAGAAACTTCGCAAGAACCAAGCGAATCGGAAGAGGAAATTAAGCCAGAACCATCTTACCCAAAAAGACCATGCAAACAAGAAAATATAACAAAGCAGTGAGGGGATCATGCATCTCCATGACTAGTGCGGAGGCGAGGGAGCAAGAATTGCGCATTATTTCTACTCACATGCAGCAAAAAATTAACAAGAATTGAAGAGGATAGGTTGAAGCGGACGAAGAAGATTCAGTTGCGAGTGAGTGAAATTACAGGGAAGGCCGGAGAAGTAGTAACCTGGAGGAGGGATGGTCGCGGTGCGCGGGGGCGCAGTGCGGGCAGATGCTGGTGCAGCAGGCGAGGCAGAAGATGTTTTCTCGTTCTTCTTGCGGCTCTCGTGCGCCTCGCACCAACGAAGAAGGTCTCCTCCACCAGGCCCCCAACCCCCCGGCACCTTCATCGCCCCCATCTCTCTCTCACTAGCTCTTCAGGACTCCCTCTCTGGTTCTCGCCAATTCTCTTCTTGGTTTGGTTTGGTTTGGTTTGATCTCTCTTGTTTTCTTGGCAGCCCAATTCTGTCTGCCCTTTAATTTGTTTCTCTCTCTAGTTCAGTGGTGGTGCTGCGTGAGGGCGTAGATACAGATGTGGGTTGTCTTCTTCTTGTAGTTGCAGAGAGAGGGGTGAGGGAATGTGCAACGAATCCATTGGGGGAACTATTTATAGTTGGAGAGAGACGAAGAAGAACGGATGACGATGATGGCGACGGTATCCCCCTACAACTCGATGGGGCTTTGGGTGTCACGGTGACATGGTACATGTGTTGTTGTTTTTTTGGTTTGATGCGTCTCTTGTCTGAACATCTGCAATCTCCATCCATGATTCATGGCAAAGCCATCCCTGCATCCCAGGTCTGGTTGGTGGCAAGGGGCTTCCTGTGACAAATGGAAAGAAGGCATATACTACGAAATTTTGATGCTTCTACTGGAAAGTTCAAGTCAAGTACACAATCTGGCATACTGTTTTAGAGGTGAATTGCTCTTTTCTGTTTACAGTCGGGCATATACGTATTGTGTGAACGTGGTTACTCTATTTAAACAAAGTGGAACGAAACTTAAGAACTTTTTGCATGCCGCATGATTTGTGGTCACAGGTATACCCAGGAATTAATTAAAATTTATTAATGCATTACACCTACAATAATAGTTTATCTTGAAAAACTGTTTTTCTGGCTTGATGTTTTTGTGGAGGTGCTGAATGCGAATAACAGAGAGGATAGGAGGCTCGTCGGGAATTGGTATTGTTACTTCTTACCATAAAAAATTGTTTTGTCGATGCTTTTGTGGTTACAACAGTATATTGGAAATTTATTATTTAAGTATAATAATATTTATCTTTAAAATAGGAGGTGCTAGATTTGAATAGAGCTGGTTGGGAAGTGGTATTATTAATATGCTACTTTTATCCTTTTTTGTCGGCTGATACTTTTGTGGTTAACAGAGTATCATGGAACTAAACTTACTAATACAGTACAGTTATAGTTTATCTAAAAATCATAGTGCAGAAATATAGTTTATTAGTGCCATGTCCTTCTATTAAAAAGTTCATGATCGCTTCACAATTATGTCATGTTAGAGTATCTCCGGCCGAACTACAAATTTTGGTAACTTATATGTCTACTAGTGGAATTTTGTGCGGCGTCACGCCGCGCTTTTGTTATTTGTTTTTTTTTGTAATTTTGTAAGATAATTACATAATCAGAGATTTGTATGGTGTTTAGCATTTATTAAATTTAAATCCATAATAAAGCATTGAGAGTTGCAGGGCTGCCTCCCTCACACAAAAAGAATCTCCAGGGCTGCATAAATCTCGTCTGAAGAACTACAAAGAATTCAGAATTGGTGCAGTGTGAACCAAACTGTACAGAGGTGCAATCAAAAAATTGTGCGACACAATTCTTAAAATCATTACCTACATACACAATAATGATAGTTACATTAAAATATTCAATAAGAGGTCAAATCTACCTCTATATTGCAAAGTATGATGGAGGGAAAATTCACAATCTTAAGAGCGTACCAGGAAACCAGGGACGTGAACAGTACATAAGATCGTGAACTATTTAGCAATGCCAAGTTAAAAAAAGAATAAACAAACTTTATCGTTGTAGATGTCAAGGATTACAAACCATCATATGAATGCTAGTTTCACATGTCAACGAAGGAGTCATTTCCAAAATTCTAAGACAAAAAATAAAATATCGAATAGAAGTTTAGAAGTTGCATGAAAATAGGAACAGTTTATAGAATCAGAGAGCCTTGAATGGATCAAAAGGAGTGCAAAATGAAGGAAATTCGAAAGTACCATTGAACAATTAGATGGATTCACAAGTTCTCACCAACAGCTACCAATAAAGGAAGACTAAGATAAATATAAGTTTCAGAGCAAAAGGCTTACTGTGTACTGTGACAAAGAAACATAAAACGACCAGGCAAAGTGCCAAATCGGTCTATGTGTGTAAAGTCAAGAGCTATATCCAGTAACTCGTTTAAAACTATGAAAATTTGGATTTTCATTCCAACACACTATGATATAATAAAGCTCCTCTTAGGAGGCAACCCATAAAATTGGGAACATGTCATGTCCAATTCATGAGACAATTATCCTTATGTAAATCAGTTCAGATCTAGGCAACTATAGGTACACTGCATTGTAATCTGCATAGACAAAGATAACCTATTGAGAAAAGTAGAGTAGTATTCGTTACAAAATGGTGGGTTGGTTGACAGTATATTTCTGTATAGGATGGTAAAGTGAGAGAGTACAATGATATATTCATTTTGTGACGCATTCCAGATATCTATAAAATTATTCAAAGCTAAAAATAGGTAGTGACCTAAGCTTTTACTTCGCGATGACTTTATACCTGATCTATTTGCACAGTAAAAATTAGGAACATGAACTAAACCGTATACCTTGTTATTCTAGGACACAATCAAGGCAGCCATAAAATGCAATCGGCAGGTCAAGAAAAAGAGCGAATGGCGCAATATAATAAATAATATGTAAAAAAGGGCTGCAACCTTCCTATTCAACAACTCATGAGAAATAACAGCAGTAAGTACTGAAATTTTTCGTAAGTGGTCAGGTAGCCTCTCCTTCTCTACCAATTTTTGTTTTGGGTAAAATACAAAAGTTGATCTCGAAAGGATCAGCGCATGGCTTATCAATATATAGTCAATTCACATATGAGATCACGGGACTTTATATTTTGACAGCAATAATATATATATATATAAACTGTCATAGGGCATGAAGTATGGCGCTGTCTTTTAAATCTATGAAATTGGTAAAGTGTTGCATGTTTATTTTTCAGTCAGAATACATCAAAGTCGTCGGACTATTTCCATTCATATGCATACTCTGGTAGAAACAGTACAACATTACAACTAAAAGCATGTGAACCCATTCACTCCAAATACTGTGATGAGCTCTACAATAACAATTAAATTACCCGATTAGGCAAATTGATACACTGCTATTGTTAACTGAAACACATAATTCAAAGTAAAGGCAGCTACTTTTATCAACATGCATTCCAGCTTCAATACATCTTGGCATATAATTTTCTAATGGTTGCTTGCCCAGACGAATTTACCTTCAGAGTTGCAGGCAACACATCCAACAGAGCATTCCTCATTTCCTCTATTCCACGCATCAACATTTATTTAATCCAACCTTTGCCGGGGCAGAACAACCTGAATTGTTATCCCCTTTTGTTGGCAAACAATCCACATGGTGGCAAGCAGCTGTGGTGTTCCCAGTTTCGAGGACAGGAAACTTGCCCTTCACAATCTCTAAAAACCAGTAGTTTAGATTAAGCTGTTGAACATATCTTCCAAGAAAGTTAACTGAATTTATAATGCTGCACTCACCTTTACCATGGGCAATATCGTTACTCATATGCCAAGATCTCCATAGCACCATCAAGATAAGCCTTCTTCTCTCGTTGCTTATGCTAGCTAGCAGAAGGGGTCAATTACCGAATCCTGAATATTTCAGTTTTATTTATGGAGATGACCTGCAGAAGCATCGTGGGCATGATGAGCATCTGCACCTCCTCGATGACCTGCACCACCGCGCACTTCCGGTCCGCCTCGGCTGTCCCCGCAGCTCTGCCTTCGTCCTCCGCCGGCATCCCCAGGCTAGTCGCCACCGTCTCCGAATCTTGGTGCCGCTGCCGTACCAACATCATCCGCCGCCCGAGCCGTTCTTCAACGCCCCAAGGCCGGTCACCGCAGCAGCCGGCCGAGCCGGATCGTTCGCCGACGGAGCCTCTCTTCACCGCCGCAGCCGGGTGTTGCCGTCGTCCCTGCCCCGCAGCCACGCGCCGCTGCTTTTTCCGCCGAGGTTGGGGATGGCCGATTCGGGAAGAGGACGGAGGACGGGAGGTAGGGACGATGTAGTGGGTGGGAGAGGCGCTGGAGGTAGGTGGTGGCCGGCGCGCGGCGGCGCAGGGGATGGATTAGTGGCGCGCCTGGTGCAGCGGCGGCGGATCGGAGGCGGCCGCGTTGACCGTGCGGGAGAGAGAGAAGAGGAGGGGGATGTGAGATGTTTTTGTAGGAAAGTCCCTCGGTTTTCTGGAAATTGCAATTAGGTCCCTCGCGGGCACTATTTAACACTGTAGTAATGAACAGTACGAACTGTTCCTTAGAACAGTAGCCGGCGCGCCGCGAGGCCGCGAAACGGACTCTCTTTAAATATAGTAGTAGTAGTAATGGACACGTCCAGGTTCGCGGACAGCAGCTCGCCAAGTCTCCAATGACCGTTTCTCCAATCGTCTGATTGAAATATTACCCCTCAAAACTTTACTATCCAAGTAACATAGATCATCCCCAACACATAAAAACATCGATCATCAGCACAACATAATAAATAATCTATACAAGTTCACATGGACACTGACATTTTTCAACAAAAGATACATACATGTCCAAATAAACTATAGACAAGGGAAGACCGGAGAGGATCTCAATGTGGATCATTTCCCTTCCCCATGGCATCTCTGGCGGGGTGTGGTAAAACTTCTCCAAGACGATGTGTGGATCAGAGTACGAGGAGACAACGACATCGTTGGAGGGGCGTCGAGATACGAGGATCCAAACGCCGCATGCCTGGTCTTGGTGAGGCGGATTGTAGCTTGATTCTCCGGTGCTTCCCGCTTAGACATGTCGCTGGCTTCCACCAATGACTTGGCGTCCTTTCGGCGCTGGCGACGGGATTTGTCTCTGTGGAGGTCATGGACTTGTCCACGACGTCCAGGGGGACGGACGGTTGTCGTAGGGATGGCGAGGCAAAGAGCAAGCTTTTAGTTGTCATATGGATGGTAGCTCGATTTTTTCGGTGCGGCCCATGGAAAGTCTCTGCCTCGATAAAATCTTGATCAATAATGTCGTCGCCAGACATTTTCGTGGACAAGGATGGGACGAGTAGCGGAATAGACTGTGGAGTGAGCGGAGTCCGAGCAACTTAAATATATGGACCGGATTTGAGGGATCCTTTGAGATGTGGTATTTCTGCCCGGGAAGCCCGCCAAGACATAGTATGACGGAAGTGAGGGGCCCGGTTGAAGGTGGTCTTACTATACTTTGAATGGCATCTTGCAGTATGTAGAGAGAAGGAATATGCTCCCAAACATTAGAAGTCCACTAATCTTCCATCATTCCGAATCCCTAACCCATCGCAAAACCACTCCGTACATCTTTGTCCATTCTAATTTCACGGTTCAAACATTTGAGAATTTCATCTGTAGCAGTTCAATCATGCCATCTTTTCTCCCTCGTCCATGTTTATTTGCCCCTGCTGGAAAAGGCAGCAGAAAACTGCTTTTATTGTTGGTGTTGTTGTTGCTTTTGCCACGGTACTATGGTACTACTCCTCTGCTTTTCTGCTTCTTGTTTTACATGCTCGTTTGGACTGTTATCGTTTCTCGCCTGTGCTGGACTGCAGCGCATGAGTGAGTCCTCGATCGTGTGGTGTGTAGTTGTGTGACGTAACGTTGCCGTTCTGCAGATTTGAAGCCTGGTTTGCACGCCTGATGTGGCCGCTTCCTTGTTCTTCATCAAAATCTTCCATGAATAATTAGCAAATGCAGGGGCACAACTCATAATTGTTGGTTATTTCTCCGTTTCCTTATTCTTTTTTTTTGTATATATTGGATCATTGGAGATACTCCCTCCGATCCGAAAAAAGAGGCGCACCCACTGTACAAAGTAGATTTTACACAAAAGTCCTTCACGCTTCAAAAACTGAAAAGGAAGTAGAAATCTCTCGATCCCCAGCTCAGCTCGCTTCGCTCGCCTCAGCTCGCAATCGATCGCAACGCCGGCAAGCGCGCGGGATCGATCGATCGATCGCCAGCCGGGCCGCGATCGATCGCCAGCCTTGCTCGCCCGCGTTGCTCGCCTCGCTCGCCCGGTCTCACGCAACGCCGGCGAGCGACGCAGGATCAATCGATCGCCAGCCGGGCCGAGCTAGCCTGATCGATCGATCGATCGCCAGCCTCGCGGTCGCCCGCATTGGTCGCCTCGCTCGCCGGACCATCTCCGACCAGCTCCCTGCAGCATCTCCATCCCTGCAAACTCAACTACAGGTCGCCGGCAGCCTCACCTCAACTCCAGGTCGCCGGTAGCCTCGACTCCATGTCGCCGGCAGCCTCGCCTAAACTCCAGGTCACCGGCAACCTCGCCTCAACTCCACGTCGCCTCCAGATCCCCGACTCCGGCAAAATGGATGCATCAGGTGCATCTTCAACTGGAAATTCCTCCTCCGCCTTGAGATCTTCCAGTGCAGCTTCTTCTTCCTCGGCCTCTGAATCATCATCATCAGGTCCTTGTTGTTCATCCTTGCTACCACCTGCATTTAGTCATGGCCGTGTTTCAGTTCAGTATACATGGATCATCATCAGGTTCATCCAGAACTTGACAGTACAAACTTGGCAATGCAGTTTTATTTTACTTGGCAATGAAAAGATACTCCATGTTGTAACATGAAGCAGACCAGTGTATATAAGTTGGACCGATAAATAGCACATGTTTTAAGTTGGAAACAAGTGTAAAATAGGAGGAGTTCTACTCTAGAACTTGACAATACAAGCATAACACAACACAACACATTAGCATCACAACACAGGAGCATCACAACAGATCAAATTAGCATTAGAGCAATAGTGATATTTGTCTCTCTATTAGACACGACACCAACCACTACCTGCATTTTAAACTGAATAACAGAACTGAACAACAACTTGGTTCAAGCAAAGCAAAAGATCTCCCACTTACCAGCATTTGTTGAAAACAACCCTTTTCCCTTCAAGAGCGCTTAAAAGCACATCACTGTATCTACATGTCAGAAAAAATTGATTACATAACAGCATTTGATGTTCCCTCCTTTACATGGTTTAATTAATTAACTGGTGCAAATAAACAACAAGATCATTTGGAAAGGAAGGCAGTCGATAAGAACTCAGCAGCAGTAAAGAGCATTTTGTTTCAACAAATGCTGAGATATAAACAATGACTTCAAGCTTTAGGAGCATTTTAATACGGAGTAAGAGAATAACTTCCTGACCTCGTCTGCTAACTTCCTTTAGCCATGTGCATTTGCCTCTCTAGATCATAGCAGTCAGTTATGTACAGAGCTGTGGCACTGTCTACAACCTGCACGTGTGGAGTTTAAAAATCAGAAAACATACATTCAAATTCTGTATGGGCTATTTGGCTGTAAGAATGCAGCAAATAAACATGCTGTGTAAGCAGAACTGAATACAAGCAACATTTAAAAAAAGAAGGTGCCAATAGAAAATTTAGCAAACATCAGCCGAAGCTAACACAGTTTCAGTTTCTATCAGTATTTTCAGTTTCTAACACAGTTTCATCATTTCGCAGTTTGTAGCAGTCGAAGAAAGAAAAACATGCGAGATGATCAGAGGTTTGGAGCTTATTTTGCACTGGAAGCACTAAAAAAGCAAGATAAGTACTCCCAGCTAACCATGCAGCTGATAAAAAACTTGTAGCTGGGCTATTGCAAATAAGTGTTCGAACCGTTGAGAAAATTTGGAAAGAGGCAAGAGAGAAAATTCATAGAGGGAAAGAAGTTGATGTGTCCAACAAAAAGAAAGGGAGATCTGGTCGGAAGAGAAAGGACCTTGGTCTTGAGAGGATGCCAACAATTCCTTACAACAAACGTGCAACTATGAGGGCACTTGCACTGTCTTTGACAGTTCCCTATACATCATTGCAAAGGAGGTTTAAATGGGGCCATATTAGGAAGCATACAAGCACTATAAAGCCCTATCTCAAGCTAGCCAACCAAATTGACAGGCTCAAATTCACAGTCTCGATGGTGGATGAAAGAACTCTGTCGGATGCTATGCCTAAATTCATAGACATGCGAAAGATTCTGCATACAGATGAAAAATGGTTTGACTTGACTAAAAAAGAGGACCTACTACCTATCGTCAGAAGAAGCTAATCCTGAGCGCAGTATCCAAAGAAAAACAGAATTGGAAAGGTAATGTTCCTGTGTGCAGTGGCGAGGCCAAGGCGTGATGCCGATGGAGTAACCTTTGATGGAAAAATTGGGATCTGGCCATTTGTTAAGTTAACTCTAGCTGTAAAGAAATCTAAGAACCGAGCCAAAGGAACTTTGGAAGTCAAGGCGGTGACAGTTACCAGAGATGTCCATCGAGACTACCTATGTAACAAAGTAATTCCAACGATTGAAGCCCTATGGCCTGATGATGACGAAGGGACGATCTATATTCAACAAGACAATGCACGAACACATGCTTTGCCTAGTGATCCAGCTTTTAGAGCAGCTGTAGCAAAAACAGGGATGGATATCCAGCTAATGCAACAACCTGCGAACTCATCGGATATGAACGTGTTGGACCTTGCATATTTTAGGTCCATTCAATCCTTAACACTAGAAAATACACCAAAAATCTGAATGACCTCATAGAATCAGTTGAAGATGTTTTTCACAGCTATCCAGTAGATAATCTTGACAAAGTGTTCATAACTTTACAGTCAGTTCTACTGGAAGTTATGAATGCTAGAGGTGGCAATAAATATGAGACTCCCCACATGAACAAGGACAAAATGTTGAGGGAAGGAACTCTGCCTATGGCTCTAAGGATTGATTGGGAACTCTATAGAAAGACCTTGGAAATTATAGCTGCCTATGAAAAAGCAGAGTCATTATCCTTGTCAAATGGAGCAACACCAAACAAGAAAAGAAAGAGGAAAGGAGTACAAGAAGGAGTGGTCCTTGCTTAGAAGGAGAAAAATATTTTTCAAACAAAACTGCATGTTCAGGAGTATTTGTAATCACTACAATCTGTATGTATTTGCACTATATGTGCTCCTGCTCTATATGTACTCAAAAGAAAGCACTGATAAATATTGACACTTGTAAGTGTTGTGAAGCTTGCTTGCTTATCTAGTTTTCAGTTTAGCAGTAATCTTACAATGATATTGCATGCTAAAGTATGTTCTTAGCTGATGAAGATAACAAAACATGCAAACAGAGCAAGAAAACAAAGAAACAAGCAAGCAAAATTGCACTCGGAGTAGTCTGCTTTGACAGTACAAGCACCACAACACCTCACATCCAGCATTTTTCTCTCGATGACAGATATATACTCAAACAAGAGTAGCATAGGAAATATTGCAGTCATAACACACATTACACCACAGTGGCAAAAATCATGAATCATGGAGACCTCCAGCAAGTTAATCTTGAGTTTAAGTGTGGCAAATCTTGAAGATTATCCAGCGAGTAAGTTACAGCAAGTTAACTGAATATGCAAGTTAAGTTTCAGTTAAAGTTCCAACAAGACTTCACTAGCAGCAGATAACAGGGAATCGGTGGCTGACCTGTGGGTTCCTCGGGCGAGCTCGAGCCTGGGCTCGTCCTTGAGCGTGACCACGAACCCGAGGCCGGAGGGGTCGAGGTTGCCGGATCCGTTGATGTGCTGCTCGAGCTCCATGACGGAAGCCTGGTAGCGCTCGTTGGTGATGCGCTCGTGGACGAACTGGTCGGTGAGGGAGACGCAGGCGAGCCAGAGCAGCTCGTGGACGCAGACGACCTCCATCAACGCCTCCGCGCCCTCCATCACCGCTGCCGCACCCTCCATCCCCGCCGCCACACCATCCATCCACGCAGGTCCAAGACAACCGTCCGCAGAGGCGGAGATGGTCGTGGCAGTTGCGGGAGCGAAGACTGCTTGGAGTTCTTGGAGGTGGAGGCAGAGCAGGAGATGGCGTGGAGGCAGTGGACGACGGCCGCGAGCGGCGAGGCCATCCGGCGCGCCCGGCCTCGCAGACACGGGATCCGGCCTCGCAGCCACCGGATCCGGCGATTCCTCGCCGGCTTGGACCAAATGGTCCGACCTTTTCGTCGAGTTGAGCGCGGCGGCGACGGAAGACGGAGCGGAGCGAGGCAACGGAGGCGCGCGGGCGACGAGGCGAGGGTGGCACGGCAAGGAGGCGAGGGGAGAGCGCCGGCAAGGTGGGGGGAGAGGGAGGAGGCGAGGGTCGGCGGGGATGAGAGCTCGCCGGCGAGGGAGCAGAGAGAGAGAGGGAGCGGGGCAACGGGCGAGCAGAGCGGTGCGGTGCGGCCGTGCGGGTGCGGTGCGGGTCAGAGGTGGAGTGCGGGTTGAGAAAGAAAATAGGTGAGGGGCATTTTGCAAAATTACCAGCTCCGAATCTTTTTTCGGATCGGAGGGAGTATTGAATAACCAACAAACTACACAAAGCAACAAATGGCTTAATTAATTAGGACCTGTGATGGAGATGACCAGTCTGGTGTGAATTCCGTGAAGTGCTAGAATTTATCGCGTTTCAATCTTGGAACGTGTCTATACAATTTGCATAGCTAGTATTACATATGTTCCCAAATATAAGATGTTTTAGACTTTGTCCGTATACACATGTACAGAAATGTATATAGACAAATTTCATGTGTATGTTCACTCATTTGTATGTAAAGAACATGTGTAATATCTAAAACATCTTATATTTAGCAACGGAAAGAGTACATACATACATACATACTTAGTGATAGAGTGATGGAATGTCCAGTTATCACCCCTATCCATGGCTTTTGCAGAAAACGTAGATGCGAAAATAGCAATGCATTTACATGGACAATTTATCGGATATCAGCATTCACCATTACAGAAAAAAATCTCTATAGGGAATACTAAAAAATGATTTAATAACATTGTGTTTGGTATGGTAATTAGTAATTACCTAGCATCAATTTTCTTCTTCTAAAAACTACTTATTATCTAATATTATTTATAACAAAAATATCAACTCTAATAGATTATCCTCACCAATTTATACCTCTACATTTGGTCATTGTCTCTAAAATAACCGCTCCTAGTCTCTCTGTTCAGCGAAAGTCTACGTATTTTCTATCCTTTCTTGGTCGCTTCCGCACCTTCGCGCCGACTAGATGATATGATGGGGAATCTTCATATAATGATCAAGACCAAGACAAAGTTTTCGTCTCTACCTCTCCAGACTAGGTTGGAATTGACAGAGCAAACAAACATGAGAAGTAAGCTCGGTGGCAAGAGGTCACATGAAAATGAGGAGAGAAAGATGAAGAATCAGGATGAGCATGACTGTATGAGATACACGTAGAGGCGATGTAGGCGTGCAAGGATGACTCTGAGGAACTTAGGCTTGTTTTTATGAGAAGAAGTTGTGGCGACGGAAGAGAAAGAGAAGAAATGTTTATGGACCAACCAATTGGGATGGACGAGCACACAAGTGCCTATTGTGAGTCCAGTCGTTCTCATGTTGGGTTCCAAGATGTCATGGAGAGATCTGGGGAGGGAGAAACTTTAGACGGGTGTAATTCTCTTTGTTTCCAAGCAATTTGAATGATCTTTTGCATGTTCAGTTTCTCCGGACCCCAAACTGTATCATTGTTTTTGTATGATCCTTGAATTTTTATGATGTGTGATCGTATGATGAAATATTTGTTATAAGCGTGGCGTATTTCGGTACATTATTATGCAAATTCATTCAAATTCAAATTTTGAATTTCATTTAATGATTTTGAAATGTTGTTAAATAGTGTGTAATAAAACAGAAAGGTTTAGATTATAATATTGAGAATGTAGAGTTAAAATGTAGTTTATATGAACAAAGATAAATGAAAGAGAATGAAATATAGAAAATGCATTATACGGTTCTAGCAGCATTCTCTGAAGGCCAAGGAAGATTATTCATACCCTACATGTAATCATTTTAGACAATGGATGCTTAACGAAGCTACTAGAGTTGCTTGTAATATTGTAACAATATTTTTGTAGGGAATGTTTGTTGACCATTTTTTAGCAATTCAACAATACACTTACAGAGAATATTACAGTACTTAAGTGAGGAGATATCTTAAGTAAGATCTGAAGTCAGTACATTTTGTTTTGAGATTACTCAAGTCAGTACATTTTGTTTTGTGTGTACCCAAGTCAGTTTCATGGGGAAAAAAAATCTGTAACGGGCAAAAGGAGAAGGCCATTAAAAACGGAGAAGGCCAATAAATAAGGCCCGCTGATCTTTCACTGGCTGCAGTGTACCAATTCGTAATTTTGTATGCTTCTGTTCAGTGCCTTATTCGTGGGTCGTGGCTTTTGAGGTTTTTTAAGGCACGCGTGCTTGAGAATTTCATTTACGAACAAACACCTCTAGAGTCTCCAGCTTATGCCATGCATAATCACGTTTTCAAATTGTATCGCTTTTCAGTCTAACGAAAGGTCTCCGATCCACTGGCATGTCGATCTGAACTTCTGAACTCGTGTTGTTGTCGGTAAGGCGACCGCAGAACTCGGCGAGACACGATGATGATGATGATGTCGACCACCCCGACTGACAGACCGATCATAGACCAATGCCGGATTAGGTGATCACTGATCAGATGTACCTGATCGCCAAGCTTAAACAACAATCATGGAGACATTTGCTTGCGTTTGCACAAGCTTGGTACAGTAGGTCGGAGTGTAAAGCTGCATGGATGTGCGTGATGGATCCCTAACTGAAGAAACTTTCCGCTTGAAATGAAAGCTTACAATTCATGGTGGCATGCATGCTCTGACTGCTCTAAACCTTGCACTGTGTGCGACTGCGCTGCTCTTTGACCATCGTAGTACTATCTTCTTCACATCGGGATCCTATCTACCACATGTTGAGGGTTCATGGACGATATGATGATCATGGATCTACGCATCCAAGAATATGGTGCGGTTTTCCGGATGTGGTTTTCCGAATGCAAGATCCGAGGAGCATCGATCGTGATTTGCTAATCAGTCAGATAAAGGAGCTTGTAGGCAGCTATCCTGCATCTTGTCTGAAAATAAGTTTCGCGCTTCTCGAATAGAGAAAACAGGTAGCGCAAACGAGTGAAAATGCAGAGAGATGTTTAACACTGCTGGTAAGCAGACTATTTCGTTTCCTGAAGCAAACTAATCTGTGCAAAAGTTTGCATCAACCCTGAAACAAAAGAAAGGGGAAACTTCGGAGTCCAGGGGCTTGCCTAGCGTACAGCAGAACTAAGTTAGCGAGTGTAGAACAAACCAGTGAAAATTCAGCAGGGCTGCTGGTAAGCAGACTACTGCCGTGAATTAATCTGTGCAAAACTTCGCATCAAACTCTGAAACAAAGAAAGTGCCGACTTTGGAGTCCAAGTGTCTACTGCAGAAATGGTGAGCACCTGAAGACGGAGAAGTTCTTGAAGTCTCGAAGGCGCGGGGAATCATCAGTGTACGCTGCCGTGGTTCTGCGTCCATACGTACCTGAGATTCAGAGGTAGCACGAGGCAGGATCGATGATCCAAGATGCTCTTCCCTTTCCCTCCGTACAAAGGTATGTGGCGCTTGCTGCTTGCATGTGCTGCTCTCTGCAAGAATGCGCTTTGATCGATCTCTTTTTTTTTTTTGACATTTTTGATCGATCTCTGGGTGGTGGTGTGGTGCCTCATCCGGACCGAGATCCTGTGACTTGCAAGAGGCGAGGCACGTGTGAACAGTTGTGTACCTTGACACTTTGACCGTTAGATCGAAAATGTAGAGCCACGATTTAAAGACTGTAGCACTTGTACTGTTGATAGATCCTGTAGCATGGGTCTGTAGCAGTGCTCTGTTCATGTTCATCTAGCCATCAATTTTTGATCCAACGGACGAAATGGGGACAAGGCATGGTACTGTAGATTGGTGCCTTGCTTGTGTCAAGGCACTGGATCTCAATCCGCCTCATCCATGGGGGACAGCCAGATTGATTGCCAAATTGTTGGGGGACAAAGCTTCTCTTCTCTCCCCGGACTGCTGAAATTACCGTGCGACGGCTGTGAAAGCATCTCTGGCCCCCTTCTTTTGAGCTTCTACTTATTCATAAACCGGCTTATGGATTCTGATGGGGAGAAACTGTGGTGGGGAGAAGCTCATAGAAACTGTTTGAGACTTCTTTTGGGCTTCTGCAGAGTTAGCTTATTTATTATGTCTAGTTGTGAGATGTCTGGAATGCCCCTGGATTTGATATGTGTACTTAATAAATTGAAACATCGCCTTATTTGTTGTGTTGCATCTGATAAATGAGCAAAACATAGAATCAAAATAATATGAAATAAAAAGCATCATGTTTTAAAGGTAAACATGAATAGTTCGGTACATGTCAAAATAAAAGCAATGTCATAATGATTCAAATTACAATAACAAGAACTGCTCAAACTACTATTCCTTGCGCAATGCTCTGTCGTAGTGCAGCCATGACGCTATTAGATGAAGAGGGAGCGGCTCCACCAGTATAAGACGCGCTCTCCTCATGTACATATGCGCCCCGCTCAAACTTGTCGAAGTGGTCATCATGTAGATTACTTTCGCGAATGAAGTTGTGCAGACACATACACGCAGTGATGATCTTCGTTTGCGTCAAAGGGTCGGGGAAATGTTGTATTGCAAGTAGAATGCGCCACTTCATTTCCAGAACACCAAATGCTCTTTCAATAGCATTTCGAAGACATGAATGAAGATGATTGAATCTCTCCATTATGTTTCGTGGAGGTGCCCCTTGAAATTCTGAAACGTGGTAACGTTGCTCTTTGAATGGGGCGAGATATCCAGTTCTGTTTGGGTATCCCGAGTCAACAAGATAGTATTTTCCTGGAAAAAAGATAGTAGTATGAGCAAAATATCAATAAATAATGATAGTAGTATGAGCAAATATTGTCCGTACATATTACACATGCAAAAAGATTACCAGTAGGAGGGTGCGGATAATTGGGGAAATGGGGCCAAGCATCAGTCCATACACGTGTATCATGAACAGATCCAGGCCATCCAGCAACAACAAACGTGAACCTCATGTCAAAATCACATATTGCTAGCACATTCTTTTTTTGCGAAAGGTTACATTGCATTACACCAAGATTCTTACAGAAAAGTCCAGACACAGAAAGAAATTACAACAAGGTCCCCGCTGGACTCTGGCTTCGTCTCCATGATACTTTTAACTCTTTGTTTTCAGCAAGCCGGTGAGATTGACAACCTCACTGTTAAGTTGGGGCAAAGTAATTTGATTGTGTTGTGCAGGTTCCACGTTGGCACCGGAATCCCTGGTGTTGCGCCGCACTACACTCCTTCACCAACACCTTCGAAGCAAACCTCGTTTTCCTACTGGTTCGATTAAACCTTGGTTTCATACTGAGGGAAAACTTGCTGCTGCACTCATCATACCTTCCTCTTGGGGTTCCCAACTGACGTGTGACGTACAAGCATTGTTTCTGGCTGTTGCCGGGGAGATATTCCCTCGTCAACTTAGCGCTAGCAACACGTTTTCTGGCGCCGTTGCCGGGGAAAACCGAATTGCTTCTGCAAGGGGAGTCTCTCACACCCAATCTCTTTACTTTGTTATTTGTCTTGCTTAGTTTATTTTTATTTAGTCTTGTTTGCTCTCTTTATCAAAAACACAAAAAAATTAGTTACTTGTTTAATTCGTTTGATTTTGTTTTTCAAAATGAGTACTCCTGAGAACACTAAGTTGTGTGACTTCACTAGCACAAACAACAATGATTTCATATGCACTCCTATTGCTCCACCTGCTTCTACAGCAGAATTTTATGAAATTAAACCTGCTCTATTAAATCTTGTTATGAAAGAGCAATTTTCTGGTGTTAGTACTGATGATGCTGCTGCCCATCTTAATAACTTTGTTGAACTTTGTGAAATGCAAAAGTATAAGGATATGGATGGGGATATTATAAAACTGAAACTTTTTCCTTTCTCCTTGAGAGGAAGAGCTAAAGAATGGTTGCTTTCTTTGCCTAGAAATAGTATTGATTCTTGGACAAAATGCAAAGATGCTTTCATAGGGAAATATTATCCTCCTGCTAAGATTATATCCTTGAGAAGTAGCATTATGAATTTTAAACAACTTGATAATGAACATGTTGCTCAAGCTTGGGAAAGAATGAAATCTTTGGTGAAGAATTGTCCCACTCATGGACTGACTACTTGGATGATCATCCAAACCTTTTATGCAGGATTAAATTTTTCCTCAAGGAACTTATTGGATTCAGCCTCTGGAGGAACCTTTATGTCCATCACTTTAGGTGCAGCAACAAAGCTACTTGATGATATGATGATCAACTATTCCGAATGGCACACCGAAAGAGCTCCTCAAGGTAAGAAGGTAAATTCTGTTGAAGAAACCTCCTCTTTGAGTGATAAGATTGATGCTATTATGTCTATGCTTGTGAATGGTAGATCTCATGTTGATCCTAATAATGTTCCTTTAGCTTCATTGGTTGCTCAAGAAGAGCATGTTGATGTAAACTTCATTAAAAACAACAACTTCAACAACAATGCTTATAGGAATAATTTTGGTAGCAACAATATAAGCCTTATCCTTCAAATGGTTATGGCAATTCTTATGGTAATTCCTACAGCAACAATAGAAGTGTGTCCTCTGATCTTGAAGCTATGCTTAAAGAATTTATTAGCACACAAAAAGCTTTCAATAAAACTGTTGAGGAAAAGTTTGAAAAAATTGATGATCTTGCTCTAAAGTTGATAGTCTTGCTCATGATGTTGAAATTCTAAAACTGAAAGTTATGCCTAATGAAGTTAAAGATATAAGTCATTTGCTACAGCAAATGCCATCCAAGTTCGAATTGATAATAATATTAGGATGTTGGCTGAATTGCATGCTAGGTGGGAAAAAGAGGAAGAACTTGAAAAAGAGAATAGTATAGTTAGAGTTTGTACTATCACCACCACTAGTAATGCTAATGTTTTACATGCTAGTAAGCCTCCTACTATTGATGGTAATGTTATTGGTGTTGGTAATGTCTCTACTACTTCTGCAAAGCGTTTGAAATTGCCTAAAACTGCTGAAACTTTTTCTGATAAAAGTGCTGAAATTTTTCAAACTATTGGAGACAATGGTTCCACCACCATTGACAATAATGATTTTGATTTTGATGATTGTAACATCTCTGAAGTTATTATGTTCTTGCAAAAATTAGCTAGAAGTCCCAATGCTAGCACTATTAATTTGGCTTTTACAAAGCATATTACAAATGCTCTTTTGCAAGCTAGGGAGGAGAAGTTGAAACTTAAAGCTTCTATTCCTAGGAAATTAGAAGATGGTTGGGAACCCATCATTAAGGTAAAGGTGAATGATTTTGATTGCAATGCCTTGTGTGATCTTGGTGCAAGTATTTCGGTTTTGCCCAAGAAGCTTTATGATATTCTTGATTTGCCACCTTTGGAACATTGTTATTTGGATGTTTTTCTCGCTGATAATGCTATGAAGAAACCTTTGGGGCGAGTTAATGATGTTTTTATTACAGTAAACAATAACCTTGTCCCCGTTGATTTTATTGTTATGGATATTGAATGCAATGCATCTTGTCCTATTGTTTTGGGAAGACCTTTTCTTCGAACTGTTGGTGCCATCATTGATATGAAAGAAGGTAATATAAGGTACCAATTTCCTCTCAAGAAAGGTATGGAACACTTCCCTAGGAAGAGAATGAAGTTACCTTTTGACTCTATTGTTAGAGCAAGTTATGATGTTGATGCTTCTTCTCTTGACAACACTTGATTTTCACTTTCTGCGCCTAGCTGAAAGGCGTTAAAGAAAAGCGCTTATGGGAGACAACCCATCGTTTTTATTTGCTGTTATTTTTGTTTTCTTTGAGTCAAGGAGTTTTGTTACTTCTGTAGCAACTCCTTTGTATCTTTATTTTATCGCAATGTTGTGCCAAGTAAAGTTCTATATTGAAAGTTGATGCAAGATTTGGATTTCTGCGCAGTGACAGATTTTTAGCTGTCACGGATTTGAGCTTATCTCCCTGTAGAAAATTCAAAAAATTCTGAAAAAATCACGCATATTCCTGAGATATGTACGCAACTTTCATTATTTTAGGCCAGATCCATCTGAGCAACTTAAGTGCCTCGAAAAAATTCGTCATTCCAGACTGTTCTGTTTTTGACAGATTCTGCCTTTTGTTTTGCATTCGCTCTTTTACTGTGTTTGTGTGGATTTCTTTGCTCCACAAAGCATTGGTGGCTGTAGCTAATGTCCAGAAGCTTTGGGATTGATTGTATCATTACAGAATATGAGAATTTTTGATTATGCACTAACCCTCTAATGAGAACTGTCTTGAGTTTGGTGTGAAGGAAGTTTTCAAGGATCAAGCGAGAAGGGTGATATTATGTGATCAAGAAGAGTGAAAAGCCTAAGCTTGGGGATGCCCCCGTGGTTCATCCCAACCATATTCAGAGAGACTCAAGCGTCTAAGCTTGGGGATGCCCAAGGCATCCCCTTCTTCATCAACAAACTTATCAGGTCATCTCTAGTGAAACTATATTTTAATTCTTTCACATCTTATGCGCTTTACTTGGAGCGTCTGTGTGTTTTTATTTTTGTTTTTGTTTGAATAAATTCGGATCCTAGCAATCCTTGTGTGGGAGAGAGACACGCTCCGCTTTTTCATGTGAATACTCATGTTCTTCACTTATATTTGTTGAGTATTCTTAACTAGCTACTGCAGTGCTTTTAGCTCCTGTTTTTCATGCATCTCTTCGAGCTGTTAGCACTTGTTTATAAATACTCTCTTGCTGCATTATATTATCATTTGGAGAGTTTATGTTTAAATAAATTGATTGGTGTTTGTTTGGAAGAAAGAAAATGCTACATGTAGTAGTTGGTATTGGAAAAGACATATGCATTCTTGTAGATCATTGTCTTGTTTTGATTTGATGCTTTGCAATTGTTTTGAGCTCTCAAGTAGATCATGTTTAAGCTCTTGCATCATGTAGTTAAAGCCTAGTAGTGGAGAACTACCGTAGAGCTTGTTGAGACTTGGGATGCATATTTGTTCTCTCTAAGGTCTAGATATTTTCTGGTAAAATGTTTGAGCAACAAGGAAGACAGTGTAGAGTCTTATAATACTTGCAATATGTTTTTATGTGATTCTTGCTGTACCGGTTTATACTTGTGTTTGCTTCAAACAACCTTGCTAGCCTAAACTCTGTACTGAGAGGGAATGCTTCTCGTGCATCCAAAACTTGAGCCAAAACCCATGCCATTTGTGTCCACCATACCTACCTACTATGTGGTATTTCCTGCCATTCCAAGTAAATATTTCATGTGCTACCTTTAAACTATTCAAAACTTTATTACTCCTTATTTGTGTCAATGTTTTATAGCTCATGAGGAAGTATGTGGTGTTTTATCTTTCAATCTTGTCATTTACTTCTGACAGACTTTCACCAATGGACTAGTGGCATATACATCCGCTTATCCAATAATTTGCAAAAAGAGCTGGCAACGGGGTGCCCAGCCCCAATTAATTACAACTTTCATTAATAATTCTCTTCACATGTTTTGCCCTGATTTATCAGTAAGCAACTTAATTTTGCAAATAGACACTCCTCCATGGTATGTGAATGTTGGAAGGCACCCGAGGATTCGGTTAGCCATGGCTTGTGTAAGCAAAAGGTTGGGAGGAGTGTCATCTATAAAGAAACTAAAATACATGTGTAAACAAAAGAGAAGAGGGATGATCTACCTTGCTGGTAGAGATAACGTCCTTCATGGGAGCCGCTCTTGAAAGTCTGGTTGACAAGGGGGTTAGAGTGCCCACTACCATTCGTTGACAACAACAAACACCTCTCAAATACTTATTTTGTGCTCTCTATATGCTTTCGAAAACTTAAAAAGCTCTAGCACATGATTTAATCCCTGCTTCCCTCTGCGAAGGGCCTATCTTTTACTTTATGTTGAGTCAGTTTACCTACTCCTTTCTATCTTAGAAGCAAACACTTGTGTCAACTTTGTGTGCATTGATTCTTACATATTTACTTATTGCACTTGTTATATTGCTTTATGTTGACAACTATCCATGAGATATACATGTTACAAGTTGAAAGCAATGCTGAAACTTAATCATCCTTTGTGTTGCTTCAATGCCTTTTACTTTGAATCTATTGCTTTATGAGTTACCTCTTATGCAAAACTTTTTGATGCTTGTCTTGAAAGTACTATTCATGAAAAGTTTTTGCTTATATGATTCATTGTTTACTCTTTATCTATTTGTTAGCAAACTATAGATCATTGCTTTGAGTCACTTCATTCATGACATGAGCCTTGCAATATATTGATCAAGATTGTGTGAAAGCATGTCTCCTCAGAAATTATTTGTTGTTATCGTTTTACCTACTCGAGGACGAGTAGAACTAAGCTTGGGGATGCTTGATACGTCTCCAACGTATCCATAATTTCTGCTGTTCCATGCTTATATTATACCATTTGCTACATGTTTTATATACACTTCGTATCACTTTTATGCATTTTCTGGGACTAACCTATTAACAAGATGCCACAGTGCCAGTTCCCTGTTTTCTGCTGTTTTTGGTTTCAGAAAGTTACTTCTGGAAATATTCTCGGAATTGCACGAAACAAAAGGCCAGTCCCTATTTTTCCAGCACGTACACGGAGTCCGAAGGAGAGCCACGAGGTGGCCAAACCACACGGCGCGGCAGTGGGCCCACCGCGCCGCCTGTGGTTTGGGCCCCTCGGGGGTCCGCCGACATCGCCCCTTCGCCTATTTATTCCCCGAGACGAAAACCCTAAAACACCGAGCCTTTCATCCAGAACATATTCGCTGCCGCCGCCGTCGTCAACCCTAACTCGGGGGGTTCTGAAGCTCTTCCCGGCACCCTGCCGGAGAGGGGAATCATCACCGGAGGGCTCTACATCGCCATGCCCGCCTCCGGAGTGATGCGTGAGTAGTTCATCCTTGGACTATGGGTCCATAGCAGTAGCTAGATGGTTGTCTTCTCCACTTGTGCCATCATGTTTAGATCTTGTGAGCTGCCTATCATGATCAAGATCATCTTATTGTAATGCTACATGTTGTGTTTGCTGGGATCTGACTTATATTGATACCTATGTGGAGCTGAATATTATATTATCATGTCTATGTCATTTGTGATCTTGCATGCTCTCCGTTACTTGTTGAAGCCTTGGCCAAGTGAATACTTGTAACTCCAAGAGGGGGTATTTATGCATGATAGTTGGGTTCAACCTCTATTTAACCTGGGATAGTGACAGCAAGTTCTAAGGTTGTAGATGTGTTGTTGCCACTAGGGGTAAAACAGCAATGCTTTATTCAAGGATGAATGTATTGTTTACATTACGCACATTACTTAATGCAATTGTCTGTTGCTTGCAACTTAATACTGGAAGGGGTACGGATGTTAACCGGAAAGTGGACTATTTAGGCATAGATGCATGCTGGATAGCGGTCTATGTACTTTGTCGTAATGCCCAAATGAATCTCATAGTAGACACCACAGCTCACACATGCATGTTATATGCACTTATCAATTGTCAATTGCCCAGCTGTAATTTGTTTACCCAGCATGTTAGTTATCTTATTGGAGAGACACCACTAGTGAACTGTGGACCCCGGTCCATTCTTTTACATCTGAAATACAATCTACTGCAATCATTGTTCTCTACTGTTTTATGCAAACAAACATCATTTCCATTCGATACGTTTAACCCTTTGTTTTCAGCAAGCCGGTGAGATTGACAACCTCACTGTTAAGTTGGGGCAAAGTAATTTGATTGTGTTGTGCAGGTTCCACGTTGGCACCGGAATCCCTGGTGTTGCGCCGCACTACACTCCTTCACCAACACCTTCGAAGCAAACCTCGTTTTCCTACTGGTTCGATTAAACCTTGGTTTCATACTGAGGGAAAACTTGCTGCTGCACTCATCATACCTTCCTCTTGGGGTTCCCAACTGACGTGTGACGTACAAGCATAGTTTCTGGTGCTGTTGCCGGGGAGATATTCCCTCGTCAACTTAGCGCTAGCACTCCACGGAGCAGGACGCTGCGCCGGCGAATCCCGCCACCAGACCTCCACAAGCTTGGACACGGAGGCACCCCACGGCGACCAGGAAGTCGACGCTCCTCGGCATGACACCTCCACCCAGCAGCACGGGCGGCGACGCCATCTTGGATGTCTGCAACCTCACCCTCTAGATCTGCACAACGGCGCCGCCGCCTGGCCAGCACGGCTGGGGAACGACGAGCTCGACGGATCCACGGACCGCAGAACTCGGCGAAGACGATCCGCGCACGACAAAGCTCCGGAGAGCGCTGTCGCCGGAGGAAGAGCAGACCGCCACCAAACACCACACCGCCGACACCTCCACCTCCTTGGCGCCGTCGGCTGCCACCCCATCTACCCCTACGCTATATACAAGGCCGGATCCGTGGATTCCCCAGCTCCCGCCGCCGGAGCGGCCGACGGAGGCGGAGGGATCCACGGATCCCCGCGAGCAAGGTGAGGAGACGGGGAAGTTTCAGAAATCGCCTGTCGAGCACTGTAGACGGAGGAGAGGAGAGCGGTCCAAGTCGCTCTATTTATATTGCTAGCACATTCTGACTTGTATAACCTTTCATGTTAGTGTATTGTTGCTTCAGTTTTTCAGCAACCGTGACACGGATGTGTGTTCCATCAATTGCTCCTATGGCGTCTTTGAAATGGGGCCAAAATCTAGGATGTCTAAGTTTTGCATGAGGTTGGGTGAAAGTAGGATCATTTGGTCTAATATAATCACCACCCATACGATCTACACAGTCCAATACATGATGAAACTTGTTGCTGACGGTAGAAACACTACGCTCAAAACGATCGGTGGCTTGACTATTAGACTCGGGTGCCCCCAACATCCACAAAATAAAGCTAGTGATTCTACACTGGACATCTGAGAAGTGGACTGTAGTTGATAGTTTGCAACTAGAATGTCATGTAACATTCTAAAAACTGACCTCCTTATTCTAAATGCATTGTATAACCTCCTTGGATCCGGTAACCCCGTTTCGACGGTGGCATTGACGCCCTCCGTGGCCAGTGAGGAGTGTTACCTCCTACCTCTCAGACCCTTTTTGCTTAAGTGTTTTGCGGCCTACTCGCATGTTTAGAGGCAACCAGCCCTGAATATGGCAAGAACATTGTTTGCGTCTTGGCAGGAACGCTTAATCAGGAATGTGGAGACATCTCTCATGAAGGTTATTATCAGGGACAAAAGAAAAAAGAGGGGAACAACAAGGAAAGCTTCAACAACTATATGGTTGTTGGTTTGTCAGTTCACGGTTTGTTTAGGTAGAGAGATGTTGTTGCTTTGTTTGTTGCTTGTTTTAGTCGTTTTGCTCTGTGGTTGTAAGGGCTTCTCCCATATCGTGTTGATGTTTGTAGTATGGTCTTCGTCCGGTTTTCTCCCACAAATAAAGAGGGAACCTTTTTCTTAATTAATGTATAAGACAAATTTTTGCCTTCGTTTAAAAAAAATCAATTTTGAATTTTTGAAATAAACAGGCTTTATAAACTTATGTTCAGAAAGAGGTGGGAGTGGACGAAACCTAGAAGTTGCACAAGAAGTTCAATGAGTGCAACCTGGTTCAGCAGATTAGGATCTATATTTCCCTCTCGAATTCGGAGAAGCACATTCACATTTCTCATATGCTTCCGTTGTCCGCTGTTCCACATGTGCAGCAGCACCACAAAATACACGGTCATGTGTTCTCCGAGCTTTTTCATTCTTGTATGTTTTGCACATTTGACAATCAGAGATGATTATGCATATACGCACCCAAGAGATGGAGTTGGAGTACCTACCTAACCAGCATCTAACGTGAACTTACATGTGATTCTCTGAATGCAAGAGCGAAACATACTACTCGTAGATCCCAATTTTGCCGAACCAGGCGGCATTCGCTGAAACTTGTTGTGCAACTTGTTGGTTTCCTCCAGCCCTACCTTTTTCTCAACATATGTTTCGAGCTTTTGAGGGCAGAGATGCTGAAAAGTACAGAGAGATGGTGATGATCATCGATGGTGGTGGTGGTGCTTGCTGGTAAGTAGCGGTGTGTACGCTGAAGACTAATTCGTTTTCCTGGATCGAGCCCAGGCCGATCGACGTCGTACCTCTGTTGGACGTGGCTCCCTCTGCTCCGGCCAAACGGACTGGCGCCTCACAAATCTTGACAGCGCTGCAGTTAAACTGTTGTTCGTGCAAAGTTTTGCATATCCAGACAGAGTAAAATCATCCAGAATTCCAGATACGTCTGCGTCTTTTCGTTCTTACTTCCTACTCTGTACTACTCACTCGGTTTTTTAATACAGTATAAGATGTTTTAGCTTTTGTCCACATGCACATGCACACAAATGTATGTGGACATATTTTTGTGTGTATGTTCACTCATTTTAGTGTGGATATAGACAACATGTGTACCAACTAAAACATCTATATTAAAAACGGAGGAGTAGTTGTGAGTGCACGATCGAGACCGGAAACTCTGAAGTAAAAAGACTAAAAGAGAGGACAAACTTGTGCAGGGCAGAAACGCACTCTGGAGTCTGGAACGTTTAGGATCGATTGAGCGATGCGGTCAATTCACAGGAAAGCACTCTGGAACGTCTTACTCGCACGTGTTCCACGAGGCCAGCAAAAAATCTCGATCTGTTACTCCATTATTTGCGGACGCAAAACTAGCGTGATCGTGATGTATGTACTAGTTGAATTTTGGCGTGGCGTCACGCCACGCCATTGGTGTTTTTTTGTGTGCAATATTTACATTTTTTTGTTAGCCAAAATGTTGGCTAAATTAGCATGTTGAAACATTTGTTTGTTTTGTTATGAATAGGTAGCTTTTTTTGCGTGCATTTGTGATATGTTGTGTACAATATTCAAATATTTGAAGGTTTGAAATGCTCAAACATGTTTTTATTTGGACGTCAAAATTTTATTGAAACCAGAACAATCCATTTGAATTTGGTTCCATATCTGGGAAAAGCTTGTTCGTGTCGTGTCGAAATGGCCAAATTGAAATGTTAAAACAAATTTGGTGCTTGTTATGAGTACAATGCGGCTATTTTAGGTGAGCATTTCGGTTGTATTTTATGAAGTATCGGAATATTCGTTGAGATGCTGGACAAATTGCAACTTGCAAATATGTTTTTCTATTTTGTTATTGTAACTTGTAGTTTTCAGATAAATGACGCCATTATTGAGTGAGATGTGAAGCATCTGGAGTATTGTAAAAATATGAATCAATTATCATTTGTTTAAGAAATTGGAACATTGCGTAAACAGTACTTCCTTTTTAATCTTTTTCATTTGGTTAAGCAAAACTTGGAATAGTTCATATTTCTTTTATTTTTTGTAGACCATGAAAGAATATTCGTTCAAATGAAATATAAACAGATCTTATATTCCATCATTTAGTAGACCCCGTGCGGAACGCTGTGATTTGAAATGTCAAAATTCTTCGTAATTTGTCGTCCGGAGTAGCTCCAACTTTTTTTAGCAAATTTAAATGTTCAAGTGTGTTTGTAGTTTGACATAGATATTTAGTTAATCTACTAAATCAAGAGAAATACACTATATAAGTATTTTGTAAATTCAAATCCATTTATTTAGAAGGAATGCATTTAGGTTTTGTCGAAATGTTTGGTATGCTAAAATGTTGAAAAATGTTTGTATATTGTGGCAACTTGTGTAGTTGGAAGGTGAATTTTGTAAATAGACCAATTTTCAATAAAATTGTAAGTTTAGTGGCAATGGGAGAAAAAGATAAAATAATATGAAGAATAAAAGCACGTAAAGGAAGTAAGCAATTCGCCATTTCGGGCATTATTTAAGCAGTACTGTGTTTTTTTGTCGCTGGAATTCTGAAACAAAGAAGCTCATCAATTTAATTGGCGTTTGCTGAATATTATCTTTTTTCCTTTGCTAAAACAATTTTCGGATTATTTCACTTTTCTCTAATCCTTTGTAGACGATCGTCTAAATTAGAAAAAAAACAGCTCTTGTATTCCATTGCTTACTAAAGCCCGGCGTGAACGTTGTGATTCAAAATGGTAAAATTCGTCGTAATTTGTCGTTTAAAGTATTTGCATATTTTTAGCAAATCTAAGTGTTAACATATCTTTATAGTTTCACGGCGTAGCCGTGTGATTGTTCACTCTGTGTCAGCGTGAAAATGCAACGATTAAAATGTCGTCATAAAAAGAAATACAGCGTGTCGTTATGAGTAGCTGCAACTTGAAATGTTTTTGTAAGATGCATAATTAATATAAAAAGGCTATGTTACTTCTTCTAAATGAAATTATTTACAATTGTTTAGTCATGCATGCAAATGTGTTAGTTGTAAAGATTTCATTTTTCTGCAAATTTTGGTATATTGTTTGTATTTTTCTGAATTACGCATCAAAAGATATGATTTTTCCAATTTCCAGCATTTTCTACGATTTTTTAAAAACGTTGAAACCCGACAGGTGGGCCTCACGGTGACGTCACCGCGTGACGCCACCCGCCGGCGGCGGACGTGCGGGCGTGCGGCCGAGCGCCGCCGGGCTCGCGCCGCTGCGCGCGTGCGCTGGGCCAAGACCGCGCGGAGTCGCCGGAGGACGCGCAGGGGAGCCGGAGGGGCGGCGACCAATCCGCGGCGGCGGAAGGCGCGGCACAGCGGCGACGATTCCGGCGCCACGCGGGCGTCCCGGCACGCGGCGCGGCGAGAGGAGATGGCGGCGGCGACGGCGCAGCCGCCCGTGGCCGCCGATGCGGGCGGGGAGGGCCGTGGCGGCGGCTGTGGCTCCGGAGCCGCGCGAGGAGAGAGGAAGAAGAAGGGGGAGCTGTGACGCTTTTCTTGAAAAGTCCCTGGCTTTTCCTTGAATTACAAATAAATCCTTCCGCAGGGGTGTGCTGTAATAATTACGGGCTCGCGTGGATCGTTTTGCGAAATGTCCGCGCGTCGTGAGGCTGAAAGGTGGGGCCCACCACGCTACTGTGCAACACTGTAGATGAACACCAACAATTACGGGCTCGGGAGGAATCATAAACTCAAATTCTGAACACCAACATTTTTTCCAGAATTTTTAAACTTCAGAATTGAATTTGAGAAGTGGTATCACATGAGGTGCGAGATGACTAGATATGCATCCAGGTAAGTTATGTATGTCAGCAAATCGGCACCACTCCACGCCACGCCAGACGGCTGAAAGCGATGGCATACTTGCCATTAGCCATCCAAACAAATGGCATGTCGGTGGTTGATTATACCCTAACTCTATGGTCCATAGCAAAACTTTTTTCCTTAGATTAATAAAGATCTAAACGGCTAGAATGCTAAAAGAACAACTTACATGCACCGAATACAGCAAGCTAAGGAAAAAAAATACAAAGATGAAACCTAGCTTGAGCCTCAAAACCCTTGCAGAGTCTCTCAACCTAACCGGAGAGAGAGTAATGTCCATGAAGGATTGCCGGAGACAAAAACCATGTCATCGCCAACCACCAGGGTCAACCCTTCTCACAATGTCGTCCGCGCCCACCTCCAGAGAGAAGCACGCGACCTACTTCTCGCCCTGGATCATCGAAGGGCGCCCCACCGTTTGGGGCCTCGGGGGGTGACACGGAGGACGGAGTCGTAGCAAAAATTTGTTCTCGAGTCAGTCGACCAGGTCCAAACGAGAAGAAATCAAATTCACCAAAATGCTTTGGATTCGGGAGGAGAAGAGACACGAATCTGCAGCGGAAAAGGTGGAGGCCCTGGCCAAATGCCAAAAAGTCACATAATCAAATCGCTCGCAAAAAGGACACAAATCACTACTATATATAATGGCCCTGGCGCGAAGCGTTTCGACACAAATCACTACATTAGACATTTTTTTTTTGCAGAACCTCCAGAAAATATATACACGATTTTTTTTTTTGCGGAACCTCTAGAAAATATATACACGAAATTTTGTCGCGCCGACGAGTAGTTTCCATTCCCTTAATCGGTTTCGATTTTGGTCAACTCTAGAATGATAACTACTTATGTCCTAATGTAAACATATTTGAAGATATTAATTCAGTGAATATTTTGAGAAAAATCACTACTATATATAATGCCCCCCAGAATAAAAACACGCATTCTTTTTAGGCAAAGGTCTTTGGCTTCTCCAGATATTACAAACTAATTCCAGTAACATCACCACCGCATACTAGCCTCTCAGCCCCTTTGCTACTGTAGCGTCGCACTGTAGCTGGAAGTGTGCTCTCAGGCGACCACGCTACTGTAGCGCCACACTGTAGCGTGCTACAGTGGTCCTTCTTTTTTTTCCCAACTCGCCAGAAAATATGTACACGCAAATTTTGCGCGTCGACGAGTATGTTCCATTCCCGTGAACGGTTTCGAATTTGTTCGACTCTATCTTCTTAATTTCTGATCGAGATTCGCACAAACATTCGGCGAGTTTTGTCCAATTCGTCGCACTCCGACATCTGTTTGAATTTTTTCTTTCACGATCATATGGACATAATCCTTCCAAACAACTTTCATGTTTAAAACTTTTTATTTCGACAGACATACATATATATATATATTTCTCTCTAAACTTCAAATTCGTTGTATTTTAGCCCGTGCAAAAAAGACAAATTCTGACAGATTTCAAAATTTCATTAACCTTCAAGATTAATTAACCAAAAAAAATAATTTTTTAAACAGTACCAAACAATGATTTCCACCAGGCAAATTAACCTAAAGGTCGCGGCGTGTGCCGCGTCAAATTTAAACATGTTTATGCACGAGAACTAAATCATCCATTTGTATAATATAGACTTTATCTCCATTTAACTGTGTCAAATTCAAAACTTTCCAATCTACAATTCAAATTCAGTTACATAATATGCCAAATTCTATAAAATTCATAACTTTTTGTGTGCAATTCAAAAAAGTCCAAACACAAAATCAACACACTCAAACATTCCAATTTGCTACAAAAATTGGAGATACTCTTTAAATACAAACTCATTTGAACAATTCAATTTGCTAAAGTACTATATTTCAAAAAACACTAAAACACATCAAAATGTCACAAATGTAAATATTGAAAAATAGCTATTCCAAACTTATTTTCCAAATAAACATAATTGAATCAACAAACAAAATTTAAAATAGAACATGATTCAAACAATTTAAAACACTTTATATATATTGTTTTACGGTATTTACACAATTTCCAAAAATCTACTAAATGCTGCAAAATCAGTAACTAAAACTATATCCATCAACAAAATATGGAAAATATATCAAAATAAACACAAAAAAAAAATGCTGACTATTTATGGTGTATGATTAAATTTCAATTTTAGATATTTTAAACTTTTAAATATCTTCCAACTCTGACCATTTTGCAAAAGTAAACAGAAATAAAATCTGCAAAACACCCCAACTTGAATAATTTTCAAAATCTAAACAATTTTAGAACACAAACTTTTCTAAATTTCAGAAATTTCCAAACCTACACAATTTCTAAATGCGCACGTTACCAAATTTAAAATTTTTTGAATGCCGCGCTAAGTTCCCTAGTAATTTAGATTAGATCAACATCAACGCGACCAATTCAAAATATCGTGGCGCAAACGATCGAGTCAAACCAATTCACAACGAGACCAACGCAGCAGCCACTACCACTATGGCACTATCCGAAACATTTGCAAAAACACCCTCAAAATTGTCGTCAAACCCAAACCCACCCATCACGTCTCGCATTATTACACCCGTCGCCTTTCCCGGCCTCCTTGGTCTTCCCATTCCCCTCCTGATTATCGCGTCGTCACGGCCATGGCCCACCTCCAGCTCACGGCGGTCGCCGGCGGCCGCGAGGACGAGATGGAGGAGGTCGCCTGCTGGGGCCCTACGGCGACGCGGAGGGGCCGGACGAGGAGGAGGCGGGCGTGCGGCGGGTCCAGGTGCGGGTCACGGGCATGACGTGCTCCGCGTGCACGGGCGCCGTCGAGGCCGCCGTCGCCGCCCGCCGCGGCGTCCGGAGCGCCGCCGTCTCGCTCCTACAGAACCGCGCCACGTCGTCTTCGACCCCGCGCTCGCCAGGGTATGTCCTCCCTTCCTCCCCTCCGCGCGCGCAGTAGATATGCGGTGGCCTGGGGATCGCGCCCTTGCGGCGAGATTCAGTGCTTTGTCCGCGTTACTGGTGGATTTTAGCGATCGGCCGCGGAATCGGGGTGCTCAAGGCGGGAAACTTAGCCGTGTTTTGTCGGTTTAGGTGGTTAGGATGCGGAATGGGCACTCTTAGTTAGTTGCCGAGCTGGTTCGCTTTGGTGCGGAGCTCGTGCTGTACCTGCTTGATTTGCCTCGCCTGTCCTTTTTGGCCTAGCTGAACCAAGACGACAAACCCCCAAAATGATCGGTCGTGCGGGTTGAGTTTGTAGGACGCGTCGTTAGCTGCTGCTAGGTTGCTTTGTTTGGAAACAGAGTCTGGTGAGTTTGATAATGTTGTGGATCACAACCACGTTTAGGAAAATAATTGGGAGATTTTCTTAGTATCAATTGCAAGCTTGCAGTCCTGGACTCTGAGTAAGACTAGCTAATATTTTCTACTACGAAAATTTATAGTGATTTAGCTAGTTCCAGACCAATCCCATGAAGCACCAGTACTGTAACTGCAACTGCACACAAACACTAAAAATGTGATGGTTGGTCTGTTTTAAAGATCTCAACTGTCTGCGACATTGCCATCAGTGACCTTCCTTATTTCAACTAATTAGCTTACGTAAAGTTTCTGAAATGAACCTGGCCAAATTTGTTGCATTCAGGAAGAAGACATCGTGGAAGCGATAGAAGATGCTGGGTTTGAAGCGGAAATCCTCCCAGACTGCTGTTTCTCAGCCAAAGCGCAGAAGGCTTTGTCAGGCCAATTTAGGATAGGGGGAATGACTTGTGCTGCCTGTGTGAACTCAGTTGAAGGGATCTTAATGAAGTTGCCAGGTGTGAAAAGAGCAGTTGTTGCATTAGCGACCTCATTAGGGGAAGTTGAGTACGACTCAACTGCCATTAGCAAAGATGAAATTGTTCAGGCTATCGAGGATGCTGGTTTTGAAGCTGCTCTTCTACAAAGTAGTGAGCAAGACAAAGCTTTGTTAGGTTTGACAGGATTGCATACTGAGAGAGATGTAGAGTTATTGCATGATATCCTGAAAAAAATGGAAGGCCTGCGACAGTTTAATGTAAGTTCTGCACATACAGAAATTGAAATTACATTCGATCCAGAAGTTGTTGGTTTGAGATCAATTGTGGATACTATTGAGATGGAAAGCAGCGGCAGACTAAAAGCCCATGTACAAAATCCATATGTACGGTCTTCTTCGAATGATGCGCAAGAGGCTTCGAAAATGCTTCACCTCCTTCGTTCTAGCTTATTCCTAAGTGTAAGTTTTTATTCCTGCTATCCTATTGGTTCAAGGTTTTCATTGCATCTCTAGTTCAGGCTACATTTTCCGGTGGTAGACATACCCTTATCTTAGTTTCCACCGTAACTGCAAGTATATGAATAGCAGGCCTCTGATTTGACAGCTGACCCTGATATATAATAGCCATTATTTGATATTATTACTACTACCTCAGATGGGACTACTTTAAATATGTGTTGCAAAATAAAATTTACATGAATTATTGTTGTTTTAGTTGCATATTGACTTTCTTTACTTGTTTCCTTGCACCAGATTCCAGTATTTTTTATGCGCATGGTATGTCCTCACATACCTTTCATGAACTCATTCCTACTCATGCACTGCGGACCATTTCGCATAGGAGATCTGCTCAAGTGGATGCTGGTGAGCATAGTACAGTTCGTTGTTGGCAAAAGATTCTATGTTGCAGCTTATAGGGCCCTTAGACATGGCTCTACCAATATGGACGTATTGGTTGTTCTTGGCACCACTGCGTCATATGTCTACTCAGTTTGCGCACTTCTTTATGGGGCATTCACCGGATTTCATCCTCCGATGTATTTTGAGACAAGTGCAATGATAATTACATTTGTGCTATTCGGGAAATATCTTGAGGTGCTTGCTAAAGGAAGGACATCAGATGCAATAAAGAAGCTTGTAGAGCTGGTCCCTGCTACAGCCATTTTGCTTCTGAAATACAAAGGTATGTGATTCATACTGTACATAATTTGGCATGCATACACCGATCATGATTATTGCAGGTTTAAAAGGCTCATATGCAAGTTACTTGCATACAATTGCGTTCTTTTATGTTTTGAGTTGGATATTAATTCTTAAATGATTGCTTAGGATTGTCAATTGCAGCCTTGCGTACATACTTGTGCATTTCAATTGTAGTTGCACACATCAATTCATAGCACTGTCCTTGATTCCAGATGGAAAATATGCTGGCGAGAAGGAGATCGATGCATTGCTGATCCAACCTGGTGATGTCTTAAAAGTGCTTCCTGGTTCAAAGATTCCTGCTGATGGTGTTGTCATTTGGGGTACTAGCCATGTTGACGAAAGTATGGTAACTGGTGAATCTTTGCCTATTTCCAAGGAAATGTCCAGTTCAGTTATTGGAGGCACCATTAACCTACATGGCATCCTTCACATACAAGCGGCTAAAGTAGGATCAGGGACAGTTTTGAGCCAGATAATATCTCTGGTTGAGACTGCCCAGATGTCTAAAGCACCTATTCAGAAGTTTGCTGATTATGTGAGTGCATTGGTCTATTTATGATGTTCTGAGTTATGAAAGTTATTTATAATCTAGTCTTCAGTCTGTGTTAAGGTTGTAATTTGATTGCCTTATACAACGAAACTAATTACCCATGGCAGATTTCATACATTAACTGTTTACATTCTGTTACCTGGCCTGACCTGGTTATCTTTGAATCGAAATTAAGTGAAATTTTCTTGGGATTTTGAACATCCTTTTTAACATGCAGTGTTTTTTTCCTATACATTGCTACAATGGCCATTACTTCTTGTGGATGATAACACTGTATTTTCTTTGTTAGGTGGCCAGCATTTTTGTTCCTATTGTCATCACATTGTCCTTACTGACATTCTGTACATGGTAAGTTTTATGGTTCATGCATCTGTCTGAGGTTGGGCAGGCTATAATTGTTTAAATTTCTCACACATTACTGATTTTTATAGGTTTGTATGTGGGTCGCTGGGGGCATATCCAAATTCATGGGTTTCAGAAACTAACAATTGCTTTGTTTTCTCTCTTATGTTCTCCATCTCTGTTGTGGTAATTGCCTGTCCATGTGCTCTTGGTCTGGCAACACCAACTGCTGTTATGGTAGCAACAGGAGTTGGGGCCAATCATGGAGTTCTTGTAAAGGGTGGAGATGCACTGGAGAGGGCTCAGAATGTTAAATATATTATATTTGATAAAACTGGGACACTGACGCAAGGAAAGGCCACTGTAACAACAACGAAAGTATTCTCGGGAATGGATGTTGGGGACTTCCTCACATTGGTAGCATCTGCAGAGGTGAGGCAAAGATTTCTCCAGGGAATTTACTTACTTGTAGTGAAGTGCAAACATGGTAATCTTACTCTGTTCTTTTTCCTAATATAGGCAAGCAGTGAGCATCCACTTGCAAAAGCTATCTTGGATTATGCATTTCATTTCCATTTCTTTGGCAAACCCCGTCAACAAAAGATGACGTTAAGAAAAGAAAAGAAGATGTATTCTCTCAGTGGCTCTTGGAAGTTGCTGATTTCTCTGCCTTGCCTGGCAAAGGGATTCAATGTTGGATCAATGGGAAGAAAATTCTGGTGAGCTACATGATGCAGCTACCCTGTCTCTTAATTACTGAAATGAAGAGTTTGAATTATAAGTTGCTGTGCCTGAGTATTCTAATTATTTGGTATTTAAATGTTTATGTAGGTGGGCAACCGTACTTTGATAACTGAAAATGGAGTAAACATTCCGGAAGAAGCTGAAAGTTTCTTGGTAGACATGGAACTGAACGCAAAGACAGGCATTCTTGTAGCATATGATGGTGACTTCATTGGCTTAGTGGGGGTAACCGATCCCTTGAAAAGGGAGGCTGCTGTAGTTATAGAAGGCCTAAAAAAGATGGGTGTTTATCCAGTTATGGTCACAGGGGATAATTGGAGGACGGCACTGGCAGTTGCAAAGGAGGTTGGTTGGAATTCTCATGTAGTAGTGCAAGCATCTGCATTCGAATATTTTGATCCTTCAACACAACATCATATTAATAAATATGAGCTCAACTTTGCTGCCTGTGTGATTCCATGAGAACTTGCATTTGTTAATTTTCCTGTTGCTGACATGAGATGCCCTGCCCTGCTAAATCACAAACACTGAAACAGTTGCGCTTCTCCTCCAGGTTGGCATTGAAGATGTGAGAGCCGAGGTTATGCCTGCCGGCAAAGCCGATGTCATCCGCTCTTTCCAAAAGGATGGGAGCGTCGTTGCAATGGTGGGAGACGGCATCAATGACTCCCCTGCCCTAGCAGCGGCCGATGTGGGGATGGCCATCGGTGCAGGGACAGATATTGCCATCGAGGCAGCAGACTATGTGCTGGTGCGGAACAACCTTGAAGACGTCATCACGGCGATCGACCTCTCACGAAAAACATTCAGCCGAATCCGGTGGAACTACTTCTTCGCCATGGGGTACAATATTGTCGCCATCCCTGTGGCCGCCGGCGCACTCTTCCCCTTCACTGGCCTCCAGATGCCACCATGGCTGGCCGGCGCCTGCATGGCCTTCTCGTCGGTTAGCGTAGTATGTTCCTCGCTGCTCTTGAGGAGATATAGGAAACCAAGACTTACCACTGTGTTGGAGATAACTGTAGAGTGATTCCAAGTTTGGAATATAACCTGTGGGTTTTGGGGGTGATGTTTGTACTTTAGGAATGAAATAGCATCTCTTTGTCAGTCAATGATGGTACATTTTTGACAGTTGTGCTTGTAAATAGCATATCTATATATATATATATATACAAAACGGGTTGATTGCAGTGCAGTATGTCACTTTTCACTGGATGTTAATTGAGTAGTCGAATATTATTACTACTTCAGAACTTGTGAACGAATTAAAAGCTGATGAGAACTGTACGTTTTCAGTTGTAGGCTTGCAGTTCGGTTTGTGGCACTGCAATGGCTTCTTCACTTATTGGTTCAGTAAATGTGTTCTTAAGCTCATCCATAGTAGAGATGTATCATCAGTCATCCATTATTTTTCTCGTTCCATTATCATCGACTGAAATCTCAACTTCGACATGAAATGCTGCGTCAGGCCGACGTTGCCGGCGGCTCTCCTCGTTACTGGTGGATCCTCCGGTGGCTCACCGCCTCCTGGCCTCACATAGTCACATCTTATTACTTTTTTGAAAAGGAGGCAAAAGTTTGATCTCATCTCATTAAGAAGGGATTCTAAGTTTGGGATATAAACCCGTCAGAGCAGGGTGTCGTCGCAGCAAAACTTGACCACTACTTGGAGGTTGGATCTTTGATCTTGAAAGACAACGCCGTTCCTGTGCTCCCAGAGCTACCGGTAGTAGAGAAGCTCGAAGGTAGCGCACGGCAATCGCGGGAGGGATGGCGCCAGGCGCGGGGAAGGAAAAGAACTGTCGAACATAACGAAGCTAGGGCGAACCAATAGTTCATTTTTCGGTGAAGTCGGAACTACGACGGTGGGGCCTCTGTAGCAAGGATGACACGTAACAGGTGGTCTGTTTGGTGGTCTTCCGCCACGCTAGTCTTGCATAGTTATCCGTCCGAGCTCTCATTCAGAGTCGGAGCTGCACTGCCACGGTGTGGGTGGCTGAGTTTTGACACATGCCTTTTATGTTTCCGCACAAGCTCTATGGTGAGCGTTGGTTCAATGTCATCTTCGAAGAAGTCGGAGTCGCTTGCTCGGAGTTTATGGTGGGTGATGAGATCTGTGTTGGGGAGAAGTGATGACGAATGACGATGGTGTGTGACCTTGACGAGACCCTCTATGTTGAGACGTGTGTTGGTTTGTGTGGGTGCCGCTCAACGGTTTGTGACTTTTTTTCGTTTTGGGTGAGGTAAATCTTTTGTCTCTATTTTAAAAACAAAAGGTTCTTTTTTTTTTCTTTGAATCGTCCACGTAGACCAATTTATTCCACAGTAGTGCCAACGACACTAAACACAAGGTCCACCATGCATGATATCGGCCGTATATGTCTTCGCATCTCTTATATGCCATCTGGTTTCTGCAAACTCAACCTACCGTGTGCTATGGCTAAGGCGTCAGCACGGGCTCTCACACATGCAGATGCGCAGCAGCTTGGGGTCGCCGTAGCAGCCCCCCGTGTCGTACTTCTCGCTGACGCACCAGGCGGCGCAGGCGTCGTTGCTGTCGCCGGCGCAGATGTCCGGCACCGGGCAGGGGCCGGCACAGGGGTGCGAGCCGCATGTCGCCCCTTCTCCGCCTGTTCCAACCAGAAGATCAATAGACCGATCAAGCCATATAAGATCAGAACCGATGCTATATATCTTGTGTTTTTGCATGATGCAGGTGCTTACCGGTGGAAAACGAGAGGAGGACCAGCGCGACGACCGCCGCCATTGCTGCTGCCGTGATCCTGCGAGCCGCCATGGCTGAGACTTGGAGTTGACTTGAGGCTTCGGGAGGTCATAAGGATATGGAGAGATGCATTGCCTATTTATAAGATCGGTTCATTTGCAGATATTTTTTAAAAGCAATTAAGCGTACATGCATTGTTAATTTGTTATCGATCATGAGCTGGATAATGTTGGAGGCCTAGTGCGTACGTAATAAGCTTGATTTGGTCAACTTTTGATGTTACAGGTGCTGATCAGCTGATGATAGAGCAGAGTTAATAGCACCAGCGGTCACACAACTCGTCGTCGATGTGCACTTAAGTCACACATCTGGATAACTGAATTTTTTGGTCACACAACTCGTCATCTGGTGCACTTAAGTCACTGACCCCACCTGTCAGTCCGTTTTCCGTTGAACTTGATGCTGACTGGACACGTAATTTTGCAAAAAAAACCCTGTATTTTTGTACATTTGCAAAACCCCCCTGTATTTTTGGACATTTCAAAAATTCAGGGGGTTTTTTGAAAAAAATACAGGGGGTTTTTGCAAATGTACAAAAATACAGGGTTTTTTTTTTGCAAAATTACGTGTCCAGTCAGCATCAACTTCAACGGAAAACGGACTGACAGGTGGGGTCAGTGACTTAAGTGCACCAGATGACGAGTTGTGTGACAAAAAAATTCAGTTATCCAGATGTGTGACTTAAGTGCACATCGACGACGAGTTGTGTGACCGCTGGTGCAAATAACTCGATAGAGCAGCAGCAGTAAATATGTATGTGGAATTATTATGTACTTCTAGTTTCGGGCATATATTAACACCTTTCATGTTTTACTATATACCTTTCCTAGACACGGCGTTTCGAGTCACGGGTGCGGATGCACCCGTTATGTAAAACATTTTTACAAATTTTTTAAAATATCAAAAAATTCCAAATAAAATTTGGGATATACATCATGTCATTTTATGTTAGCACAAAAAGTTTCGCGAAGAAAAGATATTTTCTGTGACCTATGCAAAAAAGACAAAAAAAATCGCGTACAAAGTCATTTTGAAAAACCCGGATTTTTTTTTTCAGGCCACAAAAAATATCTTTTCTTCACGAAACTTTTTGTGCGAACATAAAATGTCATCCAGCATATCTAAATTTTTTATTAGGAACTTTTTGATATTAAAAAAAGTTTTTTGAGCAATGGGTGCATCTAGACCTATGAGCCGATATGGATTTCCGCCTTTCCTATGCCTATTTTCGGTATCAGAAAAGAGAAGAAAAATATTGTTGGGAGATATTCACGATCATAGTATTGATGGATTTACTAATTTTTGGTCGCCTGAAAATTTGTTAAATCTCAGTCAACACCAAGGACCGTCGATGTGATGTTGATGTCCTTGCAAGATTTCATATTTCTTATACTCTAATCAAATAGTAGTACAAATTTTCTGCATTAGATGAACAAAGTGTTACACAAGGATGCTTATTCTTTCAGAACTGCATGGACATAATTGTAAAATGGACCAACTAATGCTCGGTAGACTGAGACAATGTTTTTCCTTTTTGTACTAGATGAATATTTTTTGTAGCACAATAAAGATTATTTTATACTTGTATTAACGAATTTGTAGAACTGGTCGACTAATATGTGATTTTGCTCTACATACAGATACAGTCATGTCACGCTTCAGGTGATTTTGGATGTGAAGGACCTAGGCAAGTTACATTACTTCTTCGGAATTGAGGTTATGAAAATTCTAGAATGATTATTTATATCTCGAAATCAAAGGAAGTATGCATCTATTATCCTTGACCGTCTAATTTTCCCAACCGGGATTCTACTCCTTTTCCATTTATGCAAAACAATGTCCTTATTGTGTCAGAATATCCAAATGCCTCCCACGTGTCCAATCCCAACAAACTCGGACTAAGGATGACAATTTTACCTACGGTATAGGTAACCACGGGTACCGTACCCGCATGTGCAGGGTATGGCATAATTTGACACCCATGGGTAGTATCCGTACTCTACCCGTTAAGCCGCAGGTAGGGCACGGGTATAGCCTTGTACGGTTGTACCCATTGGTATACCCATACCCTATGTGTATACCAACATGTGGAACTTACCCGTGAAGCTCCAACATTTATTATCGTGAGCTTGAGAACCTATATTAAAATTATCATCAATTGTTAATTTGAGTTGAGATAATTGTCATGTACTCATTGAGTTGGGATACATGTTTTTATTTTGTGAAATGTGTTATCGACAAATATAAAATTGAGTTGAGATAATTGTCATGTACTCATTGAGTTGGATATATGTTTTTCATTTGTGAAATGTGTTATCGACAAATGTAAAATTATGCATAACTTGTGTACTATTTAATCTACCCGTTGGGTACTCAATGGATATGGGTACCCGTCGAGTATGGGTACGAGTAAAGTTTCATACGATGGGTACGAGTATGGGTAGAATTTTTACCCATTGACTACACGGGTATGGGTATATTATATTGCTATATCCGCTCCATACCCTACTCATTGCCATTCTTAACTCGGACTCAAGGTTTACCATTTTACTTTTGAAGGCCCGCTTATTGGATCAATATTTACCATGATTAACACGGTACAACTCTCAAGTTACAAAAATGGTTCTGTGTTGGAAAATTGAGATATTGGTAGCAACAAGCTTAAGAGGTCTTGAAAGGACACCATAATACTTTTACTAAATCTGGACGGAACGGCGAGGTAAGTTGTACTCTAGCTTGCTACAAAGGTGTACATTGTTTAACAGAGGGAGTATCCGAGTATGTCGTTGGTGAGGTTAAAAGCATCATGCTGGCACACGGATCATCCGTCGGCAAAAAAAGATCATCCATCGGATAAGTCCAATACGGTTTAGGCACTGGCCATCTGTCAAGATGTGATTTTAAAAAATAGTTACACAACAATAAATAGAAAGGTGCGTGAAGTGCTAGAAAGGCTACCTGCTTGTACTACGGTTGATACTTCCAGCAGCAACAGTCCTATAAAACACATCGAAGAACAGTTAAAATCAAATAAGATAAATTGAATTATCGATGCATACAAAGCATCCAAATGTATGTATTACAAGCTCGGCCAGTGTAAGCCTACTTTCGACATTTAGGAATTTCAAATTGGCCGAATTTGTAAGCTTAAGTGGGGGATCGATTCATGTCGGAAAAAAAAGAGGTGGCGCTTTTGTCCGGAAACAAAAAGAGCACAAGACTATTGACAAAACAATCAAAGCAACCACAGCTTATATTTCACAGTAGGCTGAAGCCTGAAGATCAATTTGAGCCTTATAGCTAGTAGATAAGCTACTCTACCTTCTGCCTCAGTTTCAACTTATTGTCCTTTAAAAAAAACATACTTACAAGTCTATGTTAGAGCTAAAGATCACAGAAACACCCTGTAATCATGAAATATCAGTACATAAATACCGTTACACGTCCAAACAAGACGAGTCATATATACATTCGTTGCAGTGTTAGTCTAGCATCGTGCGGGCGACAAGGCTGCCAACGCTTTTGTGGTTTTTCAGTCCGGTTTCCCTTATAAACAGTGCACCGTATTGTTTTCTTTTACCCGGTTTCTTTTATAAATGAACTGGGTCAGTTCTATTCTATCCATACTGATTGCAGGAGCGCCCTTTCCTCTTCAAGAGGTTTCTCGAAAAAAATGATTCGAGAAAATATAGCACTAAATAAAGGGGTTGGCATGAATTTCTATTAATAATGGTACAAAAAATCAAAGATAAACTGACAACCAACTTACTACAAATTTAGTAGACGGTATACACGTAACAGTGATCCAAAATCAAATACTAATACGTTTTATAGCAAATTAAATAGACTGTTATAAACTACAGGTAGGTTTAAGCACAAGCTTCAAGGAATAAACATCAGTTAGGAACAAAATTTGAATGCTAAAACGAACTACATTTTTAGAGAAAGGAGCGTAATATTGTGCTTATCAGAGTATGAGTTATAACTGAAAATACTAAAACCACATTCCAAATATGTTTGATGCTTTACACAAGAGTTTGAACTTAGAGATCACTGTCGCTCTCCTTTCCCCTCCCCTGCTACAGTGCCTCGAGGCGAAAAGGAGGCGACCGCGCGTCCGGGAGCTCCGCCGGCCGATCTGCTGCTCCCCTCCGCCTCCGGCGGCCATCTCGGCGCCGCGAGGTGGGGGGGAGCCTCGGATCCGTCCGTGTGTGTAGTTAGGGTAGTAGTAGGTGTGTGTGCCTGGTTGGCGCCGACGAAGACGGTGACGGAGGCGCTGGTACATAGGGCTTCGTCCTCCCCCTCCTTCCCCGTTCCGGCCTCGCGGCCGGGGAGGTCGTGGAGGTGTTCCGTCAGGCGCTGTGCTTCGGCCGTGTTCCTCTGGCCTGCTGTGGTGGCGAGGGAGGAGGCGGTGGTGTTCGGCGTTCTGCTTTTGGTGGTGGTAGCTGGTGGTGGTGTTCTTCTTCTTCGGCTTCTCTGCACCGGCCGGCCGTGGTGGCGAGGGGTGCGGTGTTTGCCGGAGTTTGGGTGATGCGGAGGGTGGGCCTCGACGGCGCTGCGTCGGCTGGAAGAAAGGTGGACCTGGAGAGAGGGTGCTCTGGCCGTGTCTGTTCAGCGTGCTCAGATTCCGTCGCACGGCGGCGGATGGATCTTGCGGCCGTCTGCAACTTGTGGTGGTGCCTCTTCTCCGGCGACTGGTGGTACGGCGACGGCGGTGGCGTCTAGGTTTCTCGGGAGAGTGGTGGTGGACCTGTTTCTGATCGTTCCTGGAGGCTTGGGGTGCTCTGTGCATTTTTGCAGGGGTTCCTTTGTATTTTCGTTTCTTCGTTGGATCGCCTTGTAATTTGTACTCTGCTTCGTTTATTATGAATCAGGTCCTTTCCTCAAAATCAAAAAAAAGAGTTCGAACTTATATAGAGGACAACACTTGCATGTGATACGAAAATGTAAAACTATTTTCAGACATACCCTGTTTTAAAATGCCCGAGGCATTCAAGAACTATTTTTCTAGGTAGGAATGGAGTTACTTCATCGTCATAGAAGTTCATACCGACAAAGTACCCATCAGAATCAACAAGGGGGCCCCCAATCCCAACCTAGCACAAAAATACAGTGACAACGAACAACGGTTATTCCAGAAAAAGATGACAGTTGAGTAGATAAGTCACTGGGATCTTAATGCACTTATTAGCATTTATTTTCTGCTAGGTAATGAAGAAATGGATACATTGTACCTTACTGATTTTACAAGTGGAGGTCGAAAGCTCTTTGCAGTCGAGCTTGCTCCGTTCATCAGTCAATCTTCCACATGTAGCCATCAATTTTCCACTTTTGAAGAGACGCCCTACCGCCACCACGGTACAACCGGACTCAAATCGCACTTGATGATAAAGATCAGCAGCCTTAAGATCATCGGAGTTCTGGACGCTGACTACAGCAATATTATAATCTAAACTACTGTGCTGCAGTTTTCCCAAGACACTTGCTTGTTTGGAAGGTGCACTTCAATCTGCAATGGTAAAATTAGACCTAGGCAATAGCTTACAACAAGCAGAAGGACTAATTAAGCAATTTTAGCAGTACCAACCCTCAAGTTATCATCAATCTTATTTTCATCATCATCAGATCTGACCAAGCTTGCCGAGGTCAGAATACTCGTGTGTAGATTGCATTCTATGGCTATGCCGGTGCATGCAAATAACCTTGTCTCTCCTGTACGTACGGACCCAAATATTTCAGATCTTAACTCTGATCAAATACAAATGAGGAACTACGTACAATGATTATGTTATAGCAATTCACCATTGAATGAAGCAAGTGAGACAACACAGCCAGACAAACTTGGAGAAACTTTTTCAATGTGCTCACTTTGGACATCTCTACTAGCACCATACAAACTGGGAAATTTCGTATCAAAAGAATTGATCAATTCCATGCCTCCTGATTGAACAAAAATAAAATATAACACAATAGTTAGAGATATAATAAATCTGTAGAGAGAAGTGCAAAAATGGTGTTAGAGCAAGCATAATCGGAAGAGCGACTCACCGATGATTTTTGTTGGCAAGGGATAACCACATGAGAGTAGATCCTTATGTACCATATGAACAAATTCTAAGGAAACAAGGTGAAGCGATTAGCACTGTAAATATTAGGAACATACAAAAAATTAGAAAAAATAGCAACTTCCCTTACTGGCAGAAATTATGAAAAAAATTAAAAACATGTACTACAATTACGCAGTATGGTAACATAACTGGAGTATTAACTCACATGTTAGCAGATATTAAAGATTCACCTTGTGGATAGAAGTCAGAAGTTGCAGAATCGTTTATATTTTCATTTGTGCTTTTCTTCAATTTGCTACCTAAATGGAAAACATCAGTGGAGACGGGCTGCAAAAATTGGAAACAATAGACGAGCTCCATCGAGGGTATACTCTCATGCAGCAAAACCACAGACTTGTGCAAACCAGGTGAAAAGTTGTTCTTTTAAGAAGCAAGCTGTAGTGATTGTTTAAGGAACAATTGACATATTAACACTGAGATCAGACCAATGGTCTCCAGCTTTGCATGTGTTTGTAAGTAAAATTATAAAATCACCAATGCACTATAATTAAGGATTTTAATACAAGTATCGTAACACAGAATGGCTTGATAGTGTAGAGCTGAGATGTATAAGAGAAAATGGACATATTAACACTAGAGAGTGATGTTGCGGGATTTTTCTTGTGCAATCACCTTTTCGCAGAATTCCATTCCTGCAATAGAATATGGAAAATTCGTTTTAATCACTCCACAAAAGTGATTAACCAAAAGGCTATAAATCCCTTATAACAGAGGTAAAACCAATAATATCAAATATTCAGGTAGCTTTACTATGTTAATATACTTTATGAAAGAAAACTGCATTTTTTTAACATATTCAATGAAAGAAAACAATATTTCCTTTAGTTTAAGTAAACATATACTCCCTCCGTCCACAAAAGGATGTCTCAACCTATATATCCCAAATTTGTATGTATCTAGACATGATTTAGTGTAGATACATGCAAATTTGGGATAGATTGAGACATCATTTTGTGAACGGAGGGAGTATTAGCTATGTAACCTGAAAATGGGGCAAAGAGTTCTAGACAAGAACTGGAGAACAACAAAGGCACGTGCTTACATGAAAGGTGACGTTAATGCAACTTCCCATGTATTAACAATGCTTATTGGGACAAAGGGCAGGCAAGAACCAAATTGTCACCAAGCAAGAAATTTACTCATGCAAACTGAAATTCCAAGTTGGGTGGTTGATAGTTTTATTGCAGCAGCTTCTCATAGAAATTTGTTCCTGCAGATCCATACCAAAGGGAGAAAATGCTTAGCGTACAAGAGATTGAACAAGGTAAGTTGAGTTGATTATTCTTCACTAACATCTATCGTCTATACACTGCAGGTGGCAAATTCGCATGGATAAGTTAGTGGAGAAACTGTAGCTGATAAGTACGGGACAACTGATAGGAGCAGGGGGATCCTACCAGACCTAGATCGCAGGTTGTACGGGTGGAAGGGAGGCTGGCGAGGAGCTGGTCGCGCGCGGCGGCGAGTCGGCGCCGTGATCGCGCGAGAGGAGGCAGTGGCGGCTAGGGTTCCGACTCCTCAGGGAGTCGGGCAACAAATAAAGATTTATTGCTTGATTGATACGGAGAGATTACATGAGTTTATATAATAGTCCAGCTACTAAAACTCCTAGATAAATTGGGCTAGGCCCTAAACCGGTCCATTAGTGGGCCTCTTCCGGCTGTAGTGCAAACCGGTCATAACATCTCTCCCCGCCTGCGCAAACAGCTCGTCCTCGAGCTGGATATCTGGAAACTGCTGGCGGAACTCGTCGAGCTTCTCCCACGTAGCGTCTTCCACAGAAAGGCCAGTCCACTGCACCAGGACATGCCAAACGCCGCGGCGTTGCTGCGCCTTCAGCACCTTCTCGGGTCCTGGCAGGAGACGTCCATCAGCAGTAGGAGGGAGAGCCGGTGGCGCTGCAGGTGGATCTCCACGGTAGGCCTTCAACAAGCCGACATGGAAGACGTCGTGAATGCGTGCACCAGGCGGCAACTCCAGACGGTAGGCGAGCGTACCGACGCGCTCCAGCACACGAAAGGGCCCGGCGTAGCGAGGGCCCAGCTTGCGCTTGGCGCGCGGGTCCAGGGACTGCGTCGTCCGTGAAGGAGGCGCAGCCACACCCAGTCGCCCTCCGCAACTCCGCCTCACGATGATGAGCGTCGTAGTACTTCTTGGCCAGCTGCTGTGCTTGGAGAAGACGTTGGCGCGCCTCGGCCAAGATGTCGTCGCGGGTGCGGAGCAAGTCGCCGGCGGCCTCGGTCCGGGCCGTCCCGGGCTCGAACGGCAGCATCGCCGGGGGCGGCCCCCGTAGACCACCTCGAACGGCGTGGTGTGCAGGGCGGAGTGATAGGAGGTGTTGTAGCAGTACTCCGCCCATGCTAACCAATCCACCCAAGCTCGTGGACGATCACCTGTAACACAGCGCAGATACATCGAAATCACCTTGTTAACCACCTCAGATTGGCCGTCTGTCTGAGGGTGGAACGCCGTGCTCAGGCGAAGCTTCACGCCTGCCAACTGAAAGAGATCCCGCCAGACGTGACCAGTGAACACCGGGTCACGGTCGCTGACGATCGACGAAGGGAACCCATGGAGGCGGACGATGCCGTTGAAGAAGGCACGGGCCACGGACGCGGCGGTGTACGGATGGCCGAGCGCAATGAAGTGCGCATACTTGGAGAAGCGGTCGACCACCGTGAGGATGACTGATTGCCGCCCACCTTGGGCAGCCCCTCGATGAAGTCCATGGAAATATCCGCCCACACCTGCGAAGGCACATCAAGGGGCTGTAGAAGACCGGCTGGCCGCAATGTCTCCGTCTTGTTGCGTTGGCACGTCACACACGACCGTACCCAAGCTTGCACCAATGCACGATCGCCAGGGATGTAGAAGTCCGCACGAAGACGATGGAGGGTCTTCTGCACACCCTCATGGCCAGCCGAGTGTGCCAAGGATAAGACCTGATGGCGAAGGTCGCCGTGATCGGGCACGAAGAGGCGGCGCCCGTGGAGGAGCAGCCCGTCGGTGAGGCGCCAGGGCGCCTCCAGCTCGCCGGCGTCAAGGCGCTGGCGTAGTCCCTGCGCATCCTCGGCCGTCGAAGTCGCCCGGCGGATGTCGTCGATAGAGCAAACGAGGGCCCGGAGCGGATGCACATGACAGTGCCCGAGCGGCGACGTCCTCCGCAACATCCTCAGTGTCGCGGCGGGACAGGGCGTCGGCGACCGTGTTGAGACGGCCCGGACGGTACTCGACGGTGAAGTCGTAGCCAAAAGCTTGCTGATCCACTGGTGCTGCGGAACTGTGGATAGGCGCTGGTCCAGCAAGAACTTGAGGCTGTAGTGATCCGTGCGAACACGGAACGGCCGCCCCCAAAGATATGGCCGCCAGTGACGCACGGCCTGGACCAACCCGATAAGCTCGCGCTCGTACGCCGCGAGCTTGTGATGGCGAGCGGCGAAGGGGCGGCTGAAGAAGGCCAGGGCCCCTCGCCCTGGTGGAGGACGGCGCCGAAGCCGATGCCGGAGGCATCGCAGTCCACCACGAACGGGCTGTCGAAGTCCGGCATCTGAAGCACGGGCCCCGTCGTGAGCGCCCGCTGGAGGGCCTGGAACGCCTCAGTCGCCTCCGCGTCCCAGGCGAAAGCGTCGCGGCGCAGAAGACGCGTCAGTGGCGCGGCGATGAGGCCGAAGTCCCGGATGTACTTCCGGTAGTAGCCTGCGAGGCCCAAGAAGCCGCGTAGAGCCCGCGGCGACTGCGGGGTCGGCCATGCAGCGACGGCGGCGACCTTGTCAGCATCCATCGCGACTCCCCCGCCGAGATGACGTGCCCCAGGTACGCGACGGAGGTCGTGCCGAACGAGCACTTCGAGCGCTTGAGGTGTAGATGATGCGCTCGAAGCTCGTTGAAGATGATGGCCACGTGTGCAGGTGCTCCGCCCAGGATGAACTGTAGATAAGAATGTCATCAAAGAAAACAAGCACAAAGCGGCGCAAGTAGGGGCTGAGCACGTCGTTCATCAGGGCCTGGAATGTCGCCGGCGCGTTGGAGAGGCCGAATGGCATCACCAAGAACTCGAAGTGGCCGTGATGTGTCCGGAAAGCCGTCTTCGCGATATCATCCGGATGCATCCGCACCTGATGATAGCCGGAGCGCAGGTCGAGCTTGGTGAAGAAGCGCGCCCCATGTAGCTCGTCCAAGAGCTCGTCCACGACGGGGATGGGAAATTTGTCCTTGGATGTCACGGCGTTAAGGGCGCGATAGTCGATGCAGAAGCGCCACGTGCCGTCGGGCTTGCGCACCAGGAGCACCGGCGCAGAGAACGGCGATGTCGAAATCCGGATGATGCCCTGCGCGAGCATAACCGCCACCTGGCGCTCGAGCTCATCCTTCTGCAGCTGGGGGTAGCGGTACGGGCGCACGGCGACAGGCGCCGTATCCGGCAGCAGGTGGATGTGGTGGTCACAGGGTCGCGCCGGCGGAAGGCCCTGTGGCTCGTCGAAGATGTCGCTGTGCTGCTGCAGGAGGTCGGCCAGGAGGGGATGCGCCTCGTCGAGCGCGGCCGCCATGAGCTGGAGCTGAGGGGTCGCGGGCCCTGTACCGCCGATGCCCGTCCACTGGACGCGGCGGCCTCCCTCGCGCCAGAAGATGAGGGTCAGCACGTCGAAGTCCCAGAGTATGGGGCCCAGTGTGGACAGGAAGTCGACGCCGAGGATGAAGTCGTAGCAGCCCAAGTCGATGCCGACGCAGTCGATGGAGAAGTGCTCGTCGCCGATGAGGATGGGAACCTGCCGAGCCACGCCCTGGCAGGAAAGGCGGTCCCCGTTGGCGACGGTGACGCTGAACTTCTCGGCTCCCGACGGCTGCAGTGTGAGACGTCGCATGGCGTCCCCGGACAGGAAGTTGTGCGTCGAGCCCGTGTCCACGAGCGCGGTGAGGCGCTCACCGTTGATTGTCACCGGAAGCAACATGGTCTTCGCCGTCTTGATGCCCGCCATCGCGTGGAGGGAGACGACGAAGGCGGTCGCGTCGACCGGCCCGTAGGTCGTGACGCCGGCCTCGGAGAGTGTCGTGGCGTCGAGCTCCGCGGTGAGGGCCGCCACCTCCCCGTCGTCGACGGTCTCCAAGTAGAACAGGCGGGCGCACACGTGACCCGGCGCGTAGGTCTCGTCGCAGTTGAAACACAGACCCTTACGGCGCCGCTCGAGCTGCTCGGCCGAGGTCAGGCGACGGAAGGGGCGCGTCGGCGCCGGCGGAGCCGCGGGGGCGGCCGGCAGGGCGGGGCGCGTCGGTGCGGGGGCCGCCGGTGCTGGGCGGGGTGGGGGGCGCGCGCCGCGGCCCTGGAAGGACTGCTGCAAGCTAGGGCGCGCTGCTCGTAAGCGCGTGCGTAGTACATGGCCGTCTGCAGGTCCTGTGGGTCGCGCATCTCCACGTCGACGCGGATGTGGTCGGGCAGGCCGCCGACGAAGAGCTCGGCGCGCTGGCGAGCCGTGACGCCAGGCGCATGGCACGCCAACGTCTGGAAGCGGTCGGCGAAGTCCTGCACCGAGGAGGTGAAGGGGAGGCGGCCGAGCTCGGCCAGCCGGCTCCCGCGTATCGGGGGGCCGAAACGGAGGAGGCAAAGGTCGCGGAAGCGCTCCCACGGAGGCATCCCGCCCTCGTCCTGCTCGAGGGCGTAGTACCATGTCTGTGCCGCGCCGCGGAGGTGATAAGAGGCGAGCCACGTGCGATCCGACGCAAGCGTGCGTTGGCCCCGAAAAACTGCTCGCACTGATTAAGCCAATTCAGAGGATCCACCGTGCCGTCGTAGGTGGCGAACTCCAGCTTGGAGAAACGCGGCGGCTGCTGGCCGTGAGCCCCAGCGGGGTAAGCTCCCTCGTGGCGGAGCAGCGAGGATGCGGAGGCCGAGGGTGCGGCCACCAGAGGACCGCCGTGGAACACGGGTCCGTCGACGCCGGCGTGGGGGCGGCGTATCCCGGGAGGCCACCGAAAAGAGCGGCCGAGGACGGCGCTGGTGGCTGCAGCACGGTCGGCTGACTCTGGGCCGTCGTGTAGAGTGGCGCGGCGAGCCAGTCCGGGAGCGGTGATGGCGACGGCGGGAACCGGACTTGGGTGATCGGCACCCCTTGTGCCGTCGAGGGGGGCTGGTTGGAGATGGCGGGCGGTGAGACGTGCGACGAGGGCGGCGGTTGCCACGGCGGTAGGTGTGATGGCGAGGCCGTGGCGATGGCCCCGGCGCTGTGGCCCATAGGGGGCCCCGAGGAAGGTGCGGATGCCTTGGACCGCGGTGACGAGGTCGTTGAGGACCCCGGTCATCTGCTCGGGGGTGTAGACGACGGCGGCCGGCGCGGGGAAGGAAGCCGCCATGGTGGCGGTGGCCGCAGTGGAGGCCAGCGGCGCCGTCGGTTGGGGCGGCGGCATGGTGGTGGTGATGGGCAGCGAGGTGGAGGTGGTGGCCGGCGATGAAGACATGATCGAACAAGGGCAATCTGATACCAAATTGATAGGAGCAGGGATCCTACCAGACCTAGATCGCAGGTTGTACGGGTGGAAGGGAGGCTGGCGAGGAGCTGGTCGCGCGCGGCGGCGAGTCGGCGCCGTGATCGCGCGAGAGAGGCAGTGGCGGCTAGGGTTCCGACTCCTCAGGGAGTCGGGCAACAAATAAAGATTTATTGCTTGATTGATACGGAGAGATTACATGAGTTTATATAATAGTCCAGCTACTAAAACTCCTAGATAAATTGGGCTAGGCCCTAAACCGGTCCATTAGTGGGCCTCTTCCGGCTGTAGTGCAAACCGGTCATAACAACAACATACCGAAATATTCCAAAACGCTCCAAGCATTGCAGAATTTTATTTCTTGGAAGGAAGAGTGTAAGATTCGCACTACAAATGTTCATGCCAAGAAAGTTCCCATCAACATCGATAAGGGTCCATCCAATCTCAGCCTAGCCAAGCAAAATAAAGTAAGACAAATGCCAGTGAACAAGGTTAATAGACAAGAACAAATATCATGTTCAATGTCTTATGGAAATAGTTCAGTATGAGAAGTGACAGATATGGTCACTCATATCGGATGCAACCATTAATTTTTTTCTTTTTCGAGGGAGAAAAACAATTAATTTTTTTTGGAGGGAGGCAACCATTATTTTTCACTCTGTGACTTGGACAAATATCAATGGCGTACCTTACTGATTTTACAGGTGGCGAACATAACCTCTTTGCAGTCAATTTTTTCTATCATTGTCCCACTTGAGGCCATCAATTTCCTTGAGTGAAACCCACGCCCAACAGCTATCACCTTGCTACCTGACTTATATTCAACTTTATGGCGGAGACGTGCTTTAATAGGACTGCCATGGGTCAACATGTTGACAATTGCAATATCGTGCTCCAAATCATAGTGTTTCAGCCAGCCACCGTAATACATTAAAGAATAGCTGTATACTCTAATCTGCAATGACATTGGGAAAGTTAACCAATATCTTAACTGAACAAGTCAAAATGAGCAGAGTATGATCAGAAGCACCAACCTTCAAGTCATTATCAATCTTGCTATCGTCATGAGAAGATCTCACCAAACTTGCAGAAGTCAACACAGTTGTGATATCATCATTGAATTGTATAACTACGCCTGAGCATGAGTTTATCATTGTATTTCCTAAACAAGGTCATAATTTCAATGGTTCATTAATGTTCTAGCACACAAATATTGAACATAATATAATAGATACAACAGAATTCATTACCCTTGTAAGAAGCAACAGCGCGAACACTTCTAGACAACTTTGAGGCAACTCCTTTACTTAGCTCATTCCAGACAACTTGACAAGAATCACTCAGTTCACCAAACTCCCCCGTGTTCCCTAGTGAACGTCATACAGCACAATCGTGTGTGTTATATTCAAAAGCAGCAGAGGTTTTATCAACATGCGAAGAGAGGTATATAGGTGACAATTGGATGCAGTGACTCACTTGTGCCTCCTGTTGTGCAAGCTTTCTGCATCTTACTTTCACTATATTTCCTGTTAGGCAAATTTTGGCAAGATAACTTTGCCTAGAAATTCGTTTGGTAGCAAAGCTGAACTGATCTCTTATTTCTCTCGCTCAATAGTAGACCCCAACAGAATAGATACCCACCAGAACTGAAAAAAGGGATAAATTTTGTAGGGTTTAGGAGAATCAAAGTACTTTCTTGAAAGAAAATCCCCAGATTGCTTGATCACAAATTTTCCCTCGAAATCACGCTAATCGTAATCATGGAAGTTTGCTGCATAAAGAAACGAGAAGTGCAAGGAGAGGATGCGACTACCACCGGAGAAGGCACTCGATCGAAGACGGCGGAGAGGAGCCTGGACCTGACGTGCTGACGATGGGTAGGGGGATCTCCGTTGGTCTCTCGAGTCGGATCACCTGACGTACTGACTTAGGGTCGTTGACATAGGGGCCCACACATATATCAGAAGCCCCACATCAGTTTGAGGATCCGTTCTAGGCTGTGGTGGCCTGGCTAGCACGGACCCAAGTTACAGGGAAACCCAAAACGTCCCCATCTGTCTTTTTTAGGGTGTCGGATAAGGATTTTCTAAACACACAACTTTTTAGAAAAATGTGTTACCTACTAGAAAGAATGTGTTTCCTCCCAAATCGTCCCTAAATTTGGGACCGGTTTGGGGGCGTTCTCATTGTCACCACGTCTCACTCCACATCAGCAACGAATCTAAACCAGGTCCACTCGGCAGTGAGAGATAGAAAAAAATATGCCTTTCTCTCCTCCCCCCTCCACCGACTATCTCTCGTCTCCCAAATCAAGTCGCTGTCACCCGCGTTCTCCTATAGACTCGTCTAGTAGTACATCAGTTGCGGGTAATGACGGTTTTGATGACAAATATGTGTGTACTTCGAGTGGAAGCACATGATCTCGCTTTCCAGCAGGATCAGGCACTGTCGATGTGTGTGTGTCTTGTTCTTGTTGAAGATGTTAAGTCGTAGCTCCAATCCGGAGATGAGAAAATCCCTAGTACATCTTTGTTGGACTCGTCAACACTGGCGCGCTCGTTTGATGATCCCTTTTGGAAGGCTTTGTATAAGAGTATTGTACTTTACGATGTTTGGTCATTTGTTATAGGATGTGTCATAGGTTTGTGAAGATAATATTGGTAAGCTAATCTTTCCTAGATTTCTCTTTTTTCTTTTATCGGCATGAATGTTTGGCTATTTTTCTTTCCATACAACCCCAATTCCACCGTCAGAATTGGGTTATCCACCTTTTCGAAAAGAAATTAAATTTTATCATGTAACTCACATATATTGGTGGACTAATTATTGATCAAAGATCAACTTTGGACGGTAAAAACGACGCCCAACTTTATATTCGGGGTGGCGTCTGCCGTGCTAGGTGAGTGATTTTGCTCCACGGGCAGCAGCTTTTGCGGATCGGCGGTGGTATATTGTAGCATTGACAGTCCCCAACATCGCCGTCGCCGTTGATTTCACAGTACCCGCCAGTGTTGCCGGCGGCTATGCACCTCGCGGCTGGGGCAGCTGAGATCGGAGGCCGGCTGCCAGTACTGGCCATCTGCACAAACAAAAATGAGAAGTCAGAAGTGCCCATACATAGCAAGGTAGATGTACAGAACAAACTCATAACAAATTATGCACTTACCGCAAGACACCAGAAGTGCCAATACCAAGATAGATGTGACGGTGGTCTTGTAGGCCATGTCTTGCATTTGAGATCGGTTGGTTCGTTTGTTGTGTCGGAGTGCAATGGAGCAGGCGTCAGTTTACCTGAATATCCTGCGAAATTGGTTTGTGTGGTGGTAATTGGATATGCATTTTTGCAATTTGGTAGTTATTGATCTTTTAGTAATCATGCGTTAATTGGTATTAAATAGCTACGGTAAAAATTGGCTAATAGTAGAGCCAACTTATATGTGGCTGTCATGTAGTCTCCCTCCGCCCACCACGAAAGAGTGCATTTTCCAGTTTTCTTGCAAAATCAAACTATTTCAATTTTTTACCGTGTTTACACAAAAATATAACAATATTTATAAAATCAAATAGTATTATAATAAAAATATATTTTATCATGAATATAATGGTACTAATTTGGTTGCATACATGTTGGTACTTTTTTACATAAACACGGTAAGTTTGACTTTTCAAAATGTTGGAAGTACACTCTTCATGGACGGACGGAGTATCTAAAATTTATAATAGTTAGATATAAAGATATATTATGTTATTAAAATGTGTCTCACTTCACACTCTCACAAAATGCTTATGTGTACGCGCTACATCTTGCTCACATCATGCTTCTCTTCTCTCTTCTCCAACTCAGCAAAATATGTTATTTTCATTCTTATAGCTTGCTTACATCGTTTTATTGTATTTTCTCTTAGAGCAAGGTTAATAATATAGCCAACATCTGGCTATATAAGACAGCCATCACTAACTATATGAAAGATGAGCAAATCCGCGAGCTCTCAGCCCCCCACGCACTGTAGCTAGCTACAATAAGCACTGTTCACTGCTACAGTGTTGAACAGTGCCGTGGTGGCCCCCCCTGTCAGCCGCACAACGCGCGGGTATTTTGCAAAAAGAGACACGCGAGCCCAGAATTTTCTCCGCTACCCCCCCACTTTTCGAAGCAGAAGGACCTAAACGTAACTTTGCCGACACTCGAGGACCCTGCTGAAAAAAAGACCCGCAGAGCCCCTCCCTCTCCTTCTCTCTCCCCGCGCGGCGACGGAATCGCCGCGGCGCCGCCGACGCGCCGCTCCGCCGCACCCTGCTGAAAACAACAGCATGAACACATGGAAAAAAATGGCTACTTATGACGTGCAGCCAAATTCCAGATTCGAATATTCCAAAACTTAGAATTTCTTTCAAATCTTAGCACTTTATAAACACAAACACAATTCATATACGAATAACTTCCCAATTTTACCAATTTCGAAATTTCCACAACTTAACAATGCAAACTTTTCTTTAATTTGAACATATTAAAGTATGCAAACCTCTTAAATGTGCACATCTCCAAATTTCAATTATTTACAGCACGATATTCACGAATATAGAAAAAAAAAACCTGCCTAAGAAAAAACATGCCTACTCAAATTTGAATATTTTTTTAAAAAAATTGCCTTCCACAAATTATTAGCATCAAGGGCACGGCGTTTATTAAATTACCAGCAAATGGATGTATCTCTAAAAATTCCTATCAGGAAAAATGCAAAAATATAACAACATGTTCCCCCAAAATAAATACTAATTTTTTACGTCAAAAAACAATTATCTTTCACTATTTCAAATTGGTGAATATTTAAAAATAAACCTAATGCATTTCATCCTTATAACAATTTCTACAACATGAAAGTTTTTCTATAAATACCCTCACAAAAAAAAATTGCTGCTTATTCGTGCCGTACAATCCAAATTCAAATTTACATAATAATTCAAAAAACTTAAATATCTTCGGAACCTACTCATTTTACAAACCAAAAATGATTCGAGCCTGCAAAACACCCCAACTTGAACAATTTTCAAAACCTAACCAACAATCATATTTAAGCACTCCAACACAAACTACAAATTTGAACATTTCAAAACTTAATATGGAAATTAGAAAAATTCCATACACACTTGCTCCAATTATATGGAGTTGAATTCAAAAAAATATCTATCTATGGAATCGAAATGAATTAATGTGCATTTCCACCCATTATGGACTTTAAGCAAAATATTGGCAACAAACTAAATTAACTTTCTCTAAATATGAAATTCAGTTGCAATTCTTCAAATTATATATTCACTTTACTATATGCTAATAAAATGCACATCTTCTGATTAGAAATCTAAATTAATAATTATAGACCAACATACAAACATAGTCGAGCATTCAAATTTGCCAAGTATTCGAAATTACCGCACCATTTCTAAATTTTCAAAATTGCTCACCATTTTCATATAACTCAAATACATTTTCTCCAACTACATTTAAAAATTCATTTCCTCTAACTATGGATTGATTTCAAACTTAATTCAATAAATGCTCATACAACATATTTCCGCCGATTATTAAGTTCAACTAAATATTTAAGACAAACACATCATACCAATTCGAATGGGTTAATATTTACACATAATGTAACTAAACTCACTCCAATTATGCAGTTCAATTTAATAAATGCTCAAGTCGAACTTACCTCTCTCTCTAATTATGTAGTTCAATTTAAATAATGCTTGACTATATGCATATTTCAAGAAATTACATATTCATTTCCTCTACAGATGGATTGAACTTAATAAACGCTAATACATTATATATATATTTTTTCCTTCCCTTTTGCTTTGCAACAAACCAACATCAGAATAATGCTCACCATGAAGAAAAAATAATTTCAACACATTTTACCTTACAAAACAACTGCAATTTCCATTTTTGAATTCTAATTTTCTATTGTAAAGATGTAAAAAAATTGAAATTAAATCTTTGTATTTGTTTTCTTTTGTTTTTTCTTTTCTTTTGCTGCGCACTACAACAACATTGGAATAATGGTTAAAAAACAAATTGCAACACATTTTAGTTCACAAAACAATTATTCGCAACAAACATTCAATATTTCTAATAAATTTCAAAATAGATTTCAAACAAGCTTCTCCTAAATTTTTCCCAACAAAAATTTCGCAACAAGTATTTTACCCCAGGGAATATTCAACAACATGAAAATATTATTTCCCCAAGACTATTCAACAATATTCACGGAAGTTTCAAATACATTCCATACATATCTGTCCAATTTTCTTTTCCTGAACGGGTTTTGCTGCATTGACTCGATTCAAATTGCGCAGACAGATAAATAGCATATCCAAACCACTACAGCCAGCACGACGTCCTACAAATTTCAAATTTATGAAATTTTTGAACTTTCCACACAAAAATTGCACCGAACAACCATTGTACACAAAAGTGAAACTAACAGATTTTAAAAATTAAAATTTTTACGAACTTCCCACATGAACTACCAAATGTTCATTTTGTTTAAATTTTGTTGGGTTAGTTTTCCAAATAATTCTTCTATTTTCTCACTAAAGAAAAAAATCCAAACTTTCCTGAATTGTAGACTCGAATAAAAAATGCATTAGCACTAACTACATACTTAAATTAAATATTATGTGGAAAATAGAAACATATTTGAACACTTTGGAGATACTCCAAAACATATCAACATGCTCCGAGAAATAAATGATACTAATTAATGCCAAAATACAAACATATTTAAACAATTCAAATTGACTAATATTTGTATGCAATCTAAGTGGACTTCATCTAATTATGGATTTGAAATTAATAAATACTCACAAAATACATATTCTCTGATTTTGGAGTTATCGTACAAATTTATGAAAAAATACAAACATTTCTGTACAATGCAATTTGCTAAGTATTTCGATATACCCTAAACGACAAATTACAACAAATTTAAACATTTTCAATCCCGATGGGTGCGCCGTGCCACCACGCCAAGTTGCCTAAAAAATTTAAAATTGACAAATATTTAGAGATAATTCAAATACATTTTCTCTAATTACGGTAAAAAAAATTATGGCGACTTAGAAACATATTTAAACACTTCAATTTGCCAAATATTTGGATATTCTTTAAACTATACAAAAAATGCTCATAAAAAATCAACACTACCTACGTACGGCAAAACACAAAACATAATTAAACAATTCAAAATGGTCAATATTTCGATGCAATATAAGTAAACTTTCCCGAATTGTGAGCTCGAATCCAAATATATACATTACCATTAACTACATACTTAAATTAAATATCATTTAGAAAATAAAAGCACAAAACATTTCAAACCACTAAAATATTAGAAATACTCCAAAACATATCGACATGCTCAAAAAAAAATGGTACTTATTAATGTCAAAATACAAACATATTTAAACAATTCAAATTGGCTAATATTTACATACAATCTACGTGAACTTCAACTGCTTATGAAGTAATTTAAATTTAACAAATACTCACAGAATACATATTCTTTAATTATGGAGTTATCTTACAAACGTATGAAAAAATAAAACTAACAAAATCGCGGCGTGACACCGCGTTAAATTCCACTAGTGTCATTAAGAGTTAGTCCTACTAAGCACTCATACAATAGGGTTTGCTGAAAGTTTGGCCATTAGATTAGTCACCTTTGCACGTACGTTTCTCTTTCTCTTTCCTCTCATTTATTAGTTTTACTTAGCCACGTATAGAGCAAGGTTAATAATATAGCCAGATGTTGGCTATATAAGACAGCCATGTCATTAAGAGTTAGTCCTACTAAGCACTCATACAATAGGGTTTGCTGAAAGTTTGGCCATTAGATTAGTCACCTTTGCACGTACGTTTCTCTCTTTCTCTTTCCTCTCATTTATTAGTTTTACTTAGCCACTTATAGAGATAGGCTCTTACATGAGAGATCACTTCAAGTCTTTTTCATTGTCCTTCTCCTCCATATAAGCAAAAGTGTCATGCAACCATGCTTATAGCCCACTATTGTATTTGCTATTAAGAGTCAGGTGCAGCATGTGCTCTTAGGCACTTTGTGAGAGTGTAAGATGGGACATATATTAATAAAGTACTAAACCAATAATGGAGCCCGAGCTACATGGAACTCTTTTTTGAAAATTTGAAATCGACAATTTTAAGTTTCCAAAAATCGCGAAAAAAATCCCGGATGTAGATATTGTCAAGATCAACAACTGACCCTATTGCTACTATGCTGAGTAACTTTTGGTGGGAAGACCCCCTATCGCTTAACCCTAGCCAACACAACCAGCTAGATAGATCATCAGGCAGATCAGTCGAATCCCTTGGCATTCAGGAGAAATGGTTGCTCGAGCAGACAAACCAGAAGTAGGGTCAGGAATGGAGCAGCGGCTACGGTAGCGGAGGCGTGTGATGACTGTCAACATAGGGGAACCTTGTGCTAGTCTTCTATGGGAGAAGGGAAAACGAGATCCCTGATTTCAGCTTTTTTATCTCTTGCAAACTAAACCTATTATTGAGAAGGGAAAACTATAGGAAAATTTTCATTGCCTCTACTAGAGCTAGAGCTTCAGTTTACTACCTAATAGATCTGCTATGCTGTTTTCAGAAACATTGTTTTTACGTTAACTTTATTTGCCAAATTTCTATTGCTTCATATATCCATTGCTAGATCTTAAACTTGATTCAAGTTGTAGATTGATCAGTTTTCATTAGAACAAAATTTAATTATCTCATAAACTCCTATTCACAGGACACTTGGCATACTGACAAGACAGGACACAAAAAAAGACAACATGAAAAGAGATGAAGGCGAGGTTGCCGGGAAGCGATACTCCGACAGCATCTGTGTTTCAGCCTTGAAGGAGACTCATACTCAGAAACTGGTATGATCCTGTTTATTATAACTTGGTACAAATTCATCTCAAGTTGCGAAAAATATGAAGAAAAAAGCCGTACAATTGTTTTCGCTTCTTTAAGCAGCGACCAAATCACCGACATATATGAGATTCGCTCAACAATTCCTACCAGGGGCCCACGGTGCAGTCTCTTCGTCTCCTGCTACAAACAAGTCATGGATCCGAGTAACCCATTTCTGCTTCTTTTCGAAGCCACAACAAGGCCAATAAATACAGAACTAAAGAAACCGTCAAAACTGCAGCCTTCACAGACTACTATACTATTAGAGGACTGATCAGTGCTTGGCAGTCACAAGAGCCATGTGGGCGATCAGATCCAGAACTCGGTTGCTGGAGGAAAAAAAGAAAAGAAAAAAGGCAAGCAAATTAATACATGGGTTAACTGAAGGTCTTGTTTTTTCTATAAGTGGTTAACTGAAGATCTGAAAAGGGTGTAAAGGAACTCTTTTTTATGCGATGAGAATTAGATGCTCACCTGTAGCCCCACTCATTGTCATACCACGACACGAGCTTCATGAAGGAAGAACTCAGTCCCATGCCAGCATTAGCATCAAATATGCTTGACCTGAGAAAGCAAAGACACACTGATTTCTGGTACCATCCAGCACAAAGAAAATTATGTTACTAGTATATGTGAGTAGACGTAAATTCATACCTTGTATCACCAACAAAATCATTGGATACCACATCCTCATCTGTGTATCCTAGAATGCCTTTCAGTGCGCCCTCCGATGCCGCCCTGAAAACCGCGCGTATGGTAAGCTCAATTATAATTAAAAAGCAGCATTACACATGGTGGCATCTACAAGTAAATTATTAGATTATTCATGACGGCAGAAGCTAGTTCTAACATATATTCTTTATCTAGCTGACTAGCCAACAGTTGGGCAACTAATTCACTGACTGCACAAGGGGTGCAACAAACTGAACTATATTTTCCAGCATATTTTCTCACCACTTCCACCTGCCTGAGAAGTTCACGTAACGGATCTGCATCTTACATTCTGTTCAGAAGGACTGTAAGCATTGTTTTAACCTTCAATATACTGGTGACTATTCTACCACTTATTGATAAGTAAGCAAATGGGTTGCTCAACAAGACAAGTCAAGCTGACATAGTGAAATGTAAAGAGTTGAACAAGTAATGATGAAATGTGTAAGAGAAATGAGATGGTTCTACATACTTGATGGCTGCTTTCACATCATCATAGGAGGCACTTTTCTCAAGACGGCAGGTCAAGTCGACCACGGAGACATTTGGTGTTGGAACTCGGAAAGCCATGCCAGTGAGCTTTCCATTTAGCTCAGGGAGGACTTTCCCAACAGCCTGACAGGAAAGTAAAATCAGTCAGTCAACAATGAGAATCTCACTAGACACATGATATGGTTCATTCAAGCTACCTTTGCTGCACCAGTGGAGCTAGGAATTATGTTTTGACCAGCACCACGTCCGCCTCTCCAATCTTTCATCGAAGGACCATCAACAGTCTTTTGGGTGGCTGGACACAGAAGAACAAGCTTGTTATGACACCAAATTTCAAAGCAACTCCATTTGTGACGACAAGTTTCAAGGCATTGAAAGAAAACCTGTTGTGGCGTGAACAGTTGTCATGAGACCTTCAAGAATGCCGAATTCCTCATGAACAACCTGCATATAATTGTCGATGAGCATCATGAGGATGGCAGAATAGATTAACAACAGAACAGTTATGTGTTCTGAGTTAGCTTGGCAGGTCAATAAAACCATCAGGATAGGGAAGTGACCTTGGCAAGAGGAGCAAGACAGTTGGTGGTGCAGCTTGCATTAGAAACAACATTCATCTTGGGATCATAGCTCATCTCATTTACTCCAACTACAAACATGGGAGCATCTGCAGATGGAGCAGATATCACCACCTTCTTAGCACCACCCTGCAAATAAGGTAGCAAAAGTATCAACACCGTGTTCATACAAAAAGCATATTGTTTACTAATTAGATGGTAATACAAAAGAAATGCTATAGACCTTCAAGTGTACTGATGCTTTCTCGATCGTCGTAAAAACACCAGAGGATTCAACGACATATTCAGCTCCAAAGTTACCCCAAGGAATATCTGCAGGATCTCTGGAAATCGAGGAAAAAGGTGAAAACTCTTCAATAAACATGCAACCAACGAAGGATCTGAATAAACTATCAAAACCAACAACCCAGAAATAGAGTTCAGCCACAACCAACATATGATAATCAGACAGTGAGAAAAGGAGCATGCTCTTCACATATACATCAAACATGCACTGGTATAGATATTGTACTTACGAATTCAAGTGGGACTCGTCTGCCTCTCACCAGACCAAACAAGCGGGATAAAAACACCTTCCCCTTCCCATTTCTCCCGCAAACGACGCAATTCGTGGGATTTTGTGGGGTGTCCCACGGGTGCCGCAACAAACCCATTTAATCTCGTTTAGTACAGCATTTGTCCATCGAAGTAACAGCCGCGCGTTGGGAGGACCCAAGGCAGGCAGCCGTCAACTTTCGTCCGGAGGTCAACTCCCACTTCAGCTCGTATGGGATAAGCGGGCTGAGAACTAGGGTGGTCGGATGGATGGAGGCGGCGACGGCCCCCACGTCTGGCAGGCAGTAGAAAGTAGCAGCAGTGTGGGCATGCGGCTCTGTAGAGATACATGGGCTGTCAATGGATTAAGTGGGTTCGTCCGCTTCAGTCCGTACAGGATAAGCGGGCATAGTTAACGGGATAGGTGGGATTTTTCCGGTGGGATGGGACACGGCATTAGCTGCACACCCGTCCCACTTGGATTCTTGATTGTACGTGTGTATGAATGTGCAAGAATATGGGTTCTAAACTCTGAATCGGTTATTAACTAATAATGTTACATTTGGCCTCTTCACTCAACGTAAATGAAGACACTCCGCTTGTCATTATTTAAGTACGACACAGTGACCACGCAATTCATATGAAATGCACAGTAATATGGAATACAATCACCAAATGCTGGCATAATTACCTTTTGCTTGTGATTGTGATTTTCTTCCCATTGATCTCCAGGGTTGATTCGTCCACAACCTTAATGGATCCTTTAAATGGGCCATGGGTGGAGTCATACTTGAACATATATGCCTGGAAATGCGAAATTTTAACTTCAAACTCAACAAAAGCACAGCAAAATGCGAGACCACATGCAACAATGGCGGTGTTGCTCCAACAGTAAAGGAAATAATATGATGGCGGAATTAAATTTGTCAAGTTCCAGAGCAGATCATCCCACTGGATGATTCTTGCCATTGCACCTAACAGAAAACATAGGAATCCTAATTGGATAAAATCGGATGGTTAACCCATGCTCATGTGCTCGAGACAATGCATTCTAAGCAATATTTAATAAATTGACTGAACAGGTTATGCATACGACATGTAAGGTTAAAATATAAGTGAATGCATCAACAGGAAAGATATTTTGGATCAAACTAAATGGTAATACAGGATTATATTCGAAAACAGTCATTTCTCCTGGCTACCTTGTTACACAAGCACCCGTTTTCATGAACAGCCTTTAGAGAATTCCCAACTATGTGTGCGATATGATAGGTCTTGTTAGCTTGACATGCTCATTCAAACATTTTGTGTGTACTCTATACATTAATGAACACAGTAACTGTTCATATGGCAAAATAGTTGATGCTATTCATCGCACCAGACTACCAGAGGATTCTCTGGTTGCTCTACCTTGATGAAAACCAATGTCTATGCCCCCCCACCCCCCCCCCCCCCCCCCCCCCCCCCCCAGATCTTTCCCATTTCAAGTAGCTCCTGCCTCTGCCAAAATGGGAGAGGCAGTAGGTAGCTGTGAAGAGGAGGCAGGAGCACAGAAGGTAGGAGGCAGTGGTTTGGAAGAGCGAGCCCTATAATGTTATTGCACCATGAATGATGGATGACGGTTGATCAGTATGCCACACGAACAGCTAGCTTACTAAATTACTAATTGAGATTGAACAAGTATCTGGAGCTACCAAGATAGACTAGCAACCAGTTGTAGGAGAACTATTTTATCTCATGCCTAGGAGGATTTCACTGGACGTGATTGGCGAGAACATGCGCATGGTCCGATGAATAATTGTGCGTCAAGTTATCTGAGAGAGGCGATTATCTAACAGTTGTATTAAGCTAACAAAAAATACTCATGAAACTCATGAGGTCCTATCACACAAAACACAGACAAAAAAAATGTCACTCGTCAGGTTTCATGCAACTCAATACAAAGTAGTAAACAAGTAACAATTTACTATTACGAAACAATGAGTTTACTTTAATTGTGCATGGCAGGTGTAGAAGATCCGACAGCAAAAGTATGGCATTCATATCATTTTGCATTGTTTCCTTACCATGTACTTCGCATCAACAAAAGGATCATTGACAGCCACGACTTCCATGTCATCTCTACTGGTTGCAATTCTCAGAACCAATCTCCCAATCCGTCCAAACCCTGCAGTAAGAAAAATGAAGGAATAACACATCAAGAAAATTGCATATGGATTATTATTTCATCTTTTTTGACCCATACAGTCCCAGTGTGCCTGGTGTGATCGTCTCAATGAACTAAGAACTTAAGCTATGTTCCGAAGGCCTTATAAGACGATACTTAAACTGCTTCATTTGGTCGAACTTGTATATCAGAACACCCAAAAACATGGCCTAAGCATCCACGACAAAAATGTGACCTTCAGCAAGGATTAATCTATCTCATCTAGATTACAAGAGCTCTAGCTTCAATTTTGTACACAAGAAGCTCACCATTGATGCCAACCTTCGTCTTTTCCCCACTTGAATATTCTGCAGAGGAAAACCAAAAGGATTAAAATACTATAAAATCATCAAATGCCACTTCAAGCTGCAACGTTTGCTGAGCCAAACAGCTTACGTGGGACAGCAGGGGCGCCTGTGTAGCTATCGCTCTAAGCGGCTCGATGCTCCTGGCACTTCAGTACACAATAATCAGATGCCGCACATCCTAATCTGGTATTAAAGTTCAAGGCCAATGTGAATTATGCATCAGGGAAAGGAACTTACGACGAAGAGGAAGCCGCAATGGAGGGGAAGCTGCAGCCAAAACGAGCTGAACCCGTGGTCCTCGCGCATGACACCTGTGCCACAGCAGCCAGATACCATCATCAATAGGAGTAAAAACAGTTCAGCATTGGCATTAGTTACACCCATTAATGAGAAGAAGAGAGGCTTTTGACGAAGTAAGAAATACTAGAATAGATTCCAAACGAAGTTTGACCCCGTCTCTTTCTCTCCTCCTCCTCCAGTCTCTCTCTCCTTCCTTTTCCTTGAGAGTCGCCGGTGGCTTTCCGGCCCCTCTCCTCTCCCTCTCCGGCGGCTAAGCCGGCCGGAGTAGAGGGTGGAGAGGGTGCCCGGCGCTCCTGTATATATTAGTTATAGTTTTGCCCGTGTGGCTGTTTGGCTATATGCCGTTTCGAGCTGCATGCTTGCCGTCGCGCGGCGGTGGTTTGCGGCCAGAGCTCTCGGTCGTCGTCTCTCCGAGGTGGAGGTGGTGGCTGGCGGCAGGATCTGGTGAAGCTCTCTTGAATAAGCGCGGTGAGGCCCGGATTTGGTCTTCTCCCGTCCGATCTGGACGCCTTGGTGGCGTCGGGCGGTGGGGGAAAGGCGGATCTGCTGCCTTGCTTGGTGGTCGTCAGGGTGTGCTCTCCACCATCTTCGCTTCTCCGGCCGGCCGTGGTGGTGAGGGGAGAAAGTGGTGGTTGTGGGCGATCCTTTTTTGGTGGTGGTGTTGCAGGTGGTCTTCTTCTTCGGTGGTTCTGCTCCGGCCGGCCGTGGTGGCGAGGGGAGCGACCATTTGGAGGTGGGTGTTGGTGGCGGTGGTCCTGGGCGATGCGGAGGCGGCTGGAAGATGGGCGGAGGCGGGAGACGGTGCTGTGGCCGTACTCGTTCATCGAGACTAGATTCCGTCGCTGGGCGGCGGATGGCTCCTGCGGTCTTCTACTTTTGGTGGTGGCGCCTTCTTCCCGGCAGCCGGCGGTACGGCGACTCCGGCATCGACTAGAAACTTGGGGCGAGGTGGTGGTGGATCCGATCGTGATTCCTTCCGGTGGCTTAGGGTGGTTTTCGCACTTTTCGGGGTCCTTTGGTTATTTCCTGTTTCTTTTGGGCCTTTTTGTAAAGTGTTCGAGCTGCCTTCTTTTTGTATCGGATCCTTTCAAAAAAAAAGATTCCAAACGAAAGCGGAAAGCTACAGCGACACATCGATTTGCATCTTAATTCTCAGAGTTGATAGGGTCCCCATGGCTAAATTCGATGAAATCGATGCTGAACAGCAGGGAACCTAACTCGTACGTGGCACTTAAACCCAATCCAGCTCGTAGGCTCTATGGAACCCCAAATGTCCGAATTCCCCACACTGAAGGCCGACAGCCAAAATCCAGACAAGGAAATGCACCCCCATCAACCAACCCGCGCCCCATGAGCCCCGTACTAATCCTTAACAGAACCTCGGGGACAAGGCGTATCTCTACAGACTACAGTGCGCTTGCGTTCACGGGCAAGTAAGTAACGGGTACCTTAGCGGGATCGACGGCGGCGCGGGATCCGGCGACGGACGAGGCGGAGGCGCGCAGGGACACGGAGGGCGCCGCCATGGTTGGGAGACGGACGATGGGTGGGTGGGTGCGCCCGCTAGGGTTTGACCGGAGGGAGGGAGGGACCGCAGGCAGGAGAGAGTCACGAGGAGGAGGAGCGGGAGAGAGGGGTTTGGCTGGCCTTTGGGTACGGAGGCGAGGCGGGTGGGGGAAGGTGGCGGCTCGAGGCTTTGTTTTCGCTAGTTGGCATCTACGTGTTGCACGTCTTCACAGTTAAAAGGACAATTTATAAGTAGAAAGAAACATACCAGGATCTACATTTATTACTTACTTTAAACTTTTGCATCGGTTCTAGAATTTATATTGTAAATAGAATGATGCTTATCTAAGCATCACAGAGCACATAAATCTCACACGAAAGCCAACAAAACTGGTGCCCCGCCATGAAGGCGTGCTTTTTGGGTGTTTTCTCAGCATAAATTATGTCATATCCTCAATGTCACACCTGTATGCTTCAGCACGACCTTTGGCGCGGCACCACCTCGAATCAATTAATATACAATCTCATTCAAGAAAAGAAATATTTTTTGAGACACCTAGAGAAAATAAAATATTTTTTATATGCATTGCGTGTTTGAGCCAGAATCTAGGGAGACGGAGATGCACATGCTCGTCCTAGGCAGACAATGACCCCACAACGTAGAACTCACTATTGCTATGCAGACAAGCGAGGGGCGGTCATCCTCGTTTGTTTTGAGGTTTGTGGAGCGCTGCTGCTGTGTGGCACCGGCATGTCCTCGTCGTCATCAGAGCATTGTCGCAAGTGAGACAGGAGAGGACACGCACCGGCTCATTGTTGGGGACCTCAGCTAGTCTGCCTCCGGCTCTGCGACGTTGACGCCGTCATGAAGATAAAAAAATTAGATATCCTTCCGATTTAGCGACGTCGCCTATGATGCATACTCGATGAGATGAACCTTAACACGTCAAACTTGTCTGTTAATTTTTGCCCAGGTCATTGTTGAGCGACACAAACGAAGGTGTCCAACAGATATCCACAAAAACCTTGTGTGATGAGATTGGCCATATGGTGTGTCGTTATTGGTGGTCGCAGCAGGACGAGGAACGGCGTATGCATTGGGTGAGCTGGGAGAAGATGACGAGGCCGAAAGAGCAGGGAGGACTGGGGTTTAAAGACCTACACACTTTCAATCTTGCGATGTTGTCAAGACAAGTTTGGAGGCTGATGCAAGTGCCAGATTCCCTTTGTGCAAAGGTCTTGAAAGCTAAATATTATCCAAACTCCTCTATCCTTGATGCTACTGCAGTCCAAGGTATGAGCTACCTATGGCGGAGTATCTTAAAGGGGCTGGACATAGTCAAGCAAGGCATGATATGGCGTGTGGGATCCGGCGAGAACATTGCGATCTGGGATGACCCGTGGTTGCCTAGAGATTCGTCGAGGAAACCGTTAACTCGGCGTGGTAATCAGATTTTGTCCAAGGTGGTCGAGCCAATTGATCCAATAACAGAGAAGTGGGATACCCAGCTAGTTGAACAAACCTTCTGTGCTGAGGATGCGCGAATTATTCTACAGATTCCTATCTGTGACCAACATGATGATTTTATAGCTTGGCATTTCGACACAAAAGGTTTGTTTTCAGTGAGATCAGCCTACCGTGTGAACCAAAATCTGGATAGAGATCGGATCCCTTTGGAGATAGGCGAGTCATCCAATGATCCACTGTGGCGAGAAGAAGTGTGGAAGGGGATCTGGAAGATAAAATGCCCAGCGAAGGTGCATCATTTTATGTGGCGCCTCTGCCACAATAGCCATCCTATGAATATGAATATAAGCCGAAGGGGTGTGGACCTTGATACAAGATGTGTTGTCTGCAACAAGTACTTTGAGGATGGGGGCCACCTATTCCTAAGATGTAAGGAAGTCAAGGCTTGTTGGCGATCGTCTTTGCTGGAACAAGTTCGTGTCAGTTTGCTTGACTGCTCAGCCCCAATGGAATTGGTGGAACGTATTCTCAAGCTGCCAGAGGAAAGGAAGCTACGTACCATATGCCTACTCTGGTCGTGGTGGTCTGGAAGGAACAAAGCCAACCATGGAGAGCGGCGTCTAAATGCAGATGAATTCCAGAGGCAAGTCTGGCACGAAGTGGGCGAGTGGAAAACTTTCTTTGGAAAGAAAAACACGCCTTGTTTGCCTATGACACAGCAATGGAAGCCACCGCCGATGGATTGGGTCATGATTAATTTGGATGGTTCCTATGTTGCTGAAAATGGCACGGGTGGCTGGGGATGCATTGCTCGAAACAACGCCGGGCACGTCCTGTTCGCAGCAGCTGGCAGCTTTGTTCACCTGTCGGAGGCTTTGCATGCTGAAACTGCTGCCCTACTGAAAGCTGTTGAGCTAGCTGAACAGCACGGAATGGGCAGGGTAATTTTCTCTACTGACTGTCTTAGTTTACAGCAGGCCATCTCCTCAAACACTCACGATCAAGCACCTTTGGGTACACTTTTCAGGGAAGCAAAGTATTTGCTGAATCTGGGCTTCATTGAGTACCAAATCGTTTTTAAGCCTCGTTCTTGTAATATTCCAGCGCATGTGCTGGCAAAACTGGGTACGACTGAGGTCTTTGGTAACCATGCTGTGTGGTTTACCGACCTCCCGATTGATGTAGCCCGTGCAGTGGCCGACGATGTTGTCGAGTCCACAGTTTAAATGGAATGCCAGGTGTTCCCGTCAAAAAAAAAAAAAAAAAAAACAGATATCCACTACAACGTGCTCTCGTCCATGTCCAGTCCATGTTTTTGTTACCGGTGTCCATCCAATCCGGTCCAAACCAATCGTGCTATTGGATATCCAAGGTCCAAACCAATTGTACTATTGGATATCCAAGGTCCAATGAAACTGGATCCTTGAACATACGCTGCTCTATGTACGTACACATGTACGCGGAGCAGGATTCGTCATCGTCTTTGTCGCCGTGTGCGCTCTACGCATGGACGCGCTCTGTGAGGGCCTGGCCGGCGCCTCAGGCTCCGGCTCGGCGTTACGGTCAAGGCTGACGCCAGCTTGCCGCTGCAGCGACGTGGCGTTTTCGACCATGCGTTCGTCGACCTGTGGCTGCTGCTGCGGCGGGAGCGCCGTCGCCGGAGCTGGTGGCGCCAAGTCCTTCCATCCTGGTGGTGGTGGTGCGAGACGGCAAACGGCAAGACGGCAGTCGGCCGGTACACGTAGCGGCCAAGGCCAGATGGGCAGCCTTTGTGGATCGTGGATGCGTTCTACGGTTGACTTCAACCTACGCTGCGGCGACGGCGGTGGCCAACTCATGCGACGGTGGCAGCAGACAATGCATGTCCACCGGATATTTCTCGCCGGCGAGGGCGGGGCGTCCCAGAGCTCACAGGTGATGTAGATTAACGAACAGTTTCTTTTAGCGGTGGCAGTTGATGTAATTATCATGAAACGAAAAGATGTGTTGAGTTGTCAAACATTGGAGCAATCTAAACCGTTGACCAAATATTCAAGGGCTCAGATTTAATGTATCAATACAAGTTTGCTCTTTTAATAATGGTATAGATAATAAGAAAACACGTTGCTGCAGCTGCGCATGAGGACGAGCATCGCATATTTTCGAGTAGCAGGGCGTTCCTGCAATTCGTATAAAAGAATAGAATTGGCCCAGTTTATAAGGAAGACCGGGCCCAAAAACCGTATATTGCCCTGTTTATGAGGAAAACCGGGCCGAAAAACCGCACACGCGAGGAGACCCGTCGCCCATACGACGCCAGTCCACCGGACGCAACGAACGCACACCACCAGATCCGGGGCCGCCGCCCCAACTTACACCACTCGGCACCAAAGCCGCACACGAGCCACAACGCTGCACGACCCAGCCGTCTCGTAGCCCTTGCTACCCTCGCTAAAGACGACCGCCCGTAGACCTCAAACGTCGCGCCAAATCAGGGGCCGCCGCCCCGGCGTAGCAACTAGAACAACCTTCGCATTGCCCGGAGGTGATCCAGCCGAGCCGATGAATCCGCTGCCCTCGCAGCACTAGGTCGCCACCCAAACCTCACAAGGAGAAGGCCCTGCCCCATAGGACCGTCGCTGTAGAGGAGAACGAGGCCGCCGCCTCGACATACCACCACCGTCCGGGGTCGCCACCCCGGCATCCGCCTCCCCCGACCACAGAGCCATCCTGCCCAACCGCCGCGAAACCAACACACCGCAAGGGCCAAGATCTCCAAGGCGACGCCTCCAAGAAGGAAGTGGCGTGTCCGTCGCCCGCCCCGAGGGAGCTTAGGTTTTCACCCGGAGAGATTGGAACCACTCGCGTTGGCCAGGATCAGAGCTTCACGATGACGCGGACAAGAAGGGAACGACGCCCGAAGGCGCCGCCGTCATCGGCAACGACCGGAGTCGATGCAAAGCTTTCGCCCGAACCTCGATCTGCCCGCAAAGTGCCGGGAGCAGCAAGACGAGCAGAGAGGCGCTGTTGCCGACCACCAAGTCCACGCTTCTGTCGTCGCGCGTGGGAACCGAACCGTGTCACCTCCTGCCACGGCGAGCGCCGGCCGACCTTGTCCTGGGGCCGCTGCCCCAGCTTCCCTCATCCCCTCCGCACGCAGGGCGGCACCTCCACAGAAGCATCACCGGCCGCCGTCCCAGGCTGCTCCATCCTCCAGGTGCGCGCACCGCAGCGCCGCAGCGCACCAGGCCGCCAACTCCTCCTCTCCACTGCGCCCCGCCCCGCTTTGCCTCGCCTGCGGCCTGCCTACCCCCGCCACCGAATCTCGTGGTTGCTCGGCTCTCAAGCTTTGTTGACAGAGTTTATATTAGAAAAACAGAGGATCTAGCAACTTTTGTTTGTGTTTCCCACAAGAAGAACGGTTGATTCTTCGTCTTTCTTGCGAGCCGATTGTCATTCGTCTAAGCGCTGCGGTGCGGACAAATCACTTTCTAAATTGGTGCATGTACAAAGGTAGCAATGTCCCAAGGTTCTGGGTACAGGTTGGCCTGAAATACTGATTATTAGCAACAGTACAAACTTATTTATTTGATAAACAAAATGTTCATCGGAACAAACAATTCAGAAAAATACATAGAAGAAACAAACTGGAAAAAAGGAACAATGCGGATCCGTCGTCTCCAACTTCATGTTATACTTTCTTGATGATGTTCCACCACGATTTACCTAAAAAAAACCTCTGCAACACACGAAAGTGAAAATGGGAATGGGACTTTTTTTTACCATCACGGTATAGAGTTATCAAACTTTTATTCTGCGTCGTGCTGACGCTAAAAGCACACAAAAGATGCTCTCCAACGTTAATTTGCGGTTCCCCTAACTTTTAAACTAACAGACGCAAGCGAAATCACAGAGTTCTCTCTTTTCATACGCCAGAGTAACTTCTCACCAATAGTGTTTTTTATTGTAAGAGAATTAAAAATAAGACATCGGTACCAAAATTTGCCAAATTGTAGAATTGGTACAAATTTTGTTCGAACCGATTTCCTTCAGCCGGTATGATTGCTTGCAGCGACATGGAAAAAAAATAGACGCGCTATAGTGTTTTGAGACTTGTCTTGCTAAATAAATCCGTACAATGCCTCATTATTAGCATGCTGAAGGAGATATGCCATGCAGCCGTTCCCCTCTCTCTGTCTACAGTGAGAAAAAGGCGATTTTTGAGCTCCGCCCCGTTGACCCACCTCGCACGCCGGCGAGCCGCGGGTTCCCTCCTCCTCCGCCGGCCGCTCCGGCGGCGGGAGGACGGGGGAACCCCGGATCTTGGCTGTACATAGTGTAGGGCTCAGTGGGGTGCCCGCCGGCGGCGTTGTGGTGGTGGTGACGCTGTCGGTGTGGTTGTTTGCGTCGGCGCGCTTCCCCTCCTGCGGCGGAGTCCTTCGGGCCTCCTCCGTGGCGTGCGCGACTTCTGGAGGTCGGGGATCTACGGATCCGCTGGCCTCGTTCGTCCCCGGGTATCGCGAGTGGTGGTGGTGGTTGTGGAGGTGCGGAGGGGCTGCGGTGGAGGTGGGTGGTGTGCAGGCGGCTGATCTGTGGCGCTGGCCACGGATCTGGAGCGGAAGATGCGCGGGGAAGGTCCCCGGCCGATGGTGGACAACCGTCCTCAGATCCAGCTCCCCGGAGCTGGTGGTCTCTGCGGCTCTTCAAAACCCCTGGGGTTGGTGCTCTTCTGTTCCTGGGCAAAGGTCGCCGGGCGGTCGCTTCTTCTGTCGTCTCCGGCGGCGGTGGTTGCGCGCGGTGGTCGACCTCGACGGTGAAGATGGCGAGACACTGCAGTTTCCTCTGTACTCTCCTTTTTTCTTTGCTTGTATGTGCTGTTGTACTGGTTTCGTTTCCGTATGATTACAAGTATGAAAAAGTCAAAAAAAAAAAAAAAAAAAAAGGAGATATGCCATAGAGACACTTAATAAAGATATTTTATTTGTCATATCTCAAATGTTCATAATATGTTTTATACCATGCTATAACTGTATTAAACGGAAACATTAATGCACGTGTGGTAGATAAACAATCAGGTATCTAGTAGTCTCTATTTAACTAGTTCATTGTGCAATCGATATTCCCGATCATGTGACATTGATGTCAATTGACAATGGAGTCATATCATTGGTAGAGTGATGTGATGGACATACCCAATATTTGTAGGACGTAATCATTACGCCTTCGACCGTGAGATCAACTCTGATTGCTAATTCTGAAAGACACTTTGATTGCATCAAACGTCATATCTTAATAGTGTGACAATAACGGTGTTCCTATCGGATGTCGGAAGGGAGTATGTTGAGACGAGGGATCAAGAGCGGGATTTGCCAATCCGCATAGCAGGATAGATACTCTGGGCCCACTCGGTGAGATTATGTCAAATGAGTTTGCAAGCATGTGACTAGGTCACAGGAACATAATATCACGGACGAGTAAAGAATAGTGTTGTCGATAACGAGATCAAGCTAGGTATCACGATATCTAAGAACGAGTCTCGGACACGCTAAGTATCGCCAGGCAAAAGGTTTAAGACTCGACGTCTAGGTTCGAACGATAAAGTTATTCGTTATCTCACAGGGATTAATCCTGGATATCCAAGGTCCACGGATTAGTCATTGATCGGAGAGCGTGTCTCGATCATGTCTGGCGAGATCTCGAACCGTAGGGTAACACACTTAAGGTGAGATGACTTTATAATAGATTGGAAATAAAAGAGAAAATAGAAGAGAGCACCAGGAGCGTCCCGGGAAAGATCCGATGGAGATCGAAGAGCGATGAAATAGTTTTCGGAGCTAGAATTAATTATATAATATGTATTTAATATTAATTAGTTGAATTAATAATTAAATATATTTTTATTTTAATTAATTTCGAATTTTTAAAGGTTGCACACCTAAATGGGCCTAGAGAGGCCCATGAGGGGGGGGGGGGGGGGACTCCCCCTCTTGGTGCGGTTTGGGAGGGGCAACCCTAGGTGGGCCGAATGGGGCCCACCTAGGGCCGGCGGCTGCCCCTTGGCTGGCCAAAGCATGTGGGATTAGTCCCACATGGCTAAGCCAAGGGGAGTTGCACCCTCCCCTCCCCTTTATATAGAGGTGCCCCCATGCCTTTGAAAATACACCAATTTCTATCTCTCTCTCATCCGTTTAGACGTGACTCCGCAAATGAGGTTGCGTACGGGTTGAGTGTTTCTCCACCATACGCACACCGCCGTGCTGCTGGTCTTCCGGTCCTTCTACTTACGCTGCCCGTCCCTGGATCGGAGCCCGGAGGTCGTCATCTTCACCGTATGTGTGCGACTTCCTACGAGGCACCACACTTGGGGTGCTAGGAGGTGTTCATCTCCACCACCATGAGGTCGGTGTCACCATCGTCATTGTCGTCTTCGTCGTGCCAAGATCTTCGCGACCTCGAGGTCGGCTACGTCGTCTACTTCGACAACGCTTGTTGCGGGAGCGTAATCCCCGCTATCGGTCTACGAGGGTACATATATCGATTTCCTACTGTATAGTATATCTGCATAGTATAGATGCTGACTAGTATAAGGTTATCGTTGTTAGGAAATTTTTTGTTTTCTGCCTACGATCCCTTCACATGCTATAGCACGATAAGCATGCTAATAGCGTATTTTAAGGAACCTGCATGCCCAATAACATCTTGTTGACTACTCTCGCGATAAAAGTCTTTGGTCTATTTAATTCAGCTACGTGAAATGTGTGGGTGTGTGTCTTCATCGTGTTCTCGGAGGCATTGCTTTGAATAAATATTACCGAGGACTGAACTATGGTTAAAATTGAGGATTGGTTCTACGTGTCGATCCATGCTTGATGCGTATTGACAATTTGTTTGTTACATATTTAATCCGGTTATGTTCATCTTAACTTTTGCTATCTTTGGTGAGTGACATGACCCACAAACATTCATGTGCACTAAGTGTGTACACAAGCCAATGTTTCTTCTAGTAGCAGGATACAATTTATTTATTTTGGAAAATGGTAAGTACAACTACGTGTTTGGAATTTAAACGTAGTAGATTTTAATTCTAAGTTTGTTCAAGTCAAAGCCAAGAAAAAAATAAAAATGACTATTCACCCCTTTCTATGAAACATCTCGATTTTTCATATGCGGTGGTTTGAAACAAAAACAGAAGCGGAGCTTTGGATATTTACGAAGTAAGGAAATCTAGTAGCTTGGGATCTCTAATGTGGTTGCATCTTTTGTTAGTGCATGGATGAGCAGGCATAAAAAAGGTTATTTTAAATTTAAATAAACCCCCATAGCTTGTGATAAATATATCTATACTATTATTAAAAGAGCAAACTTGTGTTGATACATTGAATCTGAGCCCTTCAATATTTGGCCAACGGTCCAGATCGCTCCAATGTTTGACAACTCAACACAAATCCACTTTTGCCCGTTTTACCCTCCCACCAAATCACATAATACTGCTAATGCCATCGTACCGGTTCGTTTTATTTCGTTTCGTGATAATTACGAGATTTGCCACCGCTAAAAGAAATAACCATATTGAATAGCTATACGATTCATACAGGATTCCTATAGCTATACAAGAATAGGAAAGAATAAACGCAAGTTCCAATTGGCCACGATCAGCACGATCGGCCCAAATCAAAAACAGTCCAGCAAGCAAACTCCTCTTGCCTTCTCTGTCTCGGTCCTACTGCTGATTGAAAGAAAACCTGATCGAACACGGCCAGAAGAAGGAATACTCCGCCTGTATAAAAGAAAATCAAATCACGTCCCGACACTAAGAACAAACAAACGACGACGCCACGACCCGATCGACTCGCCGCCGCGGACGCAACCTCCGTGATTAAGCTGACCCAACGGCCTCACGTTGACGCCGGCCATCGGCCCGCTCGACCTGCTCCGTTCGCTGCCGGGGACGCAACGTCGTCTCCCCGACGACCTGCTCCATGCAACGACCTCTAACCGACACAGCGTCCTCGCGCCGACGCCGGCGACCCGCCATCGGCCTGCCCGACCTGCTCCGCTCGCTGCTGCGGACGCAGCATCCTCTCGCAGACTCCGCTCGCCGTCGAGGACGCAACGTCCTCTCACGGATGACCTGCTCCGACGACCTGCTCCGCTCATGAGTAAGGACGCAACGTCCTCTCGCCGACGACAAACGCGCGCTGAAGCTGGCAAAGTGTGCCACTTGGGCGGAGACCTACACGGTGACGTGGTCTGCGGACGCGGACGCCGAGCAGCTTGCCGCGCGCACCGGGGAGGAGGCGACGACGACAATTCGGAACGTATACGTACTTATGCGATCCAAGGACATCGTTGTCGATGAAGAATCAGTCCGAGGACCATTGCCGCTAGAGGAGCGCCGGGGCTCCATTGTATCGGGAGTTCGGGACTCTCAGGAGACAGGTGAAGATGGCGCGGTCGCGCATCAAACGGGGGAGGACGGTGCCGCCGACGGCCGCCCACGTGAACCTCCCGACGTAGCTCTCCCCGTGCCCCCGTGGCGACACCGGCGAGAGCGGTCCCGACGCGGCTCTCAACGCGCCCAAGGCGGCGCCCTCTAGAGCCCTGCAGGCGCTCGCCTCCGCATCGCGTTTGAGCCTCGGATACGCCTGGGACGAGACTGCATCACTGCAGTACTCCAGTGCGCCGGCAGCTATAGCATGATCATACGTCGTGGTCGTATACCAAGGAGACGCACAGTAGGCCAGTGATGGCGTGATCTCTGAGCCTCCGATCAGTGAACGCCAATGTATTTTAGGCTACCCACGGAGACACACTGGGGTTGACTCAGGGCCAGCTAGCGTTTTCATGACCTTTTTTTTGGGTATTTGTCAACAGGATTTTCGTCCCTGCTGAACATAGAAGTCATAGCGCTGGATTTGCTTAATTTTTAGCACCATGGGGGTCGGAGAGTGTACCAGTAATCAAGCAATGTTTTTTTTTTCAGGTGTATCTGGCGTCAGGCAAGCCCTACAGAAGGTGAGCTGAGCTGCTGATCAACCGTACGCCCTACTCACTGATCGGTGTTTTCAACAAGGTCAAGGAGGAAGTACGTCTTCATGCGTTTCAACTTCCGGATCAAATGCTCCAGGAAAATCAATTGTGTATTGGTTAGTCCCGTCTCTCTTATCACAATAAATAAAACAACGTCTGATATTTAATCTGATCAACACGCAGTTACCTCTCTGGCAGATGGATGAACTGATGGGATCATGGGAACAACATGTAGCCCTCACTAGCTCCAGTGTGTATATATGTGTGTCTGGATCGACACAGTTGCCCAGAGCTAATTATCATTTTATCACAGCTACAATTATCATTTTATCACAGTAGTGGGCTAATTCTTTAAAAAAATCCGTTAAACTGCAATTTTGTAAATGTTGTATATGCTTGGAGCAATGAGCTAATTTATCTCATGTGACTTTCTTGCTCTTGCCATTCTTTATTTCGTGTATTTTTGTGTTCAGGCAACTAAGACTTGTAGCTAGCTTGATATTTTTCAGGACCATTAGCTAGCATGATTTGGAGGCATATATTGTTGCCGTATTGTTGTATTCTTTTAGCCGGTAAGCTATGACTATAGCTAGCTTGGACTGGAGTTGCATTTCCTGATATGTTCTTTGGTGCTTAAACGGTACTTTCCTCATCATTCAGGTATGCAAGAGAATAATGGCATGCGAATTTGAAGGCTCTCACATATTGTTTGATATTGACATTTTCTAAAAAATAAAGAGTTCACATCCTCCCTCTATATCAATTAAGAATGAATTTTATTATTATGTGATGCCTTCACATAATTAATATTGTTCTCTTTGCAATATTAAATATAGGACCGACGCAATTTTTTTAAGTAATCCATGTAGACTCTTGGACGATCTTTTCTAATTCTAAATTGTGTCTCCTTAATTGTGAAAATTGTGAAGACATGCGTTGCACGTACATTCCAACTAGTATAACTAAAATATAAAGTCGAGTTTCATTAAAACATTTAGAAGTACTAAAGCCAGCTGGCTTTGGTATACAATGCATGAGAACATCATGAGTTGTGCAAGAGCCGTACGTGTTTAGAGCGTCAAGGCCATGCTTTTGATGTTTTAAGTGGTCTGCGAATACAAATAGATGGAGTTTTCTTCTTTACAAAGTTTTAGTTTCCGGATCAAAGTTTGTCTCAAAAGGCATTTACGCGTTATAAATGGGAATAGAGGTAGTATGTTTTAGAAAGGAAAAAAAGAACATTTTCTTTGGACTTGATGGGAATTTCCATTGAGTTGAACGGCAAGGAAACATGAAGAAGATCGACTGTCGTCTAGAGAACAAACGAAATTCCACCGAAATTTGACCAAACGACAGTCGCTTCATTCGCAAAAAAACCAACAAACATAATCAGAGATCCAACTACCTGACACGTGTCGTCGCGGGCCCACGTTTAAACTGTAGCGCACTCGCGCTTGCCACCCTCCTCTCTTCCACTTTACGCGCCTCTCTCTCTCTCTCTCAATTCCCCACCACCCCCGTTCCGTTCGCCCCCAAATCACCTTCGCATCGGAAGGAGCCGGCGGCGGGAAACCCTCGATTCGCGCCCCTCGTTACCTCCGCGCGCCCTGGTGAGCTCCCATTGCGATCCCCGCCGCAGCTTACCCTCCCCCTTCTCTTCGGTGCTCGAGCGCCCGGCCAGTGATTGTTTTGCCTTTTTTTTTTCTCGTAGCGTATGGAGAATTGGAGATTCCCATAAGAACACGAGGGTCGATTTTTTTTGTTTCGTATAAGCAATAGTAGTATTCTTCTGTTGCGCGAGATGCTCTGCGCGTTTGTTTTGCTTGGTGGCGGATTCGTGACGCCAATGTGGTTGCTGCTTTGGCCAACTCTCTGCGCGCGCGCGGGTAGAGGTGCGATTTTTTTGTGAAGGTTAAGCAATCGTATTTTTGCAAATTCCTGGTAGTTGGTCTGGTTGGTCGACCTGCTGAATCATGTGTGTACTTGTTTCGGTGATGTCTTCTGCGTGCGCTTAAGATGCATTTTGTGCAAGTATTATTCCCAGTGTATTTGCTGACCTGTTACAATGTCAAAACTGTCTCGCCCAGTACCCAAGTCTAGAACAAACGGCCAATTGAGTTGGTGGGATCGTTTTGTGCTTTGAGAAAGGTATTACCATGTGGCATCAAATGTTCAGCTGTTTACTGTTTTCAATGTAGATCGACAGAAACAACTACTGATCAGTGCAAAATGACTGTGAGCTTTAAATATTGGGACGACTGCTTGGATCCGGATGATATGCGGTTAATGTGGGCAGATCCTCATGTATGTAAAGAGTGGATCGACGCCGGGGAAGAGCAGGGACGGAAAGTGCACCTGTCGAGGGATCCTGATGGCGAGGCATATCTTACGCAGACTGAAATGATGGTGGGTTATCAGCCTAACTCTGTAACCCTTTGTCATCAGTAGCTGCTGAATAACTTGTGCTGTTTGCTAGATTACTATATCTAGTTTTCCAACCTGTATTGTTTCAGAATGTCAAACATTTCCCAAAAAAGTCTGACATATCCTGTATGTCCATTATTTCGTTTATTCGTTTCAGTGATCATTTTCCATTCTTATATGTTGTATAGTGTAGCATTAAAATAAACTGTCAGCAGTGGCTAGCGAATTTGTTGCTGAAGCTTAACCAAGATAAATGCTATCACTCATGTGAGATAAGTTGGAAGCATGCTGGTTTCTTGCTATATTCAGCGAAGTGGTTAAATTGCTGTATAGAAATTTATTGCTGCTGTGCTGAAGTTTGCTGAGCTATGAAAAATGGCCACAAAGTAGAGGTCTATTGTTTTTGGTAATTATTCTGTTTTTGCTTGCATAATGATGGATTTGAACTTTCTTACATACATTCCTTGATTCCTTCAGGCAGTGGCTGCAATTACTGCTCACAGGCATTTCAAATCACAGCTAGACCCGGTAATGATTCTATTGCTCTATGTTTTACCATTGTTTGCACATGTGTCTATAAATTGGAGAACTCACTGCTGCAGTACAACTGTAACATGTGTTCCCAACACATAGCCTCTGGTAGAAGAGTAAGAATCGCTGTCGCCTGTCACTATGAAACATGACTATCGTGGTGATACGAGTTCAGCTATCTTGTCATTGCTAAGTGATAATTATCCTAGTGGACTTTGCTAAGCATGTTACATGTTTTTTACAGTATATGATAGGCGCCCTATCTGAAATTGCCAGTGCAAGGAGACTCTTTGTGGATAACTATGATCGCAAGACTAAGGAGACAAAGATGGGCATAATGCAGGTGACGCCTGAAGTTGCTCAATGGCTTGGCAGGTACTCAACAGGCCTGGTTTACTTAATTTTAATATCTTCCTTCGCATCTGTGTTCTTACACTGAACTTCTTGTTTTCATCACATTTGATAAGGGAACTCGGTTACAAGAATTATGATATTGAACTTGAAGACAACATTAATTTGCTCTACTGGCCTTTTGTAAATGTGTACTTTGGTGCTGCTTACGCAAAGTGGCTCTTCTCATGTGATGAAAAGTATGTTATTTTTGGTAGATTATGTTTCTTAAATCTAATCGACATTATCTTCTTATATCTTTCTACCACTGAACACAACTATTTGGCAAAATGCTGCAGAGAAAGAACTGAAGAATTTGTGGTTAGAGCTTACAAGGGAGGCAAAAAGAAAGCTACTCACAAATCATCTGCACCCATTTTCCAACGTTATCTTTATGTGAAAGAGACACTGCTTTCTATGAGGTTTCATTCTTAATAATATCTCTGATTCTCTTCATATTCAACTTTTGCCTTTGTTATGATGTTCAATGTTCAGTATTTTGCCTTGGCTAAATTTTCTTCTCTTATACCTCGTGGTCTATTGAGGTCCTATCTTTATGGTTTTGATCTTGATATGTAAACCTAGTAAGCCCTCAAGTTTGGGTACCATTCTTTGAGGCTTTGAGCTCCTGGAATCAACTGGACCATATGCCAAAGCTTGACTTGTTTGACATGATATAGGTTTAGAGAAGCTTTCATCAAGTTGAACACCTTGAGATGGGGCCAGAGAATTATCATGCACTAGCCTACTATTGTAGTGGCCTGTCGAGCGACCGTAGTAACCTACACTGGAAAGCAATAATATTTGGTTATTTATGGATTGCAAGTTCAACTCCTTATAACCTATCAAATATCCATCATGATAGAAGTGTAGAAAATATTCACTGAATTAAATCCAGTAATTATATTCTTTAAGAAAAACTATTCCTTTGTTTTACCTTAGATCTCGGTTTAAACTTGTTGACAAACTGTTTCTCACTGTTTTGTTGGCAGACGACCAGACAGTTTCAATGAGCTGACTCCTGATCTCCTAGAAAATTCCTCAAGTGCAGGTTACATTTGACTTTATTGATTTTTTATGTACATTTTAGATCCACAGAGTGATGAATTCAAAACACAAAATAACATATGTACTCCAAATGCTGATCCCCATTTTGATTCCAGAGAAGCTTCTTACAACATTCACTATCTCATTTTATTATCTATTTGTGTCAGGAACACAGCTGATATATTGGGATTCCAAAGTATCGAGGAAGATATGGGTGCAATGTGGAGTCAGCCTGACGTAATGAAAGAGTGGACAAATTCTGGCGAGAGGCGTGGAAATGTCCGATTTTCCCATGATTCCAAGAAGAGACCTTATCTTTCTCGAGTTGAAGTGAAGGTATGGATGATTATGAATAGTTGTGCAGTTACTTCACATTTCCTTTCACTAAGTGGGCTCCACTCTTTGCGATGCTAAAACTTGATAACATATGTTTGTAAGTAAAGCTACAGTTAAATTTCTGCACATTCTTGTACTGGTAAGGTTCTGACTTTGATTTCATCAGAAGAACCGATCAAGTGGATGTCATTTAACAAGAATAGCATGGATTTCACATAGCCCATATTTCAGTATAGCTGTCATTGCTGGTTATTGTACACTTTCATGTGACGCAGTACTAAGCGTCATGACTAAATATTGTTCCGAGAAGCATGAGCCCACACCTTATTTATATGATTTCCCTGACTCTGTATCATAACATCAATATAGTTTTGATGGTTTCATGTAATGGTGAAATTTAGCTACCAACGCGCATTTTCCATTCATCACACACTCACATGATTCTGAATTGATCTCAGGCAGTTGCTCAAATAATCATATCTCGCCATTTGAGCTCAAGAGGAGTAAAGCCGGTAAGTGTTGGGTTGATAAATATGTGCATGCTATTGCTGTCCCAGTAACAATGAACATATTTTCTGAATTCCCTATGCCCAGTTCTATGAGCCCCTCCATCCTAAACGTTTTCTGAACCCTCTATTCTGGTTTAAATCTACATAGGAAGCTCTAGCTGCTCTTGCAGAGGTATGCAGTATGCGCTTTGTACATGGAGTACGTTCTCGGACAGGACTGATGGGAATAGATTATCCTACTGCTGCATGGCTTTACAAGTGAGTGCAACATTATGTTCACCATTCTGCTTTCGCTACCAATCTAGCTGTACATTTCATCCAAACAATAATGGTGAGGTGATTGTGGAATCTGATTAGGACCTTAACATTTAAATATGATACTGTCCAGTCGAACCTGAAACTCTTTGTTTTACCAGTTATCATTAATTTACTTATTATACTGTCCTTACATCTATCTTAATACAAAGACACGCGACGCTTGCGCATGGTCTTGAAAAAATACTGTCCTTACACTGGAGTGCTGAACTACTTTTGTGGTCTATACTGTTTCATACATTCGTATATATGGTGATCCAAGTGCAAAATGTAGTACATGAATTCTTTTTTTCCTGCTACTTTCTGTTACTTCAGAACTTCAGAGTAAACAAATCATGTTTTAGAGCAAATATTTATCGAATAATACGAAATATAACCGCGTCAAGTTGGTTACAACACACCCCACAAAAAGTTGGTTGCATACACTATCTGAAGCTACATTGGCACTTATGTGGTTCAACTTGGTTGTTACAACTTCCATGTAGTTGTCCTCACTGAGTTTGCATTTGAGTATGCAGAGATTGTGGCTATACGACATACACAGTCAACTCAGTGGATGATCTCTACAATCCTTTTGCATCAATGTATTTTGGATCAGCTTACTTGGGATGGTTGTCGCAGTATGAAGGAAGGTTGGTCTAAAAGGATTAATCACAATATATTTCATCTTAGTGCACAATAAAAACGACAAACTGACACATTGTATGATCCTCCGTTCAGGGAGAGGAGTCATGAATTCATTGTTCAAGCTTATCTTGGGGGACCTGACAAAGTTAACCTTCAAGAGACTGGACCGTATTGGAAGAAATTTCTAGAGGCTTTAAGACACTATGAAGATCCAAAGAAGTATGTTTTTTCTCAGTTGTTTAACTCAACATGAATTCGGATTTATAATGTGGGTTTCATTTATGTACCAAAACCTGGGTATCTAAGTAGCCAACCAACAGTCTGCTAGCATATTCAAAGATGCATCCTTTTCAGAGAAATGATTTAACATATGTACATCTGTTTTAAACTGCAAATGGTACAACGTTTTAAAATGACTTTATCTTAAATGGATTTTGTTTTAACATGGCTTGCAGCAGCTAACCAAACTAGCTAATTTACCTTTTCAGGGACCATACGAGCTGTTGTATTTTGTGAAGTTGTCTGATGTGTTCAAAACGTTTTGTTTACTGAAGGTATTCATTCTTTCAAAACCTTCTCGTCTACTCTGTTTTGCTTCGTCAGATTGCAACAGATGCTTATGGTTCTATCAGTAGTCTACTCTTACTGAAAGTTGAAACATTTGTTGCCGTAAGAAATATCTCGTAGTATTTTAATCTTTGTTTATTGTGTGCCACTTCATGGGGTCTTTTACGGTATAAATTACTAGTCCCATGGGCTAGTAGTATTGGATAAGATCCGCCGTTGATTGCATGCTTATTATGGCAACTCACATTAGGGTATTTCGGTTTTTTAAATTATCCTAGGGCAATTCGGACCGGTATTAGAGGTTAACTGAATAACGGCGCCCCACGGGGTTAGAGGTAACTGAAACAGCACCGCCGCTAGCAGTCCATGGCGCCGCCGTAGAGAGGAAAAAAATCGCTGCGGCTCTCGCAGTTCGTTTACCCACGTTCCAGTCATAATCTGAGCCCATGAGTAAAGAACGAACAATAAGCAGACGAGAACCAGAGCACTACTGCTGACAAACATTAGCTTCCCGTCGTTCCTGAAACTGTGCTCTGTACATCAGTTCAAAGGTAGAACAAGAGTTGCTACTGCGGCTTATTATGGGATTTGAAATCACCATCAACGTCGGGCCGATCGTAGCGACGTAGCCTCAGCGTTCCAGCAACTGCCCGTTTGCTCCTCAGCATTTGGGTTGTGCTGTCCAGTTCCTCCTCGCCGGCTGCACATGCCACCGGAGCTCGGCATCAGTTATGGACTTATGGTGCTGCTGCACTGGCGTCGACAGTCTCAAAAACCTGAAATAGAGGACAAGGAAAGATGGTGGCACTCCACCTGCCATGTCCGCCACCGCTGTAGACTGACCTAATCGAGACTGAGGGACGAGTTACTGACCGAGGAAACACGGAGCGCTGAGACAAGTGAGCAGCAGCGCCGCCGGCATGAAAATATCATTCGGTGTTTTTCCTTTTTATTAATCCGGCATGGGATGTGTTTTTTGCGTCTACCGATTTTGCCCTTCTATGAAAAAATACTACTCCTTTTACCCGCTAGTATTGAACAATATGGACCATCAGATCTGATTGCTAGACGGCCTGTATTCTCTTGTCCGTACCGTAAAAAGCCCCCACTTCATGCATTTACCCCACGAATGGCTGGCTTGTGTATTTGTGTCTAGTCCATAACTAGCGGTGCATTTTCGATCTTACAGGGTAACATTACAGATGAAGACAAAAGTCTTAAAAGCATCCAGGGGCTGTTTGGATCACGCCCCAGTCAGCCCCGCCAAAATTGGCACGCCAAACATTTGGTGCAGGATTTTGCCGTCAGCATCTCGCCAAAGCGCGGGCGTAGAGACTGAACAGGAGAACCAAAAAATTGGCGTGACTCCGAACCTCCAGCACTGATCCAAACGGAGCCTAGTCAATGACCAAAAATTTGGCTGGGGGAGCTGCGGCTGCAATCCAAACAGCCCCCAAAACTACAACCTTGGCTTAAGTTTAAGTTTAAGTTTAGTGTTTCCTTTCTGTTTCAGACCTCCAGGTTTTGCTCTTTAGAAGCTTTTGCTCTCCGAGCCGCGGGCTCGTGAAAACTTGTAATGCGTTTTGTTAGACCTGCTTCAACGCCAGGTTTCGTTGAGGTTTATCAATGGAACCGGGGGTGTGCCCCTGTTTATCTAAAAACTATCAGGCAGTGTATTCACGTGATTGTCCTGGCTGGATAGAGAACAAATTGGCATCATGAGACACACAAGTACCTACCCCATATTCCCTACCAATTCAGGATGGATGTCAATGTCATACCAGCCAACCAGTACTCTGTAGCACACCTGTACTCCGAACTACTAGCCCTGTGCCCCTAAAAGCTGCTAGGAACTGGTAGATACTCCTCCCGTTTTTTAATATAAGATGTTTTAGGTGTTGTACATGTTGTCTAGATACATACTAAAGTGAGTGAACATACACACTTAAAAATGTCTACATACATTTGTGTACACATGCATGTGGACAAATGCTAAAACATCTTATATTAAAAAACAGAGGAAGTAAGCAGCAGTTGAATTGCATCATGGCATTTCATTATGGATCCTCATTTTCAATACTAAACATAAGACGACCGCACCATTTTTTCCCTTCTATAGTAAACATAAGATTGCAGCATGACTTACTGGCTAATAAACTTTAGCCAAGCATATAACTTCCTTTTTTTATTTTTTCGTGTAATGCAGACTGCAGGCAGTAACCAGCAAGGCCTCGTTTTCACTGATTTTGTAACCGAAGGTAACTTGAATTGAAATAGTTCATCGAGGACCAACAGCCACTTGCAGTTAGAAGTTTTGCTGAACTCACTGTATGAAATAACCAGAACTTTTGTTTCTATTTTTCCACCATACTTGAGAAAGACACTGTTAGTCAGTTAGGCTTCTGCTCTTGCATCTTTTGTATATGAAAGGCTTATCAGAGCTCTGCCGAATTTCAGATTTCATCCCTGAGGATTCGGCATTGACAAGCGACGCGCTTGCATGGACTTGTCGAGATACACATACAGGAGATATCCGCTCACATAGGATTTGTTAATCTGTGCCCTGGCCACGTGTCAAGTTTGATTGAATATTGATTGATTGATAGAGTCAGTGTTCATAGAACCACGCCTCCCGTATTAACGGCCCTCACTTCAATTGCACATTTCTTATATGGAGATTGTTTCTTCTTTACTAGAAGGACCAGACGATCGGCGCACATCTCTATGTATAATCTGATTTCTAACAAAAAGTGATCTTCGTGCTAACTAGTTTGTGAGGTTAGAGGCTGTAAAACCTTTCGAATGAATCGTCCTTGCCCTCCTAGGTCGCCGTGCCAATCAATCTGGACTCTAGCCGTGACAAATCTACTCCCTCCGTTCTCAAATATAAGATGTTTTAGACTTTGTTCACATTCACATGTCAAATGTATCTAGACACATGTATATGTTCACTCATTTTAGTTATGCATGTAGATAACATGTGTAACATCTAAAACATCTTACATTTAGGAACGGAGAGAGTATGGTTCATTGGTTTTGGTGCTAATCACGCCTAGCGTTCACCAAGCATCCGAAGCAATTCAGATCAGATTAATAGAGTTATCGATGGCTGGGAAAAAGTAATATCAGCTTAGCATTGGAATATGTACGATGTAAATCTTCAAATTATTATGTGACCACTAGGGTTGCATGCGGCGGTCCCCCATAACACGTTTTCAGTTCAAAACAATCAAAATCTGAGCAAACTAACTTTGCCTATTTTCCATACTTTGCGGGATGGGTGAGGCGACCACTCAGAGCATCTCTAACAGATGCCCTAAAATAGCAGTGGTGTCATAAAAACCGATTTATCGGGCATGAGAGGGCAAAAGTCGACCTTCAACAGATGTCCTATCGCGTGCCCTATAATAGGGCTACCCTAAAATTTCGTCATCTCTGCCCTAAATATAAGGCAGAGAGGGCCGCGCACGACAGCTGGCCTATCCTTTCCATTTCCGCGCGCGCGTCCAACCGTCATTTCCCCTCCTCTCCACCCGCCGCCGCCCCGATTCGCCTGTCCTGCCTCCGATGCTCCCCCACCTCCGTCGCCGCGTTCCCCACCTCGGATTCGGTCGCCGCCACGCTGATGTGGCCGCACCGCAACTCCGGTAGCTCCGATGGCTACGGTCGCGGCTCCGGTGGCTACGGCATGTGTGGCCGCGCCGCTACGGGAGTAGCCCCGCGCCGCCGGTCAGGAGCCGCACGGGCTACCGCGGCGTGCGGCGCCGTGACTCCGGCCGGTGCGCTGCTGAGATCACGATGGACCACACCCGGATGTGGCTCGGCACCTTCCGCACGGCAGAGGAGGCCGCACGCGCCTACGACGCCGTTACGTGGCAGTACGGCCGGCCGAGGTCGGAGATGGATTTCTCCAACGTCGTGACCGCCGACGAAGCCACCTCCGTGGCTCCGAGCTTCCGGGTGGTTTGTCGCACTCTCGAGGAAGAAGACCGCGCGGCACACCGCCAGCTCTGGGCCGAGCAGGTAGATGAGGCGGCGATGGAGAAGCTCCGGCGGGAGAACCCTGACCTCGTGAAGGCGGAGTACGAGTTCTTCGCGAGCCAGGACGCGAAGAAGCCGAAGACAGAGGCCAGCCCTTCTACGTCTGGTCCGGTGATCAACATCGAAGACTCCGATTCATCTGGACTGTCAGACTTTGTTTCTGATGATGAGTCCGGTGTTGATTAGGATGGACTCGGGAGGGAATCTGGACTGTAGTTCGTGTTTAGCATTTCCTATTCGAAGTTTTAGGCAGAACTTTGAAATTTGGGTCAGTTTGGCAAAGTTTATGTAACAAATGTAGTCGAACTATTTAAATTTCTGTCAAAGTTAGTTTAGAACTATCTATGTATGCCGTAAAATAGGGCATTTGTTGGAAAGGACGTGCCCTAAAAATAGGGCATCTGGTAAAGCATAATTGTTTTGGTGCCCTAGAACGTTAAAATAGGTGCCATATAACCAAAAAGTGGCGCCATATTATAGGTCATATGTTAGAGATGCTCTCAGGTGCTCTTTGATTTGTAGGATAGGAAAAACATAAGAATAGGAAAAGTGTATGATTACATTGTTATGCACAATCAAAATTTGTAAGATTTGGTATGTACCAAAGTTTTTTAGGTTTCATCGAAAGAATTGTAAAAAGAAGTTGAGGTGGATGCTAGAATTTCTATGAGAAATAGTATAAATCATTCCTTAGAAATAGATTCAATCCTACAAATTAAACAAACAAGGTAAAAAAATTTATTCTACAAAAATCATATGAGATTCCCTTATCAAAGGAGCCCTCAGCCCCTCATCGTACTGGGGATGATGGGCACCACGGCCGTCATGTCGGAATGCCTCGGAGGCCGGATTGGACTAAAGTGACGGACCTTTTGTCCTTTGACATTTTTCTAAAGCACCAAATCATGGATCCGTTTGCTCGAAGCAATGTTTTTTTTTTGCTCAAGCTGGCTGAAGCCAATCCAGTTGAGGACTTGAGGTATTCTCGTCATGGCAAAGCATCTTCGGAGAACGTCACAAGTCACATGCGTGCATGCTCCTTGCTGCGGCGAGTTGCCCCCGGTGAAGCCGAGAGTACTGTAGCTGGCCAGTACAGTGTCATTGAGAAAAGGCAGAGTGAGAAGTCGGGGAAAAAAATAGGATCAAGAAAAATCTTCAACTCGTTGACGGCGAATCCCTTAATCCCCTTTGTGCTTTCAAAACGACTCGAATCAAGCCTGCTCCCCGGCCGCATCTCAATGTATGCAGATGACGTCGCTATCTTTCTTACTCCAAGCGCAGTCGATGTAGCCAACCTTGCAACTATCCTTCAAAACTTCGGTGAGGTCATAGGCCTGGTCACTATGGTGGACAAAATCTCCATAGCTCCAATTCAGTGCGCTGACATCGACCTGCAGGCCGTCCTCACAGACTTACCCTCTGCCGTCTCCAAATTCCCAACCAAATAACTTGGCCTCCCGCTTTCGTTGTGGAGGCTTAGGAGTGTGGATCTAAAACCTTACATGGGCAAAGTTGCCTCCCGGCTAACCCCTTGGATAGGAAAGTTCATCAATCGTGTTGGCTGTGACGCCCTTGTCAAATCGGTACTCACTTCCATGCCTCTATTCCCGCGGATGGCGATTAAGGTGGACAAAGTTATCATCAAGGCTATCGACAAATTCATACTAAGTATGCTCTGGGCGTGCAACGACGTACAAGGTCAGTGGGGGCAAGTGGTCCAAAATTTGCTTCCCAAAGAGCTTTGCGGTCTGAGCATCCTTAACCTCAACAAATTTGCAAGGGCTTTGCCGCTGCGTTGGCTTTGGTATGAGTGGAAAGCTCTGTACAAGCCCTGGAGATGGTATGATGGCAAACGATGATACTGACAAAGCTCTTTTTCTGCCGCTACAAGGGTCACTATTGGCGATGGTATGATGGACTCCTTTTGGTCCTCCTCGTGGCTTGACGGTGCTACTCAAAAGCATTTGGCCCCGACATTCTTTTCCGCCTCCAAGTGCAAAAAAAACTCGGTCCACGCACTATCACTGACCAAAAATGATAGGAGAGAAAAAAAAAAAGGACTCGCGTCTTGATAGGAGAGAAAAGTTGGCATGAAATTTCGGAGCTCTCACATAGTCACATAGCAGTAGACAGTCAGCAGGCTGAGGCTGGAAACGGCAACCTGGCGAGAGTTTGTGTAGGCTAAGAAGACGAGAGCGTACAACTGTGACCTGTGTGGCGCTGCCAAATGACTATGAGCGGCTGGATCAGATCGGGGCAGTAGGGTGGACGTGGCCGCCTGTCACGCTTTGCTCTGCGACAAGGAAGGCCCATGCCATGACGGCGTCCTAGCTTGCCGTTGCCGACCCGCGTGGGTTCCGCTGCCAACCGTACTGCCCACCGTTTTGTTCCCTCCCCTCCAAACCACGCTCCGGAGTCCAGATCCACGCATCGTTTTTTGTTCTGCAAAAGAGAGCCAAAGTGATCGAGCTAGTAAGGAATTACACGATCTAGGCCAACGAGGACGCAAAATATGTCCGTTCTGATCTGTTTGGATGGCGTCATGGACATGAGCGGTTCACCCCCTTGTCTGTCGACCTGTCGGTGTACCCAACGTGGCGACCCATAGACGACACGAAGATCGTTGTGGCAAGATCCATCCACCGTCCGGGCTTTTCCATCTCAGACTCCTTTATCGATGTTATAATCCGTCAACTCCTACTTCACCACCACATGTCAGCCTCGCCGCCCTTAGCACCCAGCGGCGAAGTAGGAGCGGCGACGAAAGTCGTACTCCGTCTCGAACCACAAGTTCGAGAGCGTCGACCCCATGGCGTACGCCGGGTCGTTGGGCTGGTCCGGTGGGGAAAACTGAAATTGGGCCAGTGGACAGCCCACCGATGAGTAGCTGACCTCGTGGCTGTGCTTACCGAGAAACCATTTCTTCGACACTGTGCTCGCCGCCGGGTGGCGGGGCCTAAGGTTTTGTAACAGCCCCAAATTCTTGAACCTAAAAATGTGGATAAAATTTCCACTTTTGTGTTTCAATGCATCATGGCATCCATATTAAATTGCTAAACAACACACAAATTGGTTTGGCACCATTTAAAAACAAATGCCAAACTTGCCCTAATAAATCTCAAAACATTGAAAGCACTCAATCTTGCAAATAAAAATACTTTGACATCCTATGTTTGTCAAGGAAGCTCCAAGAGTTCAAAAATAATATTTTGAACTTACTTTCAAAATTCTAAAGGAATATAAGTTTGTATTTAAGGAAAATGCTATATCTAAACCCTATGAACAAAAGTTGTTCACAACTTTTTATTCTGAACCACCAATTTTTGAGGAGCTACTACCTGACAATAGGAGTCTGCCCAAATAATTTCACCATTTTTGGAATGAGCTAAGAGCCTCAATTACATGTTTTAAAATAATGGCAGAGAAGAAACTAAAACAAGTTTGTTCTACAAACTTGCTCCAAATAAGCTCCAAATTTTACCATGGCCTCATTATGTGAATTAAGAGTTTTCCCCAAAATTTCAGAAGATTTGGAGTTGGTTAAATGCCTTAATTAATTGCTCTAAATAAAATCCAAAAAAAGGAAAAGGACAGAAAATAGAAAAGGAAGAAAAGTCCGAGGGGGTTTCCGTAATTTCGCCATCTCCCTCCTGTAGCGCGGGCAACACGCCGCCGTGTTCCCCGCGAGCCGCACGTTGTCGTGCTCCTGCGCGTCGCCGCCCGGGGCCCCCTTCCTCTCCTCTCCCCGGCGAAGAGCATAAGAGCACCACGAGGCCGCCCTTATCCTCTCCCCGCCTCACTCGCTCCCCAGCTCCCTCCCTCTCGTTCCCTTTTTCTCCATGGCCGAAACCAAGCCGCCGGCCGCCGAGCTCGTCGCCGACGATTGAGAGCACCCCGTACAGATCGAAGCCCACCATTCTCTCCGCCGTGTTCTCCTCTCCTTCACCGCCCGAGGAATCGACGATAGGATCCACGAATCGCCGCCGCCATCCGGTTCTTCTCCGACCACCGAAGCAACTCCGTCGAGCTCGCGTCGCCGCTGTGGTCCTCCTCCGTCACCTCTGCGAGCATCCACGCGACGAGGGTGAGCACGCGCATCTTCCGGACTCCTCCGTCCTCCTCCTCTCCCTCTATTCCGACGGGTAGCAGTAGTTGTCGCCGTAGGCCGTAACCCGCCTCCGCCGTAGCTCGTCGCCGGAGCTCTTGCCGGCGACCATTTTGGTTCATAGCGCCGTCCCGGCCTCCCCGTACCCGTGCACGTCGTCTTCTTCCGCTAGTTCGTCCCCGCGCACGCTCCTCCGCCGGAGCCGTGCAGCAACGCCGTCGCGGTCACCGCGTGCGCGCCGCGCCGGTCGTGGCGTGGCCGCGGTCAAACGGTCGTGGGCCTCGCGTGCCTACGTGGCCGCCTACGTGGCTGCTGACTTGGCTCTAGGGCCACATGTCAGTGGGCAGCACCGCGTGGGTAAGGCCCTGCCCGGTGCGAAAACGTTTCAGCCTTTTTCTGCAAATTAAAAGAAATTGAAAACTGAAAACAGATCCAAATCTTTTCTTCTAAAATGCATAGTGAATTGAAAAATGAACCAAATTCGATGATTCAAATTTCTATGTGTAGATCTGGTTGTGCTCTATCTGTTAACCTCATTTTGGCATAAAAGATGTAATATAAATTTTGCACTTATTAAAGATTTACAGAAAATGAATAATAAAAGTGAATCTCTTAAAATTCATAACTTTTGTTCTGTAATTCCAAATTGAGCAAATAAGGTGTCAAAATGTTTGTCTTAACAAACTTCACACACCCACACTTTATTTGGACAGAATGGAATTAATTTTCCGCTCTGTTTAAATGGAACACTAAAAATGGCAGAAAAGAAATCCTTTTTAGAAAATTCACAACTTTATAAAAATTGACCCAAAAATTAAGTGTGATATACCAAAATGTTCAGCACTCAATATACTTCAAGTTTCACTTAATTTTCAATCATGGCTAATTAGTTTTGATGCTATTTACGTGATGTTAGTAAAATGACAGCATTAAATCCAATATTGAAAATACCATAACTTTTTATTGGATTATCAGAAAAATGGGTTTAATACATCAAAATGCTCAGAATAATATGAACCATCCATTAACATCATTTCCATGCATGTTTGAACACATTTGTAGTACTGCACCTTTTTAGGAAGTAAGGAAACATTAAATTAAATATGGGGCTTTATCTCCTCTTGTCGGAATAATTATTTTGCACCCCATTTAACTTGTTAGTTAAATTTCAGTGCATTAAAATGTCATGCCATCATGTGTTTGTGCATTGCACCTGTTTTGCTTGTGTGTTTATTGATTGTTGTCTTTCCGGTGTTTTTATGCATCGATAGATCAATCAGTCGGGGTGCCACCGCAATACCCTGACGAACCGTATTATCAGCCCCCTGAACAAGGCAAGCGTAATCCCCCCTCTGAGCATGTCTCCTCCTATATTTCCGCAATTATTTTCCCCACTATAATATTGCATTCGGTTCCAAATGTCTTTTGCTTGGATTAGAGTATCCTACTAGTTGCATTAGAAATCTGTTGCCATTACCTGTATCTCCGGTTATCAGCCCCCTGAACATGCCCTGACCCGACTGCTATACAGTGATACTGTGTCTCCGGTTATCCGATACCACCAGACACACTATCAAAGCATAATAGAGAGATCAAGACTTGTGGAACAACTAGCACATCACAGACTCTACGACCCAAATCATTATAGTTCAACTCTTATAATAGAGAAAATAGCAAATGACAACCAGAGGTCACAGACCCAACATTCGACAAGCGGAAGAAAATTAGGTTGTTCTAAACAACAAGAACCAAAGATGGCCTAAGAGGCCTACAGATAAACATCCAGCGCCAGCTGTTCCGGGATGTCCCAAGCTGCCACCTGGGAACCCCAGACTACTCGTCGACGTCCACAAGAACCCACCTTCGAGGTCGGTGAAGTCCTCCTCTGAAACAAAACAAACGACGTTGAGTTCGACGAACTCGCAAGATTATATATAGAGCTTTAGCTCGATGAGGCTTCAAAGTTTTATGGCCCTTTTGCATAAAGCTGATTTTATTTAAAAAACAATAAATCCATGGCATCGACTAATCAGATATTTTAAAAAGGGGTAAAAGTAACTCTTTTCTCTTGATCACCTTTCTCATCTCAACCATCACCATCATCAACCATTGTACCTGTTCATCAAAGGCACCTCCCCGAATCACCCTCGAGGAAGCTCACCTTGCATTTGTGAGTGGTACCTCTAGTACTCAGGTTTTAATCATTCCGTTCAAGTTTTCTATGGTCTCTGAATCCGTCACCAAGTCGTCCTTAACCGTGGACACGGCTTTTCGAAAAGATTTACCCTGCAGGGGTGTACAATGTTTACCACGCGTACCGTCCGGCCCATTACCTGATCATTAGCTTTCTTCCTTGGAAAGCCGGCTGGGTGGGAGCGGTGTCGACTTCTCCCTCGTTAAGGACTTTCCAGGATCATCAGTGGCGGTAGGACTGCCAGGATCACATCACCCCGCCCCACGGCCACTCATTTTCCTAATACCACAATCCTCATCTCAGTTCATCCCACCATCATCACGCACGCGCAAATGGAAGCCCGAACTAGAGGACCCTGGCTAGCCCCGCTCGAGCTATTTAGTCTATGAGGGTTCCTGCAATTGCATAGGCCTCACGCATGGGTGCACGCTCGGTCTTGGCTCGAAGGGGAGAACTCGCACTTAGGCGGCGAGAACGAGACAACCCACCACATTCCCCGTGGCCTCTCATCCCGCCTTTAAGCAATTTATTATCCATCACCCCCATTTTCCATCACATCCGGCCATTCCATCAACTGTTCCAACTATGAAACATCCACCGGCCATCTAAGCATTTAAACTAAGCAGGGCTAAGCATATACATAGCAAGTATACTTATCTCGGCCAACACTTCAATCCTATGGATATTAGGAAGGATACAGGTAATGGCAACAGATTTCTAATGCAACTAGTAGGATACTCAAATCCAAGCAAAAGACATTTGGAACCGAATGCAATATTATAGTGGGGAAAATAATTGCGGAAATATAGGAGGAGACATGCTCAGAGGGGGGATTACGCTTGCCTTGTTCAGGGGGCTGATAATACGGTTCGTCAGGGTATTGCGGTGGCACCCCGACTGATTGATCTATCGATGCATAAAAACACCGGAAAGACAACAATCAATAAACACACAAGCAAAACAGGTGCAATGCACAAACACATGATGGCATGACATTTTAATGCACTGAAATTTAACTAACAAGTTAAATGGGGTGCAAAATAATTATTCCGACAAGAGGAGATAAAGCCCCATATTTAATTTAATGTTTCCTTACTTCCTAAAAAGGTGCAGTACTACAAATGTGTTCAAACATGCATGGAAATGATGTTAATGGATGGTTCATATTATTCTGAGCATTTTGATGTATTAAACCATTTTTCTGATAATCCAATAAAAAGTTATGGTATTTTCAATATTGGATTTAATGCTGTCATTTTACTAACATCACGTAAATAGCATCAAAACTAATTAGCCATGATTGAAAATTAAGTGAAACTTGAAGTATATTGAGTGCTGAACATTTTGGTATATCACACTTAATTTTTGGGTCAATTTTTATAAAGTTGTGAATTTTCTAAAAAGGATTTCTTTTCTGCCATTTTTAGTGTTCCATTTAAACAGAGCGGAAAATTAATTCCATTCTGTCCAAATAAAGTGTGGGTGTGTGAAGTTTGTTAAGACAAACATTTTGACACCTTATTTGCTCAATTTGGAATTACAGAACAAAAGTTATGAATTTTAAGAGATTCACTTTTATTATTCATTTTCTGTAAATCTTTAATAAGTGCAAAATTTATATTACATCTTTTATGCCAAAATGAGGTTAACAGATAGAGCACAACCAGATCTACACATAGAAATTTGAATCATCGAATTTGGTTCATTTTTCAATTCACTATGCATTTTAGAAGAAAAGATTTGGATCTGTTTTCAGTTTTCAATTTCTTTTAATTTGCAGAAAAAGGCTGAAACGTTTTCGCACCGGGCAGGGCCTTACCCACGCGGTGCTGCCCACTGACATGTGGCCCTAGAGCCAAGTCAGCAGCCACGTAGGCGGCCACGTAGGCACGCGAGGCCCACGACCGTTTGACCGCGGCCACGCCACGACCGGCGCGGCGCGCACGCGGTGACCGCGACGGCGTTGCTGCACGGCTCCGGCGGAGGAGCGTGCGCGGGGACGAACTAGCGGAAGAAGACGACGTGCACGGGTACGGGGAGGCCGGGACGGCGCTATGAACCAAAATGGTCGCCGGCAAGAGCTCCGGCGACGAGCTACGGCGGAGGCGGGTTACGGCCTACGGCGACAACTACTGCTACCCGTCGGAATAGAGGGAGAGGAGGAGGACGGAGGAGTCCGGAAGATGCGCGTGCTCACCCTCGTCGCGTGGATGCTCGCAGCGGTGACGGAGGAGGACCACAGCGGCGACGCGAGCTCGACGGAGTTGCTTCGGTGGTCGGAGAAGAACCGGATGGCGGCGGCGATTCGTGGATCCTCTCGTCGATTCCTCGGGCGGTGAAGGAGAGGAGAACACGGCGGAGAGAATGGTGGGCTTCGATCTGTACGGGGTGCTCTCAATCGTCGGCGACGAGCTCGGCGGCCGGCGGCTTGGTTTCGGCCATGGAGAAAAAGGGAACGAGAGGGAGGGAGCTGGGGAGCGAGTGAGGCGGGGAGAGGATAAGGGCGGCCTCGTGGTGCTCTTATGCTCTTCGCCGGGGAGAGGAGAGGAAGGGGGCCCCGGGCGGCGACGCGCAGGAGCACGACAACGTGCGGCTCGCGGGGAACACGGCGGCGTGTTGCCCGCGCTACAGGAGGGAGATGGCGAAATTACGGAAACCCCCTCGGACTTTTCTTCCTTTTCTATTTCTGTCCTTTTCCTTTTTTGGATTTTATTTAGAGCAATTAATTAAGGCATTTAACCAACTCCAAATCTTCTGAAATTTTGGGGAAAACTCTTAATTCACATAATGAGGCCATGGTAAAATTTGGAGCTTATTTGGAGCAAGTTTGTAGAACAAACTTGTTTTAGTTTCTTCTCTGCCATTATTTTAAAACATTTAATTGAGGCTCTTAGCTCATTCCAAAAATGGTGAAATTATTTGGGCAGACTCCTATTGTCAGGTAGTAGCTCCTCAAAAATTGGTGGTTCAGAATAAAAAGTTGTGAACAACTTTTGTTCATAGGGTTTAGATATAGCATTTTCCTTAAATACAAACTTATATTCCTTTAGAATTTTGAAAGTAAGTTCAAAATATTATTTTTGAACTCTTGGAGCTTCCTTGACAAACATAGGATGTCAAAGTATTTTTATTTGCAAGATTGAGTGCTTTCAATGTTTTGAGATTTATTAGGCAAGTTTGGCATTTGTTTTTAAATGGTGCCAAACCAATTTGTGTGTTGTTTAGCAATTTAATATGGATGCCATAATGCATTGAAACACAAAAGTGGAAATTTTATCCACATTTTTAGGTTCAAGAATTTGGGGCTGTTACAATTCTACCCCCCTTACAGGAATCTCGTCCCGAGATTCTTAGAGTAGGAAGAGGGAAGAGGGTTACAACGGTACTACACGATCGTTGACCGAGGGCATCATGGATTTGTCCATCGTCTTCACTTCGAGGTCACTATCAGCGTACACCATAGGGAGAAGGAAACCTCTCCGGAAAGATGGGTCTTTGTAAAGATACAACGACCGAGTACCTCCTAGTAGAGCTTAGGATGAGACTTCAAGCATCCCTTGATTTGACAGTTAGGAGACACATGCGTTTAACGGGAGATTGATAAGAAGTTTCCGGTTAGCAGTCAACTGTTTCTCAAAAGGGTGGAGAATATGAACTTTGCACAAGGCCTTGAATTTCTGAAGACGAATGTTAAACAAGTTTCCAACAGATGAAGAGGCAACTTCTACCAAACAGCTTGAGTGGAACTTTCCTCACGGAGGAGCATTTCGGATCACAGGAGAAGGGTCGGGAAGAACGACCGAGAGAACTTTAGAACTCCGCAAACGTTAGTATTGGGAACACGTCTTGATTTCCCAGACATCGGGAACAAGCTTCTTGAGGATCACGAACTATCGTTTCTGTTTGAGATTTAGATCTGGTCAGGTGTAGAGATACTTCAGACTCAACATGGATGAATAGGACGTCTTTGCACGGGATCTCAGCAGATTACATTTGCTAGAACCCCAAGAGCTAGACTAGAATGTCAGACTCCAAAGGAGGAACGAGATTGCGGAGCTCGCGTATTAGCAACTTGTCGGAGGACATCTGCACCTACTCGAATTACTTGCAACGGAACACAAGTGATTCTCTGCTCGGGAAACACCAACGAGGACAAAAGAAGTTCTCAGACTTCCCCTCTTTCTGGAACAATTCAAGCAGTGGCCTGGATGCATAGATGAAATTTCTCAAGGAACAGAGGTAACAACATACCATTCCAAGAATCTTCTGCATATGCATGATTGACTTTGAGGGGATTCCGAGGAAACCAGCCAATTTACTCAGATCCACGGCGACATCTTTCAGCAATTGCACGTGAACCAGAGAAAGTCACTTCTAACTTCCAGAACACATACCTTGTGACGACACAAAGTTAGTTCCAACAAATTTCCAATGCTAACGCCCACTATCCAATATAAATCTCCTCACACATGGAGAGAATCAGAATGAAGTTGATGGGCTCAACAACAAACTTATCCAAATACTCCAAGACGGTAGACTCATATGTCATAGGAACAGGGCATGAGTATTGGTCAGACTAACACATTTAGGTAGGTCGGTCTGAGTTTGGTTTGACGATAGCCCAATTCAAATCAAAAGAGTTGTAGGATAGTATATCCACAAAGGAGATACCACCTTGCTTCGACACGAACAGAATAGACATCCCTTTGAGAAGGAACTATATCGAGATAGAGCTCTTGTCTTCAACTCTCCAAGTTGTCGTTTAAGCTCAACCGAATAATTCTGGACATCCAGCACAATTTTCCTGGAGAAAGGAGTTGTTCAGAGAACCAGCTTACTCCTAGGCTCAACATCGCGGTCAGGTGACAACCTGGCGATACTTCTGGAGAGACCCCCAGAATATCACGATCCACATATAGGATATCACGACATACCGGTGGATCTTGAGTTCAAGAGAGGATCATGCCTTTCAAGGCACAACGAGGTGGTCTTGGGAGCTTCGGCACGAACCTAGCTCCTTGACCGAGGAAGAGCAACAGAGAAAACGAACTTGGGAACACAGTCCAACTCAACTTATTGATCGGCTAACCAATCATGCTAAGGAGGACAAAGGATATCCCTGGATTTCCGCACAGTAAGAACTGTTAAGAATATCCGATAGCTACATTATTACTCACGTCTCATCACTGTGGAGTAATAAGTCACTCGGAGATCGGAGAGTAACAAAGTGTACGAGCATTACTTCATCAAGGGGATCATGATACTTAGCTCGATACCCTGATATCAAAGAGTGTGACACTCTAAGGTGGAGCAGAACAGAAGCTAGACAAGACCCTCATTCTGCAGATTACAATACTTTGACCTGGTCCGAGAAGTGGACAAGGCACTGGAGTTTGTTTCTCCTAACAAGACGAAGTGGAAAGTCTTGACGGATCAAGAAAGTGACTTGCATCGGAACATACCAACGCACGATAAAACTTTACCGACAACCGACAGACAAAGGTCAGAAAGCGGATCAGAGTAAGAAACATGCTCAGGAGAATCCTAAGATGTTGAAGATGCACCGATTATTACTCAATTGTGATAACCATGCCCAAAAAGGAGAGATGTAGCAGAGTCATGACATAGATGGGGAATTTGCTAAGAGAATTTCGTCGTAACCCCGATGGTTCCAAGACAGAACCTAAAGCAAGGCTAAGGAAGAGCTGAAGCTACATAGCCAGCTGAGGTGTGGGAAATTAAGGTTCAACCATTTACCACATAGACCACATAGAGGACTTGGGTTAAAGGTCAGCTTCATGTGCCGAGAATCATAAATAGCATAACAATCACATGGGTAACAACGCACACAATTCATCATGCCAGAATCACAGCACAATCCGGGACCTTCGGTTCAAGACCTTGGGTTAAAATCCAACAAAGGAGCAAATGATTAGACTCGGTAGAAACATCTGAGTTGATTTCGAATGGCAACGCAGCGGGAGCAACTGGACACATAACACTAAAGGTCGAACTCAACCCCGTTTCTAATCATTTGGAAGTAACAGATGAGAAGTAAAACCTTTAACTCAAATCGAGGTAAGATTGCTCCGAGATTAGAGGGTAACCAGATAAGGAGTAAAAAGAATCCTAAGATGGTTTTCACAACTCATTTTTAGGTTAAAATATTTTCACAAACGCTAGACTCAACATCGACCAGTAGAAGGGTTTCCTACAGGCAGTACTGCTCTGATACCAACTTGTAACACCCCGGCCACCCCCGGGCCGGGCCTGTCACCCATGGCAGCTCGCTAGGATCTCCAGACTGGCCCCACAGATCAACACTAGTCTTTTCTGCGCACTTTGTCCTCACTCGTGCGCACCCGGGAACCAGTTCCCGGTCGGTCACCCATCCTTGGAGTGCTCTGGGCCAAGCACGCTTAACCTCGGAATTCTTTCCAGATGAGCTTCCGGAAAAGAAGTTGCAACTTGTTGATATGAGTATTCTATCAATCCTGTTAAGCCCTGAGCCAGGATCTCACAGGTTTTGTCGACGGCGTGCGGCAGTCCGGACAGAATGGATAGGGATGGGGACCACCTGATGGCTGTTAAAAAGGATCTGGCGCGGTTTTGGGAGGCCAACGAGCAAGCACAGGACAGATGCGAGGAGTACACGAAGATAAACCGTAAGGACCGAAAATCTAGTCTAAATTGGAGCTGGAAATGGATCTAAACAGACATGTACGCATACAAAATCGCAAATGCTTCCCCGCGTTGGGTCTTGCCAATGCCCTCTATCCACACGGATAGTATCTCTATAGCACGACAAGCTTTCTTGAAAGTTTATGTGATGATTCAAACTACTACTCTGGTCGGTACAATCTCTGAATTCCATGCAAACAGGCTAAAGGAAAAGAATTTCCATGCAAATTTGCCGTGATTCGTAGTTGGCTCATCTCATCAGTTGGCAAACGGTTTCGCCCGCTCACAGTTGGCTGCTTTATAAATCACGGCCACGGACACGCCTACCTACCCACCAACCCACACACGCGCCCGCCCCGAGCTGCGCTGCACTGCACTGCACACGGTCGCACCGCGGAAAGCAAGCAAGGAGTACACGGGGGCCGCGGCGATGGTGGAAAGCAGCGGCGGTGCCCTCGGCCCGGCCGTCCGGCGGTGCTGCGGGTGCGGGCTCGGGGGCCTGGTGCGGCGGCTGCGGCGGCAGGGGAGGCAGGCGCTGTGCGCGGCGGCGAGGCCGGCCCCGTCGTCGGCGGAGGCGCTCCGGGGGTGCCAGTACGACCCGCTGAGCTACGCGCGCAACTTCGACCACACCGGCTTCGGCGGCGACCCCGACGACGATGCGGACGCGGCCAGCAGCCTCTACTACAGCTACACCTTCTCCTCCCGCTTCGTGCTCGCGCCCGGCACGGCCACCACCACCTCGTCGTCCGTCGCCGCACCGAACGGTCTCGTCGTCGTCACCGCCGCCAGGCCAACCGCCGCTAGCCATTAGCTGTGCTCCAGTGCTACTGCTAGCTCCTCTTGGACTTTTCGTGTTCTTTTCTCCTCAACCTCTGGAAAAGGGGCAGATACTTTCTTTTAGCTAAGAACAACTTTTCCGATTCGAAGGGAAAGGCCGGAGAATTGTAAATTACAGCAATTTAATCACTATTCCTACTAGAATTAGAATGCCCATGGCTGGATCGATCCGCGGATGCACAGTAGACACGCAAGATCGTTTGATTCCCGATGAGCTGCAGAAATGCAGAGGATAGGGCCGAGAAGACAGCGAGACGTACGAACGAGTACAGCAGACGCAGAGCAATGAATGCGGGCGGACGGTGACGCCATGGAAGGAATAAGTTGACGGTCGAGGTGAGAGGTGGTGGCGCAATAATTGCCCCCGGATGTTTTTTTTTTTTGAACAGGGGATGGTCCCAGAGGGACCTAGATGCTTATATTGATGGCAGTGGCAACATACAAGGAGGACCAAAGAAAGTGCAAAATTACAAGCAAGTCCATACAATTAGCACTAAGGACCCTAGGTCTCAAAAAGAGAACGCAATCAGGTCCGGCTCCACCACCACTGCATCGACGAAGGATAGCACAGCCAAACGCGCCACCGCCGGGGACAAACCACTTGGGGTAGGGCGCCGGGAGCCAGCTGCACCAGAGCCAGAGGGCCTCCAAACAGGCACGGCGGCCAGGAGGTTGAAAATCACCATCAAACGCCGGTCGGAGAAGACCGCAGCCGGCGAAGAAGGGCTGGAGGGGTCGCCAATCGACCATCTGGGATGACAGCCAACACAGAGCTGCCATGAATGACCTCCAGGGAGCAGCACCCGAGCTCCCCTGGTGCAAATCCAGCAGCGACCACAAAGAAAGTCGGAGATCGCCCTTGCCTTCGTCACCGAGACGATCTGCAAGAAACGAACTCCAAACCGCATGGTTGCTACCAGAGATGCGATTACCGAGCTTTATTGAAGAGGTTGATGAAGAAACGCATCCGACCTTCATCTCCATCCACTGGAGCATCCTGGATAGCTTCATTTCCTCCTCCGAACGCCAAGAACAGCTCGTAGGCTCCGGCGCTCTGAACCCCGCAGCTCCACTCCCGCCTCTGCAGATGAAGCGACAGCACCACTCCCTCTCCTCGCCACCACGGCCGGCCAGAGGAAGATCCATGTCGTCACAACTCAGGGGAAAAGAGTGGAAAGAACTACCATTATTTGAGATGCTCTCCACCGTCTCCAACCCGCCTCCGAGCTTTCACCTTGAGAGCTCACCGGAGAGCAGCCAGCACGGCCAGCCAGTGCCTGGTAGGAGCACCAGCAGAGGAGAAACCATCGGCATCTCGCCAAACTCCACGAAGGACCAAGCCAGAAAGCCAAACCCTAGATCTACAGCAGCAAAGAGAAAACCTAAGTCTACTCTATACAGGGGAGCACGGCCACCATCTCTCACTCCGTTCCGGCCGGCCTCGCCGGCCGAATCGAAGCAGAGCGGCGCCGGCGACACACACGCGACTCTCAAGGAGGAGGAGAGGAGAGAGAGGGTGGGAGGAGACTCGACTAGCACCATTGCCCCCGGATGCGAGTTCACCTTCTCCTCTGCAGGCAGTCACGTCCGTCCGTGATCTGTGACATATGTCAGTGCCACCACCACCGCACCGGTTTTGGGGCTGTGGGGTCGGAGCTAGGAAGAGAAGATGCCTGCCTTTGCAACGGCATCGTCCCGGAAAATTTACCCAGGCCAGCGAGGGCAGTGATATCCCATCTTGACGATGCATTCCAGTGATAATTGTACAGCATTCTGGCAGCGGCACTGAGATCCAGGGTTCAGAACAGGCGTCCCGTGAGGTTCCTATGGTTACATTCCCTATATGCTGTAGCTGTATACTCCCATCCCATGTATAGATTGCAGTCTTGCAGATTCTAGGTCGAAGCGATACCTGCAAAAAAAAAAGTCTCTACGTTCTTTTTTTTGACAGTTTTTTTTCTCTTTCTGATAATAAAGGTCGAAGTTTACGTTTGGTCAGAAAAGCAAAGCAAGAAAATACTGAAGGCCCAAACGGGACGCTGCTGGAGGCCCAGGGGCGCTGTGACCCACCCCATAGAGAGCCGATTATGGGCCCGGTTACGCCATCATCATCAACGGTTACAACCCTACCTACTAAGCCCATTACCGTAATAATAACCCCTGCAGGCTGCACTAGTCTCTCTCTCGGTCTCGCTTGACTCTTCTTCTCCTCGTTCTTGACCAAGGGCGACCCCGTCTCTCCCTCTCTCTCCGCCTCCGCCGAGGCCTCACGAGAATCCACCAGCGAGGCAGGGAGACGGGGACCCTTCCGCAGCCACCGCCGACCTACTCGCCGCCGTCCTCCTTCTGCCGTACCGGAGATCCGGCGGTTTCGGGTAACCGCTCTGCTTGCCCGCTCCACTTTCCCCCCAATTCTTATATCTGTCCCGGCGCGTGATCCCGTTTGATTGATGCATGCATGCGTGCTTAGATTAGCGAGAATTTTATCTGATGCTCTGTTTATCATTTTATCTGATGCTCTGTTTATCATCTGTTTGCTATCTGTTAGTAGTAGGTCCCGTGCTTGTTGAATTTGAAAAATTAGGGCGATTTGGAGATGGTTTCGCTACTGAAATTAGTAGGGTTAGTACGAGAATTATGGGTGTTCTTCGGGTAACTAGTTGATAACCACCAGTCCATCACCCTGGCAACGCGTTGGAACTGTTCTAGGGCATGCGTACCGGTGATCCGTGATTGAGCTAGGTTCAGTTATACACAATTTCTTGCGTATGTGTAGCTTGCTGTACCTGCTCTGTGCAATTGTATGGTTTTGCGCAGCAGGGTTTTGTACTGGTAACTAAATTGCGTGTCAGACTCAGTCCTTGTAGATGTAAAGAGCTAGGAAATTGAATGTGCGCAGTGTTTTCAGTTTTCTGCGCGGTTCTATCCATGCAAATAAGAGTTAAGGAGTTTACAGTGTAACAATTTTCAGTCCCAGTTCAGTAAGATTGCAAAGTAAACAAATTTGACTATGTGATATGCTTAGTTGGGACCAGGGATTTGGTTACCGGTCGAATTACCGCGGTTACCGGCCGGTAACCGGATTTCTCGACCCCCTCCGGTAAATGAGTTTACCGAGCAAAAAATTTCAGACCGCTTAAATTTGGATCAAATTCTTCCTCCCAAAATCTGTTTTAAATTTTATTTATCATTTTAAGTTTGAATTTCAAATTTTGAGTACGAATCTCGTCTGGTAACCGCCGGTAATTTTCCGGTTACCATGGTTACCGGACATCCCGGCCCCCTCCGAGATTTTTTTCAAAACGGTAACCAAAACCTTGGTTGGGACTGGTTCCTGAGAAGCTCGACCGTTGACGATTAAGTGTTGATTTAGTTTCACCCCCTCGTACTTCGTAAGCATTAATTATACCGAAGGTATTCAAAACCACATTTTTTTTGGTTGCATGCTTTTATCATTCTGAGTTTTGGAAGGTATTGAGTGATGCCCAGCTTTGTCCGTATGTCATGGCGACACGACATGCCGTCACACGCCAGCTCTCCTTTGCCCACGTCAAACGCGTGAATCATCTGAAGCTGCCCAATCGCTATTTTCTTTTAAGAAATCCTATGAAAGGTAGTTGTTAGCTGCCTTTAGCTTGCTTGAAGAACACATAAATCATTTTTTAAGTGATGGTGAAAAGTGAGGATAAGTAGACAACGTAAATCATTTGTCATCTTGGTTATGCGTGACAAACTTGATGATGTAGTAGGTCTAATTAAACAAACTTTGTCCTTTCCATCATCAAAGTTTGTATACACAAGCTGTGCCATCGGGAAATAAAGAAGGCCTGCTTTTACACGTCACTCCACTTTGACTTTGTGTAAGCTTTACGAGGTTTGGCATCTAGGTGTGATATTGACTTGATTCACAGCTCCTTCTAGTTAGTGCAAAATGCATGACACTGCCTTACTTATTTAGGAGGCATATGTAGCTACCAAAACCACCCTTTTGGTAGACTCCCAAGTCTTAACTGAAGGTGTAGGTTTATGTGCCTTTTTGTGTGTTCCTACTGGATCTGCTTGCACTGAAAATTCTTAGTCATTTGCTGTATGCTTTAAATGGATGATCTGAGGCTCTGAACTCTATTTATGGTTCGTGCGGATCCATGTAACTTGCTTTGTTAAAGTAGTTAAGAAATTAGACTCTTCTGCGTTTGTCCGTACTCCTTACTGTTTGAAAAGTATTGGCAGGGATCCTGCGAATACTCACTTTAGAGCATGAAAAGAAAAATTTGCCTTCCGACCGCACATAATGGGACAAGGTTGATAGGAAGTTGTGATTACGATTTACATAGTTTGTTTGATTTTATTTCCACTTCTGCTTGTGTTGTTGGTGATGATGATTTTCATTTTAATTTCACTTATTCTCTGTGTAACTCTAATCTTTTCTGTTTGGAATATTGTGATGACCTATCTTGAGTTCATATCTGTCCTGAAAATAGTTTTAAAACAGAGCTTCAGTCATATAAGAATTAATCCCCATTCATCTACGATATATTTTGACACAATGTCTGTAGTGTATCTTTTTTGTGATCTTTCTGATTAATCGAGATGAAAATTCTGTTGATCAATACCTGCAACTGTTTTCTCCAGAGCTTCGAAGATATTTGATTTTGGGCGAACAAGATCTTACATGGAGCCATCCTCGCAGCCCGAGCCTGTGATTGGTGTTGCTACTGCTGGCTCACAAGCATATCCTCCTGCTGCTGCCTATCCACCTCCAGCCATGTTAGCTGGAGCTCCTCCTGTCATTCCTCCTGGCTCAGTGCCATTCCCCACTAATCCTGCTCAACTCAGTGCTCAGCACCAACTGGTTTATCAACAAGCCCAGCAATTCCACCAACAACTGCAGCAACAGCAGCAGCAGCAACTCCGTGAGTTCTGGGCTAGCCAGATGGAAGAGATTGAGCAGGCAGCTGACTTCAAGAACCACACCTTACCACTGGCAAGGATAAAAAAGATAATGAAGGCTGATGAGGATGTCCGTATGATCTCCGCAGAAGCTCCTGTTGTCTTTGCAAAGGCATGTGAGGTATTCATCTTAGAGCTGACGCTCAGGTCATGGATGCACACTGAGGAGAACAAGCGGAGGACCTTGCAGAAGAATGACATTGCAGCTGCCATTACCAGGACCGATATCTATGACTTCTTGGTGGACATCATTCCTAGGGATGACATGAAGGATGAGGGCCTTGGGCTTCCGAGGGTGGGCTTGCCACCTGCTCTAGGGGCACCAGCTGATGCATATCCCTATTACTACGTGCCAGCACAACAGGTACCCGGAGTAGGAATGATGTATGGTGGCCAGCAGGGTCACCCAGCGACGTATGGGTGGCAGCAGCCTCAAGGGCAACAGGTCGAGACCCCCGAAGAGCAGGAGCAGTCTCAGTAGATGGTATAATGCAGTTATGACATGATCATGAACAAAGGCCTCTAAATTCAGGCTTGTATTAATTTATGCCCATCATTGTTGGCTGGAACAGTCTTCTGATTAGGTCTTAGGGTTATTGATGGTAGTTTCGACGCTGGTATGGCAGCGGTAGGAAAATGATTGTGATTTGTTAGGTGATTTGCAACTGATTTAGTAAAAAAGTACTTTCTTTCCCCTCAAGTCTCTAATCCAATAGTCCAAATGCTGGCCTGTGGAGAGCCCTGTAAGAAAGAAATGATTTGGAGGTTGATTTCTTGCCTCTGCTGGTTTGCCTCATTTGTCAATAATCATGCTGCCTGCTTTGCGAGAATCCTGCCTTCCTGATCTGGCAGCGACCAGAGCTTGAAGGCTACTCTTGAAGCATGAAAAACAGGTTGGTTCCTTGCTTTGCAGTGGATCCGATGCCTGTGTGTAAAAGATAGAACTGCCTGTCTACCGCCTGTTTGAGGAATACCGGGGGGCACATATTATTGTTCTTTACAGTGTGACCGTTGAAACGATGTGCTTCGGTGTATGTGCATTCCCATTTTGCAGCTTATTTTATTGGAGTCATGTGCAGCATGCCAGTATGTTTCGTACATGATTATATCATTCTTTAGATACAACCTGAGTAAAATGTGCTGTGTAGGACAGCATAATGGAAAACAAATTATGTGTACTCATAGCTTGATCTGTACACCTAACAGAGACAAGCAGATGTTCTTGAGCTTGTCTCTTGAACTGTTGGAACTACTATTTAGACTCCATTTATGACAACAATTAAATTTGCACCCAAAGTAAGCAACATGTTTACTTGTTCTCATAACATAATCTCCCATCTTAAAAAAAAACTCATATTTCCTGGTTGCTCTCCCATCTTCAAAAAAAGAAACTCATCTTTCCTGGTTGCTTCTTGGCAGTTGGCACATCGATGCCTGTGTCATTGCTGTAAAGCAGTGTTGGTTGTTGGCATAAGCTTTACGAAACCTCTTCCATTTCCGATGCCCTCTGATTATGGGTAAACTTAATCAGTGGCTGAAAAGAAAGGATGATTACTGGGAACTGTTCTACACTTGTACTCCACCACATGATCATCAAGGAGTCGGTTTCTTCTCCCCATCAGTGCACTATAAATAGAAACCATGTCCTTCTCTGTGTAGACAGCACTCAGAGGACGGGTATGCAATGTGTAAATGGAAATTTTACTTTTGGATCTCATGTGTGTGAATGTGGGTGAGAATGCTCGTTTACTAACATTTACTTTTGGACGTGCAACGATCTAAAAATTAACTAGCATGCTTACACAGTTCTGAATCCAAGTTTTTTGTACTTTGAGATCATATTCTTGCTGTTTGTGCATATGTTCAGAAACAGCACTGTTAACATTCCAATTCCAACATGTTTGTTTACCAAATAACATGAACCCTGAACGTTTGTTTTTGCGTGAACATGAATATATTGGGCTTATGCGTAGGCATTAATTTTTGGACATACCTCCTACAATGGTAACTATATTGCCTGAAAAGGTGGAGATATCTAAGGGATAATTAATTATCTTTTCCTCTCTCCGATATTTACTCAACTAGTTACAAATGATTTTTATACTTGAGGCTACTAAAAAAGGACACTACGGGAAAGCCACAAGACGCCGACGGCCGAATTATACGCCGACGGCCAAATGTCGGGGCCGTCGGCGTATAAGGCGAGCTAGGGAAGCCGCGAACGCGGCCGTCGGCGTAAAAACCCCGTCGGCGTAGCCCGACATACGCCAACGGCAGCCGTCGGCGTACAAGGCCCGCCGTGACGGCACGCAAACGGGGCTTTACGGCATTGATACGCCGACGGCGGCCGTCGGCGTCTACTTTTTTCTATTTTCCATTTAATATGAAATAATTCATATCTTTAAATCCGTAAATCGAAATTTAACAAATTAAATGTCTAAATCGATTAGAAAAATGAGAGGAATCCAAATATGAAATCCATAAAATCTTTTTCACCATGCACATGACATTTTGTAACATATGTTTGGTACTTGCTTAATTAAAAAGTCATTTTTGACACTTAAAAAATGGAAATGATATTTATGAAAATATTTTGGAAATTGTTTTTGGCAACAATGTTTTGCATACCAAGACACCCCTATGTGTCAAGTATGGACACATTATCACAAACTATGGCATGAGGATGGCCATAACTTGGTCATTTGACGCGAAATCTATACATGTATTGATATTTAAGAGGCAAATGCCCCAACCAAGTGTCCTCCCAAAAACTCTGCATGAAACACATCCTTATACTGAAAAGGGTTCCAAACTAGAAAAAAAATTAGATCTTTGTTAAACTAACCTAGAATTGAGAGTCTCGTTTTAGAAAACATTGATTCAAAAATAACCCAGCCTTTGTAAAGCACCCTTTTGTACTTGAAAGAAAGATATCATATAGAGAACCATATTGCTAAGAGCATAATTGATAAGAACAAGTTGTCCACTATAAGATAGTGACTTTCCTTTCCAACTCCAGGGCCACTTTTCTAATCTTTATTCAACTTGTTTCCATTTCGAATAACACCCAAAATTCGAGATGGATCATAATTTCAAGATACAAGATAGGGTATTGACCCCGATGACACCCAAAATTCCCGGTATATTGCGCCTCAGAATCTATGGCATCACCAAACTAAAAAATCCACTCTTTTAGAAGCTGATATTGAGTCGAGAGAGCTTCTTAAAAGCGCATAACACAAATTTGAGATTGATAGCCTTTCCAAGTTAATATTGTATGATGGAGAAATCCATCATCTAGAAGGTGAAGAACCACCTCGTTGATATGACCATGTGCCTTAGCCTGCTCAACAAGAATGGCGAACGTGTTTGCCATAATATGGGTCACCTTGTTGGAGACCCTTCTTTGTTTCAAAATAATGACCAATATCATTGAGTATTGAATTTGATGACCACACTACCTCCAGAGATAAATCTTTCAACCCATTCATACAACATAGGAGAAAATCCGTAGAGTTTGCCGAAGAAAATGCCATATCACCTTACCATATGTCTTCTCGAAGTTAAGACGACTATGTTTAACTTCTTTCTAATGTGTCTCATGTATCGTCAAGTATAATACCACCACCAGATCCAAGATATTTATAACTTGCATAAATGTCATTTGAGTGGGGGCATGCCACATGGTAAACTGTCCCATGTAGTCGGTTATTTACAACTTGAAATTTTAAACTAAATTAACAAACATATTGTCTGGAATTGTTGAATCCAGATTACTTCCTTTAACTTGGGTACCCAATTATTTCACTAATGTTGAGCCTAGACAAATCAATGTTCCAATTATGAAGGCGATGGAATATTGTCATAAGTCGTCATAAATCCTATCACAGAAGTATCAGTAAAACTCTGTAAGGAAGTTGTCCAAACCAGGTGTTTTGTTATGTTCTATCTGGAACACCGTCTCCTTTACTTCCTTCTTATTAAAGGGAGAAGTTAAGAGATTTTTTTAGATGAATGATTATATTGTTGTTTATCCAGAGTTGTTAGAACCACAACTATTGGGGCAAGGGTTTCATAAAACCACAAGTACGGATTTTTTTCTTCACAAAACCACACTACAACAAACTGATCATGTAGAGACGCGTTTCATGGGACGCGTTTATATTCGTCTTTAAAGTATTAGAGCACCTCTACGTAGGGACGTATCTTGAGACGCTCCATATAACGTCACGTCGTTTACTTTTAATAGACAACCAAATAAATAATTTTGCTAATTTATGAATACTAAGGACGCAGGCTTGAGACGCTTTAGAAAACGTGTCAACAGAAACAATAGAGAGAGAGGGTAATATACGTTTCCAAAAAAAATAGAGAGTAATATACGTAGACTCAAATCGACGTTGTCAGCTTTTCCTAAACATGGAACGACAAGAGTTGGATCCAAACACGAAAAGGTACCCTTTTTTCCTGGTTGCAAAAGAGGCATAATAGAACTGGATCCAAATACCAAGCCGTCCTTTTTTTCTCACATGACGAAAAGGTATCTTTTCTCCCTGATACGCCATGTCTAAACAAATCCCAGATGCGCCGCCAAAGTAACGACCGCATGCCTCATAATTTGCTTTGCGATCTGGTTATTGAGAAAAGAACTACTACGCCGGCGACACAATCCAAGCTTTTGGTGTGGCATCAAGCCTACAATTTTCTCGCCTGAGAATCTCCTCCGTGGCCGCATTTGACAGGTTAATTTCTATCTTCTTACTTTGGGTTGTGCATAATCTGAATCTTTCATGTGAATCGGCTCCAACACCATGGGTATTCTTTTTGAATAATATACTCGAGAGCATAATGGGCAGGGATGGTCGTTAAATCTCTTTCCCACTATATGACTGCTTGCTCAAAAAGAAAACTCAGATGTAACTACATAGAAGCTGGCTTGTGATATGCTCCTGGACCTGTCAGTAAGGGCAGTAGCATAATTAGGTGGCGAGATCCATATTGCAATTGTCAATCTGAAGCAAAAAATCTGGAACTTTGTAGAGAAAATAAGGCAGGCACTTAGTTTAGCAATTTCAGTGGTTTGACATAAACATGCTTTCTTAGGAGGACTGATTAAGTAATCTTCAGAAGAACCATATGAATGATCAAGGAAACAAAAGGCCAACTTCATCCAAACAAACCGAACGCAGTCAAGGGACAAGTTACAAGCAACTACTTATATATCTAGTACTTATCCTCATACATTTATATCCAATCTGATCACCTGTCAAACTTCACTTGCATACTTATTTTTTCAGGTCTTTACATACCGTATTAATGTTTTCTACCGTGTTTATGTTGACAATTCTATTATGAAATTAGGGACCTAAGGACAAATAGAGTTATGCAACTCCAGTGCCAGTGCCCCTTGCATACTTGTATTTCTCTGAACCAAAGGTTCATGTGTTGGAGGACATATAATAACTGATTTACTTTTCTTTTATCCCCACAGCATACTGAAGTGCGAATGGGTCGAGAATGGATGAGTAAACCAAGAGCAAGTGTCGATTATAAACATGGTGTCGAGGAATTCCTATCTTTTGCATACCGTCATGTTCCGGTTGGTGAAAAAATCCTTTGTCCATGTGTAAATTGTGGAAACAAAGTAAGACTAAATTCAGATGAAGTGAAAACCCACCTGCGGTGTGATGGTATTCTTCAAGATTATACTAGATGGGCTTTCCATGGAGAGGAATGCGATCTCTGTTTTAAATAGCCGGCTATCACCCGGCTATAACCCGGCTATAGCCTCGCAAGAGGGTCCGCGCTATAAATAAGTCCTTTGTAGGCTAAATGGGTAATAGCCGCTAATAGCCCAGCTAAATGAATTTAGTCTCAATTTAGCCCCTTAGCCGCTATATTCCGGCTCAGGGTTCCAAAAAATTTGATCAAAATTTGTCCCACCCGGACCAAATTTGTCTTGTTCTGCCCAACTTTATAGCCCAAATGTCAATCTTAGCCTAAATTCTTCTCGTTCCCTCCGCTCTCTCTCCCGAAAATAGAACCAAGAGGGGCGACGGCCATGGCATTTGTGAAATATTGATATTTATACAAATATATGCTGCACAAATATAGTTTTTTTCCATTATTTAGCAAAACGGCTATAAGGCTTTAGCCGCGCTATAGCCCGGCTATAGCCTTTTGTAGTTTCCAAAATCGTCGGCGCTAAACACAATAGCCCGCTATTTTAAACAGAGAATGTGATGCACCATCTGTCGCATTTTCACACATATTAGAGAACAATAATAAATTTGCTTTTGCTGGTATTCCGAAGAATAATGGTGTACAGGATCATGGCCACAAAAGAATGGACGACATGTTAGGTCTCGTAAATGCTACATTTGGTACCAAATTCAGTAACAGCTACGAATCACTGTCAAGCCCATCTGATGGTGTTCAGTCTGAATTTGGAAATATGGAACCGGATGTGGCCGATAGTTGGAATGCTCCATATGAAAAAGGTGATGAAAAGAAAGAAAGCTTCTTACATGATGCTAACATAAAGTTACACAATGGATGTGAAGCATTTTCAAGGTTGTCATTTCTAGTCACCATATATCACTTGAAAGTCTTACATGGTTGGTCACAGAAATCATTCACGGCACTACTTGGTGTATTATCTGATGCACTTCCTCAAGAGGCAAAGTTACCAAAGAAGTATCATGAAGCCAAAAAGATCATTCTTGGTTTGGGGCTTGAGTATGAGAAAATTCATGCATGCCCTCAAGATTGCATGCTTTTTCGAGGTGAAAGAGCAAACCAAGAGTACTGTCATGTGTGTGGTACATCTCGTTGGTTGACCGATAATGAGGGAGATGCTCCAATTTTGTCTAAGAAGAGCAGGAAGATACCAGCAAAGGTGTTGCGGTACTTTCCTTTGATACCAAGGCTCCAAAGGCTCTTTTCAACTACCAAAACATCTGATGACATGCGTTGGCATGATGAGGGACGTACGAAAGATAATGTTTTGCGTCACCCAGCAGATGGAGAGTGTTGGAAAGATCTTGATTTCAGATTTCCCGAATTTGGTGACGATGCCCGTAATGTACGCCTTGGTCTTGCAAGTGATGGTTTTAACCCTTTCAGAAACATGAGTTCAAAGCATAGTACTTGGCCGGTGATGCTTATTCCATACAACCTACCACCTTGGGTTTGCATGAAACAAACATCTTTAATTTTGTCAATGATCATTCCAGGACCACATTCCCCTGGTAATAATATTGATGTATATTTGCAGCCATTGGTTGATGAGCTCCTACAACTGTGGGAGGGTGTGGACACATATGATGATTCTACGAAGCATAACTTTCCTCTTAAAGCTGCATTATTGTGGACTTTGAATGATTTCCCTGCATTAGCGTACCTTTATGGTTGGAGCACAAGTGGTAAATATGCATGTCCATCTTGTGCTGCATTTACAAAATCCAGATGGCTAAAGAAAGGGAAGAAATGGTGTTATATGGGTCATCGCCGATGGTTGCCAGAGGATCATTTATATCGAAGAAGCAAGATGCAGTTTGATAACACTGAAGAGACAGAACCCGCACCTGAAACTATGACTGGCAGCTCAGCTTTGAAAATGTTGCAGGGCAGAGTGTTTGTGTTAGGCAAAAAGATCAAAGTAGCTACAGAAACAAAAGGCAAGAAAGGAGGCAAAAATGTTAAAAAAGGGAAAGCAAACAGTGAGGATCAGAAGCGTAAGAGAAATGTCAACAAGAATAAATCAGGTACGAAAAATAAGCATGACGAAAAGAAGCCGGAGGATTGGTTTAAAAAAAAGTCAGTATTCTTTCAGTTGCCCTATTGGGAGGGCAACAAGTTAAGGCATAATCTTGATGTGATGCATATAGAAAAAAATGTATGCGACAATTTAATTGGGACATTGTTGGATATTGATGGGAAAACAAAGGATGGTTTTAATGCACGAGACGATTTGAAGGATATTGGAATTCGAACAAACCTTCAGCCTTTTCCAGATGACAAAGGAAAAGATATATACCGCCCTGCACCTTTCACTATGTCTAGGGAAAAGAAGGAAATTCTTTGTTCAATCATCAAGAAGATTAGGACCTCTGATGGTTATGCGTCATATATTGCAAGGTGTGTCAATATGAAAGATTGTACATTGAGTGGTATGAAAAGTCATGATTGTCATGTTCTTATACAAGAAATTCTTCCCATAGCACTTCGATCTTGTTACCCCAGCAAAGAGGTCATGACAATAGTTATCCGGTTGGGTAACTTTTTTAAGAAGATATGCTCCAAAGTTTTACAAATATCTGAGCTTGACGAATTGCAAGAGAGTATTGTGATGACACTGTGTGATATGGAAAGAATATTTCTTCCCTCATTTTTCACCGTCATGGTGCATTTAATGGTCCACTTAGTCGAAGAAGTTAAACTTGGCGGTCCAGTGCACTACCGTTGGATGTATCCTCTAGAAAGGTATGCAATTTCAGTTTTATTTTGTCTCTTTAACAACTCATGAAAATAATATTTTATATATATATAGATATTTTGTTCGGCTGAAGTCATTTGTACACAATAGAGCTCATCCAGAGGGTTCGATCGCTGAAGGATATATTGGTGATGAATGCTTGACCTTCTGTTCAAGATTTCTAGAAGGAACTACACGTTTTACAAAACCATCTAGAAACCCAGATCCTTCAGATAACATAAAGGACATGTATATGTTTGATACTGCTGGTCAATCAATTGGAAAGGGAACCATAGTAAGCCATTTCGATAACCAACTTCTTCTGCATGCACATCGATATGTCTTGCGACACTGTGATGAGCTTAAAGATTTGCGCAGGTATGTACTAACCCAATACTTATGTATTTTTACAAAACTTGATGAAATGACGCTAGTATTAAGTTGCTCTACTTGTTGCAGAGAATTTCTGGACCATGAGAAGGGCAAACAATCTTCTGTAGCTAATTTGAATGATTTTGGCACTGATATGTTGATTAACAAACACTTTGCTGATTGGTTGGAACAAAAGGTACAATTAATCATGCTTCTACACAATGCACTTACATGAACCCCGAACTAAATGCAAATTCTTTTTATATACAGGTTTTAGAACATGATGGATTGGGATTCCCTGAAAAGATAAGAGCACTGGCTGCAAAACCAAATAAATATGGTGTGCGTTACAGTGGATATATCGTTAATTCTGTTTTATGCTATATATGTAATTCGTACTTGGTGCTTGGAAACCGGCAAAAATTAAAGCTGGACACCGGTTGGACAATCAGAGCGAGCAGAGAGAGATGCGGCGAGCATGCGCGCAGGTGCAGGTTTGGGGTGTGCTTGCTAGCATCGATCGATTGGATCATACGCTGTATGTAACGTGCGTTATTTTCGGCTACGTCTCGGTAAGATTGTCAATCTCGCTCAAGCACGTGTATGTATCTAAATTTTCTATAATCCGTGTTACCTAAATTGTATTGCTAGGGTTTTCAAATTTAAAGGTATTATAATTGAGAATCTGATTGCTTTTTGAAAAAAATTACTTAATGGTTCGCATCTATTTATAATTGAGTATTATTTTTGCGTGCCGGCAATAAGTTTTTCAATGTGCTACTTTTATGTATACTATTGCTTGGTATTCACCGTGTATGGTTACACGTGGACACCGGGACGTTTTTGTTCTAGGTCCGCCCCTGCTATTACCTCTCAGACTCTGTATTTACTCTGATCTGTAAGTGTCAAGTGTTTGTGAACCCTGCATTATTGGGATATCTGTCTAGTTGTTTTTTGAAATCTCATTCCCCGTTCTGTACTTAGTCTGTCTAGTTGTTTTTTAAAATAAAACCTCTGAAATCCATGTTTGATCGTGTCTTAAAAAAATTCTGAATCACTGTCGTCATCCTGTACTTTTATAATGATGCATACTATGATCTGCCATTAATGGTTTTCATGTCATGGATGAGGACCAAATTGTAGTGTTCCTATGTCTGCAGTTCCATAATCTCACAATTGTTAATTCAGTTTTTTGCACTGTGGAAAGGTTGACTCATTTTGCATTCGTTATGACAGATATAATGTCGAGTATACCTCGACGACTACGAAAGATCAATTTTTCTGAACATGATGCAGAAAAGGGAGAGCTCAATGAAGATGGTTTACAAGGTCCTCCAGAGATTGAAAATATATTACCAGCGATGCCTCATGAATCTACTAGCGCAATAAAGATAATCTGTAGGTTTTGCTATAAATCTTCCATGTTACATATGATTGTCATTTGCCACCATTATATACATCTTTGTGATATTCCTACATGCAGGGCCCAATGGGGACACGCGACAGATACTGGGGGTTTTTCGAAATAAATATATTTCGAATTTGAAAGGAGGAAAGATTATTGTGGGGACTGATCAAAATGGAGTTCCAAATGAAAGGTCAGGTTCCATTCTTAGCAGTTATCTTACCGAACTAGCACAAAACTCGACAATTGCACCATTGCATATTCCAAGATGGGACAATGAGATGTTTGAGGCAAAACAACAGGAGATGATTAGACTTGTTGAGGTAAAACTTCACAACACGATACTGTAACATAAATTATTATGTTTATTAACATTTTAACAATGCACTTTGCTTCCTGAAGGTAAAATTTGCCTACCCTCCGGAGACAATGCAACTTACACGAGACTGGATCCTAATGACACTTGCAAAAAAGTGGAGAGCCTACAAATCCCGCCTAAAGAAAAAGTATTATAATCGTAACACAAGGTCTTTGGATGAAATTGGGAAAGACGTTCCACCTGGTGTTAATGAACATCAATGGCTTTCTCTTGTTGGAATTTGGTGTCAGGATGCCCACATGGTACTACTTTATTTTCTCATCTTTAAACTGCATTTGGAAATCAGTTTTCTACCATTACTATTGTTTAAATCTCTCTTACTTGCAGAAAATATGTCTAAAAAATTCTGAGTGTGCAAAGCAACAGAAGAATTCACACACCACCGGGAGGAAAGGCCATGCTCGGCTCCTTAAAGAGATGGTCTAAACTTGTTATTAAGAAAACTAAAGATCTTCTAACAGAAGTATGATTACTAAACCATGTCATTTACTTTGTGTAACAGGAAACTGAAAGGAATGGAAAGGTGAGCAAGATTGAACTATGGGATGAAGCCCATAAAAGAAAGGACGAAAATAATAATTGTGGCAATGTTAATGCAATGATGGTATGACTCTACTTATTACATATTTAGAGAATAAATGTGAGCAAGTTCATTATATGAATGATGTGTTTATTTCATAGGACACAACTCATGCGGAGTTATCTAAAAGAAAATTAGATGGCAAGGAAAGTCTTTCACTTGCAAAAAGGAAAAAGCTTCGCGGCTTTTATCATGATAAGTATTGGAGCCACGTAAAGGTTTCTCAAGGAATGGCTTTTGTGGAGGATTCTGTTCAAGACAAAACGGTTCAGTTTAAGCTCCGAGCTATTGGAGATAATGTAGAAAACATGCAAGATGAGTTCCAAATGATGCGTGCGTTCATCGCAAAAAAGTTCCCTGGAGAGGATTATAGAAATGTAATGGAAGATGAAAAAAATGATGAAGTTAGCACCTGGACCGATCTCTTTGTGGAAAAATAATTTAATGATCATCTATATACTCTTATCATGTTCTTGTTGCAGGTTGACCTTCATGAAGCTACTGATAATTTTATCCGACATGAAATAAATAATGATATTGGAGAAGCACCTCACACTATGCACACTTCAGCAAACACTTTCCAGGTGACACACTAGTTTTTACCTAATAGTTTCTTAGTTAACAAGTATGTTACATTCCTTAAGTATTGTTTGTTGTAAGCAGGAATTGCTTCCTGGAATGTGTAGTACAATGAAAGATGGTTGTGCAGATTCATCCTTGCCACATAAGGACATGATTACAAAGGTATGTTAAACGTCTTTTACTCATTTAGGAAACTGTTCCTAATTCTTAGCATGAACCGTAGGAAGCACAGCCAGAAATATATGCTAAAGAACTTCAAGATTGTGTACCACGTGCTCAGGTTACTAAGAAGGTATATGCTACTGTGGTGTGCATTTGGAATCGGTGTGGCTGTAGTGATTTCTAAATGTAATATTATTGATTATTTATTTTCATCCACAATTGCAGCAACCGTGTCCTGAAAATTATGGCAAAGAGAGTTATGCCAATTCATCTTTAGGACGTCGGCGCATAGTTGCTATGGTGCAAATGAATTCACTCAATCATCAGACCATATCAAAAAATTATCTGTTATATGTAAAGTTTATATGATCTTTGGTTGCAGAAAGCAAACAATGAAAACTCCACTGAAGCTGATGAAGGTTGTTCTGTATCATCTTTGCCACATAAGCAACCTTCTAACAAGGTACACAGATTTTCTGTTTCGTACAAGTAGTAGTGCCACTTTTTTACATGTTGTGTTTCTTCAAGTTACAGGATTCTGAAGTCTATTTGTTTTCGGCAAACCCAAGAAACAAAAACAAAGTTGTAGGGATAGGAACTTTGATGAGTCAAGACAAAACATATGTGGTTGGAGGAAACATGCTTGGAGATCAATACTATGGAGTTCTTATTAACCGTCTTACAGAGATTTCAGATGAAAATTGCCTAGACCGTATGAAGATATTCAAACTGTCAAAGACGCATTTGGTCATGTAATTGCTTGGCCTAAGTTCATTGTAAGTACATTTTCATATGTACAAGCATTACATTCCCTTGTCAGTTTTGATGCTAGCTTAATTTTTTATAAACTTTGTGCTTTGTAGGTCAAAAAGAAGAAATCTAGCTCGAACCAGACAAATAACAACCTGGTATGTTACAATTTTCTGATATGGGTGTGCTTTGATTTAACATTTAAATGTGTATTATGTTTTGTGCCAGCACATAGGCAAAAGGATGCATGTTGTAGCCGGGGATAGTACATCTTTGTCATGCCGGATTAGTCATGTTTTATATTTTATCAAATAAACTTGTCATATGTCCCTGTACTTGATTATTTCAGGGAGTTTCTCACCTTTGCTGTGACTTCTTTTGCAGGTTAATTGTGGAGCTAAACGACTTAAAAATGAATGAAGATGGATGGGAGGAAGCATTTGTTTTCGCCTCGACTAGACTATGGAGGGCTCTACTATCAGTTTAGAAAGATAATGGACACTATATAGGATATTTTATTATTTCTTGCTTGTTCACGATCCTTCCCAGTGTATTTGCACATAATTAATATTATATTTGATCTAGTTCCAGTTTTTATTAGCTATTACTACAATTATTTCATTCAGCTCTACGGTCTGCAGTTTTCAGTGTTCGCTCCTATGGTCCAGCCTTGTACGGTGCATGAGCTTTCAAATATATTTAAAAAATATGTTTCCACCTAAATTTCTGAATAAAAGCGAATTATACCAGCATGTCTCTTGAGACGCTTTATTAAAAAGAAAAAATAAATTACGTATTTGCACCTCGTCGTAAATACGTATATACATAATACGTATAAGAAGGATGTACGTCCAGCATACGAAATATAGATAAATTCATGTATATATCATGTATAAAATATTATACACTCTACACGGAGAAAACATCTCAAACCTTTGTTGCGACGCAAATATAGCGTGTCTACAGTAATAGAGACGTTACAAAAGCGTATTTATTAAATCGTCTTTATATGTGTAGACATGCTTTTAAACGTCTCACTGAAGCGTCCTTACATCTGTACACACGCTTAGCGAGCGTCTTTATATCATTTGAGACGGTGCATAAGAAGACGTTTTAACGACGCTTTATGGAAGCGTCTGTACAACCCTCTAGTGATGAAATATCGCGTCTCTAGCTCCAAATTTGGCGTCACTACGTGACTAGTGTGTTGTAGTGCCACAACTAGGGGGGGGGGGGCAAGTCCCACTACTTACGTACACGTGGAAAACAAGTAGGTTTTTTGTTTTTGTCTCAGATCAGTGAGGAAACATTGCTTGAACTTCTGGATTTTATTTTTTCAAAAGTTTGAATTTTTTGTCAAAATTTGGCCTAAACTTACAGAACCTGGTCAAATTTCAAAACTATTGGTAACTAAATCTATATTGAACTTCTGGTTTTTTTTGGAACCTTTTAGAAAATTTGTGTTTTGTCAAATTTGGCCTAAACTTACAAAAACTGCCCAAATTTTAAAACTACAAATCAAGATCGTCTAATATTTTCCCTGTTTAGTAACTACATCTATTTTTGTACAGATTTTTTCAGAATTTTTTGAAACTCTTTTTTTGTCGAGTTTGGGTCTGGAAAATAAAATAAATAAACTGACCGGTTTGCCACATGTACCTGTCTGTCAGAAACACTGTCAAATGGGCTAAATAGTATGTTTTGGATTATTTGAAACAAGTTACCCCCAAAGTCGTGTGTTTGTTAAAAAATTCCCTTGGTTGTTGTACTGTGAAACCTTTGCACCAATAGTTATGGTTTTGTGAAATTTGCTCGAGCTGTTAATTAGGAAGTATCATACGGTTGTTCCAAGATTCTATAAAAACTTGACTCCCCACCACACTCATTCGTCGGTACGAGAAACAATCTGGCATTGATCTAAAAATATATGCAATATTTAGGACCACATTTTGTTACACGGGACACATTGTTTAAAATTAACTAGACGCTAAGGGCAAACATTTGGGATAAAATGAGCATTTCCGGTCACCTATAAAATATGTCAATTCATACAAAAGAAAAACAAAACATACAACGAGCCCATCAGTTCTTGATCCATGACTTCTCCCAAATGAAAATGAAAAAGAAAATTTGCTCTTCGTCGATCACACAATGCAGTTAATAACATTCAACTGTAATTCATATGGGCTATATAGGAGTAACTAATTAAAATGCAAAATCTCCCGGGACTTGACAACTCTCCATGCATGCATGGACCAATATTGTATTTCAGAAAAAAACATCACGGAGCCATACGATCGAAATGAACCATAACCAAGCTGCAGGCATCATGCAAGGTATCATGCACGGCCGGTGATGAACCAAAATGACCAAGATAAAACCTCTGCCACATTTTATTCCCCCATTCCCAAAACGGGAGGTCTCCCCAGCTAGCACCCCATGTGGAACAAGGTGGCGATCCCCATCAAGGCAAGCAGTGCAGCCACTGTGGTCAATACGGTGCTGCTAGCTTTCTAGGGTTTGTTTCTTGGGCGCAGTGGCAAGTGTCACTGTCTCTGGCCAATGTGATAGGGGCCACCACGGTCAGAGGGCGGTTACACGTCCACGCACAGCACCCACCGAGCTGAGAGAGAAAACGTTGCTTTCGCCGGTGCCTTGTGAGGCCATGCAGATCGTCCGTTGCACTAGCTCTAGCTAGCTGCACATCAATCCTGAATCCTGCTCGATCTCCTCACGCACTCGCATGTGTATTCATGGCACTCTCTCCATCTCTCGTACACAGTGCATACAAGGGAGCAAAACTTGTTGTGCAGGCTCAAAACTCTCTCTCTCTATGTGTGACCTGCAGCGTATCGCAAGGCTCGTGCATATTGCAGGTTGCATCATTGCATGCACTGGTCATGCTCATGTGGTCATCTAACTACTGGGGGATGAGCTAGTAGTGTAACCTTCGTTGTACAACATTCACGTCTTGCAAGAACTTATATATAGTACTCCCTCCGTTCCAAATTACTTGACATGCATTTGTCTAGTAACGAATGTATCTAGACACTAAATAATTATAGATACATCTGTATTTGGACAAACACAAGTCAATTAATTTGGAACGGAGGGAGTACCTAGGGTGTAGTCAGCGAAAGAGAAGAGTTTTAAGCATTATTTGTGCAATAAACACGTGTAGCTTCCGAGTTCAAGTGACCTTGTTCTAAAAAAAATCGAAAAGTTTATTTTTGCGTCTAAAAAAAATCAAAATAAAACATACAAGTACATATACATGTCTACTATATATGTGAAGCCAAATTTGCAGCGGGATATCTTTTCATATATGATCTGCACAAAAGACAAATGTGGCAAGTAAAATGAGTTTTTTTCTGCCGTTTTAGAGCCATGATTTTGTTTTTTTAATTTGTGTAGCCTATATAGCGTATTATTGAGAAAAACTATACAGATATATAGATAACATATGTATTTATCTACATAAATTGTTTTAATTTTTTGAAACTTCAAAAATACCATTTTCGATTGTTTTTTAAAAATCAGACTCACGGGAGCGCTGGGGAGCAAAAAATCCCCTCTCTTGTGCGTGCATAATTAATTATTTGATGGGAAAAAGTATCGACGTGTACAATGAACAGCCAACGCGTATATGTAAGAAAATCTCAAATAGTCAAGTAGTCAACCATGCACGCCAGTGAAGACACAAAGAGAGTGCAAGAAAAAGCAGCTTTATTTACAACCAGTCAAAACTGTCAGCTAACGAATTATTACTGCTGACCATTTACCTTTTCGGTTTACTTGGACTGCAGGCAGGATATGAGGAGAGTGTAGACCTAGCTAGCTAGCTAGCAAGTAGTACTGCACCCTTACTCTCCTTCTATATATGTCTCCCCTTCTGCACCCCCTGCCTTAGCCTTTGAAGCAAGCACTACACAAGGTAATGTGCACATATCACCACTGCTACTCCTCCTGTCTCTCCATCCTTATGATCTGTGCGAAAAAGAATGCTCCTTTGTTCTTTGCAGATTTAGTGAAAATTTTCTACTTCCGATCGTGTGTTCTTTTTTATTTATGATGAGCTAGGTAGCTCTTTGGCTCTTGGCAAATTAAGAGGCCGGACCGCATCTGGCTAGCTAGTTCTACATGATAATTGCGATCTACTTCTGATTCCTATTGTTCGATTAGCTAGAATTAGTGGGCGCTAGCTAGATCCGGTTCATTTGATGCATGAGTTCTTATTTGTTTCATCTTGTTGTTCCTGCAGAAAGAGCGGAGAGGCAGAAAGCAACAGCTCGGTGGTTCCTGCTTGGATCGATCGTGATGGGTCGCGGGAAGATCGAGATCAAGCGGATCGAGAACGCGACGAACCGGCAGGTGACCTTCTCCAAGCGCCGGGGAGGGCTGCTGAAGAAGGCCAACGAGCTGGCCGTGCTCTGCGACGCCCGCGTTGGCGTCGTCGTCTTCTCCAGCACCGGCAGGATGTTCGAGTACTCTAGCCCCGCCTGCAGGTACGTTCTTCCATGATCTACCACTTTCTTTTTCCTTTCTTTCGACGTTTGGAGGAGCACCGGTCTACTAGCCCACTAAGTTGTTAATTCTTCATTCTTACTCTGTGTCGTGCGCTGAGAACTGAAATTCTATGTTTTGCTAGTGTGCTTCTACCTTGATTTCTTGCGATCTGTCTAGTGAAGAGAGATGCCGTCTTTTCCCTTTAGCATGTCATCTCAAAGCCTGGATTTTGTTTTTGCTTTGCGAATGAGGATTTTGTTTGCCCGTCTGGATCAAGGTTATGTGCTAATCTATCATTATACCCTAGATTCAAAACTCTCCTAGTGGGTTTCTTATTTCGGAATTATATTCGAGTACATTATTCAGATTGGTCGATGCTGAATCGTTTTTTTTTTTTGAATTTGGTCGATGCTGAATTGTTGATAACAACAGCCATGAACATGGGTGTCAGCTGCTTATATATATTCAGCAGACAACCCAAAACCAAAAGGGTAATCTGGACATGAAGAAATATATATGATCATAAAGTTCAAACCTTACCATGCATGCTCCCTACTGTTTTATAGTGAATCCAAAGAAACATTATTTGACTATATCAAAACCTATTTTTGGTAGAAGCTAGCGCTTTGTTATTGTAAACTGGGTGCAGCTAGCTAAATTTATTCAGTAATTCACGTGATATATGGATCCAGAAATGCACAAAACTATATTAATTTCCTAGATAATCTGTCTGATATTCGACAAGAATTAGCTCCTGATTTGCATGAATTTGTCACATTATATATGCTAGCCAAGTAGCCATCACCACCGCAATAGTCATCAAAATACACTAGTTAACTAACACATGGTGCATGTTTTTTCTCACCTGCAAACTAGCTAGTCAACTGAATTAATTAATTAATATTATACAATATCTAATGGTGCAGCTTGAGGGATCTCATTGAGCAGTACCAGAACGCCACCAACAGTCAATTTGAGGAGATTAACCACGATCAGGTAAACACATATATATTAGCATTGTTAATTAATGTGGCAGTGTTTAGTAGCTCCACTAACTGATTTCTGGGGAATTTATTGCCATTATGCATTCATGGATGCAGCAAATATTTGTGGAGATGACACGGATGAGGAATGAGATGGAGAAGCTGGAAAGCGGCATCCGGAGGTACACCGGCGACGACCTCTCCTCCCTCTCCCTCGCCGATGTCAATGACATCGAGCAACAGCTGGAGTTCTCTGTTGCCAAAGTTCGTGCAAGAAAGGTAAAAAATTAATTCATGCCATCAACTAGCTAGTTACTATCAAATCCTTACAGCACAATACTAGCACATGAACTACTATTAAGACTAGTTCTATCATTAATTGATGTACTAATTACCCTGTTAATGCATGACTTGTACTGTCTTGTTCTTGGCTTCTTGCAGCATGAGCTCCTGAATCAGTAACTCGACAACTTACGTCGCAAGGTGACGGATTGTTAATCGCTCATTTCCCATCTGCTATTTTTGTTTGTAAAATCGTGTTAAATATTGACATCTGCTACCGATTGATCAATTAATAGGAGCATATCTTGGAAGATCAGAACAGTTTCCTGTGTCGTATGGTAATGAACCGAACCTGCTTAATTAACTTTATATTGGTTAGAACTTTTTGCTGAAGCAAACATCTGCATGAATGTATGAATTATAATGATTTTATATATGTGTGTGCTGCATTGTATTGGTTATTTGTTCTATAGATAAGCGAGAACCAGCATGGCATGGGCGGTGGCAGCGGTGACGCGAAGACGATGGCGGCGATGCCGCCGGTGTTGGCGATGCTGACACCAGCCTTCCCGCCGACGCCATACTACGGCGGCGAGGAGTCGTCGAGCACCGCGCTACAGCTGACGTCGCCGCAGCTGCAGCTCCAGGCCGCCGAAGCTGCCGGGTTCCGGCTGCAGCCAACGCAGCCCAACCTGCAGGACCCGGCATGCAGCAGCCTCCACGCCGGCCACGGCCTCCACCTCTGGTAACTAACAGTTAAGATCTGTCGACCGAGCATATCTGTTGATTCAATCATGTCAAGATGTGGGAAATCGTCTGATGATGTGAAATTTGTACATATATTGTTTAGAGAGATTTGATGACCATGCTGCGCGGCGATGGACTAATGATGCTGGATGGTGGAAGAAGAATAGAAGATCATAGTGGATGGAAGATTGATCATCATGAGTTAATTTGGGAAGTGGGAACTATGTATGTGCAAGATTCGACCTTTGTGTCGTGTGTGTGTGAGAGAGTCTGTTCATCATGTGTTGGGTACTTAAGCAACAGCTACTAGTATACTATAGTTCGATGCATGGTTAAACGATGGTAATTAAGTACACGTAGTAATTGGCTAGTGCATGCATGCACGCATGGTTAACTTGGTTCGGAGGTGTCGGCTATCGAGGAGGACGCATGCATGTAATAATAAAATTTATTTATCGGGAAACATTTATTTATAAGCTAGACGACTGAGCACCACCATCTTCGTGCTCGCGGCCCCTGGTGGCCGTCGTGCGCGTTCCCCGTGCTGGAGTTCGTAGCGGCGTCTCCAGCTCTAGATCCCGATTCAGCTGTGGTTGGAGCAAGGCAGCGAGGTGGCCGGAGGAGCAGGATGGAGGCTCTCCGGAGTTCGAGGACCGGTGACTTCCCGTCCGCCAGGGGACATCCTTCGATCCAAGGCTCAAGGGAGGATGCGGCGGAGGCGCGCCGCCGGAACGTGCTGTTCTTCCTCGGCGACTTCGTTCTACAGGAGGGCTTGTGTGTAATTTTGATCTTTGTGGAGGTCCTTTCTGTATCCTTGCTGTAATTATGCAGTTGTCTCTAGCAAAAAAAAAAAAGCTAGACGACTGAGAAAGAGCTAAGTACACCAGACACACAAGCACTTGTCCTGCACAGTTCATAAGCTGCAAATGGTGATCAACAAATCCATATACTCGTTAGACAGTGGTAAACGGGTCCAAAACCATTATACAGGTGCTTTGTTGTTTCAGCAAAAATCCACCTAGATATTTTTTATTGCAAAAATCCCAATACCATTGTATGGCCCCAGCCAACGGCACTATACTGGCTCGTTGTCGCGAACCCGTAGGCCGTACTAGTGGAATTTTGCGCGTCGTCACGACGCGACTTTGTTAGTTTTTAAATTTTTATTGGCGATATGTTGTTGTAATATTTCGCGAACAATGTTTTTTTAAAGTATTGTAGATGTTCAAAGTGTATTAAAGGAATGGTTTAGAATTGAGAAGATTAAGTGACAAAATCACTTAGATGGGATTTTTTTTTGTTTTATCTGCATATTCGTAGTAAAATGTGCATTATTGTAAACAAACAATATTCGTTGAATTAATTTAACACCATAAATTGGAGTGGTCAAGTATCTTTGTAATTTGTCATAAATAGCGAAATATTTAATTTAACTCCATAGTCTGAGGAAATATGTTGTAAGGGAATTCGTTAAATTCAATCCATAATTAGAGAAAATGCTTTTTTTATTTTCTGCAAATATTTAGTGAATGAAGCATTTTTTTAATTTTTATGCGCATAATTAGAGAGATTTGAGCTAAATTATCTCTGAATATTAAACAAATTGGGAAGAAATAATAAGTTTGCATTTTGGTGAGAATATTTTTACGCGACTTTGTTAGTTTTTAAATTTTTATTGGCGATATGTTGTTGTAATATTTCGCGAACAATGTTTTTTTAAAGTATTGTAGATGTTCAAAGTGTATTAAAGGAATAGTTTAGAATTGAGAAGATTAAGTGACAAAATTACTTAGATGGGATTTTTTTTTTGTTTTATCTGCATATTCGTAGTAAAATGTTCATTATTGTAAACAAACAGTATTCGTTGAATTAATTTAATACCATAAATTGGAGTGGTCAAGTATCTTTGTAATTTGTCATAAATAGCGAAATATTTAATTTAACTCCATAGTCTGAGGAAATATGTTGTAAGGGAATTCGTTAAATTCAATCCATAATTAGAGAAAATGTTTTTTATTTTCTGCAAACATTTAGTGAATGAAGCATTTTTTAATTTTTATGCGCATAATTAGAGAGATTTGAGCTAAATTATCTCTGAATATTAAACAAATTGGGAAGAAATAATAAGTTTGCATTTTGGTGAGAATATTTTTGTGATAATTTGTGTTTTTTTAATTGTGTTATATATATTATAAGGAAAGGTGATAGTTATAATTTGTGTAATGTACTTCGTTTAAATTCAATTTGAAATTATTCCGTAATTAGAGGGAACAAATTTATTTTCTCGAAATATTTATGTAGCCAAGCATTTTTTTTAGAAATGTGAGTACATAATTAGATAGATTTAAGTTATATTGCTTATAAACATGTTAGCTAAATTGCTCATAATTGGCCAAACAAATTATTTAATTTTTATTTTTCCCAAATTGCATACCAAACGTATGAGCCTATTTGGCAATGTAGTTAACTTGCAGTCATGAGTACCATGTTCAGATGAACTTTAAAAGAACTGCACATTTTAAATAAGCAGGAATTCGTATGAAATGACAAATATTTCTGTACTTGTATATGTAGGCCAGAAAGTTACAAAATTCGAAGAAAATATGTGGGGAGTTTCTTAATATAAGTAGTAGATTTGGGAATTATTGAAGCGCAAAGAAAGGTTGTGGTTAAAAATGGTTTAGATTTCGAAAATTGTTCAAATTGGAAAGGTTTTTAGATTATTTCCTATCTACGTTTGTGAAATTATCAGATTTGGAGGACATCTAAAAGCTTGAAATTTCCAAATTTGAAAGGTGATCATATGCAGTAAATAGTCAGCACTTATTTTTTTTTGAATGTGATCATTTTGATATATTTTTTCATATTTTGTTGGCGGATATAGTTAAAGGTACTGATTTTGCAGCATTTAGTAGTTTGTGGAATTTGTTTAAATACCTTTTTTTTGCATCTTCTGTCTGAAATTCTTGGTGGTTGTAAAATTGTAGAAAATTTGACATATTTTTATGCAGTATTGCGAACCGTGGAATAAAACACATATTTTATTTTGAGTTTATTTGGTATCTTTTTAGTATTTTTTTGGACTGTAGAATTAAAGGAAAATTGTTTTTTTAAAACTTCCAAAACGTTGAATAAAATACAGGAGTTTTTTGTGTTTTTTTAACCTTCGAAACGTTGAATAAAATACCTAAGTTTTTTTTTTGTGTTTTTCTGATATCTTTTTAGCATTTTTTTTTGGATCGTAGAATAATTTTTTTTTAACCGTAGAGTGGAATACATTTTTATTTTGGTTACGTGATTTTTTTTGTAGCATTTTTTTTTGAACCGTGGAATAGAAGTTTTTTTTAATTTGAGCATTTTTCTTTGTGATTGCACACAATGTTTTTTTTTTCCGTGCAAATGTTGTTTGAAAAGTTTCGAAAAATTGTTAATTTGTAGGACGCGCTGTGTTTGTTTTTATTTTTATTTTTTCGAAGTTGTTTGATCTATTTTTTGTATTATTGTTGAATCGTGGAGTAGAAGTTTGGAGATATTTTAAATTTCTAGAATTCGGATATGTTTTTATTTGTATTATTTTAAACCGTAAAATGAGATATGTGAACGTTTTGAATTTGTTTGACATATTTTAAATATTTTGTCATAGGGTATTTGTGTTGTGTAATATTTTTGAATTTGAAATAATTTTTTTGCGTTTGCTGAATTTTGTGTTAAGAAGTGGGGCCCACATTTTCGTTTTTTTCTTTCTTTTTTTGCATTTTCTGGAGTATTGTGCGAGGGAAAAAAAATTGGCAGCCTGGCCCCATGCTGACGTCTCGATGACGTCAGCAGCGGGCAGGCGTGGCACTGCCACGACGGCGACAACGACGGCGCCGCCGCGTCCGAGCGAGCCGGGAAGCGCCGCTAGGCGCGTCGGGCGCGGCTCGAGGCGACGTACCCGCGGGTGGTGGCGTGGCCGCAGTTGGTGCCCGGAATCGTCGCCGGCGTCGCCGAAACGCGGCGGCGGAGAAAACTGACGCCGGCGAAGATTCCGCCGCTCGTGCAGCGTCTCGGCACGCGTCCGTCGGCGACGACGAAGAGGGGGCAACGGCGAATCTTCCTGCATCGGTGGATCTGTTGGGGGAGGGCCGGAGCGGCGGCATGGAACGCGGCGGCCGGCGGCGAACTCGGTGCGGCGCGAGGAGAGAGAAGGGAGAGGAGGGGATCTGCGCGTGTTTTTTTGCAGCGAGATCCCTGGATTTTTCCAAAATTTCAATTAGGTCCCTCTCTTCGGAAAGTTGAGGGTTCGCGGGGTAAATTTTGGGATTTCTTGTTGGTTTTTGCAAAATGCTGGCGCGATGTCTGGATGACATGTGGGGCCCACCACGCTACTGCTCAACACTGTAGAAGTGAACAGTGCTTACTGTAGCTTCTACAGTGCGTGGCTGCGGTGTCGAGAAATCTGCCGGCTTTTATATAGTTAGTAATTTGGCACTGCCCGGCGAGGCTTTCGCCATGCGTGCCAGAATTTCTTCTATTTCCATTTTGCTTCAGGGTCGTTGCTTCGGCTGCTTCACATTGCTATAGCTTGATATTCTTGAAGGTGACATACATTTATAACACTAGCTCAAAATCGACCGTTATGTGTACCACAAGGTTCTATTTCGCCTCGTGAATATTGTCCCAATGGTGACGACGCTCATTCAGGTGATACTATACTAAAAGAACTCATGGCATTCCGTTTTCAGTCCATGTTGTGCACATGCAAATATGGTGTCTAATTTCTCGAAGTCGTGAATTACTTTTTTTAAGCTTTAACAGAAGGAACAACCCTATTGCTTTTGATATAATATAAGAGGAGAACGGTTACATATTTACAAAGAGATCAAAGGACCTCATTAGGGTCTAGAACAAAGTATCTAAATGTCGTGAGAAAGGAATTAATAAAAGGGTGAAGGGAATCCTTAGTTCTATGAACTAGCAGGAAGAAGCTAGCCTAAAATAAATTTTGCTTTCCAGTTAGAAACCTTGGTGAATCCCATTGAATAGGAGATTGTTCCTTTGCTCCTAGATGTTCCAGGAGGCCACCATGAACATTGGTTTGTTCCCGGATTTCATGCTGCGCAAAATGATCTATAATCACAATGGAAAATGGGGGGGGGGGGGGGGGGGGGGGGGGGGGGGACTATACTGGGTTGCGTGCACAGTAAATTAAAATTTTCCGTATTGCTACGCAACAACTCCCAAGATCTACTATGAAGATACATGCGAATACGAAGATCTAAAGATCTAGATAGAATACGTTACCAACACCGAAGTTGCGGAAGTAGTGTCGATGACGTAGTTGATGTAGCTCGTCGCCGTAAGGGAATTACGCGGAAACATTAATACACGTTGTGGTATGAAAACAACCAGGTCCCTAGTAGCCTCTGTTTAACTAGTTCGTTGGGTAACAGATGATCAAGGTTTCCTGATCATGGACAATGGCGTCGGTTAACAACAGAGTCATATCATTAGGTGAATGATTTGATGGACATACCCAAAATGTAGAAACGTAGTATTCATACCTTCGACTGTGAGATCATATCAAATCTCTGCTTCTGGAAGATGCGGCTGATCGCATCAAACGGCATGTCTTATATAGTGTGACAATAAAGGTGACACTTTCGGGTATCGGAAGGAAGCAGTAGAAGCGAGTGATCAAGAGCGGGAACTGCCAATCCAAATAGCAGGATAGATACTCTGGGCCCACTCGGTGAGATTACATCAATAAGCTTGCAAGCATGTGACTAGGTCACGGGGATGTAATATCACAGACGAGTAAAGATAGATTTGTCAATGACGAGGTCCTGCTCGGTAATTGTGATACCGGAGAACGACGCTCGGACAATCTAAGTATCGATAGGCAAGAGGATGAGACTGGACGTCTAAAGGTTCAAACGATAAAAGTCATTCGTGGACGCACAGGGGCTATCATGGGTATCCAGATCCCACTGTTAGTCATTGATCGGAGAACGTGTCTCGATCATGTCTGGAGTGATCCCGAACCGTAGGGTAACACACTTAAGGGTAGGTGACGATTTGATTGGATATAAGAGAGATAGAAATCGGGAACTCCGGAAGCGTTCCGGAACTTGTCCGATGTTGATTGGAGGCAACGAAATATGTTTTCGGAGTCCGAATGAATTGAATAATATGTATTTAATATTAATAAGTGTTATTGATGATTAAATATATTTTTTATTTAATTAAATTCGAATTTAAAACGCATTAAAACCTATATGGGCCTTAGAGGCCCATTATGGAAAAACTCCCAAAAAGAAAAAGGAAAAAAGGGGGGGGGGGGGGGGGGGAGGGCCAGCCGGTCTGGATGGGCCGAATGGGGCCCACCAGGGCCGGCGGCTCCCCATGGCCGGCGCACCCCATGTGGGGTTTAGTCCCACATAGGGGAGCCAAGGAGGTTGGCCTCACTAGTACAGAACGACACGTCGGATACCCCTCTATGGAAACGGCAGGTGTTAGGCGACGGAGAATCGCGCTTTCCGCACGGCCGGTGCGTACAAACCTGACCAGGCCCGCCTACATTGGCAACGGACCCTTTCCAATCTCTGTCACCTATTATATTGGCAATGGTTAATAAAATTGTCCGTTTCCAATATTTGCCTCTATGGTAACGGATAGAAATTTCCAACCGTTGAAAATGTTGATACGTGGAGGCTAGCGAATGGGCAGATGGGGAGGTGGGCAGAGCAGACCCGCGGGTATAAATGGCGAGAGGTACCAGGCAGCGGTCTCTTTGAAGCCCCAGTCCATCGCCTATAGTTATTCAAACTTCGCCAGATCCCCTCCGTCCAAATCCATGGCGAGAGGTACCAGCAGCGATCGCGGCCGTGGACGAGGGCGAGGCCGTGGTAGGGGGCGCAGCGGCAATGCCATGCCGTCGGTGTCGCCCTCACCGTCCTCTGAAGACATGTCCCCGGCGAGAGGTACCATCAGCGGTCGCGGCCGTGGACGTGGGCGCGGCCGTGGACGAGGGCGCGGCCGTGGTAGGGGGCGCAGCCGCACCACGCCGTCGGTGTCGCCCTCACCGTCCTCTGAAGACATGTCCCCGGAGCTGCGCGGCTTTGAGTTCTTGGTTATCCTGTACAAGGGCATCGAGAGCCGCCTGAGGCTCCCGAGGGCGTTCGCAGAGAAGCTCCAAGGCATGGTGGCAGCTACCATGCATCTGAAGATGGAGGACAGCGAGAACGGCAGCTGGGCGGTGAAGACGGCCGTGAGTGCCGGGGGGAATTTGTACCTCGGCCAGGGATGGAAGTCATTCGCCCAAGCGTACAAGCTTGAGCAGGGGCACTTTTTGTGCTTCGAGTTCGATGGCGACAACGGGTTCTTCATCAAGATCTTCGACGGTACCTTATGCCGCAGGGACGCACTCGTGTACAGCGACGACGAGCCCGAGTCTTCATCAGCAGCTGCTAGTAGTAGCATTAGCTAGTAGTAGCATATATGTAATCGTTTACTTCATTATCAAGTCCGTATGTAGTAGCACTAGCTGCTAAGTGGTCTCTCGCTGGTGTAAAATCAATGGAAACGGTTATATAAAATGTCCGTTGCCAATGTGGCGCTTATATATACTGCCGGCTCGGTCTCATTATCACTCTCTCACTTGTCTCTCTTCCAACCCTAGCCGCCACACACTGTGGTTTTCAACTCTCCTCACTCTCTCTAATGGCTTCCTCTGTCGGCGCTTCTAGATCCGGCCATCGCGGCCGCGGCTCTAGCCGCCGCGGCAGCACCGTTCTAGCGGCAACCCTTCGTGAGGGGAAGGTCGATCTGGAGGCGGCCATGCGTCCGCTAATGATGCGGCAGCGCCACCATCTGACGCCCTCCTCCTCCAGTGATGCCCGGCTTCTTCTGAGCTAGGCCGATGTGGAGGAGGTCATTCATGAGGTGGTGGTGCAGCACCTCCGGCGGATCTACCAGCAGAAACCCATCTGGAGGAGGAAGTGGCCGATCTGGAGGAGGAAGTGGCCGATCTGGAGGTGGTGGAGGATCTGTAGGTGGTGTCTGATCTGGAGAAGGAGGAGGAGGTGGATGTCGATGAAGGAGAAGGAGGAGGAGGTGATTGCGTCGCAGCGCACTGGTAGCATCTCAGCGCATCTGGCAGAGGCCTGCACCTACTCTCCCGCCGGGTGAAAGGTATAAATCTTTCTGTGACCGGCTGTGATGCTGATGAACTAGGTTCTACGTATGAGCATTTCATCACATAAACAAATTCCTAGTGCAAATTCACACATACATGTTCTGATAATTACAAACACTTATTGTTAAAGCACCAACTGTACAAACTAGTTAAACACCCACATCCAAAGCCTATTGCAATTCACCTAGGGCATTCTTGCACCTAGGGCAGAGCATTTCCTGCCATGTTGGACGTAGCCTGTCCTTCAAGGTTAGGATCTTGCGATACAACTCGTAGGTCACGTACTATTGCTGCGTAGTCGAGGTTAACTTTGTGCAGCGGCATCCACTCCCAAAAATCGTGCTGGTAGGATGGGAACTCCTTCTTCATGTTGGCGTATGATTTGTCGATGAGGTCTGCCGCTAGGTCACCCATTCCGTCCCTCTCGTCTCCACCCTTGATTTTGTATACGAGTTGGATGTCCACGTAGTACTCCGGTGGAATGTGGAAGCCGGCAGAAGAAAGCACCTTGCTGTCGTTGGTGATGTCCACGCTTGCGAAGGTGATATTCTTGCGTTCAAAGAATTTGCCCAACTCTGGACAATTCTTCTTGGACTTGCACCAGTGGAACACGAGGACATGCTGGCGCATGGCGAGTTGCAGGACAGACATGTGCCGACGATTACGGGTGTACTCGATGTCAAGGCCGATGAACCGATGCTTCTCCTCTGCTAGCCATTCCTCGTACTTGTCGAGGATCCGCTCCACGGTATGCTCCTCGTTCGTGTACACCACCTCCAGAACGGTGCCGTGGGTACGGACGGTAGTTGTCTCTGTTGTTCTGTTGCGGTCGTCCATGGCGGGTGGGGGATTGGGGTGGAACGAGGAAGAAGAGAAGGAAGGAATGCGAACTGTCTGCCACCGAACAGAGCAGTTCCTAGATATTTGCCGTCGATCTTAGCAGTTTCTCGAAAATGGCAACCGAACAAAGCAGTTGCTGGAAAATAGCCACGGTTTTTTATATCCAGATGTATTTTGTACATTTCGCTAATCTTTTTTTTTCTTTCATGCAGGAGTTTATTTCGGCAACACTGCATAAAAGTACCAATGTACCATTCCGAGAACCAAAAACCTTAAGGCAAGGAAATTTCGTGGATACTGGTCTCGGAGTGGGTACAGCGACGACCGAGAGCTCATAGAAGGTGAGCTCCAAGTCAAAGATGGAACGCTGGCTTAATTAAGCCAGCCTTCCATCTTGTTAGGTTAGTTGCTTATAGGTTTAGAGTTAATGATTGTAGTCAAAGTGTAATAGGTGATATTACATTATGCCAATGTGTGATAGATATGATTGTAGTCAAATTGTAAAAAACGGTGATATTATTGTATACCAATGTAATGATGGCATTTGTTCTATGTTATGAATTGAATAACGTTTTAGTGCATTGTGCAATCAGCCTTTCATGTATTATGGCATATAACCGAAATATGAGAAAAGCTCAGTGCAAACGGGTAGATGGAAAACTCTGTATCCGATGTAGGAAAACTAAAGCAACGGAGGTCTGCGCACAACCGTTGCCAAATGGAGACCTCATCGGAAACGGTTTTTGGCCTCCGTTACCGATGAAGGCCTTCACATCAGTGACAGAGGCGGGGACACGGACCCTTTCTACGTTGCCGAAGGGGTTTTTGGCCCGTTTCCGGTGTGTCGTTCTGTACTAGTGCCTCCCCCCTTCCCTTTATATAGGAGTGCTCCATGCCTTGGAAAATCATCCATTTCTTCCTTCTTATTCTCTCCTACTTTGAGCGTGGTTCCGTTTCTGGAGCTGCGTACGAGGAGAGAAGTCTCTCCACCTTACGCACACCGCCGTGCTTCGAGATCCAATCTTCTACTTTCGCTGCTCTGCTGGATCTGGAGCTCGGAGGTCGTCATCTACACCGCACGTGTGTGGAACTACGAGGCGCTACACGTGTGGCGCTGGGAGTACGACTACTTCCTCTACACGACCTTGAGGTCGGCTTCGTCAGCTTCATCGGCAACGTTTGTGTGGGAACGTAATCCCGCTTTCGGTCTACAAGGGTATGTACTCCGTCCTCCTTCGTATAGTATATCTGCATAGTTAGATCTTGGCTAGTTTATGGTTATCGTCGGTAGGAAATTTTTTTGTTTTCTGTCTACGATCCCCAACAGTGGTATCAGAGCCGATCTATGCGTAGATATTTCTATACGGTTAGAACACATGTTGAATGTGGGCATCGATTCTAATTTGTTACCCTCTCGCGTGTACTTGTTTATATCGCGGCATTGTGGGATGAAGCGGCCCGGACCGACTTTACGCGTACTCTTACGTGAGACTGGTTCCACACTTGACATACGGCTTGTACCGTATATGTGGCTGGCGGGTGTCTGTATCTCCTACAATAGTTGATATTGCATTTACAATGGAAGGCCCCGAAAGGGGTGTAATAGAGACAATTGTCTTATCGCTGTTGTGGTTGTATTCGTATGTAAGAAACGGTTCTTGTGCGGAAGCCCTAGCAGCCACGTAAAATATGCAAAAGTTAAAATAGAAAGCGTATTACTTTATTTTTGCAGGGGCAATGTGATATGGTCAAGGTAGGTTTATTAAATTGTTTATAAAACTGTTGGCGCGAAGGAGACCGTCGGCGCGGAGGAGACCATATCATGTCGCATTACATTTCATTTAGATGTTATGTAGGTTGAGTGCATCTTATATTGTGTATATATATATGGTTATATATTAGTTACACGGCGGTAGTAATATAAGATGATCCCTCCTAAAATACCAAATAGTGTTCTCCCTTTAGCGTGCACCACCGAAAGTTCTCCGATACGAGGCAGGCCGTGACGATCGGGTGTCAGACGTATCTGCGTTCGCATAACGTGGGTGTAAGCCACGTTGCACAAGCAATACGCTATAGGTTTATTTGGCGAGCCTAGCATGTACAGACATGGCCTCGGAACACATGACCGAAAGGTTAAGCACGAGTCACAAAGTAGTTGTGATCGACATAGTAATGTCCACTTTCGAAGTTACGCTATCGGCCGTGACGATCGGGGATAGTGTAATGAATTAGGATCGTGTAATCATTAAAACGATGCGAGGGATGTTCGTTTTGAGTGGGAGTTCTTGTTGTTTTATTTTACTAAAACTTGAACCCATATTTTATTATGAACAAGCGTCTTATGTTTTGCAAATTCCATTGTAGATGTCTCGCCCCACCTTTAACCTTGGCCTGTTCCTTGAGAAAGAAAAGCTTAAGACCAATGGGTCGAACTTCATGTCCTGGTTCCGCAACCTGAGGATCCTCCTCACTCCCCACAAGGTGGCCTACGTCATTGAAGCCGCCCTAGGTGACCCTCCTGCAGACGACGCCTCCGATGATGAGAAGAAGGTCTATCAGTCGAAGGTGGAGATTTCCTCTTATGTCCAGAGTGGCATGCTCTTTTCCATGGAGGCTGACTTGCAGAAGCATTTTGAGGGAAAGAGTGCTTATGAGATAATCACTGAACTCATGATTGTTTTTGCACCACAAGTCATGACTGAGAGGTATGAAGCCACCAAGCTTTTCTTCTCAGCCCAGATGGAAGAGCACGGCAACATAAGCGAGCACTTGGCCAAAATGTCTGTCTGCGTCCAGCTCTTGAGTGATCTGGGATATGAGATTCCAGACGAGCTAGTTATAGACAGGGTGCTGCTTTCGCTGCCCCTAGCTATAAGGATGCTATCATGAACTACTTCGACCTAGGGACGTCAAAATCCTTATCTGAAGTACTGTTGATGCTCGAAGTGGCCGAATTGGAAATCAAAATGGAAAGGACGGTATTGACCGTCAAACCAAAAGCAAGCAATTGCTTCTTCTGCAAAGATGGTGACATGGGTATACATATCGGGTACCCTATCATGAGGGTACCTGGTGCACGTAACGACTAAGGCCCAATATCGAAGAGCCTACTCGAAGCCCAAGATAAGAGGCCCAAGAAGATGGAGTACCCTCCAAGACTAGACATAGGCATAGTCGATTTAGGCTTTCCTTACGTGTAAACTAGGTCGGTTACAAACTCCCGAGACCCAGCCTATTTAAAGGCTGGGAGGGGTACCGATCTGGGACCAAGCCATACTCGAACCACCAAAGCTCTTGCGAGATCGTCATCTCGCCGGAGCTCCCTGTAATCGCATAATCCACAATCAATATCAGACAAGCAGGAAGTAGGGTCTTTACCTCCACCCGAGGGGCCTGAACCTGGGTAAATCTTTGCCTCTGCTTGTCAGCCGACGAAACTACCAGTACTACCACGTTCTCTCCCCATAATCTCAACCCTAGGTCCTTAACCATGGGATTTGATGAGGGTACACCTCGTCAATTGGCGCCGTCTGTGGGAAAGAATAGTGCTGGACTCGCGGTTTCTTCGGTTCCGTCAGAAACGGCGACTCGCCGATCGGATCTACAAACGGCAACTCGCCGACTGCATCGACAAACCAGAACTCGCCGACTCAGGCGGCACACGGACTCGCCGGCTCACTCGACAAACGGCAACACGCCAGCTTCACCCGCAAAAAGCGCATCGGATCCTCTGATGGATTTCGAGCCACACTCGCCAGGATTCCAGGAGGCCTTCTCCGATCTCGAGTCAGGTTTGGGTTTAACCGTTGGTTCGTTCAATTTTTTCGTCAACAAGCTTGGTGTGCAGGACTTGACGGATCCACGCCAACTCGCGACTTCCGCACCCGAGGCTCCATCGGTTGCGGCTCCTTCGACTGCGGATCCCTCAACTGTGTCCATACCATCGTCGACCCTCCAAGCTTGTTCGTCTGCAACAACCATGTCCACACGAGAGATGCGCGAGCTCATTGAAGAACTCCAGGGCGAGGAGGCCGAATCAGCATATCGCACAAACGATCCCGAGCTGGATCTTCCACTCGAGGATAGTTTCGACTGCGGGATCTCCCTCAGCGACTTCGACGACCTCGAAACTCATATCGACAACCACGTCGACTCCGAGATCTGCACCAACAACAACAACCTCGACTCGAGATTCATAACAACTCCGACGCCGAGATGAGCATAGGCGATGAAGACATCAACTGTGAGATCCGTTCAGACGGACCACTCGACGGGCATATCGACTCAGACATGAGCCTTGATGACGATGTCGAGTCCATGACAGGACTCGAAGACACACATACATATCCTCGGGTGATGCCACAGCAGGTCTACGTCGCCATCGCCGCAGAAACATCAGACACTGCGGCCAGCCGCAGGCCTACAGAATTCCCGTGCACAGTCACTATGCCGGACGGAGCCACAACCCTCACAATCACTGCTGAGATGGCAGCAAAAGCAGATAAAGTCATCAAGGAGTGCACAATGATGCCAGCAGACGCAACACAAGAAGAGATGTTGACCTTCCAGTACTTCAACTGGCAGGAGTCACTTCGACTGAAGCAGATAAGAGCAACACTCGAAGAACGCAAAAAGCAAGCTAGCTTATCGAGTGCGCGCAGAAGACAGCTCTCCCTGAGCTCCACCGGGCGAGCAGACACAAGACCCAGATCAAGGTTGTCACACCTCTCGCCAGGCGAGAAGGCGGCACTCACCCGCAACTTAGGCAACTCCTTCATGACATACGACGAGGAAGGACTGCCGGTGCCCAAAACAGCAGCAGGTGCTCTCTACACCGCTGCAGCATACCTGGAGGCAATCAAGCCCCAGCGGATGACCCCAATGCAAAACTACACCGCCAACAGATCAAATCACTCGCCTTAGCTGCAAAGGCCATACGCCAAGTTCCAAGAACTCCAGGTGGGAGTCGAGACCGTGCCCTAGTCGACGCGCCTCGGGAAGAGCATAATCACAGTGGTCGTCGCCACCACTCGAAGGAAAGAAGCGGCTCGCGAAGGCGCAGGTCCAGGAGCAGGTCACGCAGATCTTACAGTAGCGACTCATACTCTGATCGAGAGCCTGAGCCACATGGAGCTCTGTGCTTCACTCGACGCGTCCGCGAGACACGGATGCCCAAAGGGTTCAAACTCACATCTGAACAGCCCAAGTACACGGGTCGACAGGAACCTTCCGGGTGGCTGGAAGATTACAGGCTGGCTGTCGCGTGCCAGCGAGGCACAAACACCACAGCCATGCAATACATACGACTCATGCTCGAAGGCACAGCCCGCGACTGGCTCAAGGCCCTACCTCCATCAAATACGACTCGTGGGATCACTTCCGCGAGGACTTCATCAAAAACTTCGAGCCTCTGTGTGAGCGCCCAAAAACGTTCGAGAGCTACGGGCCTGCGTGCAACGTTCAGACGAAAGGCTGAGGTCATACATCAGACGATGGACTGAGATACGCAACTCAGTCGGAGTAATTTCAGAAGACATGGCCATGGATGCTTCATAATGGGACTCGCCAGGCATGACCTCAAAGAAGCACTCGGTCGCAAAAAGCCAACCTCTGTGGCTAACCTCTTGATGACCGCGACTGAGTGGGCAGATGGAGAAGATATGGCGCGCACAACACGCGGGTCCTCACCCCGTGACAATCATGAAAGCGGCAGTCGAAGCCGCAGAGACTCATACAGGGACGATCGAAGGCGCAAGCGTTCAAAACGTCATTACGACGACGACAGACCCGAATTCATGGATTCTCACACCCGCAATGACCAAGACAGAAGCGACCAGCGATCAGAAGATCGACGGGACAGTCGAGAAGATCGACGGGACAGTCGAAGATCGACGGGACAGTCGAGATCGTCGAGACAGCCGAGATCGCGGCCAACGCAGTGATAGCTACAAGAGGAAGGACTGGCGCAAGTCACGGGCACAATCTGAGCGATCATTCGAAGAAAAGATGGACGCTGATTGCAGATTCCACCTGTACAAGGGGGACGACGGAAAACTGCGATCCAATCACTCGATGAGAAACTGCAGGGAGTTCGACCAAATGGCGACTGATTACGTAAATCGCAGAAAGGCAGCAGCCGCACAAGCACCTGCACCCGTGCCTCAGCCAAACAACGTGCCTGTTCTGATGGCACCACCTCCACCACCACAGCCTGCCCAGGCGGAAATCTCGCGGGTGCCATACAGCACATACCTCGGGTGGACGAACCACAGTACCCTCCGCCCCAAGGGCAGATGTACATGATACAGAAAGGTCGACCTTCCAACAGGGAGCAAAAACTTCGCACTCGACAAGTAAACATGGCGGTCATGTCACCTCCTGCGGTAACAGAATACTTGAAGGAGCCGAAACTACAATAAGCTTCAGCAAAGAGGACCACCCTCCATCGGTTGTTCGCCAGGGCACTCTGCTCTGGTACTCGACGCGCAAATTGGAGGCTACGCCATGTCCAAGGTCTTCATGGATGGTGGGAGCGGCATAAACATCATCTTCGCAGATACGCTCCGCAAAATGAACAGGTCAGTCGAAAACCTGCCAAGATCTTCAAATACCTTCCACGGTATCGTTCCAGGGAAAGCAATAAGCCCAGAGGCACCATACAACTCGACGTAACGTTCGGGGACAAGCACCACTTCAGGACAGAGTCGATTGAGTTCGAAGTGGTCGACTGGAAGTCACAATACCATGCTATACTTGGACGCCCGACGTTCGCTCGATTCATGGCGGTGCCACATTACGCATACCTCCAGCTGAAGATGCCTGGACCAAAAGGAGTAATCACAGTCAAGGGGAACTTCCAAAAGTCTGACTCTTGCGACCGAGAATTCAGCAAAATCTCTGAGATGTTTGGCATGGAAGCAACACTCGCTGATCTAGCGGTCTCCAACGATCGAACACTTATGCCAGAGCACAAAAAGGTGGCAGTCGACAGAGCATTCAGTGCCACCAACGACACAAGATCGCATCAGGTGCACCCGACTGACCCGACCAAGACAGTCAATGTCTCGTCGAGTCTGCCTATCGCATAGGAAAGCGCGCTCGTCGAATTCCTCCGTGAGAACTGGGATATATTTGCATGGTGTCCAGCAGACATGCCAGGTATTCCCAGGGAATTCGCCGAGCACTCTCTCCAGCTACTTCCAGGTGCTAAACCAGTCAAACAAACAATGCGCCGCATATCCGGCCCAAAAAGAACTGCAGTCGAAGCCGAAGTCGACAGGCTACTCGCAGCAGGATTCATCAGAGAGATCAAGAAATCACAATGGGTGGCCAACCCCGTACTCGTAGAGAAGAAGCACACAGATATCCTTCGGATGTGTGTAGATTTTACAGCACTCAATAAGTGTTGTCCAAAGGATCACTTTCCACTACCTCGAATCGACCAGATCGTCGACTCCACCGCCGGGTGCGCTCGCTTGTCCTTCCTGGATGCTTACTCGGGTTACCACCAGATAAGGATGAAGGAAGAGGATGAAGAGAAAACGGCGTTCATAACCCCACTCGGGGTCTACTGCTACACCACAATGCCTTTCGGGCTCAAGAACGCAGGCGCAACCTATCAGCGCATGATGCAAGATTGCCTCAAGAAGCAGATTGGGCGAAACGTCCAGGTCTATGTAGATGACATCGTCATCACCACAAGAGAGGAAAACACACTACTCGATGACTTGCGAGAGACATTCGCAAACCTCAAACGCTTCCACATCAAGCTCAACCCGAAGAAGTGCACGTTCGGCGTGCCAGCCGGGCAACTCCTCGGGTATCTAGTCTCAGCTCGAGGAATCGAGGCGGACCCGGAGAAAATACAGGCCATCTTGACGATGCAAAGGCCTTCAAAGCTCCACGACGTGCAAAAGTTGGCGGGTAGAGTAGCAGCACTCAGTCGATTCATCAGCAAGCTAGGCGAAAAAGCACTCCCGTTCTATCGACTGATGAAGAAGGCAGATAAATTCGAGTGGACGCCAGAAGCCGAAGCAGCCTTCACGGACCTCAAGCGAGTCCTCACAAGCCCTCCAATCCTCGTAGCACCAAGGGAACGCGAGCCACTATACCTATATGTCTCTGCAACTAATAGGGTGGTGAGCACTGTTCTGTGGTCGAACGCAGAGAGGAGGGACACGCCCAAAGCATACAACGTCCAGTCTATTACTTGAGTGAAGTGCTCTCCACATCAAAGCAGCGGTACCCGCACTATCAGAAGCTGGCATACGCCGTGTTCATGTCCTCAAGGAAGCTGACGCATTACTTCTCCGAGCACCCGATCACTGTAATCAGCACTTCAGGGATCGGGGACATCCTCACAAACCCCAATGCAACTGGGCGAGTAGCAAAATGGCTCATCGAGCTAGCACCAAGAGACATCAAGTATGATTACCCGAAGGCCATCAAAGCACAAGTTTTACCCGACTTCCACACCGAGTGGATTGAAGCTCAGCTCCCAGGAGCACCAGATGTGTCCAATTCCTGGACTATGTACTTTGATGGCTCGAAGAAAAACGAAGGCGCAGGCGCAGGTGTCATCCTCATATCACCAAAAGGCGACAAGCTCCGCTACATCCTGCAAATGGGATTCGAGTTCCCATCCAATAACGAAGCAGAATACGAGGCTCTGATCCATGGCATGAGGATGGCCAAAGCACTCGGGTGCACTCGACTGATGATCTACGGCGACTCGAATTGGTGGTGCAGCAAACAATGAAGGCTTGTGACGCAATCGCAGATAACATGATCGCCTACCGTGACCTGTACAACATCATGGAGGGCAGCTTCGAAGGCTGCGAGTTGCGGCACATAGGGCGTGAGAGCAATGAAGAAGCAGATAAGTTAGCCAACATTGGTGCGACCAAAGCACCAGTGCCACCTGGTGTCTTCTTCGAGCGCATCGAGCACAGATCAATCAAAAAGAAGCGGCAACTCCTGCATCAGCCGCACCAGCCAAGAGCAAAACACCTAGCACAGAGGACCCACCAGTCGAGGTACTCCTCATCGAGCCAACTTGGACTCAACCCTTCCTCGCATACATACTCCGCGGCGAGGTACCCGAAGACTTCACAGAGTCAAGACGCGTCACTCGACGATCTAAAGCATACACTGTCATCAACGGTGAACTTTACAAACGCAGCATATCAGGTATGTTCCAGCGTTGCATAGCATTTGAAGATGGCCAAGCCATCCTTCGTGATATTCATGCAGGTACTTGCGGGCATCACGCCAGCAGTCGATCACTCGTAGCCAAAGCCTTTCGCGCAGGCTTCTACTGGCCCACAGCACTCAAAGACGCGGAGGACATAGTCAAAAGGTGCATCGGCTGCCAAAAATTCGCCACAAAGCCGCACGCACCCGCATCGGCGTTGAAGACAATACCATTGGCCTGGCCTTTCGCCCAGTGGGGGCTCGATATGGTTGGGCCACTCAAAAAATCCTCCCATGGAGGGCATACTCACCTTCTGGTGGCGGTCGACAAGTTCACCAAGTGGATTGAAGCAGTACCCATCACAAGTTCGACTGCCACTACAGCAGTCAATTTCATAAAATCCATCATATACCGCTTTGGTGTGCCAAATAGCATCATCACTGACAACGGTACAAACTTCACGGCTGAGGAATTCAAATCCTTCTGCAAAGAGCAAGATATCACGCTCAATTATGCATCTGTGGCGCACCCGCAATCAAACGGCCAAGTCGAAAAGGCCAATGGGCTTGTGACAAGTGGAATCAAGAAGCGCCTCCTGGTGCCACTCAAAAGGGCTGCGGGTGCTTGGGTAGAAGAGCTCCCGTCTGTGCTATGGAGCCTACGCACAACACCCAACGCCTCAACAATTCACTCCATTCTTCATGGTCTACGGCGCAGAGGCAATCCTGCCATCAGACGTAAGGTTCAACGCACCAAGGTCGAAGCATACAATGAAGAAGATGCAGATGAAGCACTCGAAGATGCAGTCGACTTGCTCGAAGAAGCACGCAACACAGCGCTAGCACACAGCTGTCTACCAGCAAGATCTACGCAACTATCACAGCCGTCGACTGCGTACCAGGTCCTTCGAGGTGGGTGACTTGGTACTTCGACTGAAGCAAAAGAAGGTGCATAAACTTGCTTCTCCATGGGAAGGACCCTTCATCATCACCGAGGTCATAGGTGGTGGAGCATACAGACTGAAGCATGCGAAGACCGGCGAACTCTCCCACAATCCTTGGAACGTTGCGCAGCTGCGCCGTTTCTATGCTTAGATTGCTCAGTCGCATAATGTAATAGGCTCATATGTCGGATGGCTGCAGGTTTCAGACGCGCTCTTTTCCTTACCAGGGTACCTAAGGGGACTGGAAGGTTTTTAATGAGGCGGCCTGCAGCCTAACATTCATAAATGGAATATAGTCAATAAATTCCTCATACTTTTCCTGCTTACTACTCGCATAGCTTATCAGCACAAAACTTAGCCTCACCCGTATGCTCGGGGGCTGAGCTCTCAAAACATAAAAGCTTTTGCTCCTTCAAACATAATACTCCAGCCACACTCGAATACTCGGGGGCTGGATCATAACACTAAACACAAAGGAAAAAGTTGCTCAACCCCAATCAATCACTCGGGGGCTGAGCCTGCAGGCATAAGTTGAAGCTTCAACTCTCATAAAATTCATAACCTCACTCGAGCACTCGGGGGCTATGTAATTCATGATCTATGTAAACTGTTTTCATAAACCCCACTCGATACACTCGGGGGCTGCATACATACAAGTGAACAAATATGTACTAAGTGGCAAATTTACACTCGGGGGCTGTTCCCTATACATAAATACCCTAATCTTCTGGTTCATCCTTTGCTGGAAGAACAGGGCCCATAAGTTGCGCTTGATAGCAATCAACCAATGTCCTCGCATGATCGAATGTTTCGTCAAGATTCGACTGGGACAAAGACGATCCAGGCACGGGTGGACGTAGCTGCAAATTTGGACGTTGACTTCGGAGATATGCCATGGTTGCGTTGGCACCGTCCACAAGCTTCTGGGTGATGAAGCCTCGAATGGAACCTGTTGACCGGAAGAGATCGAGCAACGCGTGGATTCCTTGAGGTTGTGGCCCAGTCGGAAAAACCATCTGGTTGATTCGACTGAAGGCCGACCTGCACAATTCAAGAAGCATAGTGCTCCGCCACACCCGATCTTGCAGAGTCGCAGTATGCGTGCTCGGTGCTTGTCCAATCGAAAGTGCTGGCGGCCAGTCGTGGGTTCGTCAGTTGCCATGTTCAACTGCTCATCCACGCGAGCCTGCTCCGCCTGGAAATCTTGAACAAAACCTGCAACAACACAAGTTGGGTGAACAAAAAAGAACAGGCTGTGAACTCATAAGATCAAGGCAGTCATGCTTACACTCGAGCTGTCTGTTCACGATCTCCATCTCGCCAAGCACATACTCCCGTTGGGTGGGTAAAGCAGGCCTTGCCCTCATCCTTTCCAGCTCGCTTCGGGCACTCGCCAGTTCTTGCTCCTGTTTCGCAAGTCGAGCCTTCATATAACGTATTACGCGGCATCATTTGACCTGAGCTCGAGATCGAGAAGGGGTGATGCCGCGACGAACTGGATGAAGTGGCGGCTGGCCGTTTCTGTTCCAAGTATCATAAAAGTTTCATGAGAAACTAGTCACAAAACTCAGACGAGCAACAGCATACAGCTCTTCGAGCGCAGACACATTAACAGAAGACCACTGCATAAAAGAGTAGCAAAATCACACGCACACTCGCAGTTCACAGATATCATTACATGGCATAAAAAAGAAGGGATGCAGCTGCCCTAAACTAGGAAGTCGACTCTGGCTTGCCCCTAAGCAAGCGAGTGGCGACCTCTTTTGCCCGGCGCTCCATGGTGGTCATAAATATTTCGGCCAGTCGTGCAGCTGGCGCGCTGACTCCTTTCAAAGGCACAAGTCTCCCGTCTGGCCTCCGCGGGAAATCAGAAAGCGCTCTCTCGTAGTCACCCTCTAATCCGTGGCCTAAAAGGAGCTTGAGGGTGGACTCCGAGCCGCGTACCGAAAGGGCGCGAGAGAAGTTCGCCATGGTGGAAGTCCCCGGGCCAAAAACATCGGCAAATCCATCCGCCGTCGTCGGTACTTCGCCACTCGGGAGCACGGCCTTGTACACTGCGCCAAGTGTACTCGCTGACTTGGCGAGTGCATCCTTCGCGTGGGTGCACACGACCCCGAGGTCGCTCACAACACGATCGAGTGGCAGATCGTCTTCCCCGTATGCAGAGGTCGGCGCGCCAGCAGCTTCTTCACAAATCGACAAAGAGCAAACGTCATATACGACGCTTGCAACCACACCATAAGTTCAAAACGAAAAGATTACTCACCTCCCATGACTGTGCGAGTTTCGCCAGTTGTTCGGCATATCCTCGCTCACGCGCGGTAGCTGAGTTAGTGGCAGCATCCATTCCTTCTTCGACTCAGCGCGCTGCGTGACGAGTGCTTCTTCAAGCTCCTTTACGCGGGACTCAGCCGCTGTCTTTTCGCCTGAAGTAGCAAATCGCATACAGTTTATAAATCGACAAAGACAAAGTATTGCAAAAAGAGCTTCAGAAAAAATGGCAAAGTAAACTCACGACTGAGTCGCTCCAGGTCATTACGCAGGCCATCCCTCTCCTGCTCCACCTGGACATAAGCTTTGGCAGAATCGCCAGTGTGCGGTAGAAGGGCTGCAGACACACGCAGTTAGCATAATTTGTAACGTACACAGCCCCAAAACTACGCGGGTAGGCAAAAAGTACTCACATGATTTGTCCAAGGCTCAGGGGTCGAAGCAGATGTCCCGACTTCAGGAGTAGCCACAACCGTAGCCTTGGCTGCCTCCACAACAGCAGTGGTGTCCATCGGGTGGACAACCTCATGCACGGCGGGAGAAATGTTCGGGTGATCCGGCGTCGGAACTTTCTCGGCTGAGGAGATAAAGGCTGATTGGTTTCAGCACTGCGAGTGGCACACATGAAGACATCATCAGCACAAGTATGCAACAGCAGTAAAAACTATATCATAAGTAAAAACACAAACCTGTGTTCTTCCTCTTCGTCATAGTCGAGGTCATCAAAATTTGGGCCTCCAAAGACAGGGGCGCCACTCGAATGAGGAGGAGGGGTCGAGCTCGTTGAGCATACACGCAAAGGAGCGGCACTGGGAACGGGTGATGAGCCCGCTTCCTCGTCAACCTCCAAGTCCTGCTCCTTCGCGGGTGAACTCACAGCGAAGATACCTTTTTGGTCAGTCGACGACGCTTTGGAGGCGCGATGTCGATCTCAGGGTCAGAATCGGCCACTTCTTCAGTCTGCACCTCTTCTGCTGCTTCCTCTTCAACTTCTTCCACACGCGAAGTGGTGGCGGAGGGAATTGGCGAGTGATCCCCTTTCGCTTCCATCTCTTGCACCTGAGTTTCTTCAGTTGCACCATTCTCTGGCAAAGGAGGAAGAGAGGCAGCAGTCGAGTGACCCTGCATGTCATAAATCACGGCTGCAAAATTAGAGGCTGCAATGCATATGAGTGGCAACTCCAAAACTGCAAGCAAATCATAAAGTACACATACCTCAAGCAAAGGATTTTCCATCCCATACGGAGTAATGGGGCAGTCGACGTTGCACGGGTCGGCTGCCGTCAGGTTGGTGATTGATCGCACATGCGCCAACAACTCATTCCTTGACAGCTCCTCCGGGCTCATCCGTGTGGCATCATTTGGGCCCTCGTACTGCCACATGGGGTGCGCTCGGGCACGGATCGGCCACACCCGCCTCTTTACAAAAGTGGCAATTAGATGCACACCCGTCACCTTGTCGAGAAGACCTCCAATCTGGGACAGAAGAGGCTCTGCTTCTGCCAGTTCTTCATCCGAAAGTTGGTGGTCCCAGGCCTTGGTCCTTGCAAAGGCAGCAGTCGAGAAAGCGGCAGCTGCGTCCTGCTCGACACTCGCATAAAACCATCCCTTTCTCCAGCCTTGTGCGGAGTCGACGGTCTTCAGTCGAAAATATCGGGTGTCACCGCGCACCTGGATCCCGCAGCCGCCCACAGGGTAGGTGCGGCCGCCTCCCCTGTTTGGTCGCACCATAAAAATGGCCTTCCATAATGCCCAACTGGAGCAACTCCCAAAAAACACTCGCATAGCGTGATGAAACACGCAATGTGCAGAATACCGTTCGGGGTGAGATCATGGATCTGCACCCCGTAGGCAAAAGCAAACCTCGCACAAAATCATGGAGGGGGAGCGAGAAACCCCTAGGCAGAAACTCCGCAAAACAGACACGCTCATTGGCGCGTGGTTCAGGGAGTACCTCCTTCGGTGATGGCGCGCGAACAGCAAGCTGGTCCGTGGGAGGAAGCAGACCCTGCTCGCGAAACTTGGTCAGATGGGCGTCCTGATGGTGGACTTCGCCCAGTCCCGCTGCTCTTCTTCAAAACGGCGGCGGCAGCAGACGCGCTCGTTGTGGTCTTCTTGACCTTAGTTGCCGCGTCAGTCGTGGCGGCAGACGCAGCGCTCGCTTGGAGCCTCCACCCTTGGCCATTGCTAGGTGGATGGACAGAGCACAAAGAGCTTGGGCAAAAGAACAATGGAGGCGCAGCGCAAGGAGGAAGATGAGGAAACAGGGCGGCGCAGGGAGCAAATGGCAAGTAAAAACAATGCCAGCGCCGTCCCCTATTTACCGCAAGTCAAACGCAATCACAGCCATTCATATCACAATCGTGCGCTCGCATGCGATCTCACCGTACACGTGGCAACGCGGAGGGCAACCGTCGCCGGCCACTCCGCCCACTACGCACGTAAAAAGAGGAGCCATCATCACGCTTGCGGAAAAAGTGGGCCCGTATAGTCAAATCAAGTCCAAACGGCACCGTCTTCGGTCAGCTCTGCACAAATGGGCCCACCTACGTGTCACGTCCCATCAATCGCAGCATAACGCACGCCACGCGTGTCAGAAATCGCAGTCGAAATAAACGTCATCCCTGACGTCATTGAAGCATCTGTTCAGAAAATACGTTCGAGTATGCCAACGCATATTGGTCACTCGATTGCCCTGATTAGTTCGGGTGTGACAAAATTTCTTAAGGCAAAATTGGTCACTCGACCGTTCCTTCGACTAAGTCATATTACTCCCATCGGGAGCGTATTCAAAAAATTCTTCGACTGAAGATGCTTAGACAATGATTGAGATTATCCTCCATTTACAAGTAATACAGCATAATCTCGGGGGCTACTCCCATCGGGAGCACTGTCGTGCACCCGATAGAATTATGGCACAAATTTCTTCGATTAACATATGCAGAGTAAGGATTTTGAGATTATCCTCCATTGCAAAGCAATAAAGCACAATCTCGGGGCTACTCCCATCGGGAGCGCTGTCGCGCACCCGATAGCATAACAGCAAATATCAGTCGACAAAGGGCATGACTCGTCCAACAAAGTTCAGAAATCATACTCGAAACATTCCCGAGTTGCGTCCGTCGCAAATACCTCGGATGCTGCACGCATAGTGCAAAGGTAAGACCCGCCGAACTTTCGAGCTGGGCTAAGGACCGTTCCAGCAACGTCAATCCTTATACTTTCCGTGTCAGCAGACATGATGAAAAATCCCGACGGACGCGTTGGGTAAAATTCAAAGTTATACTGCAGATCGACTCAGTAAGACCTCAGCGGCCTAGTCGAATCTGACCAGTTTGTTCCAGATTCGAGTCCGGGGACTCGAGTTTGATTGAAAGCTAGTAAGGTTTTACCCGAATGAGTAGTTAACCAGTCCCGATCCGTCGAGTGTACTGGGCCTGCTAAGCTATTATCCCTTGATCATCATAAAACACAGTCGATGAGATACTCGACATAGCCAAACGTGTGCTATTCATACAGGAATTCCAAATTATATGTACAGAATACAAAGCATACGACGTGCACTCATGAAAGAGTCCATGCCCGATTCTTCGAGTCAGCCAAGTACTCGGGGGCTACTGACATGGGTATACATATCGGGTACCCTATCATGAGGGTACCTGGTGCACGTAACGACTAAGGCCCAATATCGAAGAGCCTACTCGAAGCCCAAGACAAGAGGCCCAAGAAGATGGAGTACCCTCCAAGACTAGACATAGGCATAGTCGGTTTAGGCTTTCCTTATGTAAACTAGGTCGGTTACAAACTCCCGAGACCCAGCCTATTTAAAGGCTGGGAGGGGTACCGATCTGGGACCAAGCCATACTCGAACCACCAAAGCTCTTGCGAGATCGTCATCTCGCCGGAGCTCCCCTGTAATCGCATAATCCACAATCAATATCAGACAAGCAGGAAGTAGGGTCTTTACCTCCACCCGAGGGGCCTGAACCTGGGTAAATCTTTGCCTCTGCTTGTCAGCCGACGAAACTACCAGTACTACCACGTTCTCTCCCCATAATCTCAACCCTAGGTCCTTAACCATGGGATTTGATGAGGGTACACCTCGTCAGACGGCGGTCACTGGAAGCGCAACTGCCCCAAGTACCTAGAAGACAAAAAGGCCGGCAAGATTGTCGGAAAAGAGAAAGGTATATTTGATATACATGTTATAGATGTTTACCTTACTAGCGCTCGGAGTAATGCATGGGTATTTGATACCGGTGCTGTTGCTCATATTTGTAACTCACAGGTGGAGTTGCGGAATAAAAGGCGCCTGGCGAAGGACGAGGTGACGATGCGCGTCGGCAATGGATCAAAAGTTGACGCGGTGGCCGTCGGCACACTCCCTCTACATCTACCATCGGGATTCGTTTTGGTTTTAAATAAATGTTATTTTGTACCGGCTTTGAGTGTAAACATTATCAGTGGATCTTGCTTGTTGCAAGATGGATATTCGTTCAATTCAGTATCAAATGGTTGTGCTATTTCGATGAATGATGTCTTTTATGTTAATGCTCCTGAGAGTAATGGTTTATTCTTGTTGAATCTCGATAGTAGCACTCACATCCATAACGTAGATGCCAAAAGGATTAAACTTAGTGACGATACCGCCATGTACATGTGGCATTGCCGTCTCGGTCATATTGGTATAAAACGCATGAAGAAACTCCATTCTGATGGACTTTTGGAGTCACTAGATTTTGGATCTCTTGACACTTGTGAACCATGCCTTATGGGCAAGATGACCAAGACACCGTTCAACGGATTTATGGAACGGGCGTCGGACTTATTGGGAGTAATACATATAGATGTGTGCGGTCCAATGAGCGTGTCGACACGAAATGGTTATCGTTATTTTGTAACCTTCTCTGATGATTTGAGTAGATACGGGTATATCTATTTAATGAAACACAAGTCTGAAACATTTGAAAAGTTCAAAGAATTTCAGAGTGAAGTTGAAAATCAACTCAACAAGAAAATTAAACATCTCCGATCTGATCGTGGTGGCGAATATTTGAGTTTTGAGTTTGGCACACATCTGAAGGCTTGTGGAATTGTACCACAACTTACGCCTGCCGGGACACCACAATGCAACGGTGTGTCCGAACGACGTAATCGTACCTTATTAGATAGCGTACGGTCTATGATGTCTCTTACTGACTTGCTCGTATCGATTTGGGGATATGCGTTAGAAACAGCCGCATTCATTTTAAATAGGGCTCCGTCCAAATCCGTAGCAACGACACCGTATGAGATATGGCATGGTAAGAAACCGAAGTTGTCGTTCCTGAAGGTTTGGGGTTGTGAGGCGTACGTTAAGAAACTACAGCCCGACAAACTCGAATCGAAATCGGAAAAGGTCGTCTTTGTAGGATATCCGCGGGAAACCATAGGATATACCTTCTACCACCAAGCCGAGGGCAAAACGTTTGTCGCAAAGAGCGGCACCTTTCTCGAGAAAGAGTTTCTCGCTAAAGGAGTAAGTGGGAGGAAAATAGACCTCGACGAGATAGTTGATCCTGAACTCGAAATTCCGAGTGGCGCAACGGAAACTGTTCCTGAACCGTCCTCCATAACAGATGGAGTGGGAGAAAATGTCGAGGAGGCTATCATACCTCGTAGGTCTGGAAGAACCCGTACAACCCCTGAGTGGTACGGCAATCTTGTTTGCACCATCATGTTAATTGAACAAGACGAACCTACGCACTACAAAGAGGCAATGGAAGGACCCGAATCCGAGAAATGGTTTGAAGCCATGAAATCCGAAATTGGATCCATGTATGACAACAAAGTATGGACTTTGGTGGAGATTCCCGAAGGGCGCAAGGCCGTCGAGAATAAATGGATTTTTAAGAAGAAGACCGATGCTGACGGTAATGTAACCGTCTATAAAGCTCGGCTTGTCGCAAAAGGTTTCCGACAAGTTCATGGAATTGACTACGATGAAACGTTTTCACCGGTAGCGATGCTAAAGTCTATTCGGGTTTTGTTAGCAACAGCTGCATATCATGATTATGAGATATGGCAGATGGATGTCAAAACAGCGTTCCTAAATGGCAACATTGAGGAAGAGTTGTATATGGTACAACCTGAGGGTTTCGTCAATCCAGAAAATGTTGGCAAAGTATGCAAACTTCAGCGCTCTATTTATCGACTGAAGCAAGCATCTCGGAGCTGGAATCTTCGCTTTGATGAAGTGATCAAAGGTTTTGGATTTGTCCAAAATGTAGAAGAAACCTGCATTTATAAGAAAATGAGTGGGAGCTCAGTTGCATTCCTAGTTCTATATGTGGATGATATATTACTAATTGGGAATGATGTGGAACTTTTGAAAAGCGTGAAGGAATATTTAAACAGTAAATTTTCGATGAAGGACTTAGGAGAAGCTGCATACGTATTAGGCATTAAGATCTATCGTGATAGACCCAGGCGCCTACTAGCGTTATGTCAAAGTACTTACCTTGACAAGATATTGAAGAAGTTCGATATGCATTTGGCAAAGAAAGGTCTTGTGCCAGTTGTCAAGGGAAAAACATTGAGCATGACTCAGTGTCCACGGACGGCTCATGTATGCCATGTTAAGTACTCGACCCGATGTGGCATTGGCTCCCAGTCTGACGAGTCGATTCCAGAGTAATCCTGGCAAGGATCATTGGACAGCTGTTAAGAACATACTGAAGTATCTTAAGTATACCAAGGACATGTTTCTTGTTTATGGAGGCTGTGAAGAGGAACTTGGCATAACAGGTTACGTTGATGCAAGTTTCTGCACAGATCCAGATGACTCGAAATCGCAAACAGGTTATGTGCTTAAGGTGAACGGAGGCGCTGTGAGCTGGAGAAGTGGGAAGCAACCCATAGTAGCCCAATCTACAATGGAATCGGAGTATATTGCTGCTGCGGATGCTGCAAATGAAGCTGTCTGGCTGAGGAAGTTCGTCATCGAGCTTGGAGTGTTCCCGAGTGAGCAGGACCCTGTGAATATCTACTGCGACAACACAGGTGTCATTGCTAACGTAAAGGAACCAAGGTCTCACTCCACCGCCAAACATATTCTCCGACGCTTCCATGTCATACGGCATTACGTCAAGGAAGGCGATGTAAAGATTTGCAAAATACACACGGGCCTGAATGTTGCAGATCCACTGACGAAACCTCTTCCACGAGACAAGCATGAAGAACACCGAGATGCTATAGGTGTTAGGCTTTTACCAATTTGTAAACTAGATTAAATTGTACTCTAGTGCAAGTGGGAGACTGTTGGAGATATGCCCTAGAGGCAATTAATAAAGTGATTTTATTTGTCATATCTCAATTATTCATAATATGTTTTAAATACCATGCTATAACTGTATTACGCGGAAACATTAATACACGTGTGGTATGAAAACAACCAGGTCCCTAGTAGCCTCTGTTTAACTAGTTCGTTGGGTAACAGATGATCAAGGTTTCCTGATCATGGACAATGGCGTCGGTTAACAACGGAGTCATATCATTAGGTGAATGATTTGATGGACATACCCAAAATGTAGAAACGTAGTATTCATACCTTCGACTGTGAGATCATATCAAATCTCTGCTTCTGGAAGATGCGGCTGATCGCATCAAACGGCATGTCTTATATAGCGTGACAATAAAGGTGACACTTTCGGGTATCGGAAGGAAGCAGTAGAAGCGAGTGATCAAGAGCGGGAATTGCCAATCCAAATAGCAGGATAGATACTCTGGGCCCACTCGGTGAGATTACATCAATAAGCTTGCAAGCATGTGACTAGGTCACGGGGATGTAATATCACAGACGAGTAAAGATAGATTTGTCAATGACGAGGTCCTGCTCGGTAATTGTGATACCGGAGAACGACGCTCGGACAATCTAAGTATCGATAGGCAAGAGGATGAGACTGGACGTCTAAAGGTTCAAACGATAAAAGTCATTCGTGGACGCACAGGGGCTATCATGGGTATCCAGATCCCGCTGTTAGTCATTGATCAGAGAACGTGTCTCGATCATGTCTGGAGTGATCCCGAACCGTAGGGTAACACACTTAAGGGTAGGTGACGATTTGATTGGATATAAGAGAGATAGAAACCGGGAACTCCGGAAGCGTTCCGGAACTTGTCCGATGTTGATCGGAGGCAACGAAATATGCTTTCGGAGTCCGAATGAATTGAATAATATGTATTTAATCTTAATAAGTGTTATTGATGATTAAATATATTTTTTATTTAATTAAATTCGAATTTAAAACGCATTAAAACCTATATGGGCCTTAGAGGCCCATTAGGGAAAAACTCCCAAAAAGAAAAAGGAACAAAAGGGGGGAGGGCCAGCCGGCCTGGATGGGCCGAATGGGGCACACCAGGGCCGACGGCTCCCCATGGCCGGCGCACCCCATGTGGGGTTTAGTCCCACATGGGGGAGCCAAGGAGGTTGGCCTCACTAGTACAGAACGACACATCGGATACCCCTCTATGGAAACGGCAGGTGTTAGGCGACGGAGAATCGCGCTTTCCGCGCGGCCGGTGCGTACAAACCTGACCAGTCCCGCCTACATTGGCAACGGACCCTTTCCAATCTCTGTCACCTATTATATTGGCAACGGTTAATAAAATTGTCCGTTTCCAATATTTGCCTCTATGGTAACGGATAGAAATTTCCAACCGTTGAAAATGTTGATACGTGGAGGCTAGCGAATGGGCAGATGGGGAGGTGGGCGGAGCAGACCCGCGAGTATAAATGGCGAGAGGTACCAGGCAGTGGTCTCTTTGAAGCCCAGTCCATCGCCTATAGTTATGGCGAGAGGTACCAGGTACCAGGCGGGTTTAGTCCCATATGGGGGAGCCAAGGAGGTTGGCCTCCCCCCTTCCCTTTATACAGGAGTGCTCCATGCCTTGGAAAATCATCCCTTTCTTCCTTCTTCTTTTCTCCTACTTTGAGCGTGGTTCCGTTTCTGGAGCTGCGTACGAGGAGAAAAGTCTCTCCACCTTACGCACACCACCGTGCTTCGAGATCCAATCTTCTACTTCCGCTGCTCTGCTGGATCTGGAGCTCGGAGGTCATCATCTACACCGCACGTGTGTGGAACTACGAGGCGCTACACGTGTGGCGCTGGGAGTACGACTACTTCCTCTACATGACCTTGAGGTCGGCTTCGTCGGCTTCATCGGCAACGTTTGTGCGGGAACGTAATCCCGCTTTCGGTCTACAAGGGTATGTACTCCGTCCTCCTTCGTATAGTATATCTGCATAGTTAGATCTTGGCTAGTTTATGGTTATCGTCGGTAGGAAATTTTTTTGTTTTCTGTTTACGATCCCCAACAGGTGGGGCCCACCTAGGCCGGCCGCCCCGGCCACCACCGCCGCAGCCTCCCCCCCATGGGCCGCTCGACCCATTAGGGTTTGGCTGGGGGGAGCCTCCCCCCTTCGGCGCCTTGGCCCACCACCACCACATGGTGGTGCGGCTACCTTGGTGGGCCCTAGGGTCCATCTTGGTAGCCCCATTGTGGGCTCCAATTTTATTATAATATTTTTCATAATTATTTATTTATTAAATAAATCAATATTAATTAAATAATATTTTGTCTAATTAATTCTTATTTGAATATTTTCTTTTACATAATATTTCACTGAATTAATTACCTATCATATAGAACACTTTTATATGATCCGGGACACCCAGTGTCCGCCGACAAAATACTCTGGATAAATATTTCCTTCTTATATAAACCCTCGGAATAAATTCCGACCGTGATAACAACTTCTATCACAATACAATCTCTCCGATAAAACCATATCTATCACGCAGACACTATGTCGGTGATACTCTCTCCATGTTTCAGACCAACCAATATACACAACTAACCAACCTAGTTTAAGCGTGTCCACCCTACAGATTTGATAACGTGTAGCTATAATTGGATATCCAATCACCAGACAGGGTCAGATCCGAGGACGACGTGAATAACTGCTACCGTTATGTGAAGACACTCTGTTGAACCTGTTGGCTATTTAATATATCATTCCCATTACTCGCGATACCAAAACTTCACCGAGATATATATCTGTGGATGTTACCATGAATCAATCATTGATTCACTACATCTTTGTCTATCTCGTTAACCGGCAAGTTCCCTTTACTCGTTTCCGTATTATGATATCCCACACGGTGTAACTTCACCATGCATTGTCTGCAGAACATATTGGATACCTTTATAATACCGAGAGCGCCCAGGGCGTATCTCTCTAATCACCGAGGAGTAATTTCCCATCTCAGAACATTAGGATATACACACACCTTAAAGTCACCCAGTAACTGCCGTTTTACTACCCAGTTACGGCCATAGTGTTGACAGCACCAAAGTAACTCTTCCTGACTCTTCCAGTATGCATAACCCTAATAATCTCATGTTTACAGGACATATTATATAATAATCTTACTGTGATAAAGCTAAGGACAAAAAGACAATTTAACGGAATCTCTTAGCATACCAAAACATGGGTTTACCCGGCCATATTATTATCCAATAATATGCCACTCATTGATGTTGACATAAACAATGTCCATGACTAGGAAAGAAGTCTAGCAATCAACAAATTAGTCCGTAAAAGAACTAGGGTATATTTTACGTGTTCATATTCCCTACACGTACGAGTGAGCTTTCCCCTGAATCACGTATTCAGAAACCACCGTAGTTATAGCATAAAGAATACAAATCATAATTAATGAATCAGATGTATAAATACATTGCCTTTTCGGCATACATCCAACAGACTAGTTAATTAAAACCTGAGTTGATATGATACTACCTCCTTTTAAGCATGTTTCTGGTATTAAGTTTGTCAGATAGAACAAACCAACACCAACAATTCAGCTTCGCGATACATTTGGATTTCCAAATCAGATGAAAGAACCTATAAATATAAGAGTAAGCTTAAACACATCTTTTCATCAGAAGGACCCACATGACTCCATGGCATGAAAACTGTCTTTAGATATTAAGCATTCCGTATAAGTGTAACCCAATGGATGTCCAACTTATTATGAAATTTGTGTAGGTATTTAAGAACCTAGATAGGTGAAAGGCATCTGTACAATTGCACATCCAAGTGGCAACATCAATTTAGCAGTATCATGATCTAGGTTTTTTTTATCCAGGTTAATAGGGTGTTAACGAACCTACGGTGGTTATCTATTGGGCTGGCCCACGGAACACATCATGTATTCCAGTCGGGATACGCCTCGCCTTAGGGAGCCCCTATACGACGCTTCAGGCGTCGGTTGGCGCGGGAACACTGAAGAACTTCCCCGCCTGGGCCGGCCCAGGTATGCTTCTTGCCAGCTTCGGTTCTTTTTTCCCATCTTTTGGCTTCCGAATTTCAGGAATTTGAGAATGTTTCATAAATTTAAAAAATGAACATTTTTGTAATATGAAACATTTAAAAAAATGAACAATTGAAAAAAGAACATTTGTCCAATCTGAACTAAATCCGAACCACTTAAAAAAAAATCTGAACCATTTTTAAAAAATGAACCATTTCCAAAAATGAACCAGCTAAAAAAAAATCAAAATCTAAACCATATTAAAAAATGAACCATTTCCAAAAGTGAACCAATTTCGAAAATGAACCATTAAAAAAACAAAATCTGAACAATTTAAAAAATGAACCATTTCTGAAAATGAACATTTTTCAAAAATGAACCATTAAAAAAAAAATCAAAATCTCAACCATTTTCATAAAATGAACCATTTTTAAGAAAAATCAAAATATGAACCATTTTAAAAAATGAACCATTTTTTACAAAATCAAAATATGAACCATTTAAAAAATGAACCATTTTAAAAAATGAACCATTTTAAAAAATGGTTCAATTTTAAAAAAACATGAACATTTTTGAAATCTGAACCATTTTCAAAAATGAACATTTTCCGTAAAAGTTAAAATATACATGAATTTAAAAAGAAGTAAAAAACAAAACAACCGAAAAATATATAAAAAAGACAGAAAACACAAAAAACCAGTATATCAGAAGAATAAAAACCCGGAAAAGGCGAATTGCACTTACTGGGTCGGCCTAGTTATTCCACCCCATGCCCGCGCTGTGCAGCGGAGGGGTACGCGTCCGGGCGACTTTTCGACGCAGTGAGCGTCGAGTGCGATTAGTAAATGGTTTCCCTTTCCAAAGGGCACTTTTGAAGTATTGACAGCCACGTGGTGAGCTGTACAGGTAGCAAAAACGAATTTCGCCACTGCCAGTTGATCGGACGGGACGACACGGTAGCACGGCAACCCCCACGTCTTCGATCATGCTCCCAGCTACGCTTCTACATGCGACGCTCCCGCATGCACTTCCTAGGCAAGGCTCATGCGGAGCCAATGGCGGAGCCAGGATGTGAACCCTGTGATGTCATTTCAAATCTGTGATGTCAAATGCATGTGTTTTAACTAATTTTATTTTTTTCTTGATAAATTTTGGTTGCATACAAAGGATTTGTCAAAATCCTGTGTGGTCAATTGACCACACATGTCACAAGGTGGCTCCGCCACTGTGCGGAGCCCCCTGCATGCACTTCTCGAGCCAACGCAAGTATGTATGTGTACATACATACTTAGTTATTGGAGTTTTTAATATCTAGTACTTTTTCGATAACATCTATTACACATAGAACACAGTATACCACAGTTGTACAACTACACAGATCTCAAAAGTGAAAACGGTTCGTAATTTGGATAAATGGTTCTCAACATATTTCGTTTCGAAGTTTCGGTTTTGAAAAATAAAAGGCAAAAACTGCTCTTCCACCTCCGTTGTCCCTTTCTCTCTCCTGCTCCCCACTTTCAATCTAGTTATGACACTTGACGAACATGCATGTAACTGTTGATACCGCACGAAGAAGAAGTCGACACTTGTCAACACGAGATATGGTCCGCTAGAACCTTTTTCTAGTGATTTCGGTGAGCGTCGTATAGGATCGCCCTCGCATTAAGCGATGTATAGTGCTACAAACTGAAAAGACATGGGCTGAGAAACACGTTTTCTTACCACTAGGCCCAAGCCGCCCATCGTCCTCCTCTAACCATCGCGATCTGCCTCTGGGACAAGCGCCGCCCGCCGTCGCCCTTGATGTCCATACAGAACAACATTTCGAACAAATCCCTGCGTCTTGGAGTAAGCCCTCGTCGACAAATCCGCCTACATCGTCGACGACCTCAACCGCACCACCGCCCGCGCCCTCGCCAGGGACGGCAAGGTGATGCAGGTCAGCTTCGTCCTCGCGCCGCCCCCGAGAGTTTCCTTCTTCACCGCGTGATGCACCAACGGCGCTCCCACCGAGTTCAGCTCGGAGCCTGAGTTGGTCGCGACGGAGGGCAACCTCGCCCTCTTCCTCTTCAAGCACGCGAGGTACCGCGCCAAGCACGACTACTACATCTACCATGCCCCGTCCATGGCCGGCAGGGAGCCACCGACGCTGCACCGTATCCCGCATCCCGAGCCAGGCCCGTTCCTCAGCACTGACTCATACTACTTCCATGATCTTGAGGTTGGCCTCCTGCGCTACCGAGCCAACCAAAGCAGCGATGACTTTGACGCATACAAGATCGCCGCACTTCATACTGATGATTTGAAACCCCAAATGATCCAAGTGTTATTGAAAAGTGCTTGAAATTCTACAGTTGTTTATCCAATGATATCATTAACTTTGTAGATCATTGAATGATATTTGTATCCATTTATTGGTGATAGTCGTAATGTTTTCCACTGTTCCTCTTTTAGTGTTGTACCACGAAATAAACTACAACTTAGAATAGGTGGAGTATAAGCGCTTATAAGTTCTGAAGGGCATTTCAGGTTTACTGTGTACTGGAATAGATGTGAGGATAGTGTCTTTCAGCGCTCATTTACGTGTATGTGTGTATGTTTAGCCTTTAAATGGGAACTTGTATATTGCTTATTTTGTGCATGTAGGTCATATTGGGCCGTAAACAATTGGTATGGTTTGTACCCTGCGGAAGATCAATTTGTTCTTTCAATTATGTACTTTATATTTCAATCACTCTGCATTGTAAGTTTATTTCACTGTGTTTTTGGAACTCTTATACCAATGGAAAACCACCTGTTGGATTTGAGTAACTCCTTGCATCGACAAGTTACATGCCTGGATCTGTGGAGTTGTACACTGACTGATAGTAACATTATAAGTTTACAGACTCTGACATGTACATAAACTTTGGACTGAAGTATTCACGGAATTTTAGTTTGCTTTCACATTGATTTACTAAAATTGGTAAGGTGATTACTAATTTTGTACTAGCTAGCTGTCAGGCTCTCCTGTTCTATCGGCTGTCCATACAATGTGCAGTTGGTTAACTTAGTTTGATGTAATGAGATTATCTAGTGTATTTCTATTCCATTTTGTTGCACGTAATTCTCTTGGTCAAACTTTGAAATATGCACGTAAACATTGACATGTAGTATGGTAGTGCACTGTTGATATATGATTACCAGCCTCTGTTCCCCCCTTTTGAGCTTGGAAAGATCGGACAGGTCGTGTTGAAAGCGGAGAGGTTAGGAGCGTAGATGTGGATTCAGGTTTGATTTGATTTTATGAAAATGTGTCCAATGAAATTATTCGATCTTCAGATTCCTTTCCATTATGTTTTTCTTCAGATGTGTTATAGCGTCATTTTGTTGTTCTACAGTGAACTTCCTATGATGATTACTCGCTTCCTTTGCCTAGAACAATGATTGTGCAGTGTACCACTTCAGACAAGTGAAATATGGTAGACACTCAAAATATACTGTAGTTAGCTAGGCTACTTGCTTCGTCTTCCTCCACACAATTTTAGATTTAAAATATTTAGAATTTTCGAACCAGTAGGCTTGTTCCATTGCGTGCATCACTACTAGGAAAACCCTTATCAGTGGCGCACCAAATTGGGATTCTGTGGCGCACCCGCCAAATTTCTGGGTGCGCCACAGAATTCTCGCCACTAAATTTTTTTTCTGTGGCGCACCATGGGCGTGCGCAACAGAAATCCACTTTCTGTGGCGCACCTGGCCTGGTGCGCCACAGAAATCTGGTGCGCCACAGAATTCTGAAAAAATTCAAAAAATTCAAAAAATGCAAAAAAATAAAATAAAAATTCGAAAAAAATCAGAAAAATCAAAATATGAAATAATATGAAAAATTCTAATTATTGGAATTATTTTCATATTTTTTGAATTGATACCTTCCCGCTAGGTCACCCATCCTCAAATTGCTCCAACCCTAGCACGCTTAACTTCTAAGTTCCACCCACTTCACCTACCCTTGTGCTACTCAAGTTCTTATTGATATATATATCATATTTATCCTCTTAAGTCTTGTATGTGTATATGTTATGTATATGTTATAAACGTGTGTTTTTAAATTTCAGATTTTTAAAAAACTTCTAAACTTTCAAAAGGAGATTCAAAAGTTTCAAAAGATCCCAAAAAATTCAAAAAACTTTAAAAAATTCAAAAAATCCAAAAAATCCAAAAAAATTCAAAAAATCTGAAAAATCCAAAAAAATAAAAAAAGTCAAGAAAAGTCAACAATCTTCTTTGTTATACATTTCTGTATCTTTTTTGGAATTTTTGAATTTTTTAATTTTTGAATTTTTTAATTTTGCTGCGAAAAATCGTCTGTTTGAAATAACTTTTTTTTTCTTTTGGAATTTGAGGAATGTGTGAATTGCGGACCGGGTAAACCTAACTACATGTCAAAGGAATGTGTGAATTGAGGAATGTGTGAATTGAGGAATTGCGGACGTCGTATGCAAAAGTTATGGTCGTTACAAGTTTTTTTTTCCTGTTTGTTGCAGAAAAGGTCAAAATTCATATTTCAAAATTTCTATACCTACTAGACACTCAAACCTAACTACATGTCAAAGGATTTTATTTATTGAAATTTTTAACATTTTCCTTTAATTCCTGCAAGACAAAAAAGGCGATCCACGGGGGGGGGGGGGGGGGTGGGATTTGAAAAAAATAGGTGCGCCACAGAATGTCACCTTTCTGTGGCGCACCTGGCAGGTGCGCCACAGAATGTCAACTTTCTGTGGCGCAGATTTTTTTTTTCAAATTTTAACCCGCCCCTCGGATAACTTTCTGTGGCGCACCTGGCCACGTGCGCCACAGAAATGTGACTTTCTGTGGCGCACCAAGCCTGGTGCGCCACAGAAATATATTTCTGTGGCGCACCAATTAAGGGTGCGCCACAGATAGCAACCTACCTATAAGGGTTTTCCTAGCAGTGCATATGTGACAGCTATCACAATTCGGTTTTAGCATGAGAGCGAATATTCCACAACTTGTTTCGCCCGCACCCCATTATCAGATGT